>JAUMHF010000026.1:21254213-21265535 GCA_032359275.1 Microctenopoma steveboyesi | reverse complement strand
GTAGTCGGTCAGATCTCTACCAGCCAGGTCCAGACGCAGGATGGCGTGAGGCAGGGCGTAGCCCTCGTAGATGGGCAGCGTGGTGCTCACACCGTCCCCGGACTCCATCACAACGCCTACAAGTCATAAGGATCGATAAACTTCATGGTTCAGTTTTAACCGGAGCATGTGTTTACTCATGAACCGTATCTGTGCCTCAGCCTGGATGTTCTCTACGTTGTGCTCTGACCTGTGGTCCGACCCGTGGCGTACAGAGACAGGACGGCCTGGATGGACACGTACATGGCAGCAGTGTTGAAGGTCTCGAACATGATCTGAAACAGTGGGTCAGAAGAGTAGAGTCCGAGCAGCAGCTGCCTCGTTTGCTTTCCATCACAGCAGACTGACTCACCTGGGTCATCTTCTCCCTGTTGGCTTTGGGGTTGAGCGGAGCCTCGGTCAGCAGGACGGGGTGTTCCTCAGGGGCGACACGGAGCTCGTTGTAGAAGGTGTGACGCCAGATCTGCAGCACAGGAAAGACGTTAGTTTGGTGATGAAGTGTAGGAGACATCAGATCCACGTAGAACATTTCTGTTTCTCCCTCACACTTGGACAAAGCTCACAGCTCCAGCTCCTAACTCAGATGTTACTATAGGTCTCAGCTGTCCTCACCGTCTCCATGTCGTCCCAGTCGGTGATGACGCCTCTCTCGATGGGGTACCTCAGGGTCAGGACGTCTCTCCTGCTCTGAGCCTCACGTCCCACGCAGCTGTCCTCCTGTCACACACACACAGTCAAACCTCTGTCTGTGTTTTTGTGTCAAACATCTGCTGTCCTCAAACTTACATTTTGTTCATGTAGCCTGGGACGACCGACGACAGACGGGAAGACGGTACGAGGGTCGTCCTCTCCAGAAAAACCAGCCTTACATGTACTGGAGCCGTTGTCAATGACGACAACCGGGACTTCTTCCTCCATGTCTGGAAAAAACATGTTGACTCTTCATCTCCTCAAAGTATCATGAAAGAGCTTCAAACTTCTACTTTACACATCATTGTTCATGTAGTTTGGAGCTTAGAGAGGTTGGAAAGTCTCCTTTACTTTGACAGAGTTGTTATTTTTTATTTGACTAATATTTCGTTTGGTTTCTGCTGTTTCTTACCTGTCGTGTGTCTGCAGGTGAACTCTCGCAGGTGTGTCCCAGCAGCTTTAGGAGCCATGAAGAAGACTTTACCCCTGCAGCCCACTGGACTCCGCCTTCCAGCTGGTGCCATGGTAACAGCTCATGACGAGTCTGTGTTGAGTCTGGTTCCTCATGTTCCTTATTTGCTGCTACAAACCTGATTTGAACTTTTGCACAGTCTTTGAGTTTGTACCTGTGAGAACGACACAAACTAGAATAAACTGAAATGAATTTCTCAGATCCACAAAACTGATCTGACCTAATTTGGTAGTGAGACACCATCATCATCCAGTAAACCAGACCTTCGACCAGCCGTCTGATTATAATATCTGTCAATCATTAATGAGTGACGGAGGCAGATGATGATACAACTGGAATCGTCTGCGTTGCGTGATCATATCTGATCAAGATCGAGCTTTGCACTCCTCACTTCACTTTGATAAAACGAGTCAATGATGCACTGATTCGTTCTGGTGACAAACAACCACGACGTGGTGACCTCAGTCATAATAGCCAAAGTTCAAAGGTCACAGTCACCTCATGTTGTCCTGCTTGTTCTCCCACCATCTCTGCACCCACAGCTTCTGATTGGCTGAACACACCTGATCCAGCTCTAAGTGCTGGTGAGGACCAGTGAGCAGCAGTATGACTTCATACCAAAGAGGAAGACCTCAGAGGAGGCTCATGTACTGTAGGAGGACATGCAGGCAGCTGGTTGTGTAAGATGGAGGCAGAAGATCTGAGCTGAAGAAGAAGAAGAACTAGAAGTAGTTCAGGTTCTAGAAAGAATCTTTCATAGTTTTTAATGTTAAATCAACTGAAAATGTAAAAAACTATAAAAAAAATGTTGTAAAAATGTTCAGTTCACCTAATGAATGATAGTATTTATTTACACTATTTTCCCAACTAATGACTTGATGCTACATCAGAACAAGGATTGTGACCCAACATTTTTTTTCCAGGATTTAAAAGTATCACTAGGTGTTTAAGGCTCTAACTGAATTCATAATTTAGTGTTTGGAAACACCCTGAACAGCTTGCTGGATATTTATCCAACATATATGTCATATAATGTTTAAATGTAGTGAAGCAAAAGAACTAAACAGTAGGAAACTGAAATATAAAGATGAACAAAGTACTTCTAAACTGTACTCGACTAACTTACTTACCATAACTTTAGCATTTCCAGGAAAAGTCAGAAGTTTTCAGGCTCAGTTGGAGGTTTCAGCTCTAGCTGTTGTTTTTTACTTAAAAACTGACTTTGAGGACGAGCAGGATGTGGATCCATGAGGTTGAGTCCTCTGAGCAGCACAAACCATTGCTAAAGCCATAACCCTCTTAAAACCTTGAATAATAATATAATAATATTAATATAAAATCACACTAGCAGCTAACATCCAGTTTCTGTAAATTCTGAGTTACTACAAACTGAGAGCCCTGATACGATCCAACTCATCAGCATAAAGCACGTATTAGGAATTTGTTAAAAGCTGGATAATCTTTAGACTCTCACCTTTTAAATCATCTTGTCCTCGCCGAGCTTGATGCCACCTCCCACAACAGAAGACCTGCAGTAGCTCGTCACACACATCCAAAGAACGCGGCTTCTTTTTTTTGCATAGAGCTTCTGTATTATTTGAACAGTGCAGTTTGTTGTTGATGTGGACGCCACAATCTCCACTTTCTCTCCCAGGATCTTCCTGAAGTCCATCAACCGTCCTTTGGTTTTATTGATGTTGAGCTTTAGGCAGCGTTTTTTTACACACACACACACACAGGCCTCTAACAGACCGTGCAGTGAGAAAGTCTGTGTTGGTATAAACCTGCGTTTTCTGCAGTACAGTAAATATCAAAATGTCTTTAACTGCTGTTTATGAAACCTCAGCAGGTTCACAACAGCATGGACACATGTAGGAAAGACACTTTTCAGTAAAACTGATTCCTGTCGACATTAACACTGCTAAAAAAATCAATGCTGCTGAACGAAGCGTCACTTTTATTGATACAGTCCAACCTCACAAAGCTTAAAGCGAACAACCCCCTCCGTCCCCACAAGCCTGAACAAGCCGTGCTGCTACAGCATCACACAGAATCTAAACTAATCATACAGTGTAAAAGATTCAGCTATCAAATGTTTTGTGCTTGAATTGACTGTCAAACTGTGAATGTTCTTCAGTTTTATAGAACTATTAGTTTGTTCTTATGGGCATATTTTACGTAAACGTGATGAGATATTCTGGATAAGCCTGGATGTCGTTGAAGACGATGAACATGGTTGGGTTGGGTGAGGTGTCCGTGACGCTGTCATACAGGTCGGCAGCATTAGCAGAACCTTTGGTGGGCGGGGTGACCATGCCAGCTTTTCCCGGGGTGAAGTCTCCAACCAGAACCTTGGCCAGGTACATGGGTTTGTGTCCGCTGGCGTCAGGTTTGGCGTAGCCTCGTGCTGAGTAAGTGGGGTCAACAGCAAAGTAGGAGCCGTTACCGTACATCGCACCTGTAGGACAAAGAAAAAACGTTTAGTCACCACTTTCAGACAGACTGGACTCGACCACAGCAACAGCTGTATTTATGCTAATTTATGATATTTCACGTCAACACAAACTCGCTGGATGTGGAAGCTAACCCACATGCTAACGCTAGTTAAACACATCTAAAGTTCACTGTTGTTATTGCTATTAGATGTCAGAAAGTGTGCTCCCTTAGAAAAGCTGTCTTTATTTTCATTGTGTCGTCTCATCCACTGTTCTTAGTTAGATCTTAATTAATGTTCTGTGTGCGGTTATTTGGACTTCAGCCTCATATGATCCCAGACTCTAATAACTTTCTGTCTCTCTCCATCTGACCAACGGTTCCATCGTATGTTTCTGTATAAATGTGATGGTAGAATAAGTAATAAAACAACATAAGGGTGGGAAACAGCCAGAATCTCCAAGTTATCCTCCCACCACCAGTTCTCACAGCGTGAGGCTGTGGTTACCGTGGGCTCCAGCGTAGCTGCGGTTGAATCCCTGTCTGTTGATGAGGTCGATGGACTTTGAGTTGGTGCCGTGAAACAGACGCTTTTCGTTGTTGTTGTGTTTGTTCTTCTTCTCCATCTCCTTCTTCAGGAGCTGGTAGTTCTTCCACAGCGTCTCATTTTGAACTCTTTGAATCTACAAACACAGTTACATCAAAACATCTTTTATTCACAAACTCATTCTGCTTTTCTTTTGTTTCGCTCCCATTTTTCATGAGCTGAACTCAAACATCTGAAAATGTTACAACAAACACAAAAGACCCATGACTCTCACATATTGTTCTCAAACCTGTCTACGTGTGTTAGTGAGCATGAGATGGTCCATCCCACCTCACAGGTCAAGGTGCTGATTAGACAGCAGGAATGACGACAGGTGAGTCTTAGACGTTTTGTTCCGTGTAGATACTTGGACTGAGACATCTTTATTACAAACAGTAGTAGTAACAAACATCACATACACTGATGATGTTTAGTGTGAGACCGGTCTTCGTAAGCTCTTTCTCCACGTCGTTGTATTCCTGAGATCCTGAAGCCACAGGAAACAGCTTCACAGTGTCGCCCTTCATGTCGTCCCAGTGTGAGGGCAGAGCGTCGGCACTGTCCGCTGAGAAAAGAAATGATGCGTGTTCATGTGAAGACGTCTTAAACGTTCAGCTGCTTTAATCTGTGGAGCAGGAGAAGATAAAGCTCCCACATCCTTCTGAAAAAGGAAAACGAGTGAATGATGGCTAAGTCCACGGTAGAGGTGGGGGGTGTCACACAGCAGGCGACTTCTGTTAAGACGTTTCTGACCGTCTCTGTAATGTGAAGGGGTGGGACAGGAGGACAGACAGTTAGACACGCCTCCTACTGCACAGCTGTCAGGTGACAGAAACCCTGCAGAGAATGGAGAAACTGGAATTCTGCCCCTGGTCATTACACCTGTACAGTCACGTGTCGACAGCCAGGCGTTAGCATGTCGCTGAGCCTCCACCCTACCCCACCCCCACTGCGTCTGACTGACCAGACTAATGGACCAGTCCACGGAGCAGAGAGATGGACATGTTGGTTTGTTAAAAGAAGAACTACATCCAGATGATTCACTCACCTTTCAGATCTTTCCTACAAAGCTCCACCTTCTTTTTCTTAAACTCTGAAAACGCCGTTTTAACCTTTAGGTTGGCAAAGTACGTCTCCTGCTTGATGCTGATCTTCACTGTTTGGTTCGTCTCCAGAGCCTCCTCCAGTTCCAGGTTGGTGTACATGTCAAATGGCACCAAAGTCCCGTCACCGAGCTGAAACTGCCATTCTACCAGTCCCCTCAGGAGCTCCGCCTTCTTCTTCAAGTTCTCCGACCTCTCCACCTTCCGGACGATGTCCCTGAAACACGTGGCTCTGTGAGCATTAAAGTTTCGTTTAGGTTTGGTGTCGTGAGTAAATCTTTCCTGTGACTGACCTGACTGCAGACTCAGCAGTGAAGACGTCCCTGGTCAGACCCTCCAGGTGGATGCTGGGCTCCCGGCCCCCCCCTCCTTGGTTCAGATGGATGCTAACCGTCAGCTCCCTCTGCAGGTTCTTCAGCTGCTCCATGTCGGCGTGTGTCATCTTACTGATGTAGGCATCTGTGATGATTCTCTGGGCCTGCTCGGCCACGATCAGCTCTGAGATCCTCTTCTTGGCTTCACCCACAGCCTGTGAAGGTGAAGAGTCTGGTAACTAACGAGCTCTGAAATAATACTGACCTCCTGTGAGACGACTCAATAACTGCAGGTACAGAGGGTCAGCTGGTAGAAAACAAAGTCTCACACAACGTGGACATTAGCAGCAACACTGTCCAAAGCGTCAGACATACTAGCGCGCGTTGTGTATATTCTCTTCGTGTCTGAGTGGGTTTCCTCCGTGTACTCAGACTTCAGCTGTGAATGTGGACAGATCAGTTTCTGTGATCAGAGCTTTTCTGGAAGCCAGAACCACGAAAAATGCAACATTATGTTGCTGAACATGTCCTGAAACGGATCTAGATCAGTTTTATGAATGAGCTGGTTTATCTGGAAGCAATTCCAGTGTGATTTTTTATTTGTGCGCTTTTAAATGAGTCCCAGATGTGTGGTCACATTTAGCCCGGCCCGTGTGGGACTCTTTTCCACCACCTGACCTCACCTTAGGGTTGTTTTTACGTAAGACTTTGTCTGAGTAGATGTTCGTTCAAAGATGAGATCTGAACATAAAGTGAATAAATGTTTCTTCACCTTGATGTTTTCGGCACACAGCTGAAAAACTGCTGTTTCAAACTCCTCCTTCTCCAGGATCAAGTCTTTAATGTTGGACTGCTCGTCCCCACCTCCAAAAAATGAACTGATCGTCTCTGAAACACAAGAGAACGAGCTCGTACTTATTTTTATGGTACGTCGCCAGCGCTTGGTGGTGAACTCATGTTGTGTTTTCAGGATTGCTCATGTAACATAAATACAGCTTCTTCTTACGAGAAACCCCTTTGATCCACGTGACCACGGCGTTCTTCTCCTCCACCTCCTCCCCCTGCCTACTCTTCATGGTCTTGTGGAACTCCGCCATCATGGCCGTCTGGAAGATCAGGATCCTCACACTACGAACACACTTCGGCTGCTTCTTCCTCACAAACTCCACCACTCCTCCAACCATGGCGTCTGCCACCGCTGATGGATCAGTTCCTCCCTGACCTGACGAGCCAACGGGGACGAGAGAGGACGATGATGAAGAGGATTAATATGAGCAGACAGCACAGTTTGATAGCTGAGACATAACACGAGGGAGCTGATGAAAACATACAACATGCAGCTGAATGAGACATTTAGGTTAATATAGGGTTTGAATAACTGCCTCAGTCTTTTCCTACGGTGCGTTAAGTGGTTTGGGTTTTTGTAGCTGGCCTTGTATTTCTCAGACCAGCTTGATGAACTGCATCACTTTACCTCTAACAGTATTATGCATGTAGTATTAGGTCATATTTGTTTTGTCTGACCAGGAATGGAACAGGAGCGTTGTCAGTTCAAACAAACACTCACAATAATTCCTCCAGGGACACGTGAAAGACTCCACGGTTCACTAAGACTCTACGGGGCTGCTCAGCCAATCAGAGAAGTGACAACATCTGTCCTGTGATGAAGAGTAGATGATGCTTGTGTTTGGACAGACCTGTTCCCAGAGCAGGGAAGGACACGGAGCTGAACTCGTTCTCCTCACAGACACTCAGAACTCCAGAAACAACCTCCCTAATCTTTGAAGGGTCATGGCCGCCGATGTGGACGATGTTTCTGCTGGGAAGCTGCCCTGCTTGTGTCACGATCAGCGGACGCCGCTGGTAACCAGGAGAACTCACTGCAGGGAGGAAACAAACACTTTTACAGGAGCGTTGACACTTGTGTGATCAGAGCGGGACAGAAATAACAAGCAATGGTTCAGCGCGCTGGAAGTTAAGACACTCGATGACTGACGTGATGAGGTGAAGGCTACCTACCGATCTGGGCACAGTCCAGTTCAACAGCTGATCCAGCGGCGTCTAAGATCGCTTTGGAAACTCCTGATATAAGACGCAGACACAGAACAGTGTCAGGAAATGATGCTGCTCATGTTTAATCGGTAAAGAAACGGTAACTTATCTCCAGTCAACGATACAAGCTTCATTCGTTGAAGATTGGATTTTAACATTTGGTAAAAATGTCATAAATAATGTTTGAATAATGTCAGAAAGGTTTTTTAAATATGTGTGAAGATGTTTACTCACCTGATTTAAGTGTAAAGTCTGGATTGGACGAGTTGACGATGACATCACTGGTCTCCTTGGTGATGTCTCCTGACGACACCTGGAGGGTGACCTGACCCATCTGCATCTGGTACACACCGAGGGAGGGGGACGACACTGGACCGAAGGAGGCTGAGACACACACACACACACACACACACACACACACACAGACACAGACACACACACACACAGACACACACACACACACACACACACACACACACACACACACACACACATTAGCTTCACTAAAAACCACAGAGGTCTGTTACTTAGACTGAAGTTTGTCCATAAACGTCCTCATCCGTCCCCCCGTCCCCCCCACGTCCTGTTTGTTGTTCCTGGGAGGAACCACCACAGAATGATGACGTTTGCTTCACATGCTTTCAGAATCTGATGTAGTGTCCATGTACAGAGAAGGAACTTGTCTCCAGCTGATGATGCTTCTCTAGTAACTCACCGAGGAAACAGGAAAAGAAAAACAACAACACACGACGTGGATGCAGGCAGGGACAAGTGTCGTCTTACCCGAGGACTGCTGTGACTTCCTGGTTGGCGGCTGAAGTGATGGCTCATCAGACTGCCGTGTTACATGTGGGACGTGTCTCTCCGTGTCGCGCTGACCTTTGAACTCCCTCGTGAAACACTGACAAACATTTTGACAAATGAAATAATGCAGCTCAAACAGAATGAGTCCAACCTTCATGCATTCACAGTGTTGTCTTCCTTTACTTTCTTCTTCTTCTGGTTATGCTGCACGTTTTACGCTTAATAACTTATTCACTGCCATTCAAATCTCTGTCCACATCACATCTGCAGCCTCTTTTAAAACTGCAACTACGCCTTCATTCATCTGGACAAACAAACATGTCGGGTGTTTGTTGACGACTGCTACTGCTGCATGAAGTAAGTTTGTGGATAAATCTTCCTGTTTTTGTGCATTAAACCTTCTGTAAGGTGAGTTTCTGACTTGTTCTCTTGTTCTGTTCTGTGTAGAGAAACATTACCGAGCTCCAGGTCTGTGTGTGTGTTGCTCGCCCTGCCTCCTCTCTCTCTCTCTCTCTGTGTATAGTTTCTGACTGATAGTATTGGTAATTCAAGATTCAAGATACTAGTGTTTCTAGTAGTACGGTTTATACTAGGGATTCAGGAGGTAGTACAGTCATCTGCCAGTCATAGGATTGGGGGTTTAACACCCGGCTCCTCCTAGATTTTGATGCTTCACAGAGAATTCAGATATTTTTGAGCCACTTTCAGCATTTACGCGTTTACAGCGGATTTTCTTCAGGAAATGCTTTTTCTAGTTTCTCTTTGAATTTGAAAGGTAAAAATGTGTCATGTTAAAGCTGCAGTGAAACATCTCCAGCTTCTCTCTGAACCTTCTGTGACACTTTCCCTGTTAATTATTAACCTGTTCATTTACCTACAAAATCAAACAAGTTGTTCAGTGAAAATACTCTTCAAGCTAATTAACTAATTCCTTTTTCTCCTATAAACACCAAACATGTTGTAGGAAATGTTCCACACTCAGAACTGTTGGGACTGAGTCACATTTAACCTTGTTCAGACACACTTACGTCCACGGTTCGCGTGTCGCTGGGATGAACAACAATGGCCACTTCCTTCAGGTGGCGAGGAGTTCTGCTGGAGCTGTAGAAGTGGATCTCTGTCAGCAGGATTTTGGACACCAGGTCTCTGGGGAAGCCCAGGTTTCCAGTACCAATGGCTGGAAATGACAGCGAGGTCATCTTCAGCTTCTCAGCCTGCTCCAGACAACGTCTGATGATGCATATTAACGCCTGAGTAAGAAGAAGACACAGGGAACAAGTGAGACTGGAGAGTAAACAAGCTGCAGCGCAGGGAGGAAAGCTCCTGCAGTCCTCAGCACTCCGGACATAAACCTAAGGTCAGGGGACGCAGCTCTGGGCATTAACGGAGCCAGACCGACCCGGCAGGGTTTCCACAGTATCACAAACCACAAAGGCAGCAGCAGAACTTATTACTGGCTCCTGTGTAGTGACCACGGGGACACGAGGTGAGAGACACGCTCACAACACTGAACTCAGGGAGGGCTGACGCTCCTGGCTGAGTTCTAGAGAGTCAACCTTACCGGGGGCAGTTACTTCTCTTCTCACGCGATGATTGGACGATGAGAATGTTCACAGAACCTAATTTAAATATTTTTATTTTATGGTATCAAAGGCTTACTGGTAAATGGAGAGGGACCAGTCTGTGTCACGCTGACTGAACCTGGTGGTTTCTACTCTGTGATAAAACCCCTCACCTCCCCCGCTTTGCCTTTTCCTTCGTCCCAAACAGGGCAAACGGTGTGAAAGACTTTCCGACATGACAGACCGAAGCCTTTGGTGATGATGACATCACAGGGCTCCAGAACAGAGGTTTTGGCTTCAGAGCGAACTGCTGCCTGCAGTTTGGACCCGGCTGCCTGCAGCAGCGCTTTGGAAACAGCTCCCTGGGTCAGGTTCATGTTGTCTCCCATGGTGTTGACGATGACGTCGGTCTGGAGGAGAAAATGAAAGTGAACAAAGCTGTAAAAACAGTTTCCTGACTTCTCACTTCTGCTACTTGGTTTCAGGGAGGAAATGTCACAGAGATGCAGACTCTGCATTTAAATCAGGTTCATAGGTCACATGGTGCCTTGGTTGTTTTAGCGCTGAATGAGAGGCGAGTGTGTGCCGTGTCCCTGGGAACGACGGGCTCAGTACTCACGGTCTGATCCTGAATGTTTCCTCTGCAGAGAACAATCTTCAGACCCTCAGCTGTGCTCTGCTCCATCCTCCCAGACCTACAGTCGGTTAAGAACAAACAAAGGACCGTTGCTCTGAGATCACAGTAAATACCTGGGAGGAGATAAGAAGGTGAAAAAGAGGAGAAGAGCCTCACCTTCTGGCCTCCTCCGGTCCAACGTGTCCCCGGGTTCTCTGGTCTCCCCTGTTACCTGGCTGGCCTCCCTGAAAGCCAGTTTCCTTTTTCCCAGCTCCTTTCCATCGTCCTCCACCCTCTTCTCTGGCTCTGGGAGAATAGTTCTGACCTCGATCCAGTTCGTGTCCACTACCATATGAAACAAAAGTCATTATATAAATGTACCTTCCAACAGGTCTGTCTGATGTCTGTGTTCACTGAGCGGTAGAAACACCATGTAATCATGTTTGTTTTGGCATTCCTTCATTTATGGTTAGATGTTTATGTCTATTAATCATTAATTAATTAATGATTCATTATCATTAATCATTAATCATCAATATCTTCCTACATAAAAGAAATATCCAGAACTGCCTTCTTCCACCTTAGAAATATTTCTAAGATTAGGAGCATCCTGTCTCAGAGTGATGCTGAGAAACTAGTCCATGCATTTGT
>JAUMHF010000026.1:21204799-21215031 GCA_032359275.1 Microctenopoma steveboyesi | reverse complement strand
ACAACTCTCTCTCTCTCTCTCTCTCTCTCTCTCTCTCTCTCTCAGAGATGTAGCGTATGTGCTGGTGTGATCGGCGGACCATCATGCACCTCTTCCTGCTGCTGCTCCTTCAAGCCACAGCAGCCTTGGGACAGATCGACCCTGGTACACACACACACAGACACACGCACACACAGACACACACACAGACACAGACAGACACACACTCTGCAACAACTCGTTCTGTGTGTTTCCAGCACACTGTCGCTATGCTTTGGGGATGGAGGACAAACGGATTAAAGATGAAGACATCACAGCGTCCAGCCAATGGTACGAGACCACAGGACCCCAGTACGCCAGGTGAGCGGGACGTTAACAGTCCATCAGACACGTACTCTGCTGTTTTCTGTTCGTTGGCACAAAGAGGGAAATAATGTGTGTGTGTGTGTGTGTGTGTGTGCGTGCTGCAGGTTTAATCGTGAGGAAGGGGACGGCGCCTGGTGTCCTAAAGGACAGCTGGAGCCCTCTGACACTCAGTACCTGCAGGTTTGTACGTCACATGTTGAGGCGTGAGCCAATCGAGCTGCAGGAAACACAACAACAACAACACAGCTCCATTAATTACCAGCGTGTGAATAGAACCTGGGTTCTGAGGTTCTGGTGACGTGTGACAGAACCCTGACTGATTCCTCAGGTGGACCTGGGCCGGCTGACCTTCCTGACGGTGGTCGGGACTCAGGGACGCTACGCCAGGAACTCTGGGAACGAGTACGCCCGAGCCTACCGCCTCAACTACAGCAGGGACGGCGTCCTGTGGAAGTCCTGGAGGAACCGGCTCGGAAACGCGGTGAGTCCAGAATATTCTACGTCAACACAGAAACCTCCGCTGACGTAGGGGCACACACTCAACTCAGCCTCCTCCTGTCTGTCGTCAGGTGATGGAGGGAAACAAAAACGCCTACCAGTCCATCATCAACGACGTCCACCCCCCCATCATCGCCCGCTTCATCCGGGTCATCCCCGTCACCAAGCTCCCCACCACCGTGTGCATGAGGGTGGAGCTGTACGGCTGCTTGTGGGACGGTACGGCGTGTGTCTGTTCTTTGTCCCTGCTGATTCTAGGTGTTGCTGATTCCGTAGACCTGGACCGGCTCAGACACCTCAGAACCATCTCACTCACAAACCCTCGAGCTCCTGTTGTGACTCATCTACAGGAACGCGTAACAGAACTCTCTCAGAACCAGCTGAGTGATGATGTCGTATCCGGACCTGACCGGGTTCTGATCACTGATACAGGAAGCTCTTATTATTGATTCTCTAACCCCTCCCCCTCCTCCGCAGAGGGCCTGATCTCCTACAGCGCTCCGGAGGGTCAGCTCCTGCAGCAGCCCGGTTCTCCCGTCGCCAACTTCAGCGACTCCACGTATGACGGCGTGAACGACAGGAGGCGAGTCACACTCACTCGGCTCGCGCTCTGTTTCCCATGTCCCCCGCCTCTCTCCGTGACTGACACACCTCTCGTCCAACAGGAGGCTGTGGGGCGGCATGGGTCAGCTGACAGACGGCGTGATCGGCCTGGACAACTTCCTCCAGACCCGTCAGTACCACGTGTGGCCGGGCTACGACTATCTGGGCTGGAGGAACGACTCTCTGGGGACTCAGGGACACGTGGAGATGGAGTTTGTGTTTGACAGGCAGAGGAACTTCACGTCCATGAAGGTTCACAGTCATTAAACACGTTTTATTTTGAAGGATAGTTGAATGATGTCCAACCACTCCCCATCTACTGATGTGTGACGGTCCACGTCTTCCTGACGGGCTGGATTCTGTGAGGATGAAGGTTCTGGACACATGTGTTTCCTCTCCTCCCTCCAGGTTCACAGTAACAACATGTTCTCCCAGGGTGTGAAGATCTTCTCCTCCGTCTCCTGCTGGTTTAAGCCCCGCCTCCTCTCTGCCTGGGAGCCGGAGCCCGTGACGTTTGTGACGGTGCTGGACGACAGGAACCCGAGCGCCCGCTACGTCACGGTTCCGCTCAACCGCCGCACGGCCAAATACCTCCGCTGCCGCTTTTACTTCGCAGACACGTGGATGATGTTCAGCGAGGTCTCATTTCAGTCAGGTAACACACACACACACACGCAGAGACACACACACACACACGCAGAGACACACACACACGCAGAGACACACACACACGCAGAGACACACACACACACCGAGAGACACACACACACACACGCAGAGACACACACACACGCAGAGACACACACACACGCAGAGACACACACACACACACAGAGAGACACACACACACACACGCAGAGAGACACACACACACATTTATGTCTGAGCAGCACATAACTCGTTTTTTTGTCCCTCAGAGGACACCGTACTCCCAACGCTGGTGCCGCCGTCTGTCTCAGCCAGTGAGGAGACCACCGTCACAGCCCCACCGCTGATAACCAGTAAGACTTTCTGTCCTAGAAGCTGCTCTGCTCACAGTCCCAGCTTTAGACTTCACCCTTCCTCTCCCTCCCCCTCCTCCTCCTCCTCCTCCCCCTCCTCCTCCTCCTCCTCCTCCTCCTTTGCAGCAGTAACTCCATCAGCCAGTGAACCGCCCGACGACGGGAACACCCCCGTCCTGATTGGCTGCCTGGTGACCATCATCCTGCTGTTAGTCGTCATCATCTTCCTCATCCTCTGGTGCCAGTGTGTCTGCAAGGTGCTCGAGAAGGTGACGACACACACCACATGTTACCCTGGTTACTGTACTTTGGTCAAGATAACGTTTGGAGACACGTGGTGGTTCCAGGAACATGAAGCTGCTTCTTCTCCTAATGAAAGACTCTCGCTCCAGGCTCCACGCCGGATCCTAGACGAAGATGTGACGGTCCGACTTTCCTCCTGCAGCGACACCATCGTCCTCCAGACTCCCCCCGTCCCCCCGCGCTCTGGACACGCCCCCACAGGTGCAGTTTTCTTCCTAACTGAACCCGCTCACTCCTCCACATGTATGTATTTAAAGTGAAGAAGGGAGAAGGTCACAGCCCAGAATCAGGTTCAACAGCACAAACGTAGGAAACACGGGACAATGGAAGGACGACAACACCCAGTCCTCCTCCAGGAGCAGCATCGCACTCCAGCTGCTGATGTGCTGCTCGGACTCGTCTCTGCCCTGTTTGTGTGTCTCATTTGTGTTGTGTTGCTTCTTCAGGTCCTGCCAACGCTGACCCTCACTACGAGAGAGTTTTCTTGCTGGATCCACAGTACCAGAACCCGGCAGCGCTGAGAAACAAGCTGCCGGAGCTGTCGCAGAGCGCCGAGGCCTCAGGTAGCTCACTGTTAGCCAGTCACAGGCTCCGCCCACCCTGCGTGCCAGCTTGATTTAGCTCCGCCTCCCGAGGTGGTCTTCAGAAACATCTTAACTGTTTATCATCCCCTCTGAGTTTCCTGGAAGGACAGAACCTGCGCCGCGGGGAACGGGGAGCGTTCCTGCAGCGTGTGAAACACGACGCTCTCACCGTGTCGATGTTGAGCAGCTGAACCTGAAGTGTTTTTACGAGCAGCGCGTCGCGTTCCTGCTTCACCGACCACACGTGGAGCTTCTGTGGAAGTTGACTAAGAACATGTTTATACCCGCCTGCTCCAGCTGTCAGTAGCACACAGTGCTGCCCCCTACTGGCCGTTGCTCAGGTTCTGTCCTTCAGTGTGTCTTTTCTCCTCCGTCTGTCCTGTTTGTCCTTTAATGTCTTTCTGCTGTGTAAATCACTCCGCATGCTCTCTTCTCTCTTCCTCTCTGTCCATGCTTCCTCCTCCTCTCTCTCCAGCTCTGCTCCTCGGTAACCCTCTCTATGACCTCCTCCTGCTGACTTCCTGTCACATGGCGTCGGGGTGGTTGCGTGGTAAGAGCTGAAAGGTGTGACTCCAGACATTTAAACGTCAGAGACCCTCCGTCTCACTTTTCATTCTCCAGCATGTTGACTCTAACGTTGTCCGTGACTGGACCACAAACGTAAACAGACTGCGCCGTGTCTTCATCAGCGTGCGGCGGAGGCTACGCCGAGCCCGACATCACCCAGTGCACACCCCACCAGTGTTTCCATAGCAACGCGCCGCACTACGCTGAGACGGACATCGTGCGGCTGCAGGGTGTCACGGGCAGCAACATGTACGCCGTCCCCGCCCTCACAGTGGACTCTCTCACCAGGAAGGACATCTCCGCCGCAGAGTTCCCACGGCAACAGCTCATCTTCAGGGAGAAGCTGGGGGAGGGGCAGTTTGGAGAGGTGAGGTGTTAGCTTTAAGCTTCTGGAGAAGGTGGAGCAGAAGACACTGAACCTGACTCCTATTGTCCTCCAGGTCCACCTGTGTGAGGCGGAGGTACTCCCAGAATTCCTTGGCGAGGGGTCGCCCCTCCCTGACAGGGACGGTCACTCGGTGCTGGTAGCTGTGAAGCAGCTGAGGGCTGACGCCACCACCCAGGCCAGGTGCAGCTCCGCCCCCCGCTAACAGCACGCTGCTCTGCTTGGTAACGTGTTGCTTTAAAATCCTCTCTCCGTCCACCAGGAGCGACTTCCTGAAGGAAATAAAGATCATGTCTCGCCTGAACGACCCGAACATCATCCGGCTGCTCTGCGTGTGCGTGTCGTCCGACCCGCTGTGCATGGTCACCGAGTACATGGAGAACGGAGACCTCAACATGTTCCTGTCGCAGAGGGAGATCGAGAGCACCCTGACCCACGCCAACAACATCCCGTCAGTCAGGTGAGTCCCGCGACCAGACGCTTCACCAGTCACACGAGCGCTTTCTCTAAACTCTTCCCCCTCCCACCCCCAGCCTGTCCGACCTCCTCCACATGTCGGTGCAGATCGCCTCAGGCATGAAATACCTGGCGTCTCTGAACTTCGTGCACCGCGACCTGGCCACCAGGAACTGCCTGCTGGACCGGCGCCTTACCATCAAGATCGCCGACTTCGGGATGAGCCGGAACCTGTACAGCAGCGACTACTACCGCATCCAGGGCCGCGCGGTGCTGCCCATACGGTGGATGGCCTGGGAGAGCATCCTGCTGGTGAGGGTGGAGTTCATGTGGTGCTCCGGTGGGGGGATCAGTGAGAAATGTGCTGGCTCACGCCTCTGCTGCCTGTCCTGCCTGCTCCGCAGGGGAAGTTCACCACCGCCAGTGACGTGTGGGCGTTCGGCGTGACGCTGTGGGAGATCTTCACCCTGTGTAAGGAGCAGCCGTACAGCCTGCTGTCCGACGAGCAGGTCATCGATAACACTGGCGAGTTCTTCAGGAACCAGGGCAGACAGGTGAGGGAGGCGACACCAGCTCCTGCTGTTTCTAAACGTCTGACATCATCACACGTGACCTTCTCTTCTTCCTCCAGATCTTCCTCTACGCTCCCCCGCTCTGCCCTCCCTCTCTCTTCGAGCTCATGATGTGCTGTTGGCGCCGCGACATCGCCGACCGGCCCACCTTCGAGGGACTGTACCAAGCCCTGAGGCCCCACGTCAGCCAGTGAGCCGCGGCTGCTGGGAGGTGTCCCGCTGCTGTCCCCGAGGCTCTGACTCGTTCAGGACACAGAAGGACAAAGGACTGGACTTGTGTTAGAAGAGCGAGGACACCTGGCAGCGCTGCGGTCGCAGCAGCTATCCCGTGAGACGAGGTGGAGGTGGAAACGTTTGACAGCTCCACCCGACACTTCTGAGCTTCCTGTCCCTCAGCTTCATCTCTTCTGACAGCTTCTTCTAACTGGACAGACTCGTCCCTCCGTGTAAAGCACTGTGTCTGTTTCTCTGTTGTTCATATTTTAGCCCACACTGGAGCCCGGGTCAACGTGTAGTGTAGGATTTATTGTTTGTCTCTACTTGTTTTGCTTTGTTAGTGGAAGCGAATGTTCAGCTGAGGGTTAGATCAGGGTGTGAAACCTGTGAGGTGAACAGTGAACAGTTAAACCAAAGAGGAGTGGACTCTCAGAGGATCCAGGATCACTTTAGAAATGTCTGTGTCTGTGCTGTGGCCTGAGAACCGTGTCTGTGTCTGTTGGAGCTCTTCGAGTTCGTAGGTGAGTTTGTTTTGTCTCCGTTAAACCTGTGGAGCCACAGACCAAGCACACGTCTCCGTGTCTCAGGATGTCTCCAGTTCAAACGGACTGATGGGAAGTCCAGTCGCCATGACTCGACTTTCAGACACCTGCTGCTGGACGGTTCAGCGTCGCTCTAAAAACACGTCACAGCTGTTCATCAGGCCACAGCGAGGAGGTTTGTGCAGGCGACTGAGAGTGGGCGTCACTGACGCCGCCGAGAACGAGAGCAAGAACGCGTTTCTTCTTCTGGCATCAGACGTTTTCCAGGAGTGGTGTTCACAGAACCAACACGGGCGCTGGACCTCACAGTGGTTACAGATGTGGAGGAAGAGGCGGTGATGATGATGATGACGATGTCAGGATGACTCGGGGGGGTGTGTAACATTCCTTTAAGCACTGGGAGCGAGCTGAGACTCACGTGGCCGAGACGGTAAGAGAGAGGAAGGAAACCACTAAACTCACTCTCCCAGAGTCCTTTGCTGCAGTGAGCCTGCGTGTTTAGTTCTGGTTCCGTTTGTGCAGTATTTAGATCTCAGTGTGTGAATGCAGATCAGCTGTGATTATTGATTATCTACCGTAGCTTGTTTGTCCTCCCGCTGTGTCCTCGCTGGTTTTCACCCACACCGTTCCATCTTCTGTCTCCGACATTGTCTCACACGTTTATTGTACATAGAGCAGTAGCTGTGTATATTAATATAAGAGACGGGACGTCGGTCTCACTTTGTACCTTCTCATGTGTCACTTTGATTTCTTACAATAAACAGTAAAAACTTCCAAACAGAGGAGTTCAGCTCGTTTTATCATAAAGTTGATGCTGTGTATTAATGAACATACACTATTTATTTCTTCATTACGTAAGTGTCTGTAATCTACGGTGGCCCCTAAGGAGAAAAAGCATTTTTATTGTATTTATATTGCACCAAATCAAAGCATTTTACAGTGTTTAAAAACCTTAAACTTGCAAACATCAGCGTCAGACTTTATGAATTTATCTTTTTATTTTTATATATATGACATATTTGAGTGTTCTGACTCACCTAAGAGTCAGTGCAGTGTGGTGAATCAGCAGGGGGCAGCACAGAGACAGAAACTCTTCACACTGACCTTCATCGTTCAGTTTCACTGCCTGAAGCTACTTGATGCATTTGGGATTTTCCACTGGAGCTTGTAGCTGAAACTATATCTTATGTCTAATAAAACTTCTCTCTCTCTCTCTCCTTGCTCGGCCTCTTCTCTCGACCGACACTGTTTGATTCTCCACTCTCTCTCTGTGTCTGCAGCTTGGTTCTGATCACACTGGTGCACAGCTGCTCTGTGTGTCAGAGCTTGTTTAATGAACGGAGCTGACTTAACAATACACGAACTGTCAAATGCAAAAGTCGCGTCTCAAGCTTCACAGAAAAGAACACCGGTAACAAGTAGACGTTTGCACATTTCCGTTGTGAAGATAGAAAGACATGAGCACCGTTTCTTTTCAAACCACTTCTTTGAAAGGAAGCTGATGCTAATGAGAGTGAGATATTTAAACCGAGCCTCTCTTCACCTTCGTGAGAACCTCCCTCACTGTGATTGTCGGTGGTGAAACTGAGGCCGTAAAGAAACCAAAAGCAGAGGTTTGTTTGCAGATGTGGCTCCGAGGCTGCAGCTTTAATAAAGATGGTTCAACCATAAAACCGGTTCTGGACAAACAATACCTACTTTGATAGAAGTAAAAAGTTCAGAGCTCAGGTATGAAAAATGAAAGACTCTTTGTTGGCTGGTAAAGGTCTAAACGTACGCACCACAGTGAGTTCTGGGCAGAAACCTTAATTCTCCAGATGTGTGACGGTTTGCACAAAGCTGGACGAGCTGTTGCAGCTCCTATAAAAGCGGTGGCGTGATGCTAGAGCGGACCCAGCCAAACCCAACCTGGCTGTAATTGCTGGTGCAGCTCTGCGTGAGGAGGTTTGGTCAAGACGTGGATTATTTTTATCTCCTCGACGTGAGATCTGTCACGTCCACAGACCAGGAGGGTTATCAGAGAGCACATCAGACCGGAGAGACAGGAAGGGTTTTCAGTCCGGGACAGACGGAGTCTTTGACTGAGAATCCTCCCACAGAATAGATGTGAGACACACACACACACACAGCTGGAACACTGGAGCAGAGTAATGTCTTTCTGGGTGGCTGGTCCCTCCATATGTCTTATCTACCTTTTACCTTTTAGCTCCTTAATGAGCATCCAGCTGGAAACAGTGTGAGGGGTCAGACACAGGAAATCTACAGCCGGAGCCACACGTGTGCTACGATATGTGAGAAGGACGAGTTTAAGAAAATGATCTGAGCCACGCTCCACTGTAGGTGGTTGCACTGTAGGGGGCGCTGATGCAACCAAAGTGCTTAAACCCTAAAGAAGACGAAGAAGAAGAAGAAGTCTTCCTGCAGTATGAAACACACAGAAGGATTTACATCCAAACCCTGAACAATTTGAAAAATGTGTGCTACACATTTCTATCGCAGTTTATTCAGTTAACTGGTGTTTGAGGAAGAGGAAGAAGAGCTGTGACTGTAGGATGCATGTTTGTTTGAAGTAATAATTTGATAGTTTAGGTTTTGTTGTGATGAACCCTTCACACTCTGGTGATAGTACCTTGTTAGAAACTCTAACCCCTCTGAGCTCCATGCATGTCCGTGATTCTGCTGTTTGCTGGAGGTGAGTGAACATCTACAGACACGTTTCATTCACCGGCTTTAGTCCACAAGAGTTTGGTGAAATGCTACATGGACTTTATGTCCCTGGGTAAATTAGTTTCATGACAAATGTTGGGAAAACTGAGCGAGTGTAGCAGTGAATCATGGGAAAGAAACAGAGGAAAGGGTTAAAGAGAGCTTAGATAAAATATATCTAGTTCAACATCTGCCTCAAAAGAAAATGTCTGTGTTTTGTCTCTCGTGGCTTTATTAATACAGTATGTGGAGTTATGCTGTTGACTAAACCCTGGGGGTAGGAATAGATGAGAGAACGAGCAGTGCAGCCGTTCAAAGACCAGAGTTACTCACCTGTAATCGAAGTTTACAAAACTGATGCATTCAGTTAAAATGCAGTACGACTAAAGCAGGTTTGTCCTGTGCCTGACTCCTGACTGAGGAGGGAGTCTTTCTCTGTGTTTAGTCACCATGTCTGAGGTCTAACTCAAACCTGCTGGAGGACTGGTTTGGCTCAGGTTCATTCTTAACGGGAGAAACGTTGCTTAGTGAATTTGTGATGTTGGAGCTAATTAACCTTTTAGTCGGGGAGTCAGATGTCAGCTGGCGCGGATCGTTGGGTTCTGTTGTGGTTTATAGTGTTTTTATTGGGCCTGGATTCGATTAGGTTCTATTACAGCAGCTCTACAGATCAGCAGGGATGAGGTGTGGCGTTCTTACCCCGAGTGATGTATGGATGACCCCCATCTGCATTTTCGTGAACCTCCAACATGCCCGCTGCTTGTATTCATTAATGTGGAGGCCTGTAACCACGAGTATCAGCAGGAATCTTTGAAGGTGTGTTTGAAAAGTCAGTTTGTCGACCTAAAAAGATTTTCACACATTGTTAAACTAGACAAAGGGAACTTTGAGGTTTTAAAAAGGCAGTAGCGCGTCATCGTTCAAACACTTGGACCTTAGTAAATGTGTTGGTGCTCACCAGGTTAGAACGCGTAACTAAACAATATCCAAGTGCTCTACAGAAGGACTACTACTAAGATCACACCGGGATCAAGATGTGTAACAGTCCAGGAGGTCACAGAGAAACATCTGGGAAACAAAAGGCCTCTCTTGAAGTGGCTAATTTGGGTCCACCATCACTATCTACTGGTTCTGTGGGCTTCCAACACATAAGGAGCGAGTTACTGGCCATCTGCTGCTCACAACCACCTCCCAGCACCTGAACAAAAGCATCCACCAAAAAAGAGAAGTTAACTTAGCTTAGCCTATCTTAACTTAGCCTAACTTAGCTTGGCCTAACTTAGCTTGGCCTAACTTAGCGTATCCTAACTTAGCGTATCCTAACTTAGCGTATCCTAACTTAGCGTAGCCTAACTTAGCGTGGCCTAACTTAGCGTGGCCTAACTTAGCTTAGAGTAGTTCTGTAGCATTCACACATGGATCCAGGTTCAGTCACGTAGCTCACGTGTCTAATT
>JAUMHF010000026.1:21185981-21199857 GCA_032359275.1 Microctenopoma steveboyesi | reverse complement strand
TTGGCCTAACTTAGCGTATCCTAACTTAGCGTATCCTAACTTAGCGTATCCTAACTTAGCGTAGCCTAACTTAGCGTAGCCTAACTTAGCGTAGCCTAACTTAGCGTGGCCTAACTTAGCGTAGCCTAACTTAGCTTAGAGTAGTTCTGTAGCATTCACACATGGATCCAGGTTCAGTCACGTAGCTCACGTGTCTAATTTCCTAAATGCAGATGTGATATTCATCAAGTCTTTTTTTTTTTTACACGCCAGACTCCATTTCTCTTTTATCATTACAAATCTTTTTTCCTCTGTTGTCTTTACACACACTAAATATTATGATCATGATGTTAGTGAAGATAAAGACCATGTTGTTTGGTGTTTTCGTGGCTCTTTTTGTCCCCCCCTCCAGGCGACCGGCGCTCGCTATGAAGCAGCTTAAACCGCTCACATCACACCTGCTTCCCATTGGAAACAGCAGCCTCTGCTACCTGGTGTTCCTGAGAGGGAAGTTTGGAGTGCGACAATAAAGTCAGCTTTCCTTTGATCTCCGCGCAGAGATCATAAAAAACGAGCTTGATCGCTTTTTCCTTCGACAGCGGAGGAATCTGTTAAAGTGTGCACACGTGTTTAGCTTGCTAGCTGCTTCGTGGCCGCACACTCTTAGGGAACTGTGTAGCGTTAGCATTTGTCATTTAGCACGGTGATTAGCACTGCATGTGATATGAATGTGGCCTCAGCCCTTAATGGCGACCTGAATTACAAAATTCAGTTCACAAAATTACAACCGAGCTCAATACAGTGACAGATGTGTAGATGCCGTTCAACAGGTATGAAGCAGATGTTTCCTCAGGGGACTGCGAACAGGTTCAGAAATGTGTTCTTTACGTCGAGCCACTGAACAACAAGGACAACAGACCAGGACCATGCCCACGGTCTGACAGGAAGCTTGCGTCGGTCGGTGTCTTCGCGCTGCAGCAGCATCTCGGTTCCTAATAATTGTTGGATAACGGTCGAGGAGTCATTTAACGCTGACCTGTGTGGTTCCCACTGTCCTGCAGCGATGTGTCAGTGTGTTGTGACATCGAGTGGCGTGCAGCGTGTGGGTGGCACGTTGTTGTGTGTTAACAGTGTTTTTTTAAAGCATCCTCAGTGCTCAGCAGGAGAGAGACTGTTTCTGCAATAAAACCTAACGAAGGGCTCGTGAATGAACAGTGCACTTACAGTAACTGCAAAGATTCCAGCCTTTAATAAAAAAACGAGTTGGCTCAGGCTGTTTTCTCTGAGTTATAATTCAGTATTTTCACTTGTCAGTGTAAAAGCAGCTCCGACCACAGAGATGATGAGACTGAGACAAAGACTCGCTCTAATTACACCTCGTCCTGTGGAGACGAGACAATGGGCCAGAACCTACAGTCGATTTAAAGAGGGGGAAACGTGCTTCAGCTGCAGACTGTGACGAGTCCTGCTGACAACAAGTCCTGCAAAAAAGACTTCCAACATCTTTTCACTTCATATCCAGATAAAGTCATTTATCACACCAGGTTTTTAACATTCTACATGTTGGTGCCTTTAAGGGCCTCTGACGTGGGAAAGTCCAACATCCCTGTCTTAAACTGAAACTCTACAGTCAGTCAGTCTGGTGTTCCTGAGCTGCAGACGGGGTTTGGCTCATTGCACGAGGCCTGAAGAGACACAAAACTAAATGATAGGCTCGGTGATAAGAAGAAGTTCTAAGGAACAAGTGTGAAACCCTCTGGTCTTTTTTCTTAAATCCACAACAGAGAATCTACAGGGAGTCATGTGTTTCCTAATTTTGTTTCCCAGACTCAGACACGTCACACATGGTCACTTTAGTTTAGTCCATGAGACAAGTTTGAAATCGCTGTTGAATCGCTGAATCAGAGTTGAGCTCACATCCATTAAGGTCCTGCAGCTTAGAAAACAGACTCCTCCTCCTCCTCTTCGTCGTCTCTCTGTCTGTTGGCAGCTCTGTGTCAGCAGCAACAGGAGCAGCTCAGCTCCTGCGCAGAAGAAACTCCACAGAACTCAGAACTATTTTTCAGCATGAAGGAACTTTCCCCTGAAGCCCTGCTGCTGTCTTTTGCGCATTTGTGTTTCCTCTGTAGTTTTCTGGATGAAGCCCGCGCGCAGGATGGTGGTGATGATGAGGCGCTGCGCCGGGGGTTGACATGGCAACATAACGGGCAGGTTTTCAGCATCCGCAGCCGGGGGCCTGAGTACCGGCCGCCCAGCAGGAGGGGCACGGGGTCACGTAGCCACCGAAACCCCGTTGTCGTCGTCAGCAGCGGTAATGACACGGTCTCCGGCGCGTCCCGGGGCGCCCCGCGCGTCCCCGCATCAAGCAACTTGGCGCAGTTACGCGCGACGGCGCGTCAGCACCAGCAGCGACCCGGCAGAGACGGGGAGTCTGCCCCGGGCAGACGGGAGGATGTGATGGTCGGAGATGATCCATACGACCCCTACAAGGCCTCCAACTATTATCCTTATTATAACTACTACAACTCGTACTACAGACCCAGACCGAGGACCTCTACCCGGAACGGATACGGCACCAGCTACCACCAGAACGGTACGAAAACCTCATCCCTTCATCTCTGACTGAAAATAGATAGTCGGTTGTTTTTCATTAAACATTTTCACAAAGACAAAAGAACAACAACAAAAAACAACAGTGTTTGATTCTTAACAATAAAACGAACCTAAATCCAAACCTGGTGCTGAAACGGCTTTTCACTGTGTGTGTGCGTGCGTGTGTGCGTGCGTGTGTGTGTGTGCGTGTGTGTGTGTGTGTGTGTGCGTGTGTGTCACAGGCTCATTAATGATCACACTTTATGATTTATATTTACTTCTGACTCTGTTTTCAGTCACTGAGCTAAAGACCTTCACCAGCTTCGAACTACCACGAATCACCAGGAGGGGGCAGCAGATTCACTAGTTTGATCTTATTCCCACTAATCGGAATGTTCCCTGATTGCAGGTCTCCCAGATCTGGTTCCTGACCCCTACTACATCCAGATCGCCACCTACGTCCAGAGAATGCCCATGTACAACCTCCGCTGTGCTGCCGAGGAGAACTGCCTCGCCTCGTGAGTCCTCAGTGTGTCGCACGTAAAGACTCGTTGGTGTAAACTCAGCTGTAACTGCATCAGTTTGTGAGGCTGAGGAAGGAAAACAACACAATGAGCAAAGAGATCTGATCCTTTCACCAGCAGCATAAATACAGAGGAAATCACTCACCACCTCCTCTCCTCTCCTCCTTCACCTCTCTTCTCCTCTCATTCACCTCTCCTCCCCTCCTCTCCCGCTCCTCTCCTCTCCTCTCCTCTACTGCTCCTCTCCTCTCCTTCTCCTCTCCTCACCTCAACTCACCTGACCTCCTCTCCTCTCTCCTCTCCTCTCCTCCCCTCCACTCCTCTCCTCTCTCCTCTCCCGCTCCTCTCCTCTCCTCACCTGACCTCCTCTCCTCTCCCGCTCCTCTCCTCTCCTCTCCTCTCTCCTCACCTCAACTCACCTGACCTCCTCTCCTCTCCTCTCCTCCTCCAGCTCCGCTGCTTACACTCCGGACTACGACACCCGAGTGTTGTTGCGGTTTCCTCAGAGGGTGAAGAACCAGGGAACGGGCGACTTCCTGCCCAGTAAACCCCGGTACGCCTGGGAGTGGCACAGCTGTCACAAGTAGGTATCAGGAAGAAGCAGCTTGATGCAGGTTGCGATGTGAGAACTGACGGTGCTGATGTCTCCGCCCAGTCACTACCACAGCATGGACGAGTTCAGCCTGTACGAGCTGCTGGACGCCTACACCCAGAGCCAAGTGGCTGAGGGACACAAGGCCAGCTTCTGTCTGGAGGACACCTCCTGTGACCCGGGCTACTACCGCCGCTACGCCTGCACCTCACACACGCAGGTAAAACAGCCTCACACACGTTACATGGAGACGTTTCCATCACACATTCAGGAGTGTGTGTTCTGCGTCTAGGGTTTGAGTCCGGGTTGTTACGACACCTACAACGCTGACATCGACTGTCAGTGGATCGACATCACCGACGTCTCACCTGGAAAATACATCCTCAAGGTTTGTTCACAGAAGTAATTTTCAGTTTCCTCATGAACACCAGTGTTGTTGCTGTAATCAGCTGTGCCCCCCCCCAGGTGACGGTAAACCCCAGGCAGCAGGTTCCAGAGTCCAACTTCAACAACAACGTGGTCCGCTGCGACGTCCAGTACACCGGCACCGCCGCGCACATCTCGGGCTGCAGCATGTCAGCGTAAGACGCTCTCCTCTTCCTCCTCGGTTTGAGTTATTAAGGCGCTTCAGCTGGTACATTATGTGCATCTCTGACCTGACAGCGCCCTTACGACTGGAGCTCGCTCTGAACCTGCTGATATTAGAATTAAAGTTAATTATGGTGTTTCTCTGTTTCACGGCAGCTACTGAGATGATTCTGCCAGAGGAGGACGAACACGGGCGGAGGAGACGGGCCAGAACACAGAGGAATGAAGCTTAACGTCACAGGCGATCCAGGCTGGTCCACTCACAGCAGCTCTACACCCACGAGGACTTTTAGTATGCCCCCCCCACCCCCTTTAAAACCTGTCTAATGACTGATGATGATTCTCATTGTCTCAGCTGTGCTTCATGTGTAAAAGTAAAGAGGCCTGATCAGCACAGGTGAGTCTAACGAGTCTAACGAACCTTGGTGAGTGTCTGTCTGTAGTAAGGGGGGGGGGTAACATGTTCATCTTTTCCAGTATTATCACTTTTTCGCTCACTGCAGATGGGGGGGGGGCATCTTTTCTTTTAGAAATTGTCTGTAATAAAGAAAATACTATTTTTCATTATACTGCAGCATCCTGCTAAAACATTTCTAACCATTTTATTTTATTATTTTATTTGTGTTTACTGAATGCATGTTCCTTCTGGGCTTCCGTACAGCTCCTTTATACCACACGTCATAGAACTTTTTATCTTTAATGCTAATTTAATATTTGAAAGTTTAGATAATCCAGCAACGACTTCGTACAAACTATTATCAGTAGTTTATCAGTATCAGTAGTTAATATTATCACTATTATCAACTTCCTGTAAGCTCCTATTTAGTCTTTTTTCACTTTTATTACTGGTGCTGTAGAGTAGATCGTTTTGGTGCTGAAGCTGGTTTCGTGATCACAGAACGAGCAGCTGGAGAAAACGTATGATAAGTGTGTGTCTGTGTGTGTGTGTGTGTGTGTGTGTGTGTGCACATGACAACCTGTATACAGACGACCTCGACCTGTGTTACTGATTCATACAACAATAAAGTTTGCTTGAAGGTAAAACCTGTTGTGGTGACTCGTTGTAGGAGAACGTGAAGTTAAACGTTAATGTGTCCATCAAATCACATCCTGCTTCCGACTCTCTCCATGTGTCGGTAAAAAGAAAACCACGACAGGCCACATTAGGCTGAGCCTGGTTTTATTTGGTGAAATAAATGTGCGTGGATGTGAAATTCTGCGCCTGCATCACACAAACCGTTTGTCTAACTAACTAATGCCACAGTTCATCTCTGGACTCGGTGTACGGCGCTGATGCTTCCGTTTCTCCTCGGAGACGTCAGCACAGGGTTTCACGAGGTGTTGTTCAGCAGTCCGCTGTTTGAAAGCCCGTCTGTAGCCGGAGATGTGATGTAGTCGAAGGCATCGGCCATGCGTTCCAGACTCTTGCTGATGGAGCGCAGCAGAGGGACCATGCGGCTCTCCATGCGGCCGATGCTCCGACGGAGAACCACCAGGTCCCCGTGCAGCACGTCAAACTGCGACCGCTCCATGTTCATTGACTCCTGCTGCTTCCGTGGCCGACCACGTTTCCGCCGCAGAGGTCAGGCGACCACGGGTGGTGGTGCTGGTTCAGTCTGTCCTGATGCATCCATCCTCTCTACCTCTGTAGCTGCTGACTGAGAAGCTGAGAAGTGGAAGATTCACTGGGTTAGTTCCCGTTCCTTGTGTACACACTGATGCTTTATGAGAATTATAAGGTGCAGAGAACAGATCACTGGTGTTTGACAGGGACACAAGTTTAAGGGCGGCGTGACAGATTGGTGGGTGGTCTTTAAACCCAAGGGTGAGCGAGTTCGATTCCCAGTCCCACCAGTTACATGTGGAAGTGTCTTTGGACAAGACACCGATACCCTGTAGTAGCACAGACACACATCTAGCAGCTGTCCACACAACATTTTCCCAAAGACGATCAATAAAGTATCATTATTATCATTAAGATTCAGTTTCATTCTCCTACAAACTATGTGTCGGTGGTAAGTTTAGACCCCGGAGGGTTGAGGTTCAGCTGTCGGGTAGTTTTTTTAAGACTCATAATCACAATCTATTCTTTGGGCAGCTACAGCTTCTCCTTCCCGTCTCAAACCAGCCTCCGGCTCTGGCCGTGCTGAATCCTTCCTCTAGGTGACAGAGTTGAGTTATTCTAGAATCACACACAGACTCTTATCTGACTTGGCTGGTGGAGCGCTGCTGGGGGGGGCTCGCTGCTGGCGCTGGGGTGGAGGGCTGCGGGGGCTGGGAGCTCCTGGTTCCCCGCGGGCTGCTGGCTCTCCGCGAAGTGCTTCGCGTTGAGATGATACTTGAGGCTGGACGAGCTGCGGTGGTAGGAGAACTCCTTCCTGCAGAACCTGCAGATGACGACGCTCTTATCCACGGTTCCATCCGCGAGCCGTTTGAACCCAAACGCTCCGTTTAGCACCGTGATCTGTCCGGACTCCCTCATGTCACAGGGACTCCGCGGCCGGACCGTTTTCGCTGACGGACCGGATCAGCGAGATTAATCTGCGTTAACGTTTTGTTGTTTAACATTTAAAACTTTTTTTCAATTGTTAATCAATTTAGATTAACGCGTTATCTCTGCCCTAAATTTATTTTCCATATTGTCCCTTTAATTACTGTGTATAACTATGTGTGTTTAGCCTTAATATAAGACTCAGGAAATGACGTCATATGTGCCCAGACCTTTTTTTTACTTACTGTTTGATTTTTTCATTAATTTCTAATTTTCTAATAGAAGAAAGGGAAAGTTACCATGTGACAGAAAACTCGTTAACATTAAAGCAGCATGTACGGAAAGACAAAGACATTTGAAGGGACTGTGTCCGAGGTGGTCCGACGCCCACTACAGCACTGGTGAACATCTGGGGCTCTTAAGTACCTGGGTGTTAAACAACAATAAGCTGGACTGGACTACACATACAGACGTCCTGTACAAGAAGGGCCAGAGTCCACTCCACCAGCTGAGGAGACTGAGGTCCTGAGGACCAGCGCTTTAACAGACCCTGTAGTAGCGCAGAGGTGTTCAAGGACACAACGACATGTCACTGGTGGGACTGGGAATCAAACTCGCTCACCTTTTGGCTTAAAGACGACTGCTCCACCCACTGAGCTATCATGCCGCCCAAAATAATACAGCAGTTACTCTATAACTCCTCAATCAGTCACTCTGATTTTTACCCCCACAGTATGAATGTGTGTGTACATGTCTATATTTATAGAGAGATGTGTATTCACTGGAATATTATTTCACAACCCTCTATCCACAATACATCTCGTACATAGAACCCACATGTACTGTTGTCTAGTGTCTAATTTTATTTTTGTATTTCTTGATCTCTCTGTCCCTGAGATGTTTTAGTGCAGCTGCTGTGGGATTTGTTCAGTCTTAGGTTATCTTAACATTCACTCCCCGCGGTTCATTATAAGTAGATTAATTCTGATGAAGGGAAAACAGAAGAAGATGTCTGGATGGGGCAGGGCAGTTTGTGTAACTTTACTTTACTTTGGCAGATGCTTTTATCCAAAGCGACGTACAGGGAGAAGACTCCAGCAGTTACCATTAGGCTTCTGTATGAGATCAGAGGTAAACGATAAATGTTCTATGTTGATAAAGCGCTTTCTTTCCTTACTCGTACTCAAAGCACTTTA
The DNA here is from genome assembly GCA_032359275.1 of Microctenopoma steveboyesi. Classification (NCBI taxonomy): domain Eukaryota; kingdom Metazoa; phylum Chordata; class Actinopteri; order Anabantiformes; family Anabantidae; genus Microctenopoma; species Microctenopoma steveboyesi. The sequence continues at coordinate 21,191,895 of JAUMHF010000026.1, read as the reverse complement.
CACTGCTCCTCATTCAGCCACTCACACACACACACACACACACACTGATGCAGCTGACCTGACACACACACAATGTCTGAACAGTGTCTGAAGGTGCTTCAAAATATGAATATGACCTGTAGTTTGAGTTCTATTATATAATTCATCGTTTTAATCCAGACATACAGTGATGTTACTGTGTCGATCACTAACATGGCAACAAGCAAAAATGTATGTCTGGAAAAACTAATTTATTATCTTAATTAAAACCTATGGGTCATATTTTATATGTTTTATGTTTGTGGTAATTATTTTGTAATATAATGTTTAAAATAAGAACACATTTCAGCCATAGGATGTAGAGGCTGTATTTACTTCTGATGTGTTTAGTAGAGAAACGGCTGAAAAGGGAAATACAAGCACAAAATAGCCGTTTCTGTATTTTACAATAATCACAGTAAATGTAGGTTTTACTCGCTGAACTCCCTGAAAGTCTGTAGATAAAAACAGACATTTATTTTTATAGCCTATTATTTTCAACGTTTTTTATTCTAAGAAATAACGGACCCTGCTTCCTCTCCAGAGATCGTCTTTAGAAAGGATGACTCACCAGTTGGGAAAAAAACTAACGAACTGTTTTCTGTTTGTGACGATAGAGGAGGTTCAGAAAAAAATACTAACTTTATTTTTTAGATTGGAGTGAATATAGGTAAATAATATATCATTTAATAAAATACTGTTAGAAACAAATACTATACTTATATATATACTCAGCACCAAAATTAAAAAAGATATTCATTACTTTTCACTAAAAGTCAGCTGTGTATTACATATATAATTGGATGATATTGATGTGAGAACATTTCAGATATTCTCTGTATGTGCAGAATATCCTGTATAATACTTCATCATTTTATTTGTTGATGTTATTTTGTAGTAGGATCTGTATCTGCAGAGTAAGGTGCTCTCAGATGGGTGAAAATAAAACGAAATCACTGTGTTTAGTTGTGCAGTGAAACTCAAACATCAGCAGAGCCACAGAAATGAACGTGAAAGAGTGAAAGTGTTGGTCTGCGTGGTGCTCAGAGGACTGGTCAGAGTGAGGCCTCCTGTCTGTTCGCCCTCTCTCTGACGCCCATATGTCAAAGTCTTTGTGCTTTTCAAGACTCGGAGGCGACAGAAGGAAAAAACAGCTGGATCCCAGGATTGCAGCTAGCGGCTCCGCTAGCTCCTCCGACCCGACGTCCCCCTCGGCTGCCTCGCCTCGATAAGGTACCGTGTCCTGAACCCCCGGGGACCAGGAACACGCCGCTCTTTGTTCCAGCCTGGGGTCTTTTTTTGGTCTGAGCCCGTTTCTGTTTAGTTTTGAGCTAATTTTCCAACTGGCTGCCAGGCTAGTCGGTTAGCTTCCACATTAGCTGGATGCTGATTAGCTTAGCTAGCTTAGCCTCTCAGAGCGGCTGTGAGCGGATTAAAAGAGCAGCGAGCAGGACTGAGGAGAGAGTGGCCGACACTTTCCATGGCTGTACATGGAAAACTGACCAGCACACCTGGTGTTTCTACCTGGAAACACCAGGTGTGCTGCTCCGTCAGCCTCTGCAGGTGTGTGTACTGCGGACTATAACACGGCACAGTGTCAAAGAGTCGAATCAGAAAAGGAGTCAAACACATGTTCTGTTGCAGGTATTTTCCTTTCTTGTGTAATGAAGCACGTTCATCTGAGTGAGAAGCCAGTTTGTCCTCAGTGAGTTTCCTGAGTTCACCTGATGTTTTTATGTGAGTTGTGCTCACGTGTTGTTTTCTGTCAGTCCTTCATCACGTCGTCAAACCTCTTCATCACGTCTTCAGCCAGTCAGTAGCCTCACAAACCGTAATATTCGCCAAATGTTTGGCACGAAGCTGAAACATTTGGATCTAAATTACAGCCTCCAGCACGAAGTTGGAGCGAGAGTCGAGTTTTATTTGCTTTATTAGCAGATCATTTTCTGTTGGACATGAGTTATTTTCCCAACATAAATCATCAGTCGTATTCAGCTCGACACCAGCTCGGATAGTTTGGCATCTTACTCTCCGTCCACTAAAGTAGTTTTCTCTGAGGATTTAAGATTCATCAGCATAGTATCACCCACAGACACGGTGACTTCAGATGGGAGAAGGTCCTTTTCACGTCGGCTTTGTTTAAAGCGGATCATAGACCTGGATCTTCATCTGAGTAACAACGTTAGACAACCATCCGAGTCCTGCTCATGTCAGAGAAACAAGGATTTTAACCAAACCAGACATAAACAATGATTAAAAAAACAAAAGCAGATGATTTCCTGATGATTTTCAATGGAAGGATCTGAACAGAAGCTGCAGGAATGATTTTGCTTTGAAACGTGGACGAAGTCGTTTAACGAGATGACAAAACCTCAGGAAGCAGTTTGACCAAGGTGGAGGTTTATCAGATAGATCCCACAGAGTGTGTGTGTGTGTGTGTGTGTGTCTCTCAGCTCCTCTCTGATCTCTTTCTCTTCCGCTTCGCTGAGTTTGACGTGTTTCCGTCACAAACGTTTGTTCGTGCTGTCGCCCTGCTGACGTTGGCCTGGACGTTTCCTCCTGTGGCGTTTTTAAGCTGCAGGAGTCTAAAACCTGTTTGGTGTCATCACGTCATTACGGCGTTGGAAACGCAGCAGCCTTTAATGATTCGTGGTCATAACGGAGGCTCCGGGGCTCCTAATGAGACGGACTTTCTCCGAGCTGAGAACACGATTACACGTGTTTACACTGACTAATCTAATTCCTGCTGAAAACCCCCGTCCCACTCACTCCACGTTTCTCCAAAACAACCTTTCATCGCTCCGATTGTTTTGAGCCTCGCTGCCTGGAAGGGTTTGGACTCCTCAGCTGTTCACATAAACACTGACATCAGACGCCCTTCTCTCCGTTTGATGCCGCCCTATTCCTGACGTCGGGTTTCAGGCTGAAACTGCTGCTATCAAGGATGTTGGACCGAGCGTTTCTCTAAGCTGCAATCAGAGGTTTGGCTCTGCGGCCGCTGCCACACGCTCTGAGAGCAGCTGCGCTCCCACGTGGAGACGCTCTGAACTCGCTGGTGTGCGCGGTGGAAGCTTGTTCACAGAAGCGGCTCACGCTTCAGCAACGCCGCCCTGTAGAGCACGTCCCATTAGAGCTGCTGACCTCTGACCTCACAGAGTTCAGAGCAGCTTCACTGAGTCTGTTCTCAGTCTCTACGTTGGCGTGTTTTAAAAACAGCATCCTCTCCTGTGGCGTCTCTCGCCTGGAAAGAGCAGGTCACTGTGTGCGTTCAGGGAGTCGACGGACCTCGTGTCACCAGCTGAAACATCACTGCAGACGTCTTTAACCTGATGGTCCGTGTGATTAGTGCTAATCGTCCTGCTGCTTGTGGCCTTTGATCACCACAGCTCAGCACATGCTTGGAGCTTTAATCACGGTTCAACTCTCAGTAAGTCCTGAGCAGAACGGGCCTTGATCCCTCGCTCCTCCGTGGTCCGACACGTTTCACATTCAGAAGGAAAATCCCCTAAAATAGACGTGACCATTGTTTCCTTCAGCTTCTTCCTGTGTTTGATCCACGTCTCGTCTCGTCTGCTTCTCTCTGCAGCTGCCTGTGAGCCCGATGATGTGGTGTGAGGATGGAGGCTCCTGAATACCTGGACCTGGATGAGATCGACTTCTCAGATGATTCAGTGGTGAGTGTGACGCAGAGACGTCTGAGAGACATCGCGCCTCGGTCTGTGGTGGAGGAGTCTAAATATGCCTGCTGCTTTCTCTCTCTGCAGTACTCTGTGACGTCCCTGAAGAGCATCCCGGAGCTGTCCCGGCGGAGCGATGGCCCGGCCGAGGAGAGACCCGGTAACGTGCTGAGACAGCACTTCTCTTCTCTTTGTGGAGCGGTTTGTAGAGTCGTTGGTTTCAGCTGCGTCTCCTTCTCCTGCAGCTCCCGCCATCAACTGGAGCCGCGGCGTTTCCTCCCACGGCAGCGGGGGAATCAAACCCACGGGGCTCGCCGAGGTGCACAGTAAGTTCAGGCCCGTGAAGAGAGTCTCGCCCCTCAAACACCAACCCGAGACCACGGACCCCGAGACGGACGATAAGGTCCAGGGTCCGGGCCTGAGTGTGGCAGAACCAGGGGAGGACAGCAAGGATGAGCCCAGCTCTGACAAGGCGACTCCAGCCTGCGGCTCGTCCTCCGGGCAGGCGGCGAAGGCGAAGGGCCTGAGCGGCGGCGCCGGGGGGAGCAGCGCTTCGGGCCTGTTCGGGGAGCTGGAGCACTATGACCTGGACATGGACGAGATCCTGGACGTGCCTTACATCAAGTCCAGCCAGCAGATGTCCACGCTGCCTCGCGTCCCCCACGACAAGCGCTCGGTGACGGGGAGCAACCTGGGGGGGGGGACCCTGGAGAGGAACCGGGGGGGGGGGCTGAAGACCCACAACGAGCCCCTGAGTCTGGGCAGCGGCAGCTCGCAGACGCAGGTGGAGTCACTGGTTCTGACGTTTATTAATTTATAACAGAATCCATCGAACCGGGTCTGAAACATCTGATGATTCATTATCTTCCCCTCTCTGCTCCAGTACTGTGTTCTGTCCCCAGTGAAGTGGTCGGACCTCAGGAAGTCCAAGTCCATGGATCCAGACCTCCACCTCCTGCACCGCCCCCCGGCGGATGGAGGTTACCCGGCTGAGCTGCTGCCCTCCGCCCACCTCAGCTGCTCCTCCTCCGTCTCGTCCTTCTCCGATGCAGGTGTGTAGGCGCAGACACGAGCAAACAGAACCTCTGTGATGTGATGTGTTATGAGTTGTCTGACTGATTCCAGACAAGCTGCTGTCAGCCCGGGTCTACTCGGACCCCCAGAACCAGAACCAGAGGCCGGGGGCGGAGCCTCCAGGGGCCCAGGGGCTGATGTTCCCCCTGCCAGGGTGCAGCATAGGCAGGCAGGACAGCGCCAAGTCCTGGACGTCTGGGACAGGTGGAGGAGGGATCAGTGGGCCAAGGGGGTTTGGAGGAGGTGGAGGGGAGGTGGACGAGGAGACCAAGAAGAACCAGAACATCATCAACATTGTGAGGGAGGGACAGATCTCCCTGCTGGTAGGTGGGAGGTCAACGGTGCTGCCCCCTGTCCTCTGACTACGCAGCATCTAATGTCCACTTCTCCTCCGCATCTTTGTCCTCCCTAAACTCTCCCTGCTCCTCCTCCTCCTCCACCCTGTACTTCTGCTCCTCTTCCTGAATTTCTCTCTGTCCTTCACCTCCTACTTATTCCTCACCCCCCTCTCTACTCCCTCTGCCACCTGTTCCACGTCTCCTTCCTCCTCCTCCTCCACCTCCCCCTCTCCTCCTCCTCCTGCAGCCCCACCTGGCAGCAGATAACCTGGAGCTGATCCGAGATGAGGATGGAAACAACCTGTTGCACATCTCCGCCTCTCAGGGTCACGCAGACTGTCTGCAGCACCTCACCTCCCTGATGGGTGAGGACGGCCTCAACGAACGCAACAACCAGCAGCTCACCCCCGCCGGGCTCGGGGTGAAGGTGGGTCTGTGTTCACACGTTCACTCCTCCCTGACAGCAGCTGACTCACAGCTGAAGCTAACGTCTGTGCTGTGGACGGGCTGTGTGCCCTGCGTCCTGATTGGCTCAGATTCGCCATCATCTGAAGCACTGACTGTTCGTTCTGTTGCAGAACGGTCATCTGGAGTGTGTGAGGTGGATGGTGAGTGAAACCGAGGCCATCGCAGAGCTTAGCTGCACCAGAGAGCATCCCAGTCTGATCCACTACGCTGCTCGCCACGGACAGGTAGCGCACACACACGCGCACGCACGCACGCACACACACACACACACACACAGACACACACACAGACACACACAGACACGCAGACGCGCACGCACACGCACACACACGCACGCAC
>JAUMHF010000026.1:21171065-21184789 GCA_032359275.1 Microctenopoma steveboyesi | reverse complement strand
CACACAGACACACACAGACACGCAGACGCACACACACACACACGCGCACAGACACGCACACACACGCACACAGACACACGCACACAGACACACACACACACACACGCACACACACACACACCATGCACAGGTGCTTGCGCTGTAGCCTGACGTCTCTGACGTGCCCCCCCCTCTGCCCGTCTCCCCAGGAGAAGGTGTTGCTGTGGTTGCTTCAGTTCATGCAGGAACAGGCGATCTCTCTGGATGAAGTGGACCAGAATGGAAACACTGCCGTCCACGTGGCAGCTCAGTACGGACACCTCACCTGCATACAGGTGTGTGCTGCTGTTAACTCTGCTGGGAATGTCAGTACCGCCGGGCTGAGAGTTGCTGAGTGGAAGCTGGGTGTTGCTTTTGTTCCCGGCGGGTGGCACGCCCTGCTGGACGGAGGCAGATGTTATCAGTCCTGCCTGCTTCCTGACGGCCCGCCGGGCCAACGGAGATCTGCTTTTCTCTGCAGAGCGCAGTCACGAGAACGTCCGGTTTAATCCCGGCTTCTCTGCTGCAGCCTCAGACCTGAGATTGTTTTACGTCTGTTTCCAGACTCTGGTGGAGTACGGATCCAACGTCACGGTCCAGAACCAGCAGGGGGAGCGGCCGTCCCAGAGCGCCGAGCGGCAGGGACACACCACCTGCGCTCGTTACCTGGTCGTCGTGGAAACCTGCATGTCGTTGGCCTCGCAGGTTGTTAAACTGACCAAACAGCTGAATGAGTAAGTTCCAGTGTGTCTGTCCGTCCCCGGCGTGGACACGGTGTCACCCCCAGCGTCCTGCAGCTGCTGGTGTCATTGTCATCCTCACAGCTGATGTTGAGTCACTGTCCCTCCGGCTGACTGTGGGTTTGTGTCCTGCAGGCAGGCGACGGAGAGGATGGTCCTACAGAAGCAGCTGCAGAGACTGATGGAGTCCAACAAAGTTGACGGGACGCCGTCCAGGTCGCCGAGGTAATGCGCTCGCGCACACACACGCATGCACACGCACACAGTGAAGGAAGCAGCACGGAGTTTGTTCATTAACTAACACTCACTGTTTCTTCAGCTCCCATCAGTCCTCACAGGAGGCGTGGCCAGAGATGATGCTGACAGCAGAGGGGACTCCGGGGGAGGGTCACTGGTTGGTTCGTCAGGGGGGCATCGGCCCGGACTCTGTGCTGCGCCAGTTGCTGGGGAAGGACGTGACAGAGACACTGTGTCCAAGGGATAGGCTGCCTCTGGCAGGTGGCCTGAACAGGGACGGCCCCTGTGGGCCCGTGGCCCCTGGAGCCCGCAGAACCGGGCTGGTGGAGAGGAGGGAACTCAAACTAGCAAGACTGAAACAGATCATGCAGCGCTCGCTCAGCGAATCGGACTCAGACGTTTATCCGCCTGAGGAAGGTAAAAGTCAAGGAGCCCCACCCACAAACGCACTGCGCCCTGAAAGGCCGTCCCACCTGCCAATCACAGAGGAGGAGCCAGTGTCAAATCACCCCGGTCTGATGATGCAGGGTCACCTCCCCTCCTCAGCGGAGAAGAAGCTGGCGTTCTCTCTCAGCGGGTCAAAGTCTGTGGACCGTGTCGGTTACAACCCCTCCCCGACCTCCAGCGACCCCGAGGCCGCAGACGCTAAAACACCGGACGCTCCCGGCGACCTCCAGGATCCTGCTAACGGGCAGAAGGTCGCCACCAGTCCCAAGAGCGCCCTGAAGTCTCCATCGTCTCGCAGGAAGACATCCCAGAACCTCAAACTTAGGGTCACCTTTGACGAGCAGGTCCACAAGAGCTCCAACCAGGAGCCAGAAACAACCAAAGGGCATCATGGGAAGGAGAGGACTTCCACGGGCTCCGAGGGCAAACGGCCTTTTGGGACGTTCCGCTCCATCATGGAGACGCTGAGCGGAAACACGAACCATAACAACAACAGCAGCACCTGTCAGAGCTCACCGGGCAGGAAGAGCAGCCCAGGGGGCGGAGCCAAGAGCAAGAGCAAAACCAGCAACGTCTGACCAACCAGCGCCACCTGGAGGCCGTAGACAGACCAACACGGGGGGCGTGTCTGCAGTGTCCATGACATAAATTCATACAGTTTTTACTGTGTCACTGATTATTTTCCAGTTTTTTATTAATGTCTCGTGTTCTTTTGACTCCACATGTTTTTAATGCAGTTCATGGACTCGGTGAGTGAGAAGAAGCTGCTGCATTAATGCGTGTGCAGCTTTCATGCCTGTTGTTCTGCACATTTATCTGATGTGTGATGTGTCCACACGGTAATATTTAATGTTTGTTTTTGTGACTATACTCATCACCTTTTGTTTCCATGGTTACTATCTATGCAGTATTTTGGGCATGAAGTAGACGTTAGTCGTGTGACGTGTCTTTGAGACGGGGAGGTTCACTTCCTAAGATCACACGTGTTCCTCAGCTTCTGAACTCCTGCAGGAGCAGGAGCAGGAGCACCACCTCTTTGTTTATATAGACATTTACAAATCGTCTGGAAGCTGGAAACTGAGACGGAGGCTGGAAGAGTGAGTGAGACGGCTTCAGGTTCAACCCTAACCCTAACCCACGTCACAGAAGTTGGTCTGTTAGTAGCAGCTAAACTCTCTCTCCGGGCGTGTCTAGCTCCCCCAAGTGGCTGCTTTGTTGTTTACACCCTGTGATACAGCGGCAGGATGATGTCGTGACGCGCTGAGCCTCCAGCTGCAGTTCTCTGCTTTAGAGCTTCAACACAAACTGGATCATGTCTGTTGTGTTTTAACGCATGTTTACGTCTGTGATGTTTCTGTTACGTGGGACGTTCTGAAACCTTTTGGATCAGTTGTGCTGTGCAGTGTACTCACAACATGTCAGCACCAGCTGCTCTCCCAGATGATGTCAGGCTTTGGAACCAGTTTAAATTCCAGTGAGCACTTAGTTATTTGTCTCTGTGTCTCCCTCCTGCACATACAGAACGCTAACACGCAGCTGCTTTGAAACGTTTCAAAGCCCTCGTGTTCTGGTTCTGGTTTGTGACGGCCGCTCGTTCAGGACGAGGGGAAGACGAACCGTCTGGAGTTCTGTGATGCAACAGCAGCAGAACCTGTTGTTTTTTACTAAGCTGCTCTGTCCTGTCCTTTAAACTGTGGGTGAAGACGAACTGAAATAAACTGTTACCTTCTTTGCACATGATGTCATGTTTTAAATCGGCCTCTGAATTACAGGATGTGCAGAGGGACTGTCCCCTCCTCAGGACCCAGACAGGACTCAGCATCGGCAGGAACCTGTCATGACAGGTTGACATGAGGTGCCAGAGACCAGCATGAGAGAGAGAGAGCGATGACCCGAACAGTCACATGACCCCGGGGATGAAAATGTCTAGAATCCGTTACTTTAGAGTTTAATAAGGAGGAGTTTAACCCGTTTACTGGTTCTGTTTGGGTTTTCTTCCTTCTGAAGAACTAAAGATGCTGCAGATTCATGTTTTCTGTAGATAATATGAACATTAGAGGTGAATTTCTGAGACCTCCTCCAGGTCCCCGGACCCTACCTTTGGCCACCGCTGAGATGGCGATGGATGGCGCGTGTGGATTGTGCTCTGTGGTATTTAATGGACGATTCATACCCGCGTGTGTTTATGTGCCTCCGCGGCATCAGAAACAGTCACTTAACGCTGCAGGATTTATGGTGTTTGGGAAGCAAATTGGCCTTTGATGGTTCCCACGCAGGGCGGCGCCTTCCCTGCGGAGCCTAATGGGCTTTGGTGTAATAGCCCCCCTCAATCATCCCCCTGAATATGAAACATGAGCTGGAGAATGACAATTAGCAGAGCAGCGCGGGGGGAGAGGCGAGGACGCGGGGTGTGGACATCACAGGGTTTCTCTGAACGCTCTGCAACATAAAACCAGCCATTTGTTTTGTCCCCCCCCCCCTTTTCTTTTAAGGAGGGTGAGGCGGGTGAAGTTAAACTGATAAATTAGACCTCATTTATTGGACAACAGTTGGAGTCGATACCCAGGGGCCTCCGCGCTGCAGGCTCCAGGCTCCACAGCAGCTAATTGGTTGGCTCTGTGTTGGGTGGTGGATGGGGCGGGACGAGCGGTGCATTTGGCTGGTGCCGACGCACGCACACACACACAGGAGCTGTGCTGCAGCGTACGCCGCGAAAATGAACGAGACAAGCGCTTGATTTGACAGCTGGGGTGGGGCGGGGGGCTGCTGGAGTCACGTATAGATTTTTGTGTCTGTTGTTTTGGCTTATTTGTGTGCTTCTTTTACTCAGTCAATCACATTTAATTGACACCGCTGGGCTGGGGCCAGGGGCCCCGCAACGCGCTGGGATGACAGGCCCTTAATGCCAGAGAGAGGAGAGGAGGTTCTTCTGCCTGTGAAGGGTGGAGGGGGGGGGCGAGGGTGACAATTCCTCACCCCGTCAACAGCATTAATTGATGTAATGACAGTGATGATGGATACTAATAAACCCAACCTTTAAGAAAAAAGCTAATTAGACGCCGCGTGTGTGTGTCTGGATCAACACCATTCGTCTTCAGGGGCCTTCACACCGACACCCGACGTCATTTACATGCGGCTCAAACTCAGCATTTGCATTTTGGAGACGAGGGAGCGCTGGCAGAACAAACAAAGTCAAAGCCCTCTTCACCACCAGGCCTCCTGGGCCAGCGTCACCTTCAGCGGCCTCCTGCTCCTGCGGCTCCGCTGGTTCCCAGAGTTGGGTCAGAGCTGCTTTCTGTGCTGCTGCTGAACCAGTAACGTGCAGATGTTAAATTCTGACTGTTAAGATGCTGAGTTTCCTCCTGCTCAGTGTGAGCTCCGGTCTGGTTCCGTCGTCGCTCTCGGGAATGATTCTGATCCTGTGAGCAGGTCTGGAGCCGTGGAAGCTCTCAGCCCTGCAGATTCTCTGGGAATCATCCATTTCTCGGCAGCTGTGATGTCTGCGGGCGAAGGAACAGTTCTTCATAATTCAGCGGGATTATTGGCATTTGAGCAGATAACGCTGAGAACGACCATCTGTTGTCTGGATGAAGCTGTGACCCAGAAAACGAAAGGAACACAGATGTTGCTCAGTGACGTCCTGAAGGTCTCTGATGAAAACAGTTCTTTACGTTTATCCCTGACGCTGGGAGCTGCTGGTCTGCAGTGACCCTGCGGGGTCAACAGAGGGCGCCGCTGCAGCAGAAACAAACAGCCCTCCAGCAGCAGCGTTGCTCTTTAGCAGCGCTCTGGCATTTAGCTGCTCTGTCACGCAGTCGATTTCGTTGATTCTGAGCACGAGAGCAGCAGCGGCGCCTTGTTAAAGTGTTTGTTCGGCCTCAGGCTGTTTGTCCCCCGAGGACGGGCTCACTGAGAGCACGTATCATGAATAACCTGCAGTAAACTGGTGTCTTATTGTAATTTTCCTGTCTCTGTAATTGACAGCGGCGCAGTTTCTCTCAGAGAAACAGTTTGTGACCCCGGAGACGAGGCCGATCGCTGATGATGTTCTGTAAAATGTCAGAAATACGCGAGTGTTACACGCAAGGAGATGATTGATTTCCCCCCAATTCCTCCAAAGTTGGAGTGTGTGTGTGTGCGTGTGTGCGTGTGTGCTGACATGTTCCTTAATAAACGGCAGAGCTGGAAGAACAACCTATGAAATGATGTTAACAAGTAGGAGGGAAACTGGAAACAGGAGTCTCTGGGGCCGAGTCCAGGCGAGTCTCTGGGGCCGAGTCCAGGCGAGTCTCAGGGGCCGAGTCCAGGCGAGTCTCTGGGGCCGAGTCCAGGCGAGTCTCTGGGGCCGAGTCCAGGCGAGTCTCAGGGGCCGAGTCCAGGCGAGTCTCAGCCCCTCATGAAGACGTCACCGTCTAGAATCCAGAGAGTTCGTTCAGATCTCAGTAAAACGAAGTGATTTTCAACAGTTTAACACTAAAGTTTGTCAAAAAAGACCCAAAGGACTCAATTACAGAGACACGAGTGCAGGACAATGACGTCTGTGTAAATGGACTTCAGTGTCCACAGCAGCTGTTTCTGAAGCAGCGTGTTGAGGGTTTTATGGTGGATTTGTCCTTTAAGTAGACGACAGAACGACGGCAGAGACTCAAACCTCTGATCGCTCGTTCTATCTCGCTCCGTTCTCTCCTCCGGAAGGAAGTAATGGACAAATAAAACTCGTGTTTGGCTAAGGGGTCCATCGGGAGTCTCCTGGGGGCCCCTGAGGGTCCCCAGGACCCACTTTGGGAGCTGCCCGTGTTTCCAGGCTGCGGTAATGATGCTTGTTTGTCGGGTGGTCTGTAAATCACGCCGACATTAGAGCTGTGACAGGATCCACTGGAGACACAGCAGACGTCACTAATGCCCCCGAACTGCAGAGACGTCCGTCCCGGGATCCATAACCAGCGCAGCCGGGCCCCGAGCAGACAAAAGTAGTTTTAAACCCTCGCACACCATCTTTAACGGGAGCCTCCGGGGGCCCAACACAACATCATCTTCCTGTTTCAAACTAACTAAACACACTTTATTCATCCGTTTTTATCTGTGGGCTGCTGCGCGGGAGACGGCGAGACGAGCGGGAGATTAGGAGACGTTTAAAGTTTGTTCAGTGCTGACGACACTTTGTTTCTCGTGCACAGACAGACGGTGTGTGTGATACTTTTGGGAAGCAACAGCTCCTTTAACCCCAGCACTCCCACTGAGCCTGACTGGGACGTCCACAGGGAGAGAGAAAGGGCGTGTGTGATTGTAATTTGTATCTTGAGCCTCCTGATATCGCCAGGTCTCACGTTAGAGGAAGTACGGCGCTGGACAGTTCGACGTCACGTGTACAGAGACTTAATCTCCCCTGTGAGAATGGAATTAAAGGGACAAACCGCCAAAACAACCCGATGTCACTTTTTAATGCAGCGTCTCACACGGTAAAATCCATTCAGAGTTTTCTTTTCTGATCAACGCTTTATTGATGAGTGATTTCACACAGGAACACACACACTGAGCAGTGGACGTGAGCAGGAAACACATTTGGACCCGTTTCGGTTCGGGCTGCTGGCAGTGAAGTAACACTGAGGAACTGCTTTTAACTCAGGTCTGAACATGAATCAGAAGCGATCCGGGTCCTGGTCTGGTCTGGTTTTCACTTTGTGGGGCAGAAGGGGCACGAGTTGTTCTTGCTGGCCTGCAGCCACACCCGGATGCAGTCTCTGTGGATGATGTGGGAGCAGCTCAGCGGGTGCCGGCTCTCCGGATCCACGTGTTTCTGACACATCAGGCAGAGTTTCCGGGTCGCGGCAGCTTGACCCCCCGTCGGCGCCACTGCTGCTGCCGCCCTCTGCGGCGGCGCGCTGAGTCGCTGAATGGGGCTGGAGGACATGGGTCGGCTTATGGGCCCCGGGGCCACCCTCTCGTTCTGTGCCAGCTTGGCGCCCACCTGCTCCACGACCTCCTCCATCGTCATGCCGGCCAACGTGCCCCGCGAGCTCTTCACCTGCTGCAGCAGGGACGTCAGCTGAGCCCGGTCGCACTGCGGGAACTTCTTCTTCAGCTTCTCCAGGACTTTGTCCAGTTTGTCGGTGGGGGCAGAGGAGGCGCTAGCTGCTGCTGTGGCGGGTGGTGGCGTAGAAGGAGCCACTGGGTGGAGAGGTTGAAAAGGAGGGGAGGGGGACAGGCTGGGGGAGGGAGTCAACCTCACTGGTGGTCTGACCAGAGTCTGGAGCTGAGGCTCGGACAGGTGCACAGGCTGGAACTGTGTCAGTGGGCGGAGCTGCTGGAGTTCAGATGGCGGGTGGTGCTGCGGGTAGTTGTAGCGCTGATGGTACTGGGGGCGGTGAGGAGGGTGGTGGTGGTATGGGTCCTGGTAGTGTGGGTGTCTGTGGGGGTGGAGGGGCCGGTTCAGCGAGCTTGGAGGTGGAGGGGGGGGGACTGTCTGAATCAGCTGATTGAACCTGAGGTCGGCCTGTGGGCGAGAAGAAGCACAGCTGTTAAGGTTCAGTCCAGCTGTGGCGTGAACAGCAGCTGATCAATCACATGACGTGTGTGAGGAAGGTTTAGCGACATCTAGTGGTGACGCTGTAGATTACAGCGCTCTGCGAGCTCCGGGCCGTGTCTGTTCTCAGGTTCTGAAGTTGTCTGATTAATTGGTGGTGTAGTGGTTCTGGTGGACTGCGACCCGTCTTACCATCGGGACCTGAGGCAGAGATGGCACGTTGATCCTGGGGAGGGACTCCAGCTCTCGACCCTGCTGGAGCTGCAGCAGGACGTCCTGGAAGCGGCCCTGCAGCTCGGCCTGGTTCCTGCGGACCAGACCTTCCTTCTTCTCCCACTCCCGCCTCTCGTGAGGATACTGCTGCGGGAGCTCGGCCCTGAGCGCGCTCAGGTACTGTTGGACCTGCGACGGGAGGAGATCAGCGTCAGAGCGGCTGCGTACAGACACGAGTCTCAGCTCAGACTCTCAGTGAGTCGGTACCTCTCTCATCCAGGCCTCGATGCGCGCCATGGCAACGCCTCTCTGCTTCTCCACCGCGGCGATCTCGTCCTGCAGGGCCGTGAACTCGGCCTCTTCCGCCTCCTCCCTCACTCGCTCCATCTCCTGCCTCAGCTCTTCCAGCTCATTCTGCCACCTCCGCTGCTCCTCGCTCTGCTCCGCTGTGAGCTCCGTCAGCTTCTTCTCGCTCTCCTCCAGCTCCTTGGCCATCCTGATCAGAGGAGGTGACACAGACAGTTTCCTCTGGTCTCTCTGAACAAACACGTGCAGGCTCGTTTACCTGTTCCTCTCCTCCTCCGCTTTGCTCCTCTCCGCTGTTAGTTCTTGGTGTTTCACTGAGAAGTTCTTCCTCGCGGACTTCGAGTTGTTCAGCTGCAGTTTGACTCGCACAGAATCGAGTTTTTCCAGAAGAGCCTGAAAACAGAGCCACAGTTTAGAGACGCTGGCCCTCGGTGGCGTGTGCGCCGCTCTCACCTGGTGCTGGTGGATGGCCTCCTCCTTCTTCCTCTGCAGCTGCTGCACCTGCTTCTCGTGCGCCACCACCTCCTCGCCCTGCGTCTTCCTCAGGCCGTCGTACTGCTCCGTCAGGCTGCGGCCGTACTCCAGCATGGCCTCCGCCTGGCTCTCCCAGTCCGTGTCCGTGTTGACGCCCAGGTCCTGGCTCATGGTGTCGGTCTGCACCGCCTGACCCTTCAGCAGCGTGTCTGAGGACAGGACGGAGCAACAGAAGAACAAGCAGCTGTTACTCCGCCTGAACACATCTGTTATTCATGTCCACATCTGATCTGGATCATTCACACTGTACATAACTCGGCACCATCGATGCTCTTGGGTACTGTGGGTTTAAGACAGAGTAACTTTCACTAAACTAACACAACGTGTAGTTTGTGTGTCTGTGCTCTTCCCATCCATCTTTTCTGTTGTTTCCTTCAGCCTTGTTTCGGCCGCGTGTAAGTTTCACTTCCTGTTCTGGATCCAGTTCTCGGGTCTCTGTGTGAGGACGGAGTCGGGTTTCTTGTAAACAAAGCTGATTCACATTTTACCTTCCACTGTCATGTCCGCCGCCTCCACATCCTCCTGCTGCTGCTGCTGCTGCCGTGTTAAAATTCCACCTTTGTACTCCACCTCTCCAGAGGCCATGCTAGCTGCTAGCTGCTAACAACCACGATGACACCTAAAGGTTCCGTCCAGTTCCGGCTCGAGACAAACAGCGTGTCCGCTACGACAACTCTGTCTCTCCGCTCCCGTAAAGTGATGATTTTACCGTTTTAGCTGCTGTGCTAACACCAGTACAACGCTAGTTAGCTACACGGACACGATACTGTGCATCGCTAAATATAATCCGACTGAAACAATCGGTTCGAGCTTGACAGTGGTTCCTATAAAATATCCAGAGCAGCGACGCAAAGATCGTCTACAGAAAGAAAATGCCTTAGAAACAACAAACTTTATTAAATGTTGCTGAAAACCTATAGAAATATAGGATAAAATAATGACAGTGAGAATAATGTATACAGTTTAGAAATAGACAAAGATTTCCTCACTTTAAGGAATGAATGAATATTCAAAAAAAGGTTTTTCTATGTCAACTGAACTTGTTTTAATTCCTGGTGACTTTCTCAGGTCCCACCCCCCTGGAGTAAAGGGTGAAACATCAAGGAACAAAAACAAGTCCAGCTGCCGTTGAAAAACCTTTTTTGAGAGAACCATGACCTGGAATAATGAGAGTCTTTATTACATCTTTAAACTTTATTGAAAGGTATTCTATGATTGTGTTCATTTTTTCTCTCTTTATTTTTGTGTATAGATTCACACATTCTCAGTTTGAATTTGTTATTTTTTTTCCATGTGATATTACATTTTAGCAGCATGACAGAAATATGTATTGTTTATGTATATATGTTTGAATAAAACAACATAGTTGTTGTCATTTTTAACCTAATTAACCTTCAGTTTAATAAAACTGAAAAAAGCACAAGTACAGCACTTTTTTCTGATCATTTGTATGTTCTTGACTTTCCGGAGAAATATTTCTCCATAGAAATCAGACACCAGGAAATTAGCGGCGGAGTGGGCGCTCTTCCCTTTCTCCTCCTCTCTGGCTCCCAGCAGGACTCCCTGAGTCACATGACTGCTGGGTAAACCTCCTGACTCCCCGCTCCGCTCCTCCTGCCGTCGCTCCGTCACTCGGCTGTTCGCTCGCTGCCTGTCGGTGTGTGTGTCTCCGTTAGCCGTTAGCCGTCGTCACGTCCAGCCGCTGGAACCACGCGAACATGGCGGACACGTCTCCACCGCTGCACACGGACTTCCAGGAGCTGGAGGACGGGGAGGACCTGTTCCCGGAGCCGACCGCCACACAGGAGGTGAGGAGGAGGAGGAGGTGGAGGAGGGAGGCCGAGGGGAGCTGTGGCGGGCAGGGCGTGATGCCTCCAGCTGACAGCAGATGGAAACTTAGAGGGGGGGGGGGGGCGGGGAGCAGACCCTTAAAACCGTGAAAACGTGAACGAGGTTTGGTTCGTGCGCGTCATCGCTCAGAAACCCGGAGGACAGAAGGCACGACACGTTGGTGACGGTGGCTACAAGAGCCGAGGAGGGTCATATCTGCGGAGTGGGCGTGTGCAGCCCGCCGTCAGGTGACAGTCACACAGGTGTGCGTGATGCGTTCAGGACAGGCCGGGAAAACAAAGCAACGCCACAGAAGTCCCGCGAAGCGTCTGTAGCCTGTGTTTTAGTGTTTACAGGTTTGTGAAGTGGAACTGTTGAGCAGCACATTTTAAAGTAGTCGAGGTGTATGTGTCGTGATAGACGTGGATTCCTCTGGACTCAGCCAGAAGCCGTTTCCTTGTCGCTCAGGTTGTATTTGTCATGTAAAAGCTGAGGCGGTCAGAAAGACAGGAAGCTGTTTCTGCTGTTTCCTGTTGGACATGAGGGCAGCAGGACGCTCTGGGGGGACGACCTGCAGCTACGGGCCACCTGGAAATAAAATACATTCACAGAAACAGTTGGATGCTCTGCACACAGAACCTAAGCTGCTGATTAGCTTAGCACAAAGTTTGGATACAGGTAGTGAACAAACACTTTTTCAGCTGCCGAATCGGTTCAAAAAGTCGACTTCTGCACATTTACATGTCTTTAAATGCTGTGTATGTGTTTTAATGTGCGTGTACCGCCCACGTGCAGACTGCTGATACCGTTTTTATCTTTTCATATTCGATTAAAAAATAACTAAATATACATATATGTGGATAAAAGTCTGTGTTGATGGACTAAATATTTAAATCAAATATTAACTGAGTACTTTCTGTCTCCGACCAACACTGAGGCTGAAATTCTCCTTGGGTCATCTCTGAAGGTTTGTGTGTTTAACCCAGAGCACGGTGGAGTGAGATGTCTGTCTGTGTACAACATATCTCTGATCAACACTTTATAACACTTTCACAATTTTATATTTTTTTTTCTTTAACTGTGCCGTAAGTTCAGTTTAGACACAGACATCTCAGGCTGCAGCGCGCGCACTCACACACAGAGACACACACACACACACACACACAGAGACACACACTGAGGCCTGTCTTTCTCTTTTTATCGTGTCAGCACTCTGGATTTCATTCCTGGTGATGATTGTCTTCCGTGACTGTCACAACAGCTTTAATGGTGTGTGTGTGTGTGTGTGTGTGTCATCCACTTCCTTGTGAGCAACACAATCTGTCAGGGTGTGTTTTCTGCAGCAATAAGCAGGTGAATGTTAGAGTCCGTGTTTTAAGGTGGACTTGTTTATCTCGCTCTGAAACATGTGCTGTCGACGTGCATCCTTTAATAAATGCTGTTTTCTGACCTCTGACCTCTACGCTTCTTTATTTAGTCGTGAATTTGACGACACTGAAGCTGCAGCACCAGTGTTGCTGTCAGAACAACGACAGCGTGTGAGAGTGAGGCGTGTTTCCGGCTGTGTGCCGAACACACGCTGCAGCCGCGTCCACAGGTCGGGATGAAGGCGGAGCTGTTCCTTCCTCAGAGTTAGAACGCCGAGCCGAGGTCGTCCTCGTCGCCGTGGACACGACTCCTCGCTGTGCAGGTGGAGACGGGGGTGCTGGTGTTTCCTCTCGTCTCAGATCATAATACGGGCCGCGCTGCTGGAACGCGTGCGTCACGTGTTTACGCAACACTGGGTCCACAGGATCATTAGAAACACAGGTCCTGGTGAAACAGCCTGGTGTGTGTGTGTGTGAGAGAGAGAGAGTGTGTGTGTGTGAGAGAGAGAGAGAGTGTGTGTGTGTGTGTGTGTGTGAGAGAGAGAGTGTGTTTGTGTGTGAGTGTGTGTGTGTGTGAGTGTGTTTGTGAGAGAGAGTGTGTGTGTGTGTGTGTGAGAGAGAGAGTGTGTGTGTGTGAGAGAGAGAGAGTGTGTGTGTGTGTGAGTGTGTTTGTGAGAGAGAGTGTGTGTGTGTGTGTGAGAGAGAGAGTGTGTTTGTGTGTGAGTGTGTGTGTGTGTGATTGAGTGTGTTTGTGAGAGAGAGAGTGTGTGTGTGTGTGATTGAGTGTGTTTGTGAGAGAGAGAGAGTGTGTGTGTGTGTGTGTGAGAGTATTTCCTCTCGCTGTGCGCCTGCTGAGTAAGGAGGGAGGAAGCTCCTCGTTATCATCACTCATTTCCTCTTCTCTTTCTGTCCTCTCAGCTAAAATGTCTCCGTCTTCATTTTCTGAACCCCGCCTGCGGGGGGGCGGGGCTAACGTACGTTCAGGTTTTATCACCTGGTGATTGTTTGTTCGCTGCAGGTTCTCTTCTTCACGCTGACGAAGATTCAGCCTCAGAACTGGGGAAATGTTTGTCTCCCACCTGCTCTCTGAGTCTCCTCCTCCTCCTCCTCCTCCTCCTCCTCCTCCTCTTCATCAGCTTCACCCGGACACACGCACTCATTTTTCTGTCTGTTGCCGTCCAGCGCGTGACGTTTCAGTAATGATGTGTCTGATAAACAGATGACACGGGCCGCTCTGTGCGGAGCAGGAGGAGGAGCAGGAGGAGCAGGAGGAGGAGGCATGAAGTCAGAAATAAACCAACGTGTGTCTCTTCTGTCTGTTCTGTGTGTCACAGTCTGGACCTGCCAGTCTCCCTGCTGAAGACATCAGCACCAACTCAAACGGACCCAAACAAGACTCACTGTTTGATGACGACCCCGAGGACCTGTTCGCAGGTACACACACACACACACACACACACACACGCACACACACACACACACACACACACACACACACACACACACACA
>JAUMHF010000026.1:21145557-21162223 GCA_032359275.1 Microctenopoma steveboyesi | reverse complement strand
CGGTCCCACTGAGACGACGATCTGGTCAGCGATTTATAAAGTAGATTCGATTCAAGCGGGCATCTCGAACACCGTTCCCATCGGCAGACCGATCGCCAACACGCAGGTGTACATTTTAGATTCAACTCTCCAACCTGTCCCCGTCGGTGTGATTGGCGATCTGTACATCGGCGGCGATGGCGTCAGTCGCGGCTATTTGAATCGCCCCGAGTTGACGGCGGAGAGATTCATCCCTCACATCAGTCCCCTCTCCCAGCGCCTTCTCGCCCTGCAGCCCTCCCTCGCTCTGCCCATGTGAGCTCGAGTTCAAACGCAGGCCCACAGCTGCACGCGGACGCTCACGGACACCAACGGGAAAGTGGAGCTGCACGAATCACCTGGACGGACGCAGAAGTCAAACCCGCGTTGGTTCCTGTCCTTCATCTCACTTGGAGGTGGACGCGCATCCGTCCTTAGGTTTTACGTGTCCAAAAACACTTTGGGAACGTTCACCTCTAAACCAGCAGCAGGGAGACAGAAGTGTGACCAGTGTGAGGATAATGTCCGGCACCGTTTAAACACATCCATGCAGAATCGAACGCAGCTGATTCATTCAAATAAAGAGACCAAACAAGACGCTGGGAGCTCACAGACCGAAATGGAAACAACAGGAAGGGGCTTAAACGGGGTCACGACAATAACACAGAGCTCAGCCCGAGGGGGTGACAGAGAACAGGAAGAGATACTGGAGGAGAGTGTGTCCCAGAGAAGAGACGGAGCTGGAAAAGACACATCCTATAATTAGCATGCTAACAGGCAGTTAAATGTCCCACACAAAGGCCTTCTGTTGGGCCTCAGTCGCTCACGCTGGAGACAATGCACAATGTGTCTTCTCATTCCACCGGTGACCCCCAGACTCACTAATGAAAAGCTGAGAGCTGCAGGCTGCAGCCTGAGCAGATTTCTCCTGAGGTTCAGACATCCAGAATGTGGCTGGGGTTCTCTGCACGGGGGCAGAGACGGAGGGTCTCTAACTAAAGGAAGATCCAGATGTTAGGGAATAAACGGGGCAAGTCTCTCGTTGGTCTGACACTGGAGCGAGGCAGAGAAGCAGGAGCTGATCGTAAAGTGAGGAAGGAAGGAGGACAGAGTCACCTGGAGGTGTCTCATTCTTATCTGTGCTCGGAGAAATGAGCCAGTTCCTCTGGCTCCATAACATCTGTTCAGCATCCAACAAACCGCTGCTTATGTGACAACGTTTCACTGGTTGCAGAAAGGAAACGGCATCGTTAGAATCATCAGTTCGAATCACGCGAGCCTGCTGATCTTTGTATAAAGGTAACCAACAATAAACAGGAAGTGACATCAGACACGCTAACATCAGCTTCTCACACGTAACAGGCTCCGTGCCTTCCACCCGTCGTATGAACTGGTCTGTTTGATCCTCTCAGGCCATCGTGTCCAGACCTCCAGACCTCCCTTTAACTCTTTGGTGGTATCTTCCTGCAGCTTCTGTGCTGCACCACTAGAGGGACGCGTGTTGCTGCTTCATGCTCAGGCTGCAGAGGCATCTAGTGGCTCCTGGAGCCTCAACACCAAACAAAAAGCAACCCAAATTATACAAATGTTTATTTGCAACATCAAAAAGAATAAGGTGCTTATTTAAATTAGAGCAAATATTTTTCTGAGCAGGAGACAGAAAATCTCTAGATTTAAACAAGCAGGAAGATTTAGAGGCAGAATAATACTGAACCTACGGCGCGGAGAGGAGATGGTCTGCAGCGCAACACATCGGACCTCAGTGTGTGAGTGTCTGTGTGTGTGTGTGTCTCTGTGTATCTGCATGTGTGTGTGTGAGACCCTCTGGACACGGCGTGGGAGCCTCCCGCTCAGAACCAGTGTTCTGAAGTCAGTAAAGTCACCGCTGCCCTGATGACTTCAGGTTGGATCCAGCTGGAGGTGATATCGTGTGCACACATGCTGACAGATGCTCGTTGCTGAGATGCATGCATACATCCCATAATACAACCAGCACAGAAATAAATACATACAGACAGAGACTCTGCACAGTCCGTAAAGTCCAGTCACAGGTACTCTACAGCTGGACACACTTTGTCCTCTGGGTCCCGTTATTCCTGCAGCTCCACCTTCCTACTCTCACAGTCCAACGACTACACGCTGTCCGGCTCCCAGATGAGTCCGAGGCTCTGACCGTGAAGCCACGCTTAGCTTCTGCTGTCTCTCTCAGCAAAGAAGAGTTTGATTCCTTTCAGTGTAAAAGTCAGAACTTAAACACTTTCATTCGACTCTATGAGCAAAACGATGTTTAAATGTGATCATCAACACGAGGTCTCCCAGGAATAAGGGCCGTGAGGAAAAGGAAGAGAAGTCAGAAGTGCTGCTGAAATAAAGCTTCTAAAACTGGATCAGCCCCCCCACTCTTTAGATCATCTGCTCAGGTTACAGGATCGAGGGGGGGGCGCTCTGCAGAATGTCAAACTCCATCTGGTTGTTGTCCATGTCCAGAACACACATGACGCTGTGACTGCCGGGCGTCGCGGTTGCAATCTCCTTCCCCACAGTCTGACAGGAGTCGAAGACGTCCTCCTCTTCCTCCACAGCTCAGAGCTACGTCGTTCTCGTAACAGAAGGCGCTCAGCGACCTCGGGATCCGGTCCTGTCTGGATCTACGTGCAGAGACGGGAGACTCAGCGGAGGGCGGCCGGCTTGTGCCGTCGTCCAGCTCCTTGGCGCTGAGGTGAGGCGTTGACGGGACTTCGTAGGTCTTGTGGAAGCGAGCGTAGTCCACCTTGTAGTGGTCTCTGTCCTCATAGATGACGGGCTCAAACCTGTGACCCCAGAGGATCTCTCTAGCAAGGTAGGAGCTGCGGAACTGGGCGGTCATGGCCGTGGCCTCCACCATCCCCTCCAGGATCACAACGATCTCAAAGTCGTCTGCCTCCAGATCAGCTCGGCTCAAAGCGTATAAGGGACTGTGTTTGTCCATCTCGTGGACTATGACCAGCGGGGACACTAGAAACAGCCGGTCTGTGCCCTCGTCGTAGCCCACCCCGAGGTCCATCTGCTCCAGGGGGATGAACTCGCCCTCAGCTGTGACGTGTAATCGTATGAGCTGGGCGCGGACGTGGGCCTCCACGACGTGGCTCCTCCGCAGGTTCCCCACCCTCCACATGAGGCACAGCTTCCCGTCCCGCAGAGCGACCACGGCATTTCTGGAAACACCAGGGTCTGATCTGATCCTCTTCTTTGGACGCGCCATCTTGGCCATCACATCCCAGACATCCTCCGTCCATTTCCATTTTTGTCTGTGCACAGCTGAATGAACCTAACTCTGATTGTGAATCTGAAACTTTTGTCTTCACAGCTTTCCTGACGGGTCCTGGAGCAGCAGCAGTCTCTGAGTGTAGTGATGTCAGTGACATCATCAGGCGACATGGACCAATAACAGACTTCACAGCACCACAGAATCCAGAACCAGCAGAACCAGAGCCTTCGTTTCAGAGCAGATCTCCCTGCTTGTGACGCAGACACGCGACGGAGCAGTGGAGGAGGAACGAGAAAAGAAGACAACAGGGTCTGCTGCTGTGTGGGTGCTGGATGATGCCTGATGTAGTTTGAGCCGTGATTTCTGGGAAATTTCATCATTTAAAAGTTAAACTGTTGGATCATCTTCATGTTCTTTTATTTGTTTGCTGTTTATTTATTAAAACAATTATAAATCAATTTCAAGTCTTGGTCTTGGTTTCCTGGATCACCTGTGTGTGTGTGTGTGTGTGTGTCTGACTGTCTGTGTGTGTGTGTGTGTGTCTGACTCTGTCTGTGTGTGTGTGTGTCTGACTCTGTCTGTGTGTGTGTGTGTGTGTGTGTGTCTGACTGTCTGTGTGTGTGTGTGTGTGTGTGTGTCTGACTGTCTGTGTGTGTGTGTGTGTGTGTGTCTGACTCTCTGTGTGTGTGCGTGTGTGTCCACCTGCCTGCTTCACACCTTTTTATTTGCCTCATCGTAACCATTGTGTAGTTTAGTTGTGTAGTTATTACTGACGTTTTCTCCCGTGTTGTGTTACATTGCTGCTGCTTAACTCTTCAGTCACATGAATCAGTTTCAGTGTGGATCAGAATAAATTTCTCTTTTTGATCAATAATCAAACTTCAGACAAACCCTCTGACGTGACGCCTTAGATCATTGAGTCAAACTAAATCCTCCTCTGACACATTCAACCAGGAAGTTCTTCAGTAAATAAACCGCCGCTGTTCATTACAGGGATAAATACCAAATACGTTTTTTACTGTAACACATTCTCACTGAATAAGAGAAGAGAAACCTTCAGACCAGACCCTGGTTGTAGCTGCACGTTTCCCGTCGACTCCTGCAGGTTCTGAGTCTGTTCCTCTGGTGGACTTATTTCACGGGAGGTCGTTCAAAGCGTATTTTAAGCTTCATTTGATGCTGTGTGAATTTAGATTTATTAAAGGTGATTCATGTGTTTTTTTGATCTGATATTAAAATGGACCAGAAACCAGAAAATACAGATTTAAATCCTAATGATAAAAGTTGTGTTTTTGTGTGTGTGTTTCAGCTGGAGATGAAAGTTCAGCAGGGAGAGAGAGACTTTGAACAAATCTCTAAAACCATCCGCAAAGAAGTCAGCAGGTTTGAGGTGAGGAGGTGTGAGGGGTTGTTGGGTAGACGTGGCTTTAAGGAAACGGGCTGACGCCATGAGAACAGTGGACACATGAATGTTCATCTACCTGACGTGTTCGTCGTGTGATTCTTCTACAGAAAGAGAGAGTGAAGGACTTTAAAACCATCATAATCAAATACCTGGAGTCGTTGGTTCAGACACAACAGCAGGTAAAACATTTCTAACATGTTTAATTAATGCAGCTCAAGCTAAAACTCTGCCAAAGTTATAATTAACAATTTAGTTACATTTATGAAGGAACATTGTTTTTTAATTTTAAATAATTGTTTTAATCAGTTTTGAAATTGCAGTAATTGTGCTAAAACTTTATTTAGGAAAATAGAATAGAAATGTTGAAATACTGGCAGACCGAGACCTCCATACACTCTGGAAAAACCAGGCTACTGCTGATATATTAATGGACTTCTTTCTTCCTCCTCCTGCAGCTGATAAAGTACTGGGACGCCTTCTTACCTGAGGCCAAAGCTATCTCATAGAATTCAAATATACACAACAGACAGTCCTGACTGGCTCCGCGCAAACTACACTACCCATAATGCACCTGTCGTCCTGGGTCTCCCACCTCACCCTGTTTATTCTCAGAGGAGAAGAAGAAAAGTGTGAAAGTTAAATCAGCTCAAAGTGACTTAACCACAACATTTACAGTTCAGTGATGTGTTTAAGTCCTATGGGATCATTGCTATGAATGATTTAAAAGTTGTCCACATCAATCTATTCAGTATAATATTATCAACTGCATCTTACTACTACACAAAAATTTATTGAGGTAGGTAAGTGAAATATTTTCCTCAGGCTCATAATCTTGTGTGACATGAACGCAGCACGACTCAGACCCTTCTTCTTTTCACAAACAGATTTTAATATGGTGTCGGTTTTTACCTTCACAACACTATTTGTTTTTTTAGCGCCGTGTACAATGTGAATGCTTTTATTTGTATCAGTTTGTTTTGTCAGGAAGCACATTCCTGCCAAAAAGGAAAAAAAAAACAAATAAAATGGGTAAAAAAGTGAATCCAATAAGTAACGGTTTGAATTTTAGATTTCTGATATACAATTAGCAGTGACTGCTGTTCAATAAATAATATATTTAAAATTTAATAGCTTTAAGAATTTAAGGTTTTTTTGTTTCAGCAGGTTTTAATCAATTTATTAAATTTTTCTAAAATAAATTCTAAATATGGAATTTAGTCAATGCTTTTTTAATTATTTCTACATTTTTGGCAAGAAAATGCTTCCATACACTTCCTGTAAATACTACATTACCCAGAGTAGAGGTGGAGTCTTCAGGACCCGTCAAACATCAAAGTGAGTTGACTTCAGTTTATAAATGTCCAACGTCACTTGAACTATTTCCTGTCCGGAAACTGAAGGCCAATGATTGGATGATGTTATAAAACAGTGGCCTCTGGGAAACGTAGTTGACTCATCTCCTGACGCACTCTTGAATCTTTTCATTTTGAAACCCACAATGTGAAAATCCTGCAGAGGACATGTCATGAACTTTATTCACGAGTAACATTTTTACATTATGAGAAATTTTCCCTTTACGCAGCACAATCGTATGTTTTCACTGCCGTATGCTAACGTGCTAACGCTGCAGCGAGCGGCCGTCCACGCAGAATATCTGCGGTAGAACTGTAGAGTCTGGAACCTGAGCTGTGAACCGCACCCGGAGACGACTTATTTTGTGTCTTGTACTTCCGTCACCTGTCCTGTCCTCTCACTTCCCTTCACGCCTTTCAAAACAAGAGCGCCCGTTTTTGTTGCTGCATGATCGCAAGTGAAGGCAACATTTTCAGTTTCTGACCTCATCAAGGCCACGAGCACAGAAAAGAAAGGTTCAGTTTACTTTATTATCAGTTTTAATGTGATATTAATATACACAAGTAAATAAGAACAGAAGATGGTGAGATATTCATCATGTGGGAACATCTAGATTCAGACATTTTGTTTGTGGCGCTGACTCGCTGGTGTTGCTCCAGCTGAGGGTTTTTTTTGTTGAAGGGTCTGAAGTGAAGCAGAAGTTTGAGCGTGTGTCAGGTGGCGGAGTGTGTGTCCGTCCTGAGAGCAGCCGCAGCCGGCTGTCTCTCTTCCCGTTGATCCCAGTGAGGCGTGCAGCTAGTTAAATGTTTAACTGCTAATTTGACAGAATCTCTCTTGATTTCTATTTTTGGTGAATTCAAAGCACATTTAATTTCCTGAGTTGAATCCAACATCTGTCGGGAGAAACTGCACATGTGGAATTTCGTTGGTTGATTTTAAAAATCTGGCCCACATCATCTAAATCTGTGTTGATTGCTTCCTTTTTCTTTTTGGTTCCAACATTCTCACAGTGCAATGGTTGAATTTGAAGAATTTTCAGTTGGTTTTTTTTATTTTAATGAAAATCTGCATTTTTTTAAGAACTATTTTGGTTTTGATTTGACATTCCTGCAGCTCGGCCTGCAGACGTTTGATTACAATAAACGAATGTATCTCATCTACAGCTGCTCTGGTTTCTAATTATTTCATGGTCTTTTATTTTGTAGAAGAATGGATCCAAGCATTTTCTATCACAGTGGATGTAACATTTCTCCTTATCTTCCCCCGCTGGCGTTTCTACAGTGCTCAGCTTCACTTTCTAGATGCATTTAAGAAATCTGACATTTGTCTGCATGTGGTGCGAAACGTGTCAGAACATGCATCAAAGGACGTTTGGACCAACTCTTCTTCATGAATGGCCTGTCGCAGCATCTCTCTTTGATCAGGCTGCTGCTCTGAGCTCCGTTAGGAAGCACGAGTCTGCTCTGTGTGCAGCCTCACTAACAGCCTTGTGCTGGATTCCTAGATATTGGGAATAAATGATGAGGTTTTCTGACTGGTAACAGGCAGCGGCTCCTGTTCGCCTGCAGACGGGCCTGAGACTGCAGAGAATAATGTAGGTAAAGCTGCCTCCTTAACCTCCACTATCACTTTAGCTCAGGAGTAATGGTTCATCCGCTTTTCCAGCTTCACCTCCACCTCTGAAATTTTCCCTCTGACTCCGGGATAATGTGCCTGCATCTGTTTTTCTCCGCGCTCATGCTAACCTCCCGCTCTCGCATGACTCCAGAATAATGTAGACGTATTTATTTCCGCAGCTTCTGCCTCGACCCCGGTCGCTATCAATCTGCCTTCAGAATAATGTAGGCGCATCTGTTCTGCTCACCCCGCTAACCCCATAATGTAGCTGCATCTATTATCTCACCTGCTTCTGCAGTGATGTAGCTGCGTGTTCAAGCGCCATCACTTCACGGGAGGAAATGAATGGCACGCAGCACACGTGAGCTCAGAGTGACATTAAATCTGTACGTTCATGCACAGGCGTCCATCAGCTGCAGGAAACGAGCCGCTCTGCTGTGCAGGGACACAGACGAGGTGCAGGAAGCAGAAAGCAGCAGATAACAGTGTTGTTGCTGCTTTTATTTATCATATCTCCACATGGTGGTGTAGCTGTTGTGCTGTGGTCAGGATACAGTGACCTTAGTTGATCAACTACCCTCTCAGCAGCCTGATAAGAGGCTAATATAACAGCGAGCGGGGGGGAGGCTGTACTGTAATTATTTCTGCGCTGTCAGAGGGGGAGCAGACCACAGCCGATTCAAATCTGAGGGCAAAGGAAAACGAGGAGCGCCGAACAACAACAGCTGCTGAGACAAATATCAGCCGGCCGCCGAGACATGCCTGAAATTGGACCGGTTTGTCATGCACGGGGCTGAAGCCCCCCCACACTCACAGACACACACACACACACAGAGACTTAATTCAAACTTTACTGGCTGCACCAACTCGATCCTCGCAGGTCGATGTGTGAGCAGTGAAACATCAGTGAATCACATGATTCAAATGTTTTCCAGCTGGTGCCGTAAGAACGCATCAGTTATTCTTATTAATATTATCAGAGTTAAAAGAGAGGCTGTTTATTAGCAGCCCTGTGTGTCTGTTTCTCCTTCAGAATGATAATCACACGTTTCCATTTCCGTGTGAGTGAAGAGCGCTGCACCGTTCTCTTCCTCCATTGTTCCCATGCTCTGGCGTCGTTCTGTGCAGGTTTCAGCAGCTGTCCGTCTCGTCTCCACATCTTCAGCCTCCTCTCATCGTTTTCTCATTCGATGCATCAGAAACGGTTTAAGTTTGTTTGACCTTGAAACACGATGAACAAACTACGCTTTGCAGCTTTTCCAGCACAGTGTAATTGTTAAGAAGCAACAAAAGTGTCAATTGTGGCTTTTATTGTGAAGCTGGGAGGATGTATGAGCCGGCGCCGCCCGGTGATCGATGACGCGATACCCAGCTTTCCTGATTTCACAAATTTCTATGAAATGTGTTCACGGAGCAGGGCAGATAAGAGGCTGGAACAGCCAATAGGATTCATCCATTTCTGCCTCTTATCTGCTGATAGAGAAGCCGCCCCCCCGTCCCCGTCCCCCACTCCTCTGCTCCTGCCTGCTCCTCGTTCCCTCCTCTCCTTTCAGCTCCTTTTCTTGGTTTTTCATCACTTTCTTTTCCATCTTGTCTCCTCGCTCCTTTTTTCATCTCCCTCTTCTCGTCTCTTTTCTTCTGGTTTCCTCTTTCTTGTCCTCAGCGCTCTGAGACGCAGTTAAAATCTTTTTTAAGGAAAACCACATTTTCACTCAGCGTCATCTGTTCAGACAAAATAAAACTGTTCAAAGTTTGTAGCTTTTCAGCTTCTCAGTCTGTCTGTGTGCAGCGAGTGTCCGTGTTTGTGTCTGTGTTCGTGTCTGTGTCCGTGTTCGTGTCTGTGTCCGTGTTCGTGTCTGTGTCCGTGTTCGTGTCTGTGTGCAGCAAGTGTCCGTGTCTGTGTCTGTGTGCAGTGAGTGTCCGTGTTTGTGTCTGTGTTTGTGTCTGTGTCTGTGTCTGTGTCTGTGTCTGTGTCTGTGTGCAGCGAGTGTCCGTGTCCGTGTCTGTGTCCGTGTCCGTGTCCGTGTCCGTGTCTGTGTTCGTGTCTGTGTCCGTGTTCGTGTCTGTGTGCAGCGAGTGTCCGTGTTTGTGTCTGTGCTTGTGTCTGTGTCTGTGTCTGTGTATGTGTGCATGTCTTATTCGTGTCTGTGTCCGTGTCAGTGAAATCCAGGCATAGTGCATGTGACTGCACGTGTTTACTCTGGGAGCTGCTTCTATAACCTACCCAAGTTTAATGTCACGTTTTTATGAAACAGCATATTTCTGGAGAGAGATGATGATGGTTTGATCTCAGGTGATTGTTAAAGATAAAACGTGAAAATAAGGACCTGGCTGACGTTTAGGGGACGGTTTTATTGGACAGTGGGATCAGATTCATGACACTAAACAGTTTTTATTCCTCATAGTACTGACGTGCAGCGTTTCTTTGCTTCTCCACACATTCACTGAAATCAGGGTGAAACTGTTTCTCCGGTAAAACTGCCGGCGCTGCCGTTCGTCGTGCGGAGACACTAGATCTTCTTTAAGACACTTGAAGCCTTTTTTTCTGTCTTTTTGTTTTTTTAAGAGTCCTTAAAACAACATTGATTGTTTCCCACAATGACTTTCTGTCGCCGCGGTAATGATTATGCAGATGTGGCACAACCTTTCCGTTTGACGGGCAGTTCCCACGGGGGAGGTGGGAACGCCTCGGCCGACATGCTCCCCTCTTCTCCACCCCACCGACCTCTCTCCTTGTGCTTCGTCCGGACTTTTCTCGGATGGTTGAAGAGCTGGTGAAGTTGAAGGAAGCTGAAGATGCTAAAATTAAAATACCTGCAGCGCTGAAGCATCATCATCATCATCATCAAAATGACTAAACTTAATTCAGATAATAGATTTAGATGGTTTCAGCTCCAGTTAAATTCACGCAGAGAAGAATGAGTTTGGACTGAGACCAGAAGGAGTGCAGTGGTCCGTTTATTTGGTCTCGCTGCCGATCTAAACCAGGAACGTTTGTTTTGTTGCTTGTTGTCTGGATCCACAGTAACTACAAGCATCTGTGTGACGTCCTGGAACAGGAGCAAACTTCTGCCTGTGTCTGGGTGAAGTCCCGCCCCCGCGCTGATTTATTCTCTCATTGACAGAAAGGCTTCTTCATCATATTTCCACTTTTGCTCTCTTCCATCTCTTCTTCTCCGATTAATTGTTCCTTTCACACAAAGTTTTTCCGCTCCCTCTGCTCTGGCTTTGACAGGAAATATTCCAGGCGCTGTGGTGTGGTTGTAGATCTCTGTGTGGCAGACGTATCGATCGGGCTGATCTGCATACATAAATCTATTGGCTATCTGACACTTGCCAATACTCTGGGCAGCAGGGAGCGGCGGTGCTGAGTCGGCCGGGTCACATTATCATTGGTGATGGAGCTTTGATGAAGTGTGACAGCGCTGCACAGCTGCTGAATGACCGGCTGCACGGAAAAAAAAAAGAGCGTCACATGAGCAGCACGTGTTTCAGGAGATATTTGGGTTTGTGAGAAAGAATCAGTCCGACAGGTGAAACTGCTCCGAAAGAATAAAGATTTAAAACAAGGACGGAGACGAACACTTAACACTAGACCTTCCTCACACACTGAGCTCCTCCCCTCCTCTCTCTCTCCTCTGTCCACCCGCCCCACCCGGTGGAGGCAGATGGCCGCCCCCCCCCTCTGTCCTGATATGTGAAGCGCCGTGAGATTAGCTGTGTTATGATTTATGATCCATACAGAGAAAGGTGAAATGAAATAATCATTTTCAGCACGACGTGATTCTTGGTTCAGGTTCAACTGAACCTGCTGCAGCGTTTTCTGGGCTCAGTGCGTCAGTGGTTTGTTCTTGTTCAGCACATTTCTACAGCTGATGTTAGCGTGAGGGCCGTGAACCATCCTCAGCAACCTGTGGACAGGTGCCGGGTCCTGCTGGGAAAGGGAAACGCCGTCTCCATCCAGATGCAAGTTCTGTAGAAGCTCCTAAAATAAAAAGGTAAAATTCATTTCAACTGTTTTACAGCATAAAAACAAAGAATGTTTTATTGTGGCTGTAAAAATGATTCTGGACCAAATAAAGAGTTTTTCTTTTCTACACTGAACACTTAGTGATTCTGTGAGCTGGTTCTGGTGTGTTTGTGTGTGTGTGTGTGTGTGTGTGTGTGTGTGTGTGTGTGTGTGCGTGTGTGTGTGTGTGTGTGTGTGAGTATAAAACAGTTTCTTTGTTTCAGTCGGAGGAAAAGGTCAAAGCAGCAGAGAGAATTAATTGAAGAGTGAGAGAGGACAGCTGGCTCTGTCAGCTCAACCGGGCGCGCAGCGCGTGTGTGTGTGTGTGTGTCTGTGTGTGTCTGTGTGTGTGTGTCTATGTGTGTGTGTGTGTGTCTACGCCCTCGAAAAAAGAAAAGATGTTTTATATCTACACACAAAACATGTTTTCAGCTTCTGCAGCCATAGACTGAGGTGAACTATTGTGTCTTTGTGTGTGTCTGTGTGTGTCTGTGTGTGTCTGTGCGTGTGTGTGAGGTGTCGTGGGAGCGCGCTGTGACAACCTGCTGCTTTCGTATGCAGGGGAACAACACTGATGCTGGAGCAGAGTTAATAGCTCTTCTGTGGCGAAGCCCTGGACCTTTAACACCCCCACGTTCACATCAGCAGCCCTCACGCCGTCCACGCCGTGATACAAACACCATGTGGCAAAATTTAATGAAGTTCTGTTCTTTAAAGCCTGTGGCGTGCGGCGGGGACGGAGGGAGGTTCGAGGACCTCTCTGCTCCTTCAGCTCATCTGTTTCTTTGAATAGTTTCCACGGGCCGATCGATGCGCCGGTTCTCTCCTGGCCTTTCAGCGCTGTCACCATCATTGAGAGATGCAAATTCACGTCAGAAACTGGCCTGACACTTCTCCTGTCAGGGACGGCTCTCAGAAACGCCGCGGCTCAGCAATAAATAGGGTGAAGGCCTCGTTTCTCCGAAGGCCGTCAGAAAGGGAGGGAGGGAGGGAGGGAGGGAGACCTTTTCCATCAAAGTTTTCTCTCTCCATCCTGACAAGACCACGATGTGAAAGGACACTTGGTAAAGTTCACCTCTTCCCTGACGGAGAAGCACCAGAGTCAGGAGAGAGGAAATCAGCGCCCTGATAGTTGGTGTCGAGAACCAGAACCAGAACAATCAGAGAGCTCCACCTGCGACTCCATCAGTGGGAACGTGTTGGTGGGACGCCGCTTAATCACCGCACATGTTGTGTGAGTAACTATGACTCTGCTGCAGCTGTCACGCGCAGATATAGAGCAGAGGCAGGATGAAGACGTCGTCATGCAGTCTCATATCGACGCCTGTGTCCCGTGGCGGGTTGGGACCGATTCCAACGTGAAGCTCTCTAATTGAGAATTTCCTGCATCCCTGCAGAGATGAGAGGCAGAGACGAGCGAGGAAGACCTTTTCTAGGACGTGTGATCCGTTGATTCTGGCAGAATAAGAATCTCGCTAAAGTTCACCAACATCTGCTGAGCGGAAAAACTCAGAGGTAACAAAGTAGGAAGAAGAGGAGGAGCATGAGGAAGACCTGAGTAGGGGAGATGTTTCATTTCATGGGATTTAAATCGTTAAAACCTGCAGACGTCTCCGCACCAGCAGGTGGCAGCACCCTTCATGCACCAGCCCAACACTGTCAAGTTCTTCTTCTGTGTTTAGGCTCACACAGTGTCTAAGACGAGTGTCACCTCTCAGAGGCCGCCGGCGTCTTCTTCTTCTGGCCCAGTTGTTTGTGCAGGAAGTCGTCAGCGGGTCCTGATGAGGCTCCGTGTCCCGCTCCTCCTCTCCTCTCCTCTTTTTCTTTTTCTCGCCTCCTCTCCACTTCTTACTTCTCATTACTCCCCCTCCCTCCGGCTCCCCCTCTCCCCCTTCGGCTTATTAAGATTTCAAAGATACAAATGGCGCGCGGCTGATTGCTTTTAGGGAATCTGCCTTTAATAATTACAGTTGGAGAAGCTCGGGGTAATGTTGACGGGAAAGAGACTAATGGAAAACTAGATTTTTTCACTGAATTAGAGCGAGGAGGGCGGGATCCATATATTGACAAGCCATCAGCGGGCTGCGGATCAGGAGAAGTGCTTCGGACTCGTTTGAGAGGACGACAGCAAACTGGCTGTGATGCTCCGTGGCACCTCACAGTCACCGTCGGGCTGCGAGGAGGATCAAACCCACCTTCATCTCCAGGATCGGCCTGCGCGGGGAGGGCGGGGTGGAGGAGGGGAGTTGAAAGGCTGCAGAGTTAACCTTTTTTGTGAGCACTCTCTGCTCCTCTCATCAGGAACCTGAATCAAAATGTAAATGCTGGAGCCTCTGAGGGGAGCAGGGCTCTGGGATCTGCTGCTATTGATTATATGAAGTGAGTCGGAGTCGCTCTGCTCAACAACCAAATGTGTTTTCCCCCTGACGCTCTGTGACAGGAATTACCCAGAGTTCAGCTGGCCGCGGGCAGCACTTGTGATTTCAGAGCACACACTCTCACTTGGGTTTTAAATTCATGCAGCGTTAATGATTTTCTACAACCTATTCACTTCAAAATTAACATTTTTTAAAACGTGATGTGACGCTGGCCAAAGACTCTTCATGAATGTTTCAGCAGCTGAGTTTTGCTGTAAAGGGACGGCCGAACCAGAGAAAAACTAAAATCACTGCAAATACAGAAACTAAATATGTGTCAGACACAAGGTAAAATGAATGAATCAAAGATAAAATTCTTATTCAGCCCTGTGGTAAAAACAAAAGGAAAGTTTGTCCAGGTGAAAAGTTATTTAAAGCGAGTTCTATTTGAATGAAGTTCTTATTATTTTCATCGAGTTTCAACACGTCACAGGTTTTAGTTTGTTGAAAGACTCGCGCTGCTAATGCTAATGCTAATGCTAACGCTGCGGCAGGGGGCCTGACCTGCCCCGGAGGTAAAGCTCCACTCTACGTGTTTGTCGGGGGAACTTTTGGTTTCCCATGAAGCCAGCACATACCGGAGCCCGTGTGTGTGTGTGTGTGTGTGTGTGTTTTCTAATGTTGTGGGTGGTGTGATGTGTTGTGCGCTGTAGCGAGGCGGCACAGCTGACTGACCCATCCATCATCAGCTTATAGTCTCTCTGCTCTTGCTCCTCAAACTCTGTTTTTGTTTGGAGACCATCCATCATCTTCCTGAGCACGACACCCCGGCCCAAAGACATCCCAACCTCCGCTCTCTCTCTCTGTGTGTGTGTGTGTGGTATGCTTTAAAACAGCTCTGTACCCGCTTAACAAGAAGCAGCCGTGTGATCGTTCTCAGGGCGTTTTCACACGAAGGAACGAACCCGTTCTCTGTGTTTAGTCTGACGTCTCGGCGCTGAAGCTGCTGATGAGACGACTCCTTGAATTCTGTGTTTTTAACATCTTGATCCCAAGAGAAAGGTCAGAAACATCTGGGCTTCATTGTAGGTTTTAGAGGAACCACTAGAATAGTGTGTGTGTGTGTGTGTGTGTGATGGGGAATCAGATCTGTTCTCCACAGAAGCTTGATTTGAAACTTTCTAATTTGCTCTCTGAGAAATGGAGCAAGAATTCGGACGCTGCGATGAGTTTGAGTCCTCTTTTACCTGCAGACAGAGCAGAGCTCTTTATCTAGGTCTCTCCCCTCGCTCTCCGACTCTGGCCTCCTTCCAGTACATCTGTGGACTCAAAGCTACAAATGACGTGATTATGATATATCATGTAACAGAGAAAGTCTCTTTGTTTCTGCTGCAAAGGAGGGAAATCAATACTGGGGCGGCGCGGAGCCTTGAGGGGCCGCAGCGTCTCCCCCTCAACTGACCAGGTAAGGGTTAGGCCCAGCCGGGGGTTTGGCGGGCTCAGGAATGCTGATTCTACATTTAGCCTGACAGTGATGCATGGACGGGCCTCGCTGTCCGGTTAGCCCGGTACCTGAGGGTCCGGCAGAGGAATATCAGCTGCAGACCAGGACGGGGTTAAGGATGGAGGATGGAGGAGGAACAGAGGGGGGGGGGGGCAGACACCTGGGACTTATTTTTAGAACCAGCAAAGTCTGGGAGGGAGGAAAGATGGAGGAAAGGGAGCAATTTTTATGAGGGTGGGAGACGAGGGAGTTGGAGAGAGAGAGAGAGAAAGACTTTTAGTTAGTCTGGATCATCTGCTGATATAAGCTCGCCTCCCTCCACCACCCACACGCTCTGACGCTGACCTGCGACCTCTGACCCTACATCGGAGCGCGTGGAGGGTCATCGTTAGGCCGGCGTGCAGCCTGTGGGAGCCGCTCCGGCTCCACACAGGAACACGCGATGGATTACCAGTTTTCCACACTGGGTTTGATTCGCGGTGAGATGCTTCCACCGCTGCATGAAGGGTAACGCTGATGCCAGGTGGGTTCTGGACCGATTTGGTTAAAAACATTTGCCTCTGCGTCGTTACGTCGGTTTGATAGCACGCTAGCGCTGTGAGAACAATTATTATTCACATCTGCTCTCAGGTTGGAGTGACGTCGTCGAACGAAGGGTCCAGACACAGATCTGTTTCCAGCACAGAGCACAAAGAAGCCAAAACGCTGGCAGCCGGTGCAGCTGGCCAGAAGTTAAAAATAAGTGGAGGTCCCAGCAGAGAGCGTGTAAATCCTCAGACAGGATGGATGGAGCTGTCGCTATTGCTGTTGTTGTTGTTGAATCCACCATTCCTTACAGAGACAATGGTGTTAATGAGCCTCACATATCACACAGCACAAGCACACTCCACCCTCCGAGTGCGTGTGTGTTGGTCGGGGGCTGTATATCTCGGAGTGAAGGCTCGGTTTGGCTCGTATTTATCTTCAGGCGCTGCTCAGTCTGAAAAACGGATCCACGCTCATTCTGGCTGGGTCACTGACTCGTAGCTTAGCATCGGAGCAGCTAGCAGCTTGCATCGTACGTAGAACCACCAACTCTCAGTCTCTGACATCTTCCTGCTCACCTGTACCTGCAGTCATCGGGGGGGGGGGGGGGGGGGGGGGGGGGGGGGGGGGG
>JAUMHF010000026.1:21106585-21144609 GCA_032359275.1 Microctenopoma steveboyesi | reverse complement strand
CAGCCTCCACCACAGGCTGCACCTACAGCCTCCACCACAGCCTCCACCACAGGCTGCACCTACAGCCTCCACCACAGGCTGCACCACAGCCTCCACCACAGCTTCCACCACAGGCTGCACCACAGCCTCCACCACAGGCTGCACCACAGCCTCCACCACAGGCTAAGTGTGTTTGTGCTTTTCAGGCTTTAATGTTGGTGAAACGACTCGATGAAGTTACGCGGTGTAACAACAGGTAACGATTCATAAAACCGTGTTCAGCTCCTCGTTGTTTAACAGCTTTGTAAAAGCAATATGAGAAACTTCTATGAGTCTCTCTTAGTCCAGTTTTCCAGACGTGAGGATTGACTTTATGTCACTGTAACTAAAATATTTTATGATTTATGATAAATGACAACAAAAGTAAAGGTTTAATAAAATATTCAGTTCCCTAAAACATCTGCAGGAGAATAAAGAAACCAAGTTCACCCCCCTGTTAATCAAATGTGGCACGATGAGGAAGTATAAATGACTGTGGCCTCCGCTGCCAACTCTTTGTGCAGAGAAGAGGACACAGGTGAGGACAGGTGAGGACAGGTGGGGACGAACTCTTTGAAGAGCAGAACACATGTCATCGTGAGTCAGCGAGGTCCACCATGTTTTTCATACACACACGTCGTCTGAGCTGAGCTCCATCACGGACAACCCCCCCACCGCCTGCGTGAGGCTGTGCGAGCACCGAGCAGCTCGTTTGACACCCGCAGAGCAGGAAGGAGCGCTACAGGTCACATAACTGACTCTAACTCACTCACTGCCTGAACCTCTGTGAACATTCACACTGAAATTCCACCTCCAAACACTAGTTGGCGACGGGGGGTTCGTGTCACTGTTTCCGTGGCTCAACCTGTGCGGATCAGTCACGGTCTGCTTCAGCGGGTCGTGAAAACCAACGGACACAAACTGAGACTCTTTCCTGAAACTAACATGAAGAACAAAACTGTGTTTAACTACAAGTGTTGGAGCACATGTGCGTGAGAAGTGTGTGTCCTGACACACGCTCTCCGTTTGCAGCGAGGCAGCAGGAAGCAGACGTTCCACTTTTTCTTCTTCATTAGTGTTCGTGCCTGCAGGTGTTAAATAATATTAATGACCTCCAGCGTCATTGCTTACCTCTGTGCTCGGCCTCGCCTCAAGTGATTCTATCGACTGCTGAGTCCTCGGCCGGCGCGTGCGCGTGTGTTGGAGATTATTCTGCGGTGATATCATCAGGAACTTTAATAAGTTGATTAGCGACACTGCGCTATCTGCTAACTGGATCTAGATGATGATGTTGATTGGACGGAGCGCGGTGCCATCCATCTTTCTGATTGGCTAATAACTGAAATCCATCACTGTTTGGCTTAGTTTGGCCCGGCCACAGTGTGTGTGTGTGTGTGTGTGTGTGTTTCCTCCATTTTATCTGCTCTAGTTCATTTTATTCCTTTTTCTCTTCTTTCCTTCTTCCACTTTTGTTCATTTCACCTTCCTCTCTCTCTCTCTTCCAGTCTGTCTAGTCTCTCGCTCTCTTTTTACCTCCTCTCTCTCCCTCCACCATTGTTTTCATTCTCTCTCTGCTCTGTCTTTCCTTTTTCTCTTCCTCTGGAGAGCAGGACTTTGTGCCTTTGCAGCCCTGAACTTCAGTGAGAAACGAACCACAGCAGAGGAACGTTAAAGAGTAAAATAAAATCCAAGCAGGGGGATGATCAGAACTAGAAAACACGGGAAGAAGAAACATGGAGGGTGTAGGGAGCACGGATAATCTGAGTGGACACTAAAATGAGATCTGACAGTAATTTCACTCTTTTGTGAAGGAATAGAAATGCGTCACTGCACATACGTCTAAGAATACTGTAGTAGAATGAAATGTAAATCTAATATCTTTTAGATTATATTAATATATTTACTATTACTAAAGTTAAAGAAACTTCTATAAACTGTTTTTGTAATATTTAGAGTATTTGACTTCGATTTTCTCTGAACCAGATGTGTTCACTAACGGGCTTCTTTGATACCTGAATGGTTTAAATTCCTTGTCACTTCAAAACAGGGGCCTCCAAAATGATCTTGCACAGGGCCCCCAGAGTCCTAGAAACGGCCCTGTGCTGGTGGAGTTACCATTAAAGAGCTGGTGTCAGCTCTCAGCGCATTAACTGGATAGTTTAGTAAAAAGAATCATCAAACTGCCCCGGTTAGGTTCTTACTAACGAAGAGGAGCAGGGCAGGGACAGTGAATATATCGGATAAAGATGGAGCTGCAAGGCAGCAGGGCAAGAGGAAGCCCTCAGAGGAGGCTCGTGGACGACAGGATGGGAAGAAAAGGGTGAGGCGGGGGCAGATGATCCACTGTGGGAGCAGCAGAAAGCAGATGTAACCAGGTTACTGACGTTAGCATGTCGGCTGCAGGCAGGAGAGTCCACCGTAAAACCCAATGATGAATGTATGCAGGCTGTAAAAGAAGATGATCATGTTGTAGCGTCACCAGCTGCAGGGGTGAAACTCTATTTCAGTCACTTTATTTCAGTGTCTGATGAACACACAAAAACAACGTACTGTATTTAAAAAAAAGACAAAAGACTACACACACACACACACACACACACACACACACAACTAACTCTAATTAACTCCCTCTTACTTTTCTCTGCTGTAATGTTGTCTGACACACCTGTTGACTGTGGCTGTGTGTGTGTGTGTGTGTCTGTGTGTGTGTGTGTGTGTGTGTGTGTGTCTGTGTGTGTGTGTGTGTGTGTGTGTGCAGCCCCGTCACTCTGAGTAATTAGTCTTTGGGCTGAGCAGAGAGCCAATACACGGTTTCTGCAGCAGCCAAAACTCCTGAGACTCGCCAACACACACACAGATGCAGCAGTAGCAGGTTAGATTAATGTGTGTTGTGTTTGTCGTCCCGGAGGAAAGCAGCTCACTTAATAAAGAAAAATAATTCCTTTTCTCTTCCTCTGGATTCCCTCTCACTCTCTGCAGCGCACGCGTGTGTGTGTGTGTGTGTGTTCACCTGTTTGAAAAATGCTCTCGTTAATATTTTGGATCAACATGTATTATACTACTTGGGTTTTACTCTGCTTTTCATATGTTACTTTACTGAGGAGATGAACACAGTAAGGTTCATAAATATTGGAACACAGTGTCGTTCTCCCTTTGTCCACCACAACAGGTTCCTTTGACGTGAGCCTGGTGCTAACCCTTCAGGGACTACAGCGCGGTGTGGCCCGTTCCCACATGCACAGAGGTGGTTCTGACGGTCGACACGAGGTCCAACGACTTGTGTACGACAGACAGTGGAAACGGTACGATTCTGTCTCTGGTGAAGAAGAAAACTGCTTTAGTTCATCAAGATCAAATCATTTGTTTTCTGTAGGAGAAATATTTGTTTTTCACACAAATGATTGAACATTTGAAACTGTAAAGAAACTAACTGGAAACTGAACATTGGAGTGAAACAGCCAGGTGTGCTGAAACACACACACACACACACACACAGGGTCTAGTTGAAGGAGAGTTGTATCATCATTTAGCCTTGTTTTATTTCCTCTGTTTCCTCATTAGAAGCAGCAGATTAAAGCTGCACAGCCATTGGTCTTCATTTGGACCTGCACACACTGCTAATGGACCTCCGTGTGTGTGTGTGTGTGTGTGTGTGTGTGTGTGTGAGTGCCTTTGTTCTGGTTAAACTGTGAAAAGCTTGTATGGACAATTTGTTATTGCATGTTCAAGTGTGTGTGTGTGTGTGTGTGTGTGTGTCGGTTGACTGGCTGTGTAATTAGTCGGGTCAGTCTAATTGACCTTGTGGCGTGGGGGCGAGTTAGCCGCAGATTGCTAACGTTAGCGGAGCTGCGACTGTGAGCAGTGATGGATGTGTCTGAGAGCTCGTTACACACACCAACAGAAAAACCAACAAAACCCCGTGAACCTCAGAGAACAGGCAGGACTTTCCTCATTTTTAGTTGTGAGTGATTGTCCGGGTCAGACCACCACTGTTCACGAGTGGAAGACCATTGGATTAGGTTTTTTCTGAAGTTTAAAATCAGTAGATAAAAAACATAACCGGGTGATCACATTGTGGGACTCAGGGTCAGGATTAGTGACACAGACAAACACGATCCTCCAGTGACGTTTACTACAGTTCAAGCTTCTTCTCGCCCTGGTTTGGTCTCCACCACGTCCTGAGGGACACGTTTGGATCTTTAGCTTCAGCAGCTACTGTAAGAGTCCAGTAGAGGTTTTCATTCACAATCATCCGAGCAACGTTCTCCACACATCCCGCGATTAATTTATGTGTTCCAACCAAATGAATAAAAGTCTACATGTTTTAATGCTATCAGATAATGCGATTCATAGAGTTTGGTCCTGTTTCGGCTCGGTACGCGTTCTCACCAGGTGGACCACACCAGAGTTCTGCATTTGGTGCTGGTGTTTACTCGTTAGTTAGCGTTAGCTCGTTAATAACAGTGATGAAGCAGGGTGGCACAGTTACTTTGGACTTTGCACTTTACTTTTTTGGACCATTTACTATCTGTTGTCGTGTAGAGCTGCACTGCAACAACGTTTTTCTTACTTAGTAATTTTGTCTTGTTTTCAGTCCAAATAACGATTAATCGATTAATTGAAAAAAAAAATTGACCGATTAATCGCTTATTAAAATTATCGTTAGCTGCAGCCCTGTGAAAAGAAGGGAACCTGTGAACTGT
Organism: Microctenopoma steveboyesi; assembly: GCA_032359275.1. Lineage (NCBI taxonomy): Eukaryota > Metazoa > Chordata > Actinopteri > Anabantiformes > Anabantidae > Microctenopoma > Microctenopoma steveboyesi. The sequence goes on along the minus strand of JAUMHF010000026.1, from coordinate 21,139,888 downwards.
CCCTGCTGCTGTGATGCTGTGATGTGAGTGTCTGCGATGAGAGGAGCTGCGAACGTTCCTTACGTCCAACGAGCAGGATGGATTGGTTCCTCAGATCCGGTTTGACCTGTGATCTGCCTCCTCGCTCGTACGGATCCACTCAGCAGCGGCGGGTTATCGACGTCTCGCGGCCGTTCTGATTTACACAAAGACAAACCTCTGGGCCATTTAACAAACGATGGAACCATGAAAATAGCAGTGTTTCCTCACAAAGGTTTTTTTCTGGGGGGTGAAAAATTAAGGAGAAGCAGTGGAGATGGATGAGGCTTTAAAGTGACGGTGGTGGTCTTTGACTGCTATTGAATGGACCGCATCCTTAACAAATGTCCCCATCAGTCCTGGCTGTGTAGTAGAGCTCGATCGTCCAGCCCCCGGCCGCCCCTCTCTCTCTCTGCAGAAGATGGATGTGTGTGTGTGTGGCCTATGACAGAGTAATGTGTCCTAGCATGCTAGTTGGGTTTATTAGCAGAAACTAGTTATTTCTGGCCCCCCTGTGTGTGTGTGTGCTGCAGCAGTGATAGATGCAGCGTGGCTCCTGTTGATTTTGTTCATTTGTCAAACGACTGGAGAAAGGGTTAATCAGCTCTTTCTCTCTTTCTATTTCTCACCGCTCCGTCTCTCTCGCTCTATTCCGGCTTCGCTCCTTTATCAATTTGTTTCTTCGTTCTCAGTTAAAGTGTCATCCTCCTTCTCCTCTCATTTCCTCCTTCTTTCCCCCTTTTCCCGTCTTCATTCCTTCGCCATGTGTGTCTCAGTTTGTTGGTCGTCCTATTGTCCGTGACTCTTCTCACACGTACAGATAAGCTTCATTTCACACACAGTGAATAACAAACTAAACGGATTTCATTTTTCATGTTGCCCTAACGACCATGCTGTTCTTCCTCGTTTGTGTTTCACCTTTAATCGTTTGTTCTTTCTGTGTTTGACTCACGCGACGGTAACGACACAGAGAAACGCGCAGCTTGTGAATAAGTGGGAGAAAGAAGGATGAAGAGACAGAGCGGAGAAATGGGGAGACAAAACATTTAAGGAGTAACAAATGACATTCAGGGAAGAAGTGACGATCAGGAGAAGCGAGTGGAGATGGAGGGATAAACTGAAGGAGGAAGAAGTGACACAAGGGAGCAAACAGAAAAAATGATAAGAAGTAAATAGGCTGAAAAGAGAGGGAGGATAAAAAGACAGAAACACACACTCGTCCCCTGCTATCCATCCATCTCAGCTTGTGGAAATAAGGGCCTCCTCGTTGTCAGCTTGTTATTTTTCCCTCCTCCTCCCCCGCTCACTCGCTCTCTGTTCATCTCTGCCTCGCTCGCTCCATCCTGCCGTCCGCCGGCGTTCTGTCATGTGTGAAGGTATCGATTTGCCAGCGTTTTAACCATCAAACTGCAGCTCCGCTTTTTAAACAATATCTGACTGAGGGAGAGGGGGAGGAGGGGGGAGATGAAGGAGGAGGGGAGGATACGAGGGGACAGGAGGACGAGGAAAAAAAACATAAAAGGAAAGTGGAGAAAATGATGAAGGATGGACGAAGACAAAGGGAGAGAAGGGAAAGTGGTGACGAGGAGCCGAGAGGGAGAAGAAGAGAAGAGGAAGACGAGAGGAGACTGAGGAGGGCTGAGACGGAAATGAGAAGAACACGGAAGAAAAGGGAAAGACGGGAAAGCAGGAGGTGGGACCTGTGAGGTCACCTAATCAGTTCATCTCTGAGTCCAAGTGGACGTTTGGGACGGACACAGGGGACAATGGTGGGACGAAGGACGAACAGTCTGTGAAGAGACAAGAACGGACGAAGTGACAGAAAGACGGAGAGAAATAAACGAGTGTTGGTTGCTTCTTATGGATCAACCAAAGTTTGGCAGCGTTTAACAGTCACAGCAACCGACAGCAGAGTAGAGTACATCAGTGTGTGTGTGTGTGTGTGGGTGTGTGTGTTGGTCAGACGTCCTGCAGTGAGTAAAGATCACACACGTGTCCGCGGGGTGTTAAGGCCATTCAGTGGAGCATCTCATCCTACTGGTGTGTGAAAGCAATAAGAGAGATGGAGGAGGATGAAAAATCCATCCACCCCACTGTGTGCGTGTGTGTGTGTGTGTGTGAGAGAGAGAGAGAGAGCTCCATCATCTGAAAAAAACCCTCCTCCCTCTCTGTAGGTGGTCTCAGTTTTAACAAGCCTGTGTGGAAAAAAAATAATCTAAAAAATCAATTTATCTTCTTCAAAATCACAGGATGAAATAAAAAATCTCTTCAAATTAGAAATGTTGCGATGTTTGTTGAGACTGACAGAGAAGGAGGGACCTGTGGTCAGAGACAGACTGTGGTCCAGAGATAAACGGCTGAGAGGGAGAAAGGAGGACCGACGAGTTTTATGGGTTGTTTGCATGAACACATTAAAAACACACACGAGCAGACGTTTAGAGTTTAAACGGTTTGTCTATTGATTTCCTCTCACTGCCTCCTCCTCCTCCTCCTCCTCCTCTCCAACAGTCCTCTATATATTTTTCTTCTTTGCATAATGTAATTGATCGTCTGCAGCGTTAAACGGCGCGTTTCTCTGCTGACAGGAAGAGAAGCTCTCAGCAGCACGAGGTTTGGAAACGAACTCGGTCAGTGTCTGTGACCTGCTGTAAACACTGGGCCACTAACGGGGGACCAGCAGCTGCAGGCTGCAGGACGCCCTGGTCACATGTTAATGTGTGACGTGCAGACTGGCAGCGCTGGGACGTCTGAGACAGCAGCAAACAGAAAGTGTTGTCTGTGGTTCCTCGCAGCTCTCGGGGTTAAACACGGCTCAAACTCTCTAATATGGATCTTTTTTTGTATCTGTCCGTTGGTTTCTGAGTCGTCTTATCGTTCTTCATGTCTCCCTCTCCCGCTCCTCCCTCCGCTCCGGCTCTCACTGCTAATTAGTTTCAGAGGGAGAGGAGAGGGGGAGTGGGGTGAGGCAGAGCAGGATAGAGGGGAGAAAAAGCACGGATGAGGAGGAGAGAGGAGAAACGAGCAGGACAAAGAAGAGTAAAAATGAGTCTTATTAATAGTCCTGATAGTTCATAGCAATGACCTCTGATGATTTCTCACGTCTCAGTGACTGAGGTTCAGTTCGGCCCCTGAACACATCACTGGATCCACATGGCAGGAACATTTCTGTGTGTCACTAACCTGTGACCCACGTTAGAATCGGACTTTATCTGTAAGTTTGAAGCGCTCCTCCCTCCCGAGTCTGACGAACCTCTTTGGTTTTCATTGACTGATTTAGTCCAGACATTCGTGGTCGCAGCAGGACGCGTTTTCAATCAACGGTTTCTCACACGTATGTTTGTGTCGTCCAGCACGAGTCACGTGCTCTTCCGAAGAACTCGTGAGCTGATGAGTGGAGGAACATTTTCCACAGCCGGTAACTCAAACCAATAAAAGTCAAAACAAAAAAACGCAGGACTCTCTCTGCTCTCAGCCTGGACTCTAATTGGACGATGAGAGGTGTTCGAGGGTTCCACAGAGAGAGTGTGTGTGTGTCAGCATTTCGATTTTCTCACAGCATCCCTCTCTTTTTCCTCCCTCATTGTGAGGAGGAGGAGGTGTCACTGCGGTTACAGTTGCCGACGGTGACAGGACAGCAGCTGCTCTCTCTCCCTTCTCCCCCTTTTTCTCTCTCTGTCACTCTCTCTCCTCGTCGGTCCAGATGAGCGAAACTCAGGGGAAATCATCACTATGTTTACTCCAACCCTCCTCCCACGCCACCCACCTCCTCTGTCCCATAACCCCCTGCTGCTCCGACACCCTCCGACCCCCCCGTATCTCTGTTTTCTGCCCCATGATGGTGGTTGTTAGAGAGATAGACAGCAACACCACCACCTCCCCTCCTCTCTCTTGTAAATTTGTGACCTCCACTAGCATCTAAAGAAAAGAAGAAGGAAGAGATGGTGCTGGGAAAATGGGCCACAATTGGCGGTGATGTGAGGAGGGGAGGGGGGGAGTAAAGGCCAGACAATTGGTGGTGAGGGATGGAGGGGGAGAAAGAGGCCTTGAGAGGGCGATCAATGCGATGTTCACCTGCCGTCCACCTCCCCAATTTAAAGAGAAGGAGCGCTAACGATTTCCCTGGCCGGATCCTCCTCGACTGATGGAGCCCGAGAGGAGAGGAGGCGCAGAGAAAGTAGAAAAATTAGGCTCCGGCTCAGCAATGTAAACAGATGGGAGCAAGGCAGCGAGAAAATGAGCTTTTAATGGTGGAATGCATGTAGTTAAGACAGAAAGCAGGGTGGAAAATGGCTTTTAATGTGTGTGGGTGTGAGAAGAAGTGCAGGCAAAATGAGGTTTTTAATGCAGGGATGCAAACAGATCATTGGACAATTAGGTGGTAATGGTAAAATGCATAAAGAGAGGATGAGTTTACATTAATGCAAGAGTGTGTGTGTGTGGGGGGGGCAGGAGAAAATGTGTGGAAATGAATAGAAACAGGACAAAGATTCCTGGAAAAAGAAGATTTTTACTGTTACCAACGTAAATTTACCTGAAAGTTTGTGATGATTGAAATAAAAATAAATAATAAGGAAACGAAAAGACTTTTTAATGCAGAAGAATCCAGGTAGATGCTTTAAATAAGTATGTTTCATAACAGCCAACGTTCAACACTACACGGAGGTCAGGAGGAGGAAGATGTGGAGCTCGAACCCCGAACCCCTGTGAGTGTGTGAGTGTGTGAGTGTGTGAGTGTGTGTGAGTGTGAGTGTGTGTGAGTGTGTGTGAGTGTGTGTGAGTGTGTGACGACTCCAACGTGCAGCACAGTCTCCTCTCCTCGCTCTTACACGTCAATATGTCTGTGCAGAAATGTCAGCGGACTGATTCCTGGCTTTTCCAGGAGCTGGTGGCCTCAGTGATTGTGAATTTGAATTGACTGTGTGTCATTGTCATAATATCAAAGCTACAATAAGACACAGTGATATGTGTGACCGCCCCTTCTCCCCCCCCCCTCTGCTTTTGACACATGTGACTATTCATGTTCCCGCTCCGCTGCCCCGACCTGTCAGCCCTGTCAATATGATTATTCCTCTCTCTAATTGCAGTCAGAGAGGAGGAGGAGGAGGAGGAGGTGATTATTGTGGCTGTAGAGGAAGGGGAGGCTCCCTGTCGTTACCTTTGGGTCAATATGGCCGACTGTGTGTGGAGTGGAGCAGGTTCCCACTTTATGTCTGCAGCTGTATAAATACAGCTGTGGAAAAGAAGAAGAAACAAAATGATCTGTTTATCTGATTCTATTTAAAGGTGTATGTTGAGTTTTATTCTATAAACCACTGAAAACACAACAAATAACAACTTCATAAATAAATTATTGACAGAAAATGAAAAAACAGGCTATATTCATTTGTACACATCACTAATGTACTTCCTGTTTCTGCCTCAGGACTCAGAGGGGGTCCAATGTTGGTTCTGATGGTGCAGTGGGCAAAACCTGCTGCCTGTGAGAAGGAGACGTGGTCCACGGAGCTTAGTCTGCCTTCAGTGACGTCCCTCAGACACCAGAGGACTCAGTGATGCTGTATTTGAAGGCCTGGCTGGAAAGACCAGAACTCAGAGACATGAAGACACAGAGACAGAAATCAGTGACCCCAGCAGTCTGTGAGGGAAAAGCAGCTGGACCAGCGTCAGCTCCAAGGTACTGTTCCTGCTGGTCTTCACCAATGTTGTAGTGTAAAAGTAGAAATGGATGGATGTCTGTTAGACTTTCACTGACATCAGGTTTCTTTTTCACCGTGTGCAGGTAGATTAGATGATGCTGAGTGGGTTTGTTCTGAGGAGACGGACACACGTTGGTCCAAGAAACTGAAATGTTTTACCTGCACGGCTTCTCTCACAAACCTTTGTTACAGAACAGAACTTTTGTTCTGTAACAAGAGGCCGTTTTACTGAAGACCATCTCACAAAGTTCTGGATTGATTTTCAAGCCTCCAGAAACACGCGACGCGAGCGCCGACCTGCAGCCACTCGCTCACCGCGCCCAAACCCAGCGCGCTGATGCTCGTGCTGGTTGTGTGGTAGCTGTGCTGTGCTTAGATGAGGTTGTGTGCAGGTTTTGCCGCTGACCTTTAAACAACTCTGTCCCATCATCCTCTGCTTCTCTTACCCACAGGGAGTGAACACAGACACACACACTTACACAGAGAGAAAGAAAGAAAGACACACAGTCATGCATGTAAATAGGCTTCAGCTGGCCTGGGACCCCCCCCCCCACACACACACACACACACGCACACGCACACACACGCACACACACACGCACACGCGGAGGCATCACTGTCCGAGGTTTGGTGGTAATGAGGCCTGTCATCCTTCCACACAGCCTCTCTCCCTCTTCCTCTTTCTTTCTCTCCTTTTCTTATTGATCCACTAACAGATCCCCAATATAACAACTAGCAGTCGCTGTGGGAACCTCCCCTCCTCCTCCACCTCCTCCTCCTCCTGCTCCTCCACCTCCTCGACACGCATCCCTCCGGACCATTTAAAAACCTACCAACAACTTTTTCTCTCTCTTTCTCTCTCTCCTGTCTCTCTGTCTCTTTCTCCCCACGTCTCTCCCTCCCGTCCTCCTAAACCCTCTCTGTCCTCCGTCTCCCGCTCCCGCCGCTCCGCCAGGTTCAGACAGTCTTGTTATATCTGCTGACTCTGTGCAGCCTGCAGCAGAGAGCCGGCCATCTGTCCGTGTGTCCTGGAGAAAAAAACACAGGAAATCCAGCCTCAGCTGAGACGTTTCACGCAGTAGTTTGTTCTGCTTCTTCCCTTTCTCCACTTGAAATGACTCATTCAGCCCCCGGATGATGGACACGCGAGATCTTCATTTCTAAATCACACTTTCACTTGAAACCGCAGTGAGGTCCAAATATGAAATATGAGAATGTAGAAACTCTCTTTTTCATTTTCCCACTGTTCATGCGGAGACGCAGATTAGTGACGGGATCAGCAGCTACATGTAAACAGAACGTGACATGATGGGAGCAGCACAGACTGGAACCAGCTGGGACTTTGACCCAAATCAGCCTTTCTGATTATGGGAGGAGTAACGGCGTAAACAGGTGTCAGGAGTTAGAAATCTGAATGGTTTAGTTAATTTGAGGACGTCAGGCTGTTGAGAGACGGCTGTGATGTGTTTCACCGCGCTCTGTTCCTCCAGAGATTTCTGCTCCGTTCTGACCTTTGTGCTCGGATATGTTTTCGTCCTCTGCGCGTGTTCATCAGCTTGTGTCTGTGTTGTGTTGTAGAACAGGGGAAAACAAATCACCCGCTGTTGTTCTCATTAGCAGCAGTTTTGTGTCAGCGCGGAGAGATCAGCTGTCAGCTCGCTGCCTTCCTCTGCAGCTTCACCTTTTACAGACCATAATTACACCGTTTAACGCCAGCGCTTCTCAAACCGCGGACTGCAGACCCACAACTGGCTCACTGGGAGACAGACGTTAGGACGAAGTGGGCGTCTTTTTCAACAGGATCTAAACCCAAATGTTTTGGACGTGTTAGGAGCTCAGAGGGAAAAAGGTCAGACACAAAAATAACTGAACGCGAACCCAGAGTGTTTTACAACAGCTTCTAGTTTATTATAGAAAATGCAACTGTTGGCACTGTCGTTTAAAATGACGAACAGAACTTCTGATATGTTAAAGAGGTTTCGAATGCTACATGAGGATTATCAGTTTTACCTTCTCCTCCTTAAAAACACAGAAATAACATTGATGAACCAGAAGAAAAACATCGACAGGATGAGTTCAACACATTTCTACGAGCAGAATTATGCTTCTCCGTAGGTACACGTGCACACGTCATCATTGTGTGGAGATATGCAGCATATCTGCCGAATATTCATAGAGAAAAAGTAGGAAAAAAAATAAATACATTTTAAATTGATCTGACAAATATTTTTTTTTATTTCTATTTTGCAAATGAAAAATGTATCTGATAAATGTTACATGGAACTTTCTTACATGTCTTTAAACCTCTGGCTTGTTTCTACTTCTTCAGTAAATCGCAGTGTGCTCAGCGTGACACTGCCCACTAGCGGACACGTACATCTATAGTGCAACAAGTGACCAGAACGTATACAAACATCTGCTAACGTGCAGAACGCAGAAGCATCATTCAGCCTTAACACAAACAACCAGTTCAAACCCTCACTGTGAGAACATCAATAACATAATTACTTTAAACCACATCAGAAGGACATGATGCTGTAAATCCATTTGATCATTTAATGAAAAGTAATGATAAAAAATAAGTGAAATACATTTAACACTTGCTACAGAGGTTGTAGGGTTTTTTTGCATGTTAATGAAGATGTCTAAATGTTGCTGAGATGCATAGAAAGTAAAGGGGCTTTGGCACACTTCAGACATTAATGAGCAGCTACATAGTGCAGTTCTCTGAGATATGAGGAAACTTCTTTCTTTTATCAAACACGTTCTGTCTATTTCCTGCAGATCTCTGTGTGTTTTTTACCATTTACTTAACTTAACTAGTGGTTTTGAGCAGTGGCGGACCGTCAGGACCAGCACAGCCTTCTCTCCTGGCCTACAGATAGTCAGAATCAGAAAATATGTATTTATAATTTAACATACATTAATATTAATGCTCTATGTATTTAATAAACGTCCCATTAATCTGTTACCGTCATTTCATTACATTTTTCTTCCAGTGCAGTACACATCAACTACTTTTATCTATCAGATTTCTCCTCTGTCCTGTCGCGTGCTCGAGCCTTCGAAGCTCTGAGTGAAGCTTCGCTCGTTCCTGGTCAATGGAGACAGTTTGTGAAGTGCCACGTTTTTTAACCAATCAGGTCTCGGCTTTGCCGCATTGGGCGTGATCTTTGATCCTCCGAGGCCTTCTAGCTGGCCTTTGCTGACGTCACGTGTTTTGCTAACTGACGTTAAGCTACCTGACGTTAAGCTAGCTGAGGTTAAGCTAGCTGAAGTTTAGCACGTGAGGTGAACGCACTTTTTCTTAAAATGAACAATAGGATAACCTTTGCCTTCAAATAATGAGCAGCTTTGGTAAGTTTAATGAAAGTTTATCTGACTGATTTTTGCTGTTTTAGACCGTTTCTGCTGGTTTAAATTATATTCATGGCTGTGACTGTCATATCAGAGCAAATGTTTTGTCGGAGCTATAGTTTGGCTTGAATTGATTCCTGAATGTGTTATTTATAATTATAATCATTTAGTTTGCTTGTTGGGCATCAGTAAATGTGACTGGTTGTTGACGGAGCATCCTGTTATACTGGATAATAGCCGTATATTGTTGATATTACGTATAGTATTTATGTATTTGCAGTACATGTATTGTAACTGTCATAGGTGTTGACTTACCAGTTGATAAAAAATATTGTCGCTGTAAATATGGATTAGTTAAGTAAAATGACAATAACATGTAGACCTATTATCATGCTCAGGCTATGTTAAGAACATTTAATTTTCAGGGGCAGCTCTGAAGGCCTGGATGGAAAATGCACGGCCCGCCACTGGTTTAGAGATCATTCTAACGGTCACCGTCCATTAATGAAGGAATGCTAACACGTTAGCATGAAGCACAGAGAATCAGGAAAATACGCTGTGGTAAAACCTCATATTCAAGTTTCAGGATGAGGTTTTATGAATAAATGAAACTTCATTAAATAATATGTTTTTTCTTTGGCACTACGCACACACTACTGTAAAATTAGGCTGAAATGCAGCTGTTCTCTGTGCCCAGTGAACAACTGCAGTTTTAACAAATGTCTTTAATTTACCACACATTGAATATTTATTTTTATAATGTAATTTAACAACAAATCCTGCAGAAATAAGTTTCTTGGTGAGTCAGAGCATGTAAACACGTTGATGCTCGCCTGTAGCACTGTGACTTTTCAGAAAGGAGCTTTGCTATGGAAGCATTTTAAACGTGAGCATTTACTAGAGATAAATTCATTCAATGAAAACACTGCAGACAGGACTTTTGATTGGTCACCAGTCACATATTGTCTCTATTCTACAGTGAACCCTCACAGTGGTATTTACCAGCCCTCCACCTCCACCACAAAGGGCTCTTTGACGGGGATCCTGCCGCTGTTGACGATCACACACTCCGTGTACGGGAGGTTCCTGTCGTTGGTGTCCTGAAGCTCGATGGTGTGAACCACAGCCTGGCGGCAGAGACGGACAGAAGCAGGTTAGATACAATCAAATGAAATCTAAAACACTGTCAAACACGCACGGTCTTCATGTGGGTCATAGCAGCGTGTTGCAGCAGAGGAGCCGGCTAATACTAGAAACACGTTCAGTGTAGGGAATGTATCTGCAACACTTCTTTTAGAGGACAGACACCTGCTCTGTTCTGCCACAACAGTAACAGGTTTTACAGTGAAATATAACGACATCACTGCTTTCACTTTAAGTACGGATTATTTCAGAACGGCTGCATGCACAGGAATATCAGAGTTTGCAAGAGTTCCGATTTCTTTGATTTGTCATGTAGGGGGTGGGTTAGTCCATACCCTGCAGCCCTGTAAGCCAACTAAGCTGTTTACATCATTTTAACAGTCAAGCAGCAGGATGACTTCACTCAGACCGATGAGACCTGTGCATGTTCAGGTTGTCTCTCAGGTTTATTACATACATTCCTAAAACTTGCCTGTGGACTGAATTCAACACTGTTTAGTAGGAAATTACTTTATATATCATTGGTTTCATTTCTCCTAATGAAGATATTTGTGTTGATTTTAAATTTTCACACTGTGAACTGTGGAGCTCAAAATCAGTTCAACTCGTTTGTTGTTACAATGGGGGTGTTCTTATTTTTCTGTCCACAGGAAACTCAAAAACATGTTTTACTGCCTCCTATTTCTACTACTCCACTAATTGCTGTAGACTACTTCCTGGATGGGCGGGGCTCCTGAATCTGTGCAGTCATTTAGACCATGAACCAACATGCAACAGCAGCAGCTGAATGAAAACTGATCCACTCACCATCCCGTCCAAGATTTTGCCGAAAACCACATGTTTACCGTCGAGCCAGGGCGCTTTGGTAGCCAGGATGAAGAACTGTGATCCGTTGGTGTCCGGACCTGCGTTCGCCATACTCACCTGGTACACACAATCACACAAACTGTCACGTGTTAGCTGGTGTCACATGGGCTGAAGGCAGAGAAAACCTTTCCTCTTCTGTCTGATTGTGTCCAGATTAGTTTGACATGTGGGTTCAGAAAACAGAGCTTTACATCAGTGTTTACTTGACTTTGCAGAAGCTGTAAAAACAGTGGAGCCTAATCTGTACAAACACTGACTGACTGGAAGGCGTCACTCGTCAGGTAGCTGTGAGAGTTGGCTCGGTGACTGTGTTTTGTTAGAACAGATGTTGCAGCACGGATCGGTGTGTGTTTAGGTCTGAACTCACCCAGCCAGCTCCCAGATGCTTCAGTTTGAAGTTTTCATCTGCAAACGTTGTTCCGTAGATGCTGTGACCTGAGTGTTAAAGATGATTTTAGAGATGGCAGTTTGGTCGGACTCCATATGCCACCTGTCTGCAGACATTAGCCTCTCTCCGTGTCTCTGTGGTTACATAAACATTTAGTGTGCAGAGGTTTCTTGAACCCCATGCTCCAAAAGAACAGGCAGACATGGAGGTGTGGCTCTCTCTCTTTACCTGGTGTGTGTGAGGTTAATGTATAACAACCACGAACATCTCTACGGGCCTGAAATGTACCAAGCATGCACATAGATCGCTGCATTCCCACCTCCAGTTCCATCTCCAGCAGTGAAATCTCCTCCCTGGATCATAAAGTCCTTGATGACTCTGTGAAACTTCGTCCCCTTGTAGCCGTAGCCTTTCTGCAGAGACACGTGTGCAGCGTGTGACTGTGTGCATGTCCACAAAAACAGACACACACTGTACGGTGTGAGCGGCGTGTGGATCTTTGGATCCAGCAGTGGCCTGAACAGCAGCACATGCACTAAAATCTCATTTGTTGACAGAATGTTTGCATGTTTGTATTTACATGGGTAAATGTGTTTGTTTACACCATCATCCCACCTCTCCTGTTGCCAGGGAGGCAAAATTATTGACGGTAAGAGGGACCACCTCTCCAAACAGGCCAATGACGATCCGTCCCACCTCGTGTCCCGCCACAGTGATGTCAAAAAACACCTGGAGACACACACACAGCTGTCGGTGAGTAACAACCATTAGTGTTATCTCTCACTTTTCCTGTTGTTGTTTATTGCACTTGGTGCAGGAATATCAAGTTATAATACTTCATACACGGTATGAAGTATTATAACTTATGACAATCGCACACATCCAGACACTGACTGAAGTCCGTCAGAACATGACTTCAGACAACTAGTCACGAGATGTGAAAGAAACAAAGTCTTTTAAAAGAATTAAAATGATGCTTAAATAATTTCTATCACATGGACCCGTCAGGAGCCAGTGAAACGGAACTGTAGGAGTCCTGGATCCGCTTATGATTTACCAACTCTAGTCTTGGGCTTTTTTCAGCTCAGTGTGTGTGTGTGTGTGTGTGTGTCAGTGAGTGCAGCGCGTTCACTTATCTGGACAGACACGTGTACAGCTGTGCGCGTGTGCGCGCGTGTCTGGCCTGTCCCACATATTCTAGAAGGTTCTCTAAATCCCCCTGACCTATTGCGTTTCCGTCCTCCCAGCTCCAGCTGGCCCTCGACACGTCTTCTCCCGGCGCGTCAGCGTCTGCGCGCGTACACGTACGTGCGTGCTCGTGCTGCACACTACACGCGTTACTCCCGCTCCGGCGTCGAGCACAGCTGATCGCCCTGAGCAGCTGGCGATGGCGCGCGGACGGAAGGAGACGCGCTGCGAGAATAATGCAAATAAATGCGGCAAATCTCATCGCTCACCTTCTCGGTGACTTTCGGTCCTCTCCGTGAAGCCGCGCCGCTCACTGACTGCAGACTTGCGGCGCAGAGGCAGAGCAGAGTGGGGAGGATCGTCCGGAGCTCCATCTCTTAACGAGCGTGGCAGGACCCTGCAGGTAGAGGAGCAGAGGAGCCGAGGGGCAGAAGAAGAGATCACAGCGAGTCTCAGCTGGGAGGCTGGCCGGGAAACAGAAGTCCAGACACGGCTGCATCACGAGACCACACCCGCTGTGGGCTGAGCCTGGATCACAGTCCCTCCCACTGAGGAGAGGAGAGGAGACAAGGAGGACAAATAAGGAGACGGGGGAGAAATCAGGATTATAAGAAAAATAAAAAAATATGATTATTAATAAAACCAAAATGTAACATTGGTATGATAATTTTGATGCGACACTGACTTGAAATAAATAATAATTTTTATTAGAAATAAGCAGCTTGTCTGTTTCTGCACTATGTAGCTAAAGACATCCTGGGAGAGTCCTGCTCCCTCGGAGAACACTTGGTTCCTTACGCCAGAGGACGGGATGTATGGACCTGAGTTCATAATTCCCCTGTTTATTCCTGCCGTTTGACATTAAATGTTAATTTTGATTTCACCAGAAATGGTTTTTCTATTACATAAACATTTGCCAGAAGGATTAGTCACAACATGCTCCATGCTCCACCGCACATGTACGAGGACAGCGTGCGCTAACACGTGAGGGACGTATACAGCGCCAATCTTAAACACTTAATTTACACCACATTTACACTTACATGAATACGTTATATTAATATTAACTTGTATTTCTAAACGCCATTCAGTGCAAATTAAAACATTACATCAAACAGCAGGAAAAACCAACTGAATTCAGCTGCCGACTTTTTGTCCACACAAGTCAGCATCCTGGTAGCTCAAGCATCAGACTGAGATGCAGCAGGTTGCAGGTTCAAAAACCCATCTGACTCCTAGTCCATCCCCTACCAGGTGTGTCCTTGAGCCAGACACATAAAAGCATCAAAGTAAAGGACAGCAACATAAGTTAATGAAGCCTGAGTCCAACTGTGACACCTGGGGGGCGCTAACGACTGAAATAAGTTTACAAAGCTTGTGTGTTGCACGAGGACACAAAGTGAAGTTCGGGTTCCATAAACAAACAATGCAAGAGCACCTGTGGCACGTTTTAAAGCATTGGCCTGTCTTTACGTCAGTGGCCCGGGAACCTGCAGGGTGAGCCATCGAGCAAAAATACCTGATCTGGTTTTAATACTAAAGACACAAATGTTTTTCAGTAATCAGTAAAAAAAAACTTGCATGGTTCCGTTATTTATGGGCCTAACTGTAATACAGTAGCTTTTGTCCTCAGGTCTGAACAATGACTCTGAAGCTTTGTGAGTCTGAGACTAATAAAAAGCTTCAGCGGTTAGTTTCTACCAATAAACAGAATGAAGCTTTAAAACACTCGGCTCAGCTTCAGCTGCAGGAAATAAAGCTGAAAAAGAAAATGTAAGTCCCCGCTGAATACACGTCCGAGGAGATGAATTATAATAGTCAGCCTGCCGTGACCTTAACAACACGGCCGAACACACACACACACACACACACACAGACAGCTATTGGTCTCCTGTCAGATCGGAGCGTCCATTCGTCTTTTCTTTTCACCATCAGCTGAATTAATTAAGCAGAAATGTAAACGTTTTAATTGAATGTCAAAGCAGGACCTTAATAACATGCTCCTATGTAAATGCAAGTGACACCGCTTTAAACCTGTATATTTATATGTACCAAGGTTACAGGGGTGTGTGTGTGTGTGTGTGTGTGTGTGCGGCTGCCTGTAAATGAACAGGCGAAATGCAAACGCTTTAATTGAATTACCGTCACGTGTGCGCTAACTGACCCTCACGGATTTAAACCAATAAGGCCTCATTTACCCCAAGTGGAAACAAACCTTTTTATACTTCCTTTAATCCAGGTTAACCCTTTGAAACCTAGAATTTCAAAAGACTTCCCTCGAATAATTATGTTGCTTTAGCAGTAAAAGTGTCATAAAATCTGCTGTGCTTGTGTTAAATTAAGTTTTACTTTTCAACATCTGATAGAGAAAACAGCACCAAAGAACTAGCGTCATAACCGGGAGTAATAACAGATGGAACAAAAACTGAATTGAAATTTTACACATTATTAACGAATAAGACAAAATGTACATGCAGATTTTTCGATCCAAACGGTTAAAGAGCAAAAGTGACCTGTCAGCGATGACACGATCGGTTTCAAAGGGTTATAGGCCACTACCTGTTTCTGTGCAGCATCCGTGACCTACAAACTACTGAGCTGACAATAACAGAAATGAACAAACCACCTTTTAAAAGCATCAACCACTGAAAATGTTTTTCTGTCAAACAAACCCTTCACACACCTCAAAGTTTGGGTCAGGATGAACTAGTTCACGCGCGCTGATTTCCTCTCAGTCCAGGAGAAAAGAAAAAGAAAAACGCTATCAACACAAAAACTCCACCCACCCTGTGCGAGGGGGCGGAGTTGCACAATTTCATGGTCACTGGCAGAAAGGATCTCCTGTGGCCGGTCGAGGCAGATGACCGCCCACCCTGAGCCTAGTTCCTCTCCTCTGCCTCCTGGTGCTGCTCGGTGGGACTGTCATGTAAGATCCTGGAGCTGACTCCTGTTCTCGGTATAAATAAAGATGATGGCAGGGGGCAGGATGAGGGAAAGCTGGTAAAACACGTTAAAAACCCTGAATACGTGTGGTGTTGAACACGAGGCAGCTCTGCAGCTCTGCAGCGTTCTCAAGTGCAGGAATACACAGCTTTGCTAAATGAACTGTTGTTAATATTGTGTTTTTATTCTTTTCCTTCAGCCGTCGAAATAATTAGCTTTTGTTGTAGAAAATGATGAATTTGGGCAGTTAATTTATCGATCGGTCGGCACCTCCGATGTGCTCTGCTTTAGAGAGCCATTAATCAATGGATGAAAACACCTAATTCTCCTGTTCAGCTCTTCTCTTTTTTCTGCTCTTTCTGTGCGAAACAGACGATCTCCAGCCTCGATATGGAGACGAACTGTAATTATAGACACTAACGACCATGATGATGATGAAGTGGAAAAATAATCCTGTATGTACATATTTAGGCCTGAGAATAAATGATGTGCTTTCCCTATTTAAAATAAAAATACAGAAATTAAAGCTTCAAACGTGTGATATCAACATTAATTAGGTCCAATGTGATGTAATAAAACACCAAAATAATATAAAGGAAAATGATCATAAAGTTCACAAAGAAACACAGATTAGCATGACTGTCATCGGGACTGTTGTGAGTTAAAGTTCCCATTAGGGCCTTATGTTGTTCCACTTAAACCAAAAGAAAACTTAAATTCAAAGTATGTGAATAATTTATTCAAAAATGTGAAGAAGAAACATACAGTAAGAAATATTTAATTATTTTGGGGGTTGGCTCGGTTCAAATCATCTGAGCTGCAGATAAATGTAAAAATGATTTAAATCAAACAAAGATTATTCTTTTTTCTCCTGTGCTGCACGGTCACAGAGCCGGAGAGGTTTCCTGTAAATCTGAGACACTGGGATTGTATTGGTAAATCTGGCAGCTGCTTTGAATCTCTCTTCAGCATCATGCATGAGCACAATCCTGCAAAAAGTGAAGTGAAACTTGTAGTAATTCCAGAGATGTGAGTAACAGAAATTCCTCAGAAAAAAGCCATTAAATGACTAAAAAAGGAGCCGAAGACGTGGGCGAGGGTTTGGATGCTGTTCAGCCTCCGTCAGTGTCTCTTTGTGTAAATCATCCGCCTCGTTATGGCAGCACGTTCCTCGTCTACACTCGGTTTGATAGGTGAAGAACGAAGCCTAAAGCAGCTGTCCGATTTCAAACTACCAACCTCTCCTGGCTACCGTCGACCCTGACCGCGCGCTCCAGCCAATCAGACGACCTGTTGCCCCACATTCCTGTGCGCTGAAAAAGTGGCTTTAAGTCGACGAGAGTTCATTTTCAGACGCTTATGTTTGTGTTTTTGTTCGTTATCAATCCACCAGAGGTCCCGGGGATGACAAATGGGGCCTGTCAGGGCGACGCCAGTCATAACAACACACACACACACACACTCTTACATTTTAAGGCAGTTAGCTGATTTTCTTATCCACAGCAGCTTACAATGACTAATGTATACACACGTACTGTATGCTTTACATGCTTCGCTGTGTGTGTGTGTGTGTGTGTGAGCAGACGGGTGGGAAAGCTCGAGGTTGTGGATAACAAGTCAGACCTAGAAACACAATGAACTGGCTGTAATCTTTCTTATCTCCACACACACACTGAATCAGAGAGAGAGAGGTGAGCTGGCAGCAGCTCGACCACCTACACGACCAGTAACAGCAAAAATAACTAGTAAAATTAATGATCTTTATTGTTGCACTAAGTAGATAAACAGCTTCGCGCTTCTGCAGAAGATGAATGAAGACAAATGAGGAACACAGATTCTGTGGCGGTGTAAGACAGAGCTGAGGCTGTTAAACACCACACGCACACACGCACACACGCGCACACGCGCACACACACACGCACACGCACACGCACACACACACAGACAGGTGTTTTTAATGTGCAGAGAGTTTGGTTCCAAAATGACAATTCACCCTCTGACTCTCTGACACAACCTCAGCATCCTTCTCCTCGTTGTGTGACGATGGAGCGAAGTAAAAGTAAAAACACATTTAAATGTTGGTGACTCATGCAGGGTTTAATACATCTTCTACTTCAGGGACTGTGGCGTCACTGCCACGAGCTTTAGAACTGTGTGTGGTAACCAATAAAAAACCCGATGCCAGGTTCTGACCTGTTACAGGGATGTTTCCACTGCAGGAACTTTGCTCAGGAACTAATTTCTCCATCTGCATTTACACCTGTGGAACCATAGGATCATTAATTTAGTTCCAGGGTTGTAGTTCTACCTGAAAATCTCACCAGCGGATATTTGAACGTAGCGTAACTACAGTTCACTACTCGCTCTTTAATTACTGATATTTAAAATAAAATTTTAAATGAATGAATGTTGTTTCAGCAGAGAAGGACACACTGCATCTCCCGATGACAGCTCTAGAGTTATTGGAACATTTAGAGTCTCTCCAGAATATTAACCTGACTTTCCTGTAAAGTCATGATTGGATATTACCCCCAAACTGGAGCAGAGCTGGACTTCCAACAGGAAGTCATCGTGTTCTGACGGGACCATCACGTTTCTCTGTAGTTTTCATGACACAAACCAGCTGGTGTTCAGTGGTGAGACTTTAGCTTTGGATGCTCCCAGCAGCACGAGCTGCATCACAGATACACCGAGACAAAACTAGTTTCTAATGTCTGCTTCACTCCAAATGAATCACGGCTCCATGTATCAGCGTTTGTCCAACAAAGAGAATGTTGACTGAAGCGACTGTGGAGGAAAAGAAAACTGTGAATAAGAGGGAAAGATGGAAGAAAGTAGAGAAACGGAGAAGGAAAAGTGCGAGAGGAGAAAAGGAGTGATTAGAATGGGAGAGAGACCCTGGTAGATAAGGGGAGAGAGAGGAGGGGAGGGGGCAAGCCATGGGCAGAGAAGGAGAGGGAAGGGGGGGAGAGAGAGATGCGTGTGCAGCAGGCGCTCTGATAGTTTTGGCTCCGGAGACGCGCAGGACGCAGCGAAGTGTCCCGGCTCCCCTCGATGGTTCAGCGCTGCCCAGAGGAGGGACGAACCTTCCACCGCTGCCCGGAATTTAGCGCGTAGGAGCCGCACACGACCTGACAGCAGTAAGCCTCTTCGTGCTTCACCGAGTTTCACTTAAAAAGAGAGAGATTCAAAACGCGACATCCGGAAAACTCCCGGAAAACCCAGCGGAGCGTCCCGGCGCCTGCACCCGCCCACCGCTGCCTCTGCGTGGACACAAACAGCGCTCCACACCGCTCTGGCTTGGATATATCCGGACTATCCATTTGCTTATTCTCTTAGTAAACTTTAATAAGTGGCTGGTTTCCGCTGTAAACGCGTCCGGCGCGTGCGTTTTTAGCGCCTGCTGCGCGTAAAGGCAGCGTCCGAACAAACCAGCGCGAGCGGCGCCGCGCGCAGCTGAAGCGGAGGCTCAGCGAGGCTGAAGTCAGTCTACACCAAAGGTTTTATTGCCTCTACAGTTTACACACAGTTTACGAGTCTCAAAGAGCGTTGGGACATATTTTAGCCCCAGAAAGAAGCTGTACTCCAAATGCTTTAATCAGACTCGGTCACAGGCAGGAAGCGGCTCATTTAAAAGATTCTTTCATACTCAGGGTCATTTTACAGCTGGTAATGATGCTGCAACAGGAGATTCATTCAGCCCCATCGGCGCGGGTCTCACCTTTAAACTTGTTTGTGATCAACTGTCTCTGCAGAGTGAACTCCGTGTTCTGTCCTAAAACAGCAGAGGACACGTGAAGCGTAGGAGGAATTTAAAAGTCATTGTGGGCTTTTAGGTGAGTGGCAGCACTCAGATGTGCGTCACAAACCTTCTATTTGAAGTTCAAAATACATATTAAAAATATGCAGATTTTATTGTGTCATTTTGGAAAAGATAAAAATTTAAAAAAGGTCATTTTTTGTAGATTTAATGCGCAAATTTAAATTCAATGTAAAAGGATTTCATACGTGGATGAATAAAAATGTGAGTTAGAGCTGAAAGTCCAAGTGAGTGACGAGGCTGAAATGTGTGTGAAACCAAACGCAGAAGAGCGGTTCGGTTCTGGCTCCTGGTCCCAGCGAAACGTCTCTAATTTAAGTGTAATGTGGGAACAGTGGGATTAATGTGGCGTGTTTGTCAAACTGTGAACATGACTTTCTGCAGCCCACATGTGTTTGTGGTGACTTCGTGCACAGTCGCTGTGTTTGACTTTGACTCTGTGAGACACATGTTGAACTGCTCTGTCCCGTGTTTGTCCCGCACCATGACTGACGCTCGTCCTCTCTGCTGTTTCCCTGCAGCCATGCTGAAGCCGGGCGACCCGAGCGGCTCGGCCTTCCTGAAGGTGGACCCGTCCTACCTGCAGCACTGGCAGCAGCTCTTCCCGCAGGCGCAGCTGAAGGCTCCTCTGGTCCCGCCACCGCCTCCACCCGACCGCCTCTCCATCCCCATGGACAACCTGCGCCCGTCACGCTTACACAACCACCTCCTGCCCTCCACACACTGCACCTCCTCCTCCTCTTCTTCTACACCTTCCTCAGCAGCAGTTGCTGCAGCTCTCACCCCGTCCTCCTCCATCTCCACCTCCACAGGGCTCTCGCAGCTGCCCGTCCCCCAGCAGATTGCACTGTTTGGGCAGGCACTGGCCCCGGTGTGCGCTGGCCCCGGAGGACCAGGAGTAGGAGCAGGAGCAGATCTGGTGGTGGTCGTGCCCCCAGAGAACCAGCAGGGTCACAACCCAACAGCAGGGCTCCTCCATCAGGCCAAAGAGCAGAGCTGTGGGGGTGTGGGAGTGGGGGTGGTGTCGTCCAGCGTAAAGAGCAGCAGCAGCAGCAGCAGCAGTGAGGAGGGCGGGAAGGGAGCAGCGACAAGTTTCAAACTGACGTCGCAGGAGCTGGACTACTACCTGTACGGACAGCAGAGGATGGAGATCATCCCACTGAGCAACCACACGGGAGAGGTCAACAACCGTACGTCCACACACACACACACACACACACACACACACACACACAGACACACACACACCTGTCACTGCAGTGTCCTTCTTACAGTAAATTATAATTCACTCTTTGAAGTGTCACTTTTTCACATTTTTATACAATTCTCCAGAAACATTTTCTCCTCAGTTCACTCAGTAAATTTATCTTTTAAAATTATGTGATTAATTCACAAACACACTTTGATTTCTCGGAAAGATATTATGTAATATTCTGTTTTATTTCCATCATTTATTTATTATATTTCATTTGTTTCCTTTTTATTCTCGATAAACATTTAGAATTTTAATTGAATTTATTGGTGTTTCATGATAAATCAGTTGTAGACTCTGCAGATTAACATTTGTTTCGAATTCCGCGATGTGAAATAAAGTAGTTGATAAATGAATTATTGATCATTTAAGTCTGTGCCGACCAGACTCAACCACGATGACTTAACTAAAACATGACAAACTTAGATTCTTCTCGATGTTAAAATGTGGAGCTATAGTTCATAAACTGCTGAACACGAGAAACTATTTAAACAGCTCTGATGTTTATTTTATGGCTCGTAGCGTTTTAAGTTCATCGTGAGGCGTGTGGGACACGTTACAGTTGGTTTGACATCAGCTGTGTGGGACAGCAGGAGCTGGAGGAAGAGTGTGTGTGTGTGTGTGGGGGGTCAGGGCGCAGAGGTCAGCAGCCTGGCTGGAGTTCAAACCCTCAGACTGCAGCTCAGAGTTAATATTAACCAGAGTTCATTCAGCGTTAATTCACCGCGGATTCCGTTTATTTAACGGAGACATTTAAACCGAAACAAACGTTTTTCTTTCTATAAATTAATTTAACACCAGTCTCACTTTCTTCTCCTGGTATTTCAGCCCTAGAATAAAAACCCAGCCCGCTCCGCTGTAGGCCGTGTGCGGTATTCTGCCCGGGGGCCGCGGTGTGTGAAATGCGCGCACCCCGCTGCAGAGCTGCGTCCCGCTCCTCGCGCACAGCGGCCGCTGCTCATCCTCTCCTCCTCTCCTCCTCTCCTCCTATTGCGTTTGTTTGAATGTTTGAGCTTCACTAAATATCGTATTATTCCAGAGAGCAGCATAAAAATGAAGAATGAATGCTGCATGTTTGGTTGGAGGCCTTTTGAAAAAAACGAAATGAATAAATTAATTGACTCATTACAGAAAAAAATCAGCATATATTTCTGTAATTTCATCACTTGATCCAACATTTTCTGCGCCTCTTCTTCGTGTCTCTGGAGTTTTTGGTGTAGATGAATTTTGCGGCGCAGCTTTTAACTTCACTGCGCCGCGTAGCTTCGATTCTTTTTTCCTCTTTAAACCTTTCACCTCGAGCTTATTTTCTGGACCACTGTGGCTCTTTAAACTAGATTTACTTTGCGTTAACAGGCCTGATTTGGAATAATATTCAGTTTCATATTACATTGACGCCGCGCGTCTCATCGCGCTCCTGAGAGGATGCGTCCGCGCTGACATGTGGAACTTCAGAGTTCATCATCACACGAGGCAGCGACCCCGTGTGTGTGTGTGTGTGTGTGTGTGTGTGTGTGCGCGCGCTGTATATTCCGCGGTGATAAAACGGACCATCAGCAGTAATCTGCGTCGATACGCGCCGGCAGGGCCGATGAGGGATGGAGGGACAAGCAGGAATTAATTGCCGTATATAGTTTTGTGTTCGTCGAGGGGAGAGAGGGGGGGGGTGTCGCAGGAAGAGAGAGGGAGGCAGCGAGAGACGGAGAGGGAGCGAGAAGAAGGGGGATCGATCTACCGGCCACCGGCCCGCTATTTATCATCCCAACACGGCTGTATTGAGGTCTCTGGGGTGTGTGTTGGTGGGGGTGAAGATAAAGCAGTCACACATGTACACACTCCCTCGTTTCAGGCCCCCCCCCATTGATAATTACACCCGTAATAATAAGAATAAAAATGTATGAACGGTACATAAAATAATTTTTATAGTTTACGTGTGTTTATAATAATTATTCAGGAACCCTTAATGTTCCTAAGGGTTAATTCATCATATTCATATTTTCCATTTTAATAAAATCTCCAGCAGTGTTTTGTGTGTACAAATACAAATACGATTTAAACACACACTAAACTACATAAGTGATTTATTCTGTGTAAATACCCCTGATGCATTTAATCATCTTACTAAGACAGAAACACCCTAAACGCTGAAATCTAAATTCAAACTAGGCTTAATGTTCTCCACCAGAATTACATAAGAAATATGTCAGCGCAGAGACATGTAAAGAAAACTTAAATTCATTTCTAAAATATTACATTTAGTTTGTTTTTTAACAGCAAAATATGGTGGGAATTAAAAATAAAGTGCTGCAGATCCTGTGGGTCACGAGGCTTCATTTCAAATATGCAGCATGAGAGCAGGAGTTTTTCAAACCCAAAAAAACGTCAGTGTTTTTAAAAACCATCTGATGTTAATCACTGTATTTAAAAATCTGTCAGTCAGTTTTAGAGTAAAACAGTTTTCCCTTCTTTAATTTCACATTTCTCTGGCTTTATCTTTATTTACATTAAAGCACACAGTTATTTTCCCTGCAGCTCATTTTTAATCAGAGGGATCAGAGACTCAACCAAAGTCAAATAAATGGAATAAGAGCGCGTGGGGTTCAGTCAACCGACCTCATTCACAAAAAAAGTCATGTCTCATGTCAGTCTCACCAGTGAAATCCTCCCAGAATTACATGAAATGTTTTTAATCAAATCCTAAAATCTACTTCAACATTAACATAAATCAGAGGTTTTTTTACATTTTAGTATTTGACTGTGGGGAAGTTGAGACTTATCACAGCCGCATGGAGTGATTGATGCCCACCAGGAGGCAGAAACACCAACGACACAGAAGTCCTCTTTTAGCTCGGTTTTGGTCTCCACCCGCTCCTGAGATCCGGCTCTTTAGCTGCTAAAAGCTCCGTTTCCTGCACATGCTGGTCTCTCCACTGTCCGCTGAGGCCGGACCAGGCGGTAAATGTGCCATGAAATGTAGACAGTGTTCCACAGAGAGCGTTGTTCAGCGTTTGGTTTATGGAGTAGACGTGCGTCTCTGTGTGGTCTGTCCTTATCTGGACTCACGGCTGTGCTGGAAACAAACCCACTTATTAAGACCTGCAGTCTTTATGAATTGTGATCGTGAGGAGTTTGTTACTGAATCACTCTGGACCAGAGTCCGATGAGTGCAAAGGAAGAAATGGAAAAAGTCTGTGCGTGAAAACGTAGGTTACTGATACATGCAGGCAGATTAACACCTCAGCTTTTAAAGTGTCGTTCAAAGAAAGAAACGTTTCAGATGGAGGGTTTTACGATGATGAACTCGCAGTGCCTTCACAAAAAGTGCCCAACCGCTGCTTCTGCCTTCATTTGTTGGAAACGGCATCAGAGGCAGAGCGGAGCTGTCTAAACACTGGCGATGGATGTAGGAGAATAGTGAGTTTGAATGATGGGCAGCGATGAGAGCACGCCATAACACGTTCACAGCCAGTTCATCAGTCTGAGAGAGAGAGAGAGAAAGTGGGATCAGGGAAGGAAACCTCAGGAAACACAGCGGGGACTGAGTGTTAGCAGCAAAAAGGACAATTAGGCAACAAGTTCTTCCAGCGAATTACCTCGATAGTCAAAAGACCATGTTGTTAAAAGCTTCATATGAATTCACTTCATGCTGCAGATACTTATGTTATTTTTCTGATGTGGAGTTATAGTTTGAGACAGATGAATAAACATTATTAATGCCTAATATAACCATTATAAATGCAAAAAAATGTGACTTTAAGTAGAAATTTAAGTGCTACAAATTTAAAAATAACAACTAAAAATAAATCTGGATGAATTATTGCACATCGCTGCTCATCAGTTTGTCTGATTCCTGTCGAACACGTTTACATCAGCATCATATAATGTTAATTCACTGAACTTTCTCAGGTTCTTTAAAACCTTAAAATCAGGATAAGAGAATTATACACCGACCTAAAGGTTTAAGTCTGGTTTAGTTTATTTTATCGCTTTATTTAATGAGAGGACTGAACTCTCAGAAATTAAAACAAAAAATGGAAGAAAAGAAAATTGAAATTCAATATTAGCATTAAATTAATTTAAACAATTTCCTGATTACAGAAAAAAATTAATGAAAAATCCATGATGTTTTTGAATGTATCATCCGATTCATTTTTTAATTTTAATTTTTAATATAGTATCAAATCTCAACAAAATGTGATGAAACACATGTAACTATGTTATTATTTTGTACATGTATAGTGTTTCCCACAACCT
This sequence comes from Microctenopoma steveboyesi, assembly GCA_032359275.1. NCBI lineage: Eukaryota > Metazoa > Chordata > Actinopteri > Anabantiformes > Anabantidae > Microctenopoma > Microctenopoma steveboyesi. The sequence goes on along the minus strand of JAUMHF010000026.1, from coordinate 21,114,962 downwards.
GAGCTAATAGAGTTTTAATAAACCAGCTCTGAGCACTGAGGCTGGAGCGTCCACACTTCTTCATCACTGGTGACGACTAGTTTACGTCACGTCTTTTTAGTACTGTTTATTACAGAGAATCCAGCCTGTTGAATTGTTCCCATTCAATCGACTGTGAAGCTGCTGTTGTGCTTAAAATACGGTTTAATTGGCTTCTATCAATCACGGCGTGAAAGCAGCCGTCACTGTCTGGAACTTAATGTCAGGTAAAACAACATCAACTTCCTGCTCCTCTCTGTGGCTCTGTGGGAGTTTGTCCACGTAATAAACTCTCATTATGTTGCTACAGTCGATTAATATCCATTACTGTCACACTGCATCTCTGAGGAAATGTTGACACTCGCTAATTCCCAGCAATACGCTGCTCGCCACATTTACCCTGGAAAAACCCAGCGTGGAGCACAGGGTTCGCCCCAGGATCCCGATCTTTATTCTCTGGTTCTCACCTTTCAGCACAGAAAAATCAGTGTTTTCCATGTGACTCCTGAAAGGGGAGTTTGTCTCAGAAAAACAGAAACACATCTTTGCTTTAGTAATTAATACCTGTCTGCTTCTTGACCTCCAGGTTGTGACATGTGCGCAGACAACAGGAACGGCGAGTGTCCGATGCACGGCCCCCTGCACTCTCTGCGCCGGCTCGTCGGCACCAGCAGCTCGGCGGCTCCTGTCGCCCCGCCGGACGTCCCCGACTGGCTCAGAGACCTGCCCAGAGAGGTGAGGCTTCCTGACCGCTACATGACATTTGTGTTTTTCTCTTTTCCCTCCCTTTATATACTGTATGAGAGACCTGCTGCTGTCTGCTCTAAACAACGATTGATCATTAGAAAAATGTGTTCATCGTTTTACCCTGGATCTAGGTCAATGCTACTTTACACGGCCTCAGCTGTGTCTTTGTTGATCCTGTGATTTAATCCTGATCCTACAGTAGTTTCTCCAGCTTTCTCCAAATTACTCAAAGTACTTGTGCACTTTGCGTTCCTGTACTTCAGAACCTGATAACCTGGTCAGAAATAGGTCGACCGGGGTGTTTTAACGTGTGTGTGTGTGTGTGTTATGTGTGCAGGTGTGTTTGTGCACCAGTACTGTTCCCGGTCTGGGTTACGGGATCTGTGCGGCTCAGAGGATCCCTCAGGGAACCTGGATCGGCCCATTTCAGGGGGTCCCTCTGCTGCTGGACAAACTTCACTCTGGAGCCGCAAGGAACTCGCGCCACCTGTGGGAGGTAAGAGCCTGTGGTTAGCTGATGTAGCTGGAGCGGCGCTCCGCCTGCGCTCCATGTGACGCAGTGCCGTAAGTTTTGGTTTGAGTCCAGACGCCACACACTCTGCTCCTTTTATTCTCTGACCTGAGGTGTCACTGCTGTGGTGCGTCGCTGACATTTGTGCTCTGTGCGTTTTCATGTGAATATCATACACGTGTGCGTGTGTGCGTGCGCGCGTGCAGTTTGTGGTCAGCGTCATGTCTCCTCTCAGTCCATTGATCAGAGCAGATTGTATTTACATACAGTGGCAGGAGAAAGTCAATGTGGCAGTTATAAACAGCTGCATTAGCATTAGTGGGGGGTGGGGGGCAGTGAGGGATGCTGGGAGACACAGAGATAGATGAGTCCCCCGTGGCCGAGCTGGTAAAGGTCAGTCAAACGTAGGCTGACTGGACATCAGTCTCCCTGCTGTTGTCCGCAGCGGGACGTCAAGAGAAAGGGAGGGGGGGGTGACACGGGTGTGGTGGGGTTTACTGAGCCTGCAAGGGGTCAGAGGTCAGAAGTCGAGGGGGAGGGGTTCGTAAATCACCACAGGCCAAGTCCAGTGTGAGCGGGGAGCATCGTGTCTGGACTGTGCTTCACACTGAGACAGAGCTGCGTTCACTGGCAGTAGGATTTAATAGTTCAGAGAGTTTTAAGGGAATGAAATCAATTTTAGTAACAAATCCTTGATGATTCCTCTTCGTCTTCTTCTACCGCAGCTACACACATACACATACACACATTTAATGGTTCATCAGGCTTTAAGTGAATCAGATCTGATAGAAATCATTCAACACTATTTATTTTAGTACAAACTCCTTCTTTCGCGACACATATTTGAGAAATAGTTGAAAATATGCTTTAAAGATACTGTGAATTAATTAAATACATAGAGTATCATGTCCTCTGTTTTTCTTTACTTTATAATCGTCTACATATTATTAAACTTATAAAAGATCACTGCTGAATTTTTAACTTATACACAAATACATTTATGTTCATGTAATATTTATTGTCTCAGTATTTTTTAAATGTAACACTTAGCAACACTTTTCAATAGTGGAAATTCTGGTGAAAATATTTTTGAAACGTTAAAACATTTTCAAAATGTCCTCTTATGTTTTTTCTCTGTTTCTGCATTTCGCTCCATGAATATCGATTAAACTTGTTACAATAATAATTGTAATAATATATAATATATATGTTTCTTTTAAAAAGAAAAATCAACCGTACTAAACAAAACTTTTCACCAGTTTTCAGTAATATATGCAAATCAGTGCAGAGCTGAATAAACCTGCTGGACAACGGGACGTCAGTGGACATCAGGTTTGATGCACTAACAGTGAAATGTTGAGAGAAGAAGCTGGTAAATCACCACATTAAGGTGTTTTACAGCTCAGGAACTGGGACCCAGCAGAGACAAACCGAGACCCTCTGCGGGGTCCCAGACCAGTCCTTGAAGCCTCAGGCCCCGGAGACATGCTCATCTGATAACCCGACTCTAACCATTGGCACATTATCGGCTGCCGGGCTGAAACCGGTCATTAGGCCTATTGACAAAGAAGCTTTACACACAGATCCCATTAAAACTCACTGGTTGTTAAACTTCCTTATTGATGCCCCCCAAAACAGGAGGCGATGTGTGTCCTATAGCCAATCAGGGAGCTTGTGTCATGTTGTCCAGGAAAGGCCAGTTTTAATTAAGACACTTGCCGTTACGCCCGGCTGCAACGGTGCAGGATTTTCTGGCGCTGCAGTATTTTACGGCTCGACAAATTGATCTCCTCCGAGGCAGAGCTCAGTGTTGGAGTCCGACTTAACGGTGGAATAATTCTTCAGCAGTCCGAGCTGGAGCTTCATCACTGTGTCTGTGGCTTAACGGTGAACGGTCAAGAGAAGTGTTGTTGTAGTGATAGACACTGATACAGGACAAATGTTTCATATTTTATATCATGTTTCATGAGATCTGAAGAGGAGTTTCAGTGAAACCGTCGTCCTGTGAAACAGCATCTTTATGACCCCCTCCTCAGTCTCAGTGTAGAAACAGTGACAGTGTGACGAAGATTCTGCATGTATGTGATTGAAAGCTGAACCAGATCCACCGTGTTTCTTCCCCGTGGCAGCTCGTGGTACGTAAACGTTAGATTCAAAGCGCGTGAGCTGGGCCCGACCCTGTGAAGTCTTCAGTGTGCGGCTCTCGTTGATCACTGCAGCAAAGACGGGAAGATTTTCCATTCAGGAGGCCACAACATATTTTCAACAGCAGGTGAGCACGTCTGGAGGAGTCCCCTTCAGAGAAGGAGGAGTATGAAGAGAACGCCTCGAACTGTCCGTGAAAACACCGACCTCGAGCTCAGAGGTTTTCTGTTGGACGGACGAGTCAGTGAAAACAGCAGCGAACATCAGACGGTAACTTCGGAGCAGCAAAGAAAGGAAAACTTCAGCTGCACAGTTTGAAGCTAAATATTTTGTTAGTGCAGGACGAAGATGAGACGCATGAGGATTCAGAAATTCCACAGCTGAAAAACAGATAAAACTATTTTCATATTCACTGCAGTGTGTGTTTGTGCGTCTGTCCCTCGCTTCTATTCCCCGCTGGACTCTGTGTTTTCAGTGGTTTGTGGTCACAGGCGCTGTAATGTTTTCTTGACTGATGTCATTATTTAATGTTCGTTTATCTGTCTGCATTCTGGGTTTTATTAAAGGCCTCCATCTCAGCCACTAAAATCTTTTTTTCTTATGTAATCGCTGATGGTTTTATGTCCAGTTACATGTAGGGCTTTTCTTCTTGCTTGGATTTCAGTGAGGCGAATGTGTTTTTATCGATGGCAGTAATTTCATGTCAGAGTCTGGACAGTTCTGGGTTCAGATATGAAAAATAGTCGAGCACATTTTAGAACAATGATGTCAGTCTGTGTCCTAACACTGCTTCCTACTGAAATCTATCCCCACCGCCTTCATATATAATTTAATTTGGTTAATGATTTACTAAAACAGCTGCACAGTTGTAGTTTTCATGACGCACACGGTGCAGTGCATGTGTTTGGGACTATTCACTATCAGCAGTGGATCAATGGATTGAAGGACTACTGAGAGCGTGTGAGTATTTGGAGCAGCAGGACACTTTTCCTGGCTGCAGCGGTCAGAAGATGGAGACACCAGACACTTACTGTAGCACATATGTCCAGTGTGCAACATGAGACGGTCTTCGGTTGCTTTCAAGGTGTAGAAGAATATGCACATGAGAGGATGTGAATCGTGTAGTTGTCACGTGCCACATGTGCTGGAAGGAATGCGCAGTAAGTTCAGGACTGTGTTTTAGGACACTACTAAGTTACCAGCTCTGTCAGAAAGTGGCTGTGAAGCACCAATCAGCGCGGACGTGTTTGGTTAAACCCACTCTGTGAGTCGGGTTAATTTCTTGCTCAGTGTGACATCACCCTGTAGGCACAATAACCGCAGGCGCTCCGGAACAAAAATGGTGGTTTTCCATCAGGACCCTCAGTTAGAATAACACGTGTGATAAGTTTGATTAGTGGTTGCTGGTTTCTGTTGGAGCTTTACGTGCTGTGATCAAACAGAAGTGCAGGACACTGCGTGTCACATGTCTGGGCCATTTTCTATTTAACCTTTATTTAACCAAGTAAAGTCCTGTTAAGGTCGACATCTTTTTCACAGGCGACTTGAAGATGCACAGTTCAAGCAGTAACAGACCGTCAGGGCTTCTCTCTTAGCTTAGAGAGTCAGAATCAGAAAATATATATTTATAATTTAATATACATTTATATTAATGCTTTATGTCTTTTACCAAATGTCCCATCAACCTGTTTCCATCGTTTCGTTATGTTTTTCTTCCACTGCAGCACATGTCAACATCTTTTATCAATCAGATTTTCTCCTTTGTTCGTATGTCGTATGCTCGAAGATCAGTTTAATCATGTAACCGATCTTTGATCCTCCAATGCCTTCCCGTCTTTCTCAGGGACAGGCCTGAAGTAAGGCTAAGTGGCGTTAAGCTAACTGACTTTAAGCTGCCTGAAGTTGAGCTAACTGACGTTAAGCTAACTGACTTCAAGCTAGCTGAAGTTGAGCTAACTGACATGAAGCTAGCTAAAGTTAAGCTAACTGACGATAAGCTAGTTGAGGTTAAGCTAATTGACGTTAATCTAGCTGAAGTTAGGCTAGCTGAAGTTAACCTAACTGAATTTAAGGTAATTTACATTATTTTAGCTGAAGTTAAGCTAATTGACGTTATTCCAGCTGAAGTTAGGCTAGCTAGTACAGACTTGAACACAATTCTTAAAAGGTAATTCTTTCTTAAACTTAACAAGAGGATGGACTTTGTTTTCAAATGATTAGCAGTTTTGGTAAGTTAAATGGAAGTTTATGATTTTTGCTGTTTTAGACCGTTTCTGTTGGTTTAATTGATTTTATGGCTGTGACTCATATCAGATCAAATGTTTTGGTTTGTCGGAGCTATAGCTTGGCTTAAATTGATTCCTGTGTCTTTTATAAGTCTAATAATTCAGTTTGCTTGCTGGGCACCAGTAAATGTGACTGGTGTTAATAGCCATATATTGTTGATAAATCATATAGTAGTCATGTACTTGCAGTACATGTACTGTTAATGTCATAGGTGTTGAGCTATGTGTTAAATCACTTTTTTTTTTATAAAAGTTACTAAAGTCCCTGTAAATATGGATTAGTTAAAAGGACAATAACATGTAGACCTATTGTTATGTTAAGGTTTGATGTTGGAGACTTGTGCCTCTGTGGTTATAATAGCAGTGAACTTGACTCTAAAATGGCTAATTAAACAGTAGCTCTATTACCTCACACCCCCACGATGTGTGTGTGTCTGACGGATGGTGACAACTGAACTTGCCTGACGTTTTTGAAGCTGTTTCTCACCTTCATCAGTTCATTCCTGCAGGTCCAGAAACCCGCTGATGGTGCCGACAGTCAGCTCTGGGTTGATGTTTCATCAGACTTTCATGCTCTTCATTACCGGCACATAATTGGCTTCGTACCAGGAACTTGCTAAGACACATGAGTACCGGTTGATAACCGCTTGGGGGTTTAGAGTGGCGTTGTCAGAGGTCGTGTCACCTCCGCTCTGAGGCCTGACCAGGTCGTGTCACCTCCGCTCTAAGGGCCAAACTTGCCTCGGTCAAGAACGGCAAGGTTGGTATCACAGATGGCTGGTGAGGGTTCAGTCCTTCTACGTGATGGTAGCACAGGTGAATAAAATCATTTGGTTGAGGCTGTTCAGGTTGGGTTGTGTTACCTTGGCCCTGTGGGTGGTGGTAACTTGGCCCTGCGGGTGGTGTGGGTGCGTCACGCTCTGCTGCTCCTCCTCGATTTTCCTTGTTGTGTGAGAAAGCAGCAGTTCTGCTTGCAGACGTGAACTTCGTGCTGCTGAGTTGAAACGGCGGCGGTTATCCAAATATTATCCGTTTCTCTGAAAGATTATTACCCCTCTGATTTATGAGCCGGCGGGCTGCTCGCTGAAAACACAGTTTCAGATGGTGAAGCAGCTACGAATGTGTGTGGAGGCCCAGACTGTTGCTCTTGGGCACCGAGGCGGCAGCGGCGGTGATGGCAGCGTGCTTTATGAGGCTCGTCTGTGACAGGCTGTGTTTAGGGACACGGAAAGGTTTGGTGGACTGAATAGCAGCATGTTACATCACGGTCCAAACGTCTGAGACAACACTGAAAATCCGTGATGTGAGTTTGAGGCTCGAAAAGTTGTAACGAGATGTTTCCCAGTTTCTGGGTCAAGAGCTAGAAGAGTGAGAAGTGACTGACGTGGACAGAGAAACTCTGTCAAGCTGCGCCTTCTTTTTCTCCACAGGAACGCTCTTCCTCTTCATCCCGTTCCTCTTATTCAGTCCAAATCCTGTAAAACTGTTCCTGAGAGCCGATCAATGCTCGTGCGCCTCTGTTGTACAGCTAATCAATGAAACTCCACTAATTCTACTGTTATCTTCTCTCTTCATCGGCCTCCTCCTCCTCTTTATCGCACCATATCTCCTCCTCTGTCCCCTCTCACGCCCTGTTTCTCTCCTTCACCTCTTCCTCCTTTTCCTAATCTCCTCCTACAGGTGACCGTAATCGGTGTTTTCTACTTTACCTTTGCTTTGTGTCATTTTGAGTTCACACTAGAAAAATGACAAAATCTTCGTCCACATGTTTAAAAGAAGCTGCATTTCCTGAAAACCGTGTGAAAAAAACACCATGTAAAGTGACAGATACTGTAAAGAATGAGACTCGGACCCAGACATGCGGTGATGAAATGCAACGTCTGAAGTCTGAAGTGGAAGCAAACAATCTGATAATCTGTACTGTAAGAATAATAGTTTCGTGTTGAACATCAGAAATGTGAGTCACACTCCAACTTACTTAAAGCGCCAAAAACGAAAACAACAGAATAATCTGCTGAACTCTGTGTGTGTGTGTGTGTGTGTGTGTGTGTGTGTGTGTGTGTGTGTGTGTGTGTGTGTGTGTGTGTGTGTGTGTGAGAGTGAGAGTGGGAGAAAGTGTTGTAACACCTTCAGACATGATAACTCACAGCTGCATTAGTGACTTACTGACACGCACACGTCACACACCCGCCGATAATCACGCCTAACAACACGCGCACACATTGCCCTGCGACGGCCATTTACGTGCCAGCGTGGGTTCAGAGCAGCAGCTAAGTGTTTTCAACTGATAACCGGACGGCATTCCTGTCTGGAAACACACACACACTGTCTCAGCAGAGCGTCGGCTGGAGACGAGAGTCCAGACGAAGAGAAGATTTATTCTGTGAAATAAGGTCAAAAGGTCAAAACGCTGCGAGTGAAGTTCACACAAACACACACACACACACACACAGACACGCTCAGCTGTTGGCTGAGGTTGTGCAGGACCCTCACTGACAGCTGTCATTCACAAACAAAGTGTGTTTAAAGTTTCTCTGAGCTTATCGTTATCAGCACCGAACCGAACTGACAGAATCACTCAATGTTTCATTCATATATATATATATATATACTGACAGAATCACTCAATGTTTCATTCATATATATATATATATACTGACAGAATCACTCA
>JAUMHF010000026.1:21073567-21106009 GCA_032359275.1 Microctenopoma steveboyesi | reverse complement strand
TAATATATATATATATATATATATATATATATATATATATATATATGAATGAAACATTGAGTGATTCTGTCAGTATATATATATATATATATATATATTTATATATTTATTTATTTATTTATTGTGTAACACTAAATGTGATGAGGATGGAGACAAATCCGAATTAAAATGACATGTGGAAGCGAGAGCAGATATTTACTTTACTTTTCCCATGGAAACCTGCTGTTTAAACTCACCATAAAGTTTCGGTTTCATCACGATGTCTTCTGTCTTCAGAGGTGTAATCTACCCTCGTAAAACACACACAGGCTGCGAGTGTGTGTGTGTTAATTCTCCACTCTTACATTGAGTCCTCTGGTTCTTGTAAATGCACAGAGGCAGAAACAGATTAGACTCTGACTTCCCCCACTTCAGTGTCCATAAAAACCTAAATAAGGACTGTTGTAGTAATAATAATAATAATACTAATAATAAACAAATGAACATCTTTATTCTGAATAATTATTATGAAAACAACATTTTAATCTCCTGAAAAACATTATTTGTAACAGTTAGTAAATGTTAAACGTCAAGATTTCAGGAAAAAAAGTTTCTAGCCCAAACCTTCATGGTTATATAATAAATTATGATCTGGTGTCTGTACTACACCATGAAAATGTTACCTAGAATTTGGTTTATCGCTAAAACCTTTTCACATGAATAAAAGTTCTGTAGTTTTCTAGACTTTGCAGAGTTTCAGTAACTTAAGAGAATTTAAAGCTGTGTACGATGCGTTGATAAAGTGTTTGTTTTCTCTATGAAGCTCTAGCAAAGTTATGGTGAAAGTCCCTCTGAGCCCTTTACTAATATTCTGTGGTTTGTAAATTATTAGATTCTTGCACTTTAAGCAGGTGTAATTTAAACATTGTGTGCAAACGTTTCCTGCTTGTAAACTATACTTTTTGTTGGGAGTGGGACAAAACGTCTGAAGAACTAAAGCATCAGCTCCTTCAGCAGCAGCAGCTCCTGTGATGTGTGAATGGATAACGGTGCAGTGCTGAAAGGGTCGTCTGTCCCGGACAAACCGAAGGTCAAACAAGGAGAATTTATTGAGCATTAAGAAACTGAAGCTGCGACCAAAAAATCCAGTTTTGTCACGATTGTTGAGCTCAGACGGAAAAATGACAGCCGGAGCTGTGAAGTGAGGCCGGCAGCCTGGCAGTGTTTGCATCATTTTCTAGCCGTTGAACTAAACAACATGTTATATTTGGCCGTTTGTCTTGCAGATGGAATTTTGTAGCGATGGATTTGATAAACACAGGCAGCAAAAACACCTCTGACAGAACAGCATCGAGCTGGAAACCAGCTGCTGCTGTGAGAGGCTCGAGTTCACTGCAGCTTCAGATCTTGTACTTTTAAAGTTCTGACCATCACAAACACCTCCACTAAATTTCATGTTGTTCACAGGCTGCGTTGGTTTGCACATTAACTGGTTTCTCTCCTCCACGTCTGCTTGTTTATACAGTGGTTTAAGGTGCAAACGCTGAAGTTACACACTCACACACACATCTTGTCTTCCTGTCTTGTTATAATTTGTCTTAAGTTATTGTTTTGCATGTGTTTGTTGTCTGTACTGTCCTAGAAGAGCTTCAAAAGACCAGAAGCAAGTTCCTTGAATGTGAAACATACTTGGCGAATAAAGCTGATTCTGATTAACAGTTATTTCTTAGTGCTCGTTCTGTTGCCATTCTGCCCTCTAGTGGTCAGAAATCCACCTAATGCAGCTTTAATCTTCCAGTATTCTTTTTTTAGTTTATTGATGCTTTTAGGCTGCTAATTTAGAAATTCTGAGCTGTACAGTAGGTCAGAGAATTTGGTTTTATGTCGTGTCTGAGATGCATCAAAACCTCTTAAATGTCTCAGACTAACAAATTACCACCTGCTCTAAATCAGTGCTCTGACAGTAGACTGGACACGGTCACATCAGCATCTATTCCATAACCTTTGGTCTGAGGAACTTTATGTTAAACATCTCAGCGATGGCTCAGGTAAACAGAGCTGCTCACTCTCAGCTGTGCATGAACCTAACGCTGCACAGTTTTTGACTCGGACACCTTTGCAGCTTTTAGGGAAAGAGAGACTATGACGCTGCAGAGTAAACTGGAGCAGGATGATGCGGGAGGCTGTTAAACGCACTGTGATTTGTTTAAATGGACGTCAGTGATGAATGGCCGAGAGTAACAAAAGCTTTAAACAACTGCAGAGTGCAGGAGTTTCATTAGACGCCGCAGGCTTCACAGGAAAAATCTTTCTACTGCTATACTAGTGGGGACATTTAGTGAAATAGTGTTTCCTTCACGCTTACATTAACCTTCCCCTGGTTCTGACCACTAACTTCAGTGTAGTATCATCAGATGTAATCATTGAGGGGGTTATATTCAGCTTTTTGTGTTCTGATGTTGCATCCGTGTGATGCTGGGTCTCCGTGTTACACGTCATCAGATAATGAAAGGTTGATGTGAACAACATGTGTTTGTTTGATGAAGCGCGTACAGCAGTGCATTGTGGGTTTATTAAGTGTTTTCAGAGGCTTTACACACCTAATGAATCCAAATTTAATTATTACTTATTACATAGGTGATAAAGATCGTACTGTCTTTCTGCCTTTCTGTGTGGTTGTTGCATGTTCTCCCTGTGTCTGCGGAGTTAGAAGTTAACGATATCAAAGTGAGGAACTGAAAATATAAATAATCTAACCATGCCAAAAAATACTTCTGGACTTTTATTTAATAACTCTTTTCATTTCAACATTTTCTTGTTAATTATTGTCCAAAAAAAGCAAATTACCGTATTTTACGCCATATAAGACGCACTTTTTCTTCCCCAAAACTGGGGGGTAAATATGGGTGCGTCTTACATGGCGAATGTCCATCTAGGGGTCCAGGCTCGGGCGTATTTGCACCCGTGCCCGGACCCCCAGATGGCCTACAACCGTCTACTCACTGTTCTCTCGCTGCTCGCTTTCTGCCTGTGTCGTGCTGCTGGTCACGAATCGAGGCTTCGTTTACGTCATACAACTCGCGTTAAACCGCAATTTTCGTTTGTGTTTCACACGGACTGTTATAATTCACGCGCATTCAACAAGGATGTTTAAGAAGGACAACGTGGTTCAGTTTATATAACATTATAAAACTGAGCTGGCGTAACCGTGAAGGTAACATAATGTTATACAACAGGTCTGTATGTATGTATAACATTATGTTGCCAGGTCGCGTCCACACGTTAACCACGCGGAGCCTTTGCGAGGTAACGTTCAAGAAAAAGACACACACACACACACATTAAACAACATATTTCTACCATCAGGTGTTTGTAGAATTGTAGAAGTGTTTGTGTGTTTGGAAACATTGTGTAAAAGGATCCATGTGAAAATCTACACAGCGAGAGGTTTCGTGACGTTACGGCGCTAACTTTATTAATTATTTATTAATGTTATTAACAGTTAATCAACAGTTAACTGTTAATTAACTGTTAATGAGAGTAAAGATTAAGTTAACAGTACTAAGTTCTTAATATGTTACATGGTTGAAATAAAATTGTTCTTAAACTGTTGTTAACCTTATACAGTTGATATTAAATATTTTTTTTCAGAATTCAGAATCTTTTTTTCCTAGATTTTCCTCCTTGAAAATTGGGTGCCTCTTAAATGCCGTTGCGTCTTATATGGCGAAAAATACGGTATTTAACCACAAATCAGTATGAATGAATTCAGCATAAATAAATAAAATGAAATAAAAGTGAAATCTTTTTTACACACACTGAGCTGAGAGACAACATGCAGACTCTAAGAAATGAGGCTCTTTCCTCTGGTTCTCATTGATTGTTTGCTGGCTGCATGGACCTCAGCTATTGGCTCAGGTCATCACCTTATAAACACACTCAGCGCCTCCTCAATACAGTCACGCTGCATCTCCGCGAGCGGATAGATGGAGCGATGGATTAATAATGAGCACACATGCACGCACGCACGCGCGCGCACACACACACACACACAGAGCAGTCACCTTCCAATTGGAAGATTTGTGGTTCGATTCCCGCCTCCTTCAGTCATATGTCGAAGTTTCCTTGGGCAAGATACTGAACCCCAAGTTGCCCCCGGTGGGTCAGGTCAGCTGCACAGCAGCTCTGCCATCGGTGTATGAGTGTGTGTGTGAATGGGTGAATAAGAAACGGTGTAAAGCGCTTTGAGTACCAGACTAGGTAGAAAAGCTCTGTATAAGTGCAGACCATTTACCATTTACACACACACACACACACACACACAGACACACACAGACACACACAGACACACACAGACAGACAGAGGCTGAGGGAGATCGACTCATTTTATTTGACCAGTTTAGTGTTTTATCACGTAGTAGAAAAAAGCCTTCAAATGGTCAAAATACTGTAGTTATTACTATCAAAAGTTAAAACTGCTCATGGTGTATGAACAGTCTGTTATATTATAGGAGGATGGCTGTGGATAACTGTCCATGTTACAGCCATACAATGCATTGTGCTAGTCTATTAATTCTATATTAAATGTATTGTTTATATTTAATCATAAGTGTAGTGGAACTTGATTTATATCAAGTATCATCACATTTTATTCTCAGCAGCTTCCACTATTTCTGCTACAGTAGTAGCACAAACCCACTGTACTACCGAAGGCTGCTTTCTGTAGCTTTCAGGTAGATTCTGGAGCCTGCGCTGTGAAATATTTTGTTCCTGAGGGTGGCACCAGAGGAGACGTCCTGGGGTCTTTAAAACAGAAAGCAATAATGTTAGTCATATATCTAATGTGTATAACCGGACGCCTGGACACACTCCTATCAGAGATTTTCTTTCTTCATATTGAGCCATAAAAAGCTTCCTCCTACACGTCGCTCTAAACAAACCAGAGACTTGTTTGGTTTATGTTTCAGGTTCATGCGTATTTTTCACACACTACCTTCAGCCGTTGCTTTGAAAAAGTATTTTTAGATCTCAGAACCTGTTGGGACGTTGGCAGACGGAGCGACGAGGCTTTTAAGCAGGTGTAAATCAGGTTTGTATAACGTTACAGCAGGTCTGTAATGACCACAGCGTCGGCCGGACAGTGGATAAGAGGCTGATGATTTGTTGCTGAGGCTTGTTTAAAACATTTCAAATGGACGGGAGTCATTTCTCTCTGTGTAGGAAAACCTCTAACCTTACACCCAAACACAATCACACAATTAACAGGATAAATCTCTGAAGAAAAAATAAAACACAGGAATGTTTGACTTTGCTCTACTAAAAATATCCCTGTAAATATTCTACAATGAACGCTGATTGTAAGGTGTATATTTTCACTTCCATCATGAATCCATTCGTCCTGAATAAAGGGCTCCACCCAATGAGCAGAACTTTAACTGTGCCCCTCTATATTTCTGTGTTCCAGATCTATGATGCAGAGGGGACGTTACAGCACTTTATTGATGGTAACGATCCCAGTAAGTCCAGCTGGATGAGGTACATCCGCTGTGCCAGACACTGTGGGGAGCAGAACATGATGGTTGTACAGTACAGGTAAGAACACGTTAAAAACCCCCGAATGACCTTTTAGAGGTGGCCAAATGTACTCTGTGTGGTGTGAGTAGAAATACTGATTTCTTCTGACAAATATGCTGTGAAAATTATCATAGTAGGCTCCAGAGAGAATATTTGTTCTGTCGCTGATGTGCAGCCCCAGGTACCTAAAAGGCGGAGGAGTATGTTTGGTGGTGGGGGTTTGTCACCCAGTTCAAAACTATGTAGACGTTTTCATCAAAGCAGCTTTTAGGTTTTGTCATATAGTGAAATCAAGTCAAATTTTAACTCTGTCAAACTTGAATGCTAATGACACCAATCACTGAAGGGTTTAAATTCCTCGTATCACTTTAAAACAGTGGCTCCATAATAATCTTACATAGGGCCCCCGAAGTGCTAGAATCAGCCGTGGCATTGAGAATAAAATGGATGAAAACCTTGTCTCATAAAATGCTGCAGGTCTTATCTTCACGTTCTGTCTTTTCACACTCGCTTCTCCAACTTCCCCTGTGCTTCTCTCTCTATTCTTGTTCCCCTTGTTCTTCTTCTTTGTGCTGTTTCAGTCCTTCCATAAAAGCTGTTGTTTTGATTTTGAAGATCATCTCTGGAGAATAAGACAGTGATTTAGTCTTGTGACTTATTTCCACAAAACCTCCTGATTAGCTTCACAGTTTCCTTTTCCTCTTGTGTAAAGTGGCCGATCTGCAGCACCAATACCAATCACACCTTTCACCAGCTCCAAACTAACCAGGGGTGTCAACAGAGCGCCCATCCTTTATTCTGCTTTCCTTTTGGCATCGACCAGCCTCTAATTTCATTGCAGCTCTAGGATGAAAGCGTTTTTACTCAGCTGGAGCTCAGTAGATAGAGTTGTCATCCTTACTCGCACTCAAATGCAGTTTGCAGTTTTAACACACTGTCTGGTTATAGGTGCTAGTTAGCTCTACTTTTGAACATTGTGATGTCATTCATTACACACACTGTGGGCTGGTGGTATGGTTAACATATCCATAGGGGCGAAACAGCTGGATATTATGTCTTTAGTTTCCTTAATGGAGTTTAACGTTTTTATTTAGGAAAACATTTTTTTTGCAACATCTGATTAAAAGTGAAAATGAAAATGTTCCCAACTTCACCCAGGAAGAAAAAGTCCATGTTGGTTGTTCCTGCCACATTCGCATTAGAGGCTGAAGCAGGTAGTTTCACACTGCAGTGTGTGACCCAGGTCAAGTTTATTTGTATCGCACATAAAACAGTACAGTTGACCAACGTGCTTTCCGTATCAATAAAATTAGCATAAATGTACAACAATGTCCGGTTCAACCAATATTAATAGCCAATGAAAAAACATGGGTTTTGAGGTTTACACTGATTCACAAATTTTAAAACGCAGGCTGCCACCACTGAGAAATGTAAATGTTAGTGTGTGCACTAACACTACTTCTGCTACTAGTAAAATACACAGCAACTACTCCTCACTAGTCCTTACTTGTGAATTCAATTCAGGGTTCATTTTAACATAGCAGGAGTTTATTTGCACTTTAATGATCCTCAGAGGGAAACATACAGGGGCCACAGAAAAAACACAAAAACGATGCTAATATCTCTAAACAATGCTGTATCCCTGGTAACGCAGCTAACAAAAAACTCTGCAGGTCAGTGTTTTCCCTTTAAATCCACTGACTTAAAGGGTTAGTTTATACTTTACCACACTTACATCCATATGAACGACGTGAGAAACAATCTCATAAAATGCTGCAAGCCTTGTTTGCTGTGGCTTTCTTTATGTGCTCCTGCACCCAGTTATTTATTTCCTCCTCGTGTGCTTTCTTTAGTTCATTCATATCTTTGCTCTGGACACAGAGATTCTGTCTAAACTCGTGCATTTCTTCTTCTTGTTTTCTCTTCAGTCGCTCAAACTCTTTACGATATGTTTTGTTCCTGCACAGTTGTTTTATTATGTAGTCCGAGTGTTTTTGCTGCTTTTCCTTCATGTCCTCCATTTCCCTGAGATTATTTTCTATCAGAAATGCAAACTGTGTTGTGTATTTATGTCTAAACTCACTGCATTCTTCTGCTTGCTTTCTGGCCTCCTCCTCAGCCGTTTTATTCATATCATCCACTCTCTTTTGAAGGTTTTCTTGCATCTGTCTCCATTCTTTTTCTTCCTGCTCTTGTATGATTTGATCCTCTTCTTTTTTTCTGAGTTCCTCATCTTTCCTTACATTGTCATACACTTCTCTGAGCTTTTGGACTCGTATTTGCTCATCTTGTTGTCCCAGTTGGCCGTCTTGAAGTGGCTTCTGGCGCCATTCATTTCGTTCCTTCTCCCGGGTCTCTTGTTCTTTGAAAACCTTTCCTCTGGTCTGCAGGAACATTTTGTTAGCAGTTCCGTTGTTTTGTGTTTTAGATTGAATTTTCTTACCCAAATCTAAGATCAATTGTTCCCACTGCTGACGCTGAAGTTCTTCTTGCCCTTTTGTCCCTCTTTCCTCCTCTTCTCTTTTATTTTCAGTCTTTTCCATCTTCATCTGCTCGTTCAAATATTCCTCCATTTCCTTGAGTACCTTCTCTCTCTCTGCTCTTTCTTTTTCAGCTTTTTGCCTGTTGTTGAGTAATGTTTCTGTATGTTTTCTTTCAAGTTCTCTCCTCAGTTTCTCTATGTCTTCTCCCTTCTCTTTTAATATTCTCTCCTTTTCCTTCTGGATGGCTGCCTCAGCTTCTTCGAACGTTTTGGAAGTGTAGTAGGAACCACCGTTTTTCTTCACCATGGAGTCGATCTTTGTCAGCAGCTGGCTAACCTGAGAATGATTGTTCTGGTCATTGTTATTAAAAACCTGGTATCGTTCTCCACATTCAGATGTCAGATGTTTGACAAAGTCGTCACTGTCTTCCTCTATGTAACTCTCTATTGACTGGTTTTTGAGGTCATCACCCCTGGTGAATACAACAATTATGTAGTCTCCTGAGTTCTTTCCAAAAAACGTCTTAATCAGTTCAACAGTTTCTCTGTCTTCATGTGTAAAGCGGCCGATGGACAGCACCAGCAAGATCACATGAGGTCCTGGGGACAACAAGGTGATGCATTTCACAAGCTCCTGTTGAACTTCATCATTGGACAGAGTTGTGTCAAACAAGCCAGGGGTGTCAACCACAGCGACACGCTGCCCATCAATCACTCCTTCTTCTCTCATGCAGATCTTAGTCACTGACTTCATGCTGGCTTTAGAGTGAAAGTAGTTTTTCCCCAGAATGGTGTTTGCAGTGGCACTCTTCCCACTACCAGTTTTACCAATCAGCACTATCCTGAGAGGATCTGCACTTGTTCTGTCTTGTCGAGGTTTATGTCTTGGGACCTTATTCATCCGAGGCCTGGGAATCATTTCATTTCCGATGCCTCTATATTCCAAGACTCTCAGTTTTTCCATATCTTCCTTCATCACGGTCTCTTGAGGGTTTCTATACAAGTCAAGCAGCTCCCCCACAGAATTGGGATGCCCCCACATCCCACTCCGATTGTTAACAGAGTCAACATGTAGACCAACCCTTGCTGACCTCTCAGTGGCTTTAGGTGCTGAAGTTTCCCTAACTTTAACGCTTTCATAAAGAGCAGTGTTAGATGGAGGTTTTGATTTGTCACATTCCGGTGCCTGAGTTGGATCAGCCCCTGTAGTACAGTTTAAATGCCCCCCGCTGTTGTTACTCACTATTCTTTCCATCTGATCCATCAGCGTTCGGAGATCATGTTCAGGAAGATCTTTTTTATCAAAGTTGATTCTGTGCTGTCTTTGTCCACAGTCTTGAATGATTTCATCCACTGCTGAGTTCTGTCCTTTGTCATTATGTGTTACAATGACCATTGAGTATTTAAAAGCATCTTCACCAAACAAGCTCAGGATGGCCTGTAGTGTATGTCTGTCTCTTTCTGTGAAGTCAGACGGGTTCACTAACAACAGCAGAACATTTGGTCCAGGTGGGCACTGAGCAACACACATCTTCATCTCGTGCATCTGCCTTTGCACATTCATAACAAAGACATCTGGTGTTATAGTTACAGTTACTGGTATTTTCCTCCACTCTCCACAGATACTAGGCTTCCTACGCAATGTTTTATTATTGTGTTTTTCTCTTGTGATGAAGTTACTTAGTGTTGTCTTTTCAATATCACTCTTCCCAAACACCACAATCCTGAGTTCAGATGCTGTAGAAAGGAAAAACATAATTTAATGCTATTAGAATTTCAGCTTTCTCTATAACAATATCTTTTCATTCATGCATATATTTTGGGCATTCATTTATTAAATGGGTCTAATGTTGATGCTTTGTGTCTGTTTTTTTTTTTTAAAACAGCCCAGACTTTGTTAAACCTTTGCCTCAAAGAGCACTGGCAATATAGCACAAAGTAAATTGAATACATGCAAGCACATATTGATGGTTGACTTATATTTTGCATACTTGTACTGTGATGACAGAATTGTTGCCTCTCATATAACTTAGAAATCTCAAAAAAATTCTCAATTTACTAGACTTGTTTCCTGACAATGTTTCACCCTTCAATTCTAGAGGGTCCAGTTGCTGAAAAAACCCTTTTTTTAAATAACCATGACACGGATGACTGAGAATCTTTATAGATATATAACTTTATTATTTTATTATACTTTTTTTTTATCTCAAACTAAAGTTACTGGATATTCATGTGGCATCAGTAAAGTCTGAGTCAAAGCCCCACAAACCCAGTCTACAGGGCTCTCTCTCTTCTTGGTGTGGTTTCCTGGTAGCTAAACTTACCACGTGTTACCTTCGATACTCCTGCCATATTTTCACAGTAGTAGAGACTGAAGACTGCTGGAGATGGAGATCCAGCTGGAGAAGCTGCTGGGGTCAAGAAAATCGAAATAAATATGTACTGTAAATTATATTTTTTCTTTTTTTTAATGGTTCCTCTGGATGAATCTGTTATTTTACTGTGGACAGTTTTCTGTGCTCATAGCTGCATAGAACATCCATGTCAAAATCAGCTTTCAGAACCCACTGTGTGACTTGCATGTGGTTACTTAACTCTAAACTACTAAACATTTGTATGAATTGTCTGCAGCTAATTTTGACTTAGTATTTAATACTTAATATTTATTCTCCTACAATAATATAATAGTGAATCCGTGATATTCAAAATTAGGTATTAGATATTTTGCATTCAAATAATACTGTTGAATTAATTATATATATATATTATATATATATATATTTTTTTTTTTAATTTTAAATGCATTGTAGCTAAATATGCTAGCTATTTAATTCTAAACGTCTGTGTGGAATTTACAAAACAAAATGAGGAATGTATATGAATTATTACATATAATAAATTGTCCAAAAAAGCCCATTTTTCTTTGCAGCCTTAAAATCAATGCAACCGAGATATTTTCCTGTCACCTAGTTGCTAGCCTAATAGCTTTTTAGCTAATTAGCCTGTTAGCTCCTTCATAGTACCCACATCGGCATAATTCCTGCTGCCTTCTGATTGTGGAGAAACTAGTGCTGCTGTCATTTTGTTTATGTAGTTAAACAGCTTGTTGTGTCTGTTAGTGTTGAAGTTGTTTAGGATTTTTAATGATAATGATGAAAATAAAAGGTCTAATTTATAAGTAATACAGACTGATCATATTAGTTTACACACTTGAAACCTGTGCAACAGCCAGAACTTGAAATACTAGTACATTTTAGAGGCGTGTGCGCATGTGTGAGAGAGAGCGAGGATGTTGATGAATACAGCCCTGTTTCACGAGAATTACGTTTGTGTTCAACTGTCCTTCAACCGCAACTATGGAGGCGAACATAATTAGGATCTTGTACTGAATAAATGGCGTGATAGATTATTTAAGGTGGAGGTGGTTCGGGTGGATGGTGGAAAAAGAACAACACACGGGTTAAAAAAAAGATTTTTGGGAGACTGAAATATTAACAGGATCAATTCAAGTAATAAATTGTAATCACAGAGTGGTTGCTTTTCAAACATCTTCACAACATTTTACCAATATTGTGATTAGACTAATAACCATGATAATTTTGATCACTGTAGTCGTGATACATCGTCGTAGCGTTTCGTTTCTACTAGTGTGCATGACACCGAGGGTAATCGGCAGGTTAGCTAAAGCACTTCAGCACTTTGATATAATACAAACTAACATCTGGATTAACTTGTAGGAATTCTAGCCTTAATTTCTTTGACCACTAAACTTTCCATTTTTCCCTTTCATACTTTCCCGTAAGTGTTTCATGTAAAGATCAAATGTCAAACAACAGTTTAATGCCCTTACTTTAAAAACTACAGACTGTGATTTTTGGCCATCAATAAACCACAAGGCCTGAACATTTGACACGTTACACACGAACAAATAACCAGTAACAGGTAAATCATTCAATGTATAGATTGATTTTAAATATACTTTTTCACTCACCAGGCAAAATCTTCAAGTTGTTTCTTTTCCTTTAAGCTCATGCATGAAAGTATTTGACTGCACATATCTCTCAGAGATATTCCCGTCAAAGTAAAGAGGAGGTGCTCTATACCGGTTTGACAACAGTGAGGCAGAAGTTTTTATACTGACTCATCAGCCTGCGTTCTTCAGACTATGCCTTCATTAACTTATCTTTTTTCAAGTGATGGGCCTATTGTATGTTAATTCAGAAGCTAAATACTAAACTGTTTCACAGAAGAAACCCACAGGAAAAGATTAAAGATTGTGGACCTCACTAGCTGAACATGAAAATGAAATTAATAAAACTCTGTCAGGTCTGTCCTGGGACCAGAGCTTTGGTTTCTTCAGGAAAAAACTGAATTGAAATTAAGTCTCAAACTCTTTTCTAAATATTACAAATAATATCAGTTTGTGTGCAGTTTTCCTTTTATTTAATAGTTGGTTTATTTTAATGCAGCAGCCATTAAAAATAATGTTCATTAGCTCTATCAAGACAAAACACAATTATTTGTGATGTATTCACATTTTTAAATACTGGAGAAACAACAGAAACACAGTAGCAATACAGATGTGCATAGTAGAAACATTATAAATTAACTTACTTTACCTTATGATGATATTACAACTTAAGAATTTATGATTGCAATTTTTAATATTATTGAGAATATACATTCATTGTCTTTAGGTTTCAGATTAAGATCAGAGTAATCAGCAGTTTAACTTAATTACATTACGGGCAACTTCTAGTGTGAACTACCTAAAGGAGAAACGCTGTCAGACATTTATTCAGACGTAATGGGCTCTAAACATTTTTTATAATTTATATTGTCCAACATTTCTAGGTCTTTATCAAAAGCCCACAAAACAGCATCTTACAAAATGCTACAATAGTTTGTGGACTTCCTCACGTGTTCCTGTATCCAGATGTCGATTTCGTCCTGATGTCTTTCCTTTAGTTTGGTGATTTCTTTGCTCATATTTTCTTGTGCAGAAGCGAGTTTCAGCTGCTCGGACATTTCCCTTTCTTGCTTCTTCTTCAGTTTGTTAAAGTCTCTCTGAAACACTGTGTTTCTTGTCAGTTGTGTTAGCATGAAATCTTTATGTCTTTGTTGCTTCAGCTTCAGATCCTCCATCTCTTTTCCATAGCTCTCTGTCTCCGTTATGATGACCTCAGCGTATATATGTCTGAAGTCATTGGACTGTTCAGCCTGCTTTCGTGCATCCTCATCACTTTTTCTCCTAAATTCCTCTAGTTGCTTCTTAAAGTTTTCCTGTATTTTTTCCCATTCTCTTTCTTCCTGATCTCTCCTGATTTGCTCCTCCTCTTTTTTATTGCTTTCATATAGTTCTTTTTCCTGCTCATATTCTTCTCTGAGCAGTCGAAGTCGTCTTTGTTCCTCCTCTTGTCTCTGTTCCTCTTGTTTTTTCCATTTCTCCCACCATTCTTTTCTTTCCCTTTCCCAGGCCTCTCGTTCTTTCTTCATCTCATCTCTACTCTGTATTAATAACATTCTGTCATTAAGTGCCTTTTTCTCTGAGTCTTGTTGTATTTTCTTCTCCATAGTTTGAATTTTTTGTTCCCAATCGTGGTGCTTAAATTGTTCCTGCTTTTTTTGCTTTCGCTCCTCCGTTTTTCTCATTTCACTTTCTCTCTGCCTTCTTTCACATTCCTCCATGAATGTTTTCTCTTTTTCTTTAACTAGTTTGGCTCTCTGAGATCTTTCTCGTTCTGCCAATTTTTTTTTCTCTGCTTTCAGGTCTTCATGTTTTCTTTGAAGGTCCAACTTTTCTCTCTGTATCTCTTCCTCTTTCTCCTCCATGATCTTCTGCACTTCCTTTTGTATAGCTGCCTCAGCTTCCTTGAACATATCTGATTTGTAGTATCTACCTTTATTTTTGTGTATCATGGATTCAACCTTGGTCATCAGCTGGTTGACTTGAGAACGATCCGGATTGTTGTTATTGAAAACCTGGTATCGTCCTCCACATTCCATTGTCAACTTTTTGAGTAAGCCTTCACCGCCTTCGCCTATGTAACTCTCAATTGTTTGCTCTTTAAGATCATCTCCTCTGGTGAAGATAATAATGCTGAAGTCTTCTGACTCCTTCCCAAAGAACATTTTTAACAGTTCCACGGAGTCTTTTTCCTCCTGTGTAATGCGACCGATGTGCAGCACCAGTAAGAACACGTGGGGTCCTGGAGACAACAAGTGGACACATCTCATGAGCTGCTGTTTAACCTCATCATTGGACAGAGCTGTGTCAAACAAACCGGGCGTATCGACCAACTCAACAGGGCGCCCATCAATCTGTCCGGTTTCTTTTTGGCATTCCCTGGTCACTGACTTTGGACAGACTTTAGAATAGAAGCATTCTTTGCCTAAAATTGTGTTTCCTGTGGCACTTTTCCCACAGCCAGTCTTTCCAATCAACACCATCCTGAGACACTCTCTGCTCTGCAACTTCTTGAGCAACTGTCTGTTCTGATATTTATACCCTGCCACCTTTAATAAAGATGCCTTTCGTGTAAGCAGATTAACTTGAGGCTTGGGGAACAGGTCTTTAGTAAAACTTTGGGATCCTGCATTTGTCATATTTTCCACAGTATGCAACATCTCAGAAACTTGCCGCTTGTCTTTGGGGTTGAGGACACAATATCGTCCACCACATGTCCGGAGGAGCTGCTGGACATTTTGGTTTTCCTTTAGCAACCTTTTGTCTGCTTGAGAGTGAGGATCTGTGTTTGCCTCCACTGTAAAAAGAATCATGGTGAAGTCGTTGACTCGAGACCTGAATGTGTTCTGAATGGCTTCTAACTCTTTGGTGTCTTCATCAGTGGGAGGACCAAGAGGAAGGACCAGGATGAAGGCATGGACGCCCTTAGGTTCACAGAGGGAGATACACCTGAATGATTCCTTCATTGATGTCTCTTGAAGGTTCCCATACAAGGCCGGCAGCTGCACCACAGAAACCAGACGCTGACACACCTCCCCTTCCTTTTTATTGTAGTTCCAATAGTCAGCAGCTGGAGCAGAGCTTCTCTTCTCAAGAATGGCATTTGCTGCAGAGGTCTTATAGATTTCATGTCTCCCACACAGCAACAGGTTTAGATGGGGCTTTGCACATTTGGGGGCGACCATGGCATCAGTCTCTTCAGTAAAGGTTAAATATCGTCTCTTGTTGCTACGCAGTATGATTTCCATCTTTTCCATCAGCCTTTGAAAGTCATAGTCAGAAAAATTGTCTTTAAAGTTGATGATGTACTGCTCCCGACAGTCTTGGATGAGTTGATCTACTGCCGAATTTCCTCCTGAGTAATTTTGGGTTAAAATGGTCATTGAGTGTTTACAGGCATGTTGTCCAAAGAAACTCAAGCTAAGCTTCAGGTTCCGTCTGTCCTCCTCACTGAAATCAGATGGATTCACTAATAGCAGTAGCAGATTTGGTCCAGGGGGGCATCGGGCCACGCACGTCTTCATCCCATGTCTCACCTTTTCTACAGGCAGACTGAAGATGTCTCCTGTTTTCACTAGTGTGAAATCATTCTTTCTCCATTCTCCAGGCATGTGGACATGTTGCCCGGGGGTTTTTGAATCAGGACCATATTTTGTTCCAGTGATGAAGCTACTTAATTTAGTTTTTTCAAATTGACTCTTTCCAAACACCAGAATCCGGAGTTCAGATGCTATGAAACATTAATAACAAAATATTATACGTTGTCATATTTGTATCATTACTTTTACTACGGAAACTTACTTTAAAAATTATAGGTTAATCTAATTATCAACTTCTCGCTGTCTGTCTTATTCAAGCTTTAGCCTTTTGCTTTGCTATTTGATTCATCTGTGTTCTAAGCTTAATATTTACAGATCTGTGATATGTAATTATACCAGACTTACTTGATGTCGCCATTTTTTGGGAAACACCACTTGAGAAACTAAAGTAGGACAAGAAACATGACAAAATTACAAATAATAAACCAAGACATTCCATGCACCCTACTCTTCACAAATACATGAAGCATAAAACAAGGCTCATCACAGCTTTAATTG
Source organism: Microctenopoma steveboyesi (assembly GCA_032359275.1). NCBI lineage: Eukaryota > Metazoa > Chordata > Actinopteri > Anabantiformes > Anabantidae > Microctenopoma > Microctenopoma steveboyesi. The sequence goes on along the minus strand of JAUMHF010000026.1, from coordinate 21,089,910 downwards.
TTTTTCTTCTTGATTTGTGTCCAGAATATTTAGTGATTTGAAAATTATTATAACAAATAATATATTGTTATTGTTACATAGTCTTAGATCCCAAATTAACACAACATAGTAATTATTTGTCAAATTATAAACTATATATAATGTATGTTTAGTCCACTCACCAGATAAGTCATCATCACATCATTATTCACAAGACATAGAAATTGTGTCTCAGCCACCAGTCACCTAAAACCTTTTCTGCCAGCAGTTACTGTGTCCATGAGTAAATAGGAAAGGCCCAAGTGCCGACATCCGACTATTGGAGACTCCTGAAATACCAACATTTTTACTTACAAACTTACTGCAGTCATTGCTCTATGACTTACTATATTTAGTAACAGATTCAACTCCTTATTAATTTGCATTACCTTTCATCTGTCTATGATTTCAAAAGCGGCAGGTACGTCCAACGTCTTCCTCTGTGCTTCTCTTTTAAATGTAGAAACAAACGATGCGAAAACCTCACCCGACAGGATTTGAATGTCTAATACATGTGAACAGGTTTGCTTGACCGATTCATATCACACCCAGTGCTGATCATGGAACAGTTGTGCTGCATGCATCTCAAAAAAATACGAACAGAACATGCACAGCTCAAATGATGAAAATTCTCCATTTAAGATGATAGAAACCAACGGGAATTTTTGAATTTGCAGTTTCTCTTAAAGACCGTAAAAGGTGTGTGTGTATCTGAATTCTCACGACGCGTCAGAGAATCTGGTAAAACCCGTTCATAACAGGGTGTAACCTACAAAAGCGGTGCCCTATTTAATGCATGGGGAATTTTTAATGCTCCATTTGTTGTCCAACACTTGATTGAATCCAGGAAAGACATTAGTTGAAATTTGTTTAGTCTCATTCTTGTAGATCAGGATGGAGAGTTCAAAATAGCAACAGATTTCCAAAGTTTAATATAAGTTTGGTGAAAAACATTATAAAGAATGAGGAAGAGACCTGGATGAGAATGAAATATGTCTCCCATTTAAAAACTCGGTCTTCCTTACCTGGATCACTGAGCGTGCATCAAGACACTATAAACAACTTAACCCTTTGAAACCTAGACTTTCAGCCGACATCCTTAAATTATTTTGTTGTTATAGCTGTTTAGGTGTCATAAAATCAGCTGTAAGTGCTCGTGTCCCCTTTTTAGGAGTACTAGTTCTTTCAACATCTGATAGTTCTTTGGTGACTGTATGCTGCAAGTGTCATAACACGCTGTAAACAGACACATGGTTTTAATGTCCTTTATAAGCATTATTGTTAAAGCTGCAAAATAAATTTCCATGCTACTACTGAGCAGCAAATCTTTTTCATTCCCACCCCTTGTTCTGTCACACTTACTAGAAGAAGTTAACGCAGGTAGCAGCCTCTCATATATAGCAGGTAGAAGTGGGTAAGGTAGTTATGGGCCCCTAGGCCACACTGCTTGGGGGCCTCGTTCCAGAGGAGACACATATACAACCAATTGATAATACCCACAAGAATAAAATCCAAGATTAAGAAATCAAAGGTTCGTTGTCATGTGCACAGTAAGAAAACACGATTCCCTGCAAAATTCAGTTCTTTCCTTGTGGCTCGCACCATATGTTAATGTTATTAATAAAAATGAAGATAAATATTAAAAAGCCCAAAATACAGATATGAGGGCAATTATAAATGGCAGAGTAATTAATACAACATCATGGAAACGGTAACCAATGGGAACTATGTGAACAATGCGTGTTGACAATGCTGTGTCATCTTTATCAAACCGATACAGAAATGAAAGATTAGATTGGATCTCACGGGTCTCATAGAATGGAACAAGCTGTTTTCACATGATGATGATGATTTGCTCATCAGGCGTTTTCTGAAGTTCACTGATTTATTTGTTCTGAGGTTCTTGGTTTTGGGTTTTCAGCTCTTGATTTCAGCTCATTCACTTCCTGTTCTGTTTTTTCTCTAGTCTGTCAAACTCTTTGTGATCCGCTTTGTTTTTTGTCAGCTGAACTATCATGAAGTCACTTTGCTGTTTAAATGCTCCACATCTCTTTCATGCTTTTCCATAACAGTGATTACATCGCTGTGTCTTTGTTTGCATTTCTCAGCTTGCTTTCTTGCATTCTCTTTGTTTTTTCACTTGTTTCTTGTAGTTTTCTGCACTTCTTTCTATTCTCTTTCTTCCTGCTCTTTTCTCGTTCTGTCCTCTTGCTCTAGCTCTTGCTCATATTCTTTTCTGAGCTTTAGAAGTTGGTTTTGCTTCTCCTCACGTCTGTGTTGTTTCTCCCACCATTCCTGTCTTTCCTTCTCCTAAGCTTCTCGTTCTTTTTGATCATGTACACCCTCGGGTTCACAGAGGGAGACGGACCTAAATGGTTCCTTCATCGCGGTCTCCTGAGGGAAACCTGGTGTCCAAACACCTCTGCCTTAGTTCTTACACACTGTGAGTCAGCAAGTGGACTGAACCTTTTTTTTCTCAGAAGGGCATTGGTTAGTGAGTTCTTCAAGGCTTCATGACTCCCACAGAGTAGCAGGTTTATGAGCGTTTTGCACACTCGGGTTCTAACTGGTCAGTGTTAAAGGCTAAATATCGTCCTCTATTGGCACTGACTTTTTTCATTCTGACTCCTTCAGAATTTCACAATCCTGAAATCGGATCCTGTAAGAAAAACAAAACCATTAAACAATGTTTTAATTCAGCATTGAATAATCCTAGCATTTCTCAGAGGAGCCAGTAGAATACACCAGATCTGAATGGGCCATGTTCTGTATTAAGACGTAATACATTTAGGGTTGGGTAATTAACACCTATCTAATTGTCCACGTGTCCTTATTTCCACTTGCAGCTCTCTTGTAGTAGTTGTGACCCTGAAGTTCTTATTTACAGTGCAGCCTGATCCCTGTCTTTGCGTCTTGCTTCTCACTCTCCGATCAGATGTTTGTAAGTCGTTGTTCTACTCTTATTGGATGCTGCCATTTCATACGACAGGAATTCCTCTTGAGACTTGCAGCCTGGCGACTGTGGGGTTTAATGAAACAAACCAAATGAATCTAGTAAATAGAATATTTAATTCAAGAACTTCCAGATACGATGTCTTAGCTTAGCATAAAACCTCTGTGGACAGTTTCCAGTACTGAGCATCGCCAGCACATCTAATGCTGCAAAACTCACTCAATAGTAGTAGTATTTAAGTACTTGAATATTTTAGGTAACATGAACCCGTAATGGGCCAGAACCTCGATTTTAAGTAGCAAAGCAAAATCTGATAGTAAGAATTAGGTGCAGTCCCTGTGGTGTCAAAGAAATGTAAAACGTATTAAAGTCATTAGAAAAAGATAAGAAAAGAGGTGGAACAGTCTTTCAGCATAAAACCTTATTGCACATGAAGCAAAGCAGCAGAGCAGCTCCACGCGTCACCTGCAGAGTCTTAAGAACTCAGACTTTGGTTGTAGGACATGTTTCTTGTTTCTGCACAGATGTCTTAACTCCAGAGTCAATCAGCTTATCACTTATGTTTATCCAACAGAACAACAGCGCTGCACACGGAGGCTCCTGTATGGCCTGAATGTTTCCTTTTCATTCTGAGAGAATGACACACACAGTGAAACCGGCCTGACCGTGGCTGTCTCTTCATCAGCTTCTCATGACTCAACATGTTTTAGGTGTTTTTCTCTCTCTTTCGTTTAGGAGTGATGCGATGCTACGGTCTGTGCCGAGCTGCAGCAGGTCGTGTTCTCAAACATGCAAACAGAGCTAAAGCTTCAGTTTGCAGGATTCTAACACTTGAACCAATGTTTAGCTTGAACTCTCCGGGTCGACCGCCGCGGAGAGCGTTTAGCAGGTGGCTGTATCTGAATCTGGAACTTCCCTTAAGGCAGTAACATGTGGTTTCCCAGTAGTAAACTGGAAAAACCTGTTCAGGCTTCAAGGATGTCACCATGACGGTCGTCTTTCTGCGCATTCAGTAAATGGGTCTGAGTTCATACAGACGTATGCCCACAGTTTGAAACACGGAGGAATAACAGAGCTGTCGCTGCGCGTGTGTTGATGGACTTTGATGACTCTCGCGCTCGTGCTGCGCTGCAGCTCTGCCTCGTTGGTGCTCGGACGCTCAGCGAGGTCCGTTTAGTGCGCCATCAAATCCAGACCACGCTGACACCGTGATATGTTGGATAAACACGTTTATCCGCGTGAATGTATTTGGGTTGTCAGGTTTATTACGCGGCACGGTTCACGCGTGTTTTTATTTAAAGGCCGTTTCTGAAGTTTTTCTTGCTTTCTGAGAAAACAGGGAACAGGAGATCAGACAGCTGACGATCCAGCGTCCTGCTGATCTGCCAGGAGAGCGTAGACCTCGGCCACACTGCTCTCTGCCAGCAGGGGTCTTTATTTTTCATGCCTGAGAGTCCGTTGGGTGTGTTTGATTTATAACGCAGCCCCACCCGCATGCAGCACAATGTATGCACCGAACGCACACACACCGTCGTTTTCATCCTGGGGGGGTCATTGGGTGTGTTTGACTTTTAGCCTGGCGCCTCCTGGCTGTGTTTTCACATGGGTCCAACACCCCCCACCCCCCACGGTGTGGGAAGAATTAATAAAACACATCAGACGCAGATGCTGCCATAAAGTAATTGTAGTAAGATGCCGACATTTCCCATTTTACTGACACACCGGTAGTTTCAGCCTGGACGGAAATAAACGTCTGAGACGCCTCCCTCTCTCTGATGGAGTACAACACCTCCAGTGTCCTGGTGTCGGGTCTGTGTTTCTCTCCTCCTCTCATTTCCGTTTCCTCTGTATTTGATCTAGTTCCTCCAGCGTGGTGTCAGACAGCCCTCTGGCCGTTCCTTTTGTCCTCTGTCTGTTTGTCTTTTTCACCTTTAATTATTTATCCTTCTCAAATTCTCTCCATGTTTATTCTCCTTCCGTCCCCTGGGAGCCGCTTTGGCAGAAAAACGTTTGGCTGGTTTTCCATCTGCAGAAAGACTTGATCTCTTAGCAGAGCCGGTTTCTCAGGGTCTGACGGTTTTGGACGTTTCGGTGGAGCTTGTTTTGAAGTCGAACTCGTTATAAATGATCTGAGTATTAAAGTAACTACAGTTGGCGTACAATCGTTTGAGCAGAGTCTGAAGCTGTTTGCACGGAGCCATTTGTTTTCTGACCTGAAGGTACTTTGGCAGGAAAAACATGGAAGTTGAACCTGTGACCTCTTCGTTCCAATCTGCTGCGTCTGACACCGCGCTGCCCTGCTGAGAGAGAAACTTGTGGGAAAGTGTCCTTAAATAGTTTGGGCTGGATGTGAAAATGTTGTTAGAATGATATTTTTGGGCGTTGTAGGTGTTGTTCTTAGAGGCGGTGTGAACCAGGAACTGTCAGCTCATTGGCCGCCTGTTTGGACAACATCATGGTCATTAGTTGGACTGAAGAGAGTGAGAGACACCAGATATTTCCCATAAATCATTTGGGTTTGGTCAGATATTAAATCAACTTATCAGATGGGAGGCAAATGCACAACCAGACCTGAAGATGACGAGAGCGTCACTTTTCTTCCAGACATGTCCTGATGACAGACGTACAGCAATTTGCTTCGACCTGTGGTGTTATTAAATCAAAAATTCAATCTTCAAAATGTAAGGTTCTTTATTAAAAAGTAAAAAGGTTTACTGGCAAATAAAGCAGTGAGTCCGACCACTGTCTGCTGCTGCCAGTTTGAACATGACCAAACGTTTGTGGGGTTCATTAGAAAAAGAAAAACATGTCAGCTGTCACATACACACGTGGTTAAAGGAAAAATCAAGGATATTAAGAATAAATGTTGTCTTGAAGTAATCTGAGCAGCATTCCCGGGTCGTGATCTGGATCCACATCAGTGCCCACACGGTGACATGAATGTGCTTTGTTGCAGGTCCTGTATTTTCTACCGAGCGTGCATGGACATTCCCAGAGGGACAGAGCTGCTGGTTTGGTACAACGACTCCTACACTTCCTTCTTCGGCATCCCGCTGCAGTGCATCGCTCAGGACGAAAACTGTGAGAAACTTTTTTTGTCTCTCCACCTCATCAGTTTCACAGCAATGACGACAAAAGTGCAACCGTTAGGAAACGTGTGTCCCCCTCAGAGTAGGAGGTGAGACACATAAATGCGTCTGCAGGCGGTTTTCTTTGGATGCGGCTCTAATGAGATGACAGCCGCTCTCTAAACTGTGACTGGCAGACGTGTTGCTCGTCTGATTTACCGAGCCAGATAAAGTTTGGTATTTACGCTTGGTCTTTCTGTTTATTTACCACGTGTCCATGTAAAACCTCATGGTTCCAGTTTGACCGTGGTCCCGTTCTGTCTGGGTTGATATCTAGGCGTCAGTGTTACAGTGGCTCCACGTTGACGCCGTTCCCGTGAACGCGCACAGAGAGAATCAGAGAATCAGTCCACGATTAGGTTTTAAAGGTCAAAGGTGAAGACCACTGACAGCCTGTCCGTCCTGTCCGTCCTGTCCACATGTCTCATGACGTTGAATCTGATTTGAAGACTCTGATGTCCCCTGGCACCAGCGTGTAGAAACGTGCGGAGGGAACAGTGTTCATGCACCAACACGTGAATCCAGTGAAGCTTTTATTGCCTTCATTCTTTTCTTTTCCCCTTTTCTGTCTCTCGGCATTTTTCCCTCCTGTGTCTCTGTCACTGATTCATATTTGTTTACATCTCCTTCAGTTTTCTGCTCCGTAAGTCTGTTTACATCTCTGTGGACTCTCCAGAGTAACTCCTCCAGGGAGAGAAACTTAACCTGCACTTTTTTTCTTACACAATTATGGAGCAAAAACAAAACACGAAGAAGGAGTTTTACTTTGTGGAATCTAAATTGAAAGGAATTGGATTAGGGCTCATCTGGTGCAGAGTCGCAGTGAAATGAGATCATGCTGATTGCAAATTAGAGACGTTTGCCCACAAGCCGGTTCGTTTTACAGTTGGAGCGACTGGTTTACGTGACGCTGCTTATCTTCACAGGGCTGCGGCTGCTTCTGCACATAAACTTTACTGTGTTTTAACAAATTAGTTTTCAGCAAATCCTCCAAATCTGAGTGTTTCAATAAACGGGATGAAGCACAAACTGACAGCATGTTTGGTTTATGGGACAGCCGGCTGCTGCCGACCGTAGTCTCTGCCTGGAGCCTCATTTGAATACCCCCCACCCCCACCCCCAGCTAAAAACAGTAAAGGCTCCTTCTTGATTAGACTCACCTGGTGTTTGGAAAACCAAATGCTTATAACCAGACTTCCTGCTAAAAGACTGAACTCCACCTGGATTTCTCCCTTTCTGCCGGTGTGTCCTCTGACCGTGGACCGAGCGAGGGTCAGGGAGAACTTTGTGTGCTGTTTAAACTGTAGTCACAGACGAGCAGAGAGGGCAAACGAAGACCGAGGCCTCCGCTTTTGTTCCAGCCTGCAGTGAAAACCGTTTGTTCCCATCCAAATTAAGTTAAAGTAGATTTCTTCTTTTTCGGTGCCTAAAAACTCAAAGAAAGCCGCTCTGCTCCAAATTAAAGACATTTTCTTACTAACTGCATTTTTGTTTCCAAGAAGTTCTTATGTGCTCATTGTGCCCACAAAGGATGAATGTGACGTCCAGACCCTGAAGTGGAGACAGCGGGACGGTGTCTCCGCGTCTTCAGTCAAACTGATATTTAAAGTTTGCTAACGGGGGAAAATTTATCTGGAGAGCTGAGACGCGCCGTGCGCTTCTCGTGGCTTTATGTTCATCTCGTGTATTTGGATGTAGCAGTGTTCAACACGTTAGTTTTGTATTTAAAGTGAGTAAAATGAGTGAAAAATCAAACGTCAGGTACTCACACACACACACACACACACACACGCGCGCACACACACACACACACGCACACAGGAACTAACGCACACACGGACACACGCACTAACACACATGCACACACGCACTAACACACACACACACACGCACACACACACGCACACAAGCACTAACGCACACACACACACGCACACAAGCACTAACGCACACACATGGACACACGCACTAACACACGCACACGCACACACGCACGCACACACGCACGCACACACGCACGCACACACACACACACACACGCACGCACGCACACGCACACACACACACACGCACGCACGCACACGCACACACACACACACTGAAGACAAAACACTGATCAGCGCCAAACCACACACCAAAAAGCAAACACGCACACACAACCCACTATCAAAGCACATACACCCTGTGGTTATTTACTTATGCGCGTTCCAACCAATCACAGCCTGTCGTCTTGACGCTCCGCAGCCCAGCCACCACCTAACAACAACAACATGTGCACCATCATTACAGGAGATTTCAGGGGAACTCAGCGTTGTCTCTGTTTTTCCTTCATCCTCCTTATCCTCCTCATGTCCTCCTCACTCTGTCTGTGTAACACACGGCATGCAGAGAGGGGAGGAGAAGGAGCGGCGTGAGGACGGGGGACAGAAAGGAGGGAGGCAAAGAAGATGGAAGGAGTCAAGCACATGAAAAGAGAAAAAGAAGAGGAAATGTTGACTCAACACTTAAGTCTGAACAGATGATTTAAGACGAGGGGAAAGAAAAAAGTTATGAAGCAAAAGTGGTTTCTGTAAATTCACCTTATCCGCCTCCTCGTGTGACATATTGTTATTACCGTTTTTATAATGGCCTCTATTGATTTTATAAGACTTACGTTATTATTATTGATTACTATCAAAGCTTTGGCAACATGATCTGAACTGTACTTCACACCAGTAAAGAGAAGACGAGCAAGAGACACAGAGTCCCCCCCGAGTCCCCCCAGAGTCCCCCCAGAGTCCCCCCAGAGTCCCCCAGAGAGACAGATTCAACAGAACAATGTCGTTCATATTTAATGTGATCTAATGAAACAGAAAGAAAGTGATCAGTCAGTTTTGAGGCGATCCTGAGGAGATATTTTCTGTTCATGAAGGTAGTGAACACACAAAGAGAAGGAGACAATCAAAGAAGATACCATGGAGGTGCAGAAGGAGAAGAGGGAGAAGATGGAGCTGATGGATGAACAGTAAAGGCGGCTCCATCAGAGAGACCAGTCAGTTTGTATTCAGGTCACTCCGCACTGGAAGCAAACGGAGACTCTGCAATGTTGCAAACAGCATCTGCATAATTCCCCCATTCCGATGATGCATCTCATGCGCAGCCCAAACTGTATTGACTTGCAGTTTTAGTATATGCGATGTTTGTAGCATAATGAATTAAATGTGGGCGAGCGGCGCAGAGCGCAGGCGTCGATAGCGCCGTCGGGCGACTTACAAATGGTGTAATTATCTCCTCATAAGATTATTAGAGGATCAATGGAGCCTGGTAGCCTGGTGGCAGAGGTGAGCTGATGAAGGATGGAAAGCGTTTATGATGATGCGGCTGCAGAGGTGCAGCCAGCGAAGTGTTTATTTGTGGAGAGGAAATGACAAACAGAAAGAGAAACAAAGAAAACTAATTAAAGGTATAAAGACAGTCTGGGCCTCTTGGATTGAGTGCGAGAGTGGGTCCAGATGTGCTGTGGGGGCGGGACAAGTTAAATAATCCCAAAGAGACGTGTTGGCCCCCCCACGGTCTTCCTTTGTAAACCTGTGACGCGGCTCTTTAAGAAAGCAAAGCGATGAGGAGCAGTTCTTGGAATGATCGCGGGCACAGATTCCTTCTCTGAAATGTGTCCGACTTCCTGCTGGTCCACATGCCCACAAACCAGCTGAGCCGACTGAGAGGTGAAGTCACGCTGGTCTGTCTGTGTGGCTCTGGATCACCTGTGTTGACATTCTCCCCCACAACCCAAAGAACCTGGTGCCTCTTTTCACCAGACCTGAGTCTGGATCAAAGTATTTCTCCAATAAGAATTCATTGTCTGTGTGGTCAAATCATTCGTCCTTTGTCCCCAGTGAACGTCCCAGCCACCGTGGTGGAGGCCATGACCAGACAGGAGTCCCTCCAGTCCTTCAACAAGAATGGCAAGCCTTCATCGTCCTCCTCGTCCTCCTCGTCCCCATCCTCCGCACTCATGCGCTCCATGGTCTTCCCCCACTCCCCCTGCCCTCGGAGTTTCTCCCTGCTGGACAAGGTCGGGGTCGCTGTTCAGTCGGACTCCAGTTTTGGCCAGTTGGGCTCAAAGAACCAGCGGGTCCTGGCGAGCCCGACCTCCACCAGTCAGCTGAGCAGCGAGTTCAGCGACTGGCACCTGTGGAAGTGTGGCCAGTGCTTCAAAACCTTCACCCAGAGGATCCTGCTGCAGATGCACGTCTGTCCACAGAACCCGGACAGGTGAGACGTGACCAGATGTTGTCTGTGTCGGAGTCGGGGTGTTGTCACCGTCCCACGCTGTGTGTGTGTGTGTGTGTGTGTGTGTGTGTGTGTGTGTGAGACAGAAAGAGGGAGTGAGTGTTAAAGTGGATAGAGGAAGGAGGGTGTGTGTGTGTGTGTGTGTGCGTGTGTGTGTGTGTGTGTGTCGGGGGGATGGAGGATGTATTGGAAATTTTTTGCTTAGCCTTATTTTTTGCGGGGAGAGTCAGAGCAGCGTATAAATCAGCACTGTGCGTCAGTGAGAAATACCTCGCCTTACGGTGACGGGTCCAGGAAAACAGATGCCACTTATTCAATAAACTAATACTCATAGGGAAGAAAAATGTGGGCTGGCTATGGGGGGGTCGATGTAGAGCTGCCTGTCAATAGGAAGGTTTTATGGGACAGAGGAACAGATAGAATTGAGCTGAACAAGCCAAACAGAATAGAGTTCTGCAGGTCCACGGCTACCCTCCTCATCATCACTGCATCTGGACCCAAGACGTTGGTAGAGGTTCTCTGAGGGAACCTGAGCCCGTCCAGACTCACTCCTATTAATGGCACCTGTATTACTTTCAGCAGTCTGACGTCGGGTCGGATGCAGGACCACGACGTAGGCGGCAGGACAGCTGTCACCAAGTGGACTAACAAAGTCCAGTAAGTTGTTGTTCTTATTAACGCACACGAGGACGTAGCTGCGCGTAGCTGGCCTGGTGGTGGTGGTGGGGGGGGCACTGGATCATGGTTTCTGGACTTTAGGGCCTCGTGTGTCATGTTTAAAGAGGCAGGTTCCGTCTCCAGACGTTAGAGAAGTTATTTTTTACCCCCCCCTTCATACATATTTATTGATGTTTACTTGATGGGAACATTTGGAGCTGAAGACTGATGGCTCTTTATATCAGCGCAGCTCCATCTCTTTCAGGTTTGTTTTTTTCTGCTGACTGTTTCTTTTTCTGAACTTTTTCTTCTACCGTGTCATTTCTTTCCCCCGTGTGTCATTCCAGCTGAATCCATCATCAGACGAGCACTTTGTTTATCCCACCGAGGCCTTGGAAGTGTTTCCATTCAGGTTTTAAACTGGTGTCGGGGCGCAGGATACTGTTAAAGTTTAGTGACGGCGATGAGCGATGAATCGCGAGAAGAAATGCGTTTCCACTTATAGCTTTGACATATTACAAAAGCAACACAGCATAAACCACAGCAATGGCCTAAATTAATACCCACTGCGCTTATGATTGATGTGTTTACTGCACTGCTGTTTAAAAGAGCCATTAGCGTTTTTTGGGAGAAAGGGGGATTTCTGCCGGGCACTTTGATGTGCGGGTCTCTCTCAGGTCTCTGGCTGCTGGCTGGCACCGTTTGGGAAGAAAGCATGTATGTGTATATAGATACAATCACACTTGTATATCAGAGGACAGAAGGTTTACAGCTGATTGGACGTGGTTATCATCACAGCATTCGCTCCGTCGAGGAATTAAATGTTAAACTTGTCGTTTGTTTTGGTTACGCAGCGAAGACTTGTCAATGCTTTGGCCTCGACTTTCAGTGTTTCCACTGATACATTCAAACATTCGCGGTTCCTCGTTACTCATGTGAGAACTTCTGTAATCTCAGATGAGTAATGGAGCGTGTTAAGCGTTTAATCCATGGCTGGAAAAACTGGAAGACCCCGAGCTGAGTGTCAGCCTATCGAGGTGTTCCTCAGGGTCTCAACAACGCCCGAGCAGCGTGGACGTTCACTGGAGTTTGGTGGTGAGGAGGCCTTGTCTTCCTGACGGCGTCAGAGACAGAGTCAGAGCCCAGCAGTCGGGACATGTTTCACACAGATGTGTGGTAGGACGCGCTAACATCGACCCATCGCTGGACAGAGGTGTGTTGTCCCGGTGCTGCACGGCGGCCCGTCCGTGCTACACGGGCTGAGGCTCATTGGGTGAACACAGCGGGATGATGAGGGCATTATGTGAGTTTCTGCTTTAATAGATCCGTCAATACAGTCACACACAGGCAGAAAGAGACGGATGGATGCTGGTGGAAAAGACAAACGGAGGCGTAGAGGGAAAGGTAGAGTGTGTGTTTTATTGAGGTCTGCCAGTGATTTCATGCAGCGTGCTCTGGACACGGGTGTGTGTGTGTGTGTGTATTAGTTCAGAGAGCATTGATTGTGTATTGATGAGGTGGGAGCAGTGATTTATAACTGCTGGTCTCAGGGGAATAGTGTCTTCATACGAGGAGCCGTCGTCACAGCGCTGATATAACTCCGTATGGATCGGGCCACTCCATACGGGTCAGTCAACACGCTTCACTCTGGAATCCTCAGCACACACATTCAACACTGAGACTCACTGATTCTCTACTTCATCCTCTGTGCAGCAGCACAGTTACCGGCTTTCCCAGGCTTTTATTTTGAAACCAGCAGGACCCCACACACAGTCAACAAAATGAATTTATTAGTTTAGATCCAGCACATTCCATTTGTCCTTCACCCTGTGCACATCCTCCTCCTCCTGTCCACCTTCTTGTCCTGTGACTCGTCTCTGATGAAATAAAAACACGTGTCATTTCATTCCTGTGTAATAATCCACACACACACTCTGCCTCTTTCAGCAGCTCGTGTGTTAAAGGTGTGGACACGGCGACACGTTGGCACCGACTCTGTTGTTGTTACCACATGTTGTGTTGAAAGCTTTATTGTTCACAGACGTGTTGAAAATGATTCATTTGGTAGGTCGCACACACGGACACAGAGGTGAGGCTACGTAGGACCAGTCCTGCTCCGACCCAGTCCAACCCCAGTGTTAGGACTTTCTGTTTCTGTTCATGTCTTGTTGGCTGTGAAAATACTCATCTGTCAACAGCTGACTGTAACAGTCACACTAAGTTACTGAGGTTAGCTGCAGGTACTGCGTAAAGGAGCAGTCCGTGGGATCGCGTGTTTGTTCGTTCATGCACATATTTGCATTTGCTCGTGTGCAAATGTTTAAGTTTCTATGCGCACATACATCTGTGTGTGTGTGTGTGTGTGTGTGTGTGTGAGAAAGAGGTTTGTGCTTCACCACCTCCTCCTCCTCTCTGCACTGTAATAAACAATAACCTGGCATTAATCTCCCGGCCTGCTGCCTTAATAAATAATATCCACACATTCATCAACTTAAACTATTCACAATCAATGCAGCTCTTCATAGAAAACCCACCTAATAAATAGTGGTGCGGCCCACTGAGGCGTGAACTTATAGACCGGCCGACTGATAAATGAAGCGACCCCCACGGCGAGACGCCTTTTATGTGGAAAACTGCAAGTGAGAGTTTTTCGATTTTATATTACACTATTTTACTCTTATTACTTTCCTGTGTGTGTGTGTGTGTGTGTGTGTGTGTGTGTGTGTCCTCTCAGGGTACAGTAGGTTTGGTGATTTATTGGACTGGTGAAGATGTTGGTCTATTTGTTTTACTCTAGTTCTGGCCCGTTTACCTATTTGTAATGTTCTGATGGCAGAGGTTTGTCTCGTTTCTTTCACAGCAGAATCTCTTTATTCTCAAACACACCCCGTTACCATAGGAACAGAACAGAACAAGGTGTTTTCTGCTGCTTACAGTGAAATGATGAGATATTAACGATGGCTGATGAAGATTACGATCAATTACCTGAAAGATTCTGAAATTATTACCACGGGTTATAAATGTTACGCTGATGATGATGATGATGATGATGATGGTGATGGTTACAGTCCAGTCACCTTTCAGTCCACAGTTTAATAATGAAATCTTATCCTCTTCATTAGGTCCTTACAATTTTGACAAAAGATGGGTCTGCTCATCAATACACACAACACGCTGAGCACCTGAGAGAGAGAGAGACGCTGTGTGGAGCTCAGTAACTGGACCCAGATTAAATCTACTGCTGTTTGGTTGTTTGTTTCACTCGAACTGTGAACTCACACACACACGCACACACAATCTCTTTATATCTTGTTCTGTCTCTATCCAACAGCTGTTACACACACACACACACACACACACCGTGATAGATGGTCCAGTCATGATCTAGGCCTGTATTGTTGATGAGGGTCACGCTGCTATGGTTACCAGAGGCGTGTCCGGCCCCCCTCCCCCTGCACTGTGTGTGTGTGTGTGTATGTTAGAGATGACATGTTAACACAGATGACGTGTTTCTCCCCCCCCCTCAGGCCGTACCAGTGTGGCCACTGCTCCCAGTCCTTTTCTCAGCCGTCAGAGTTGAGGAACCACGTGGTGACGCACTCCAGCGACCGACCCTTCAAATGTGGATACTGCGGCCGGGCGTTCGCCGGCGCCACCACGCTCAACAACCACATACGCACGCACACCGGGGAGAAGCCGTTCAAGTAAGTAACAGTGAGTAACCCCTCCACCCACTGACACCATCACCTCTCCAGCTGCTGCCGTACAGGCTCCTGGAAGCCACGACAGACATCACTCTGACCGCCCCCCTGCGTGTCTCTGTGCCGCCATCAGGGGAACCTCAGCGTACGCATGTTTCTCTGCGGGAGACGTTCAAACGTTCCTGTGCTGAGGCTGTAATCTAGGCCTTCATGCCCCCCCCCGTGTCTTGTGTGACCTCTGACCTCATTCACATGCCTGTGATGTTGGGTCTCCTCACTGAGACTGTTTGGAGGTAGACCACACTTCAATTAGGGATTTGTGGATGCTGCTGTTGTCACGGTGACATCCCATCAGCATTACGGGACAATTAGGATTTCCCCTGTGGTACGAGGTCAGCGATCAGGTGTGAGGGCAGCAGCGAACAAAGGAGGAACGGAGACATCAGAGACGGCGAAGACAGCAAAATAAGCTGTTTGAGTGAGAGAGGACGCGTGTCGGGGGACAGCTGGGAAACAAATTACGCTCCTTAATAAGCAATCAGAGAAATCTGAGTGTGTCATTGATGTGGAGACCAAAAGGGCGTGAAGGATGAGGGAGAGGACGAGCGAGGAGGAACAAGAGATCACCGTGGAAAAAGTGAAATCTGCTTAAAGCAAATCAGCAATCGGAGGAAACCCGAACCTTTTCATCAGCACTTCAGAGTCTCGGTGGAGGCAGAGCGGGACAAAGACAATCATGGACGGGCGTCAGAAATCTTTAGCGGGTCGATGGGCTCGGGGAGTTATCTCCTTTTGGACGGTGCGCTGGATAGATTAAAGCTGCCACTGTCACTTTGTCAGGAGGAAAACGCTCAACTTTATTTTTCCGCTGAGGAGACCGGGCGGGATTCTGTGTGGTCGGCAGCTTTTCAGCCTGAGGAGCGTCTGTGTCCCGCAGCAGTTTCTGTGTAACACTCACACACTGATGAGGTTCGTCTGTGCAGCGCTCGTCCACGCCTCGTCCACGCCTCGTCCACGCCTCGTCCACGCCTCGTCCACGCCTCGTCCACGCCTGCACGTTGTATGGGGCTGCGGCTGGACACGTCTGTCCCTCTGTAAGATGAGAGGGGAGCTGAAGCTTCGCTGATCCTTGAGGAGAAGTGATTAAAGCTGCCTCTGTCATTTAGTCAGGACGAACTGCTCAGCGTTGTTTTTCCCGCTGAGAGACGGAGGAGGCAGGAACAGATGCCAGCCGGTCGATAGCCAGCGAACTGTTTGAGTTGCGCTCTTTGTTCTGCGGGACGTTTGTCCTGCTGGAAAAGCTGATGTGACAGAGACGCCGGAGCTTTGATGTGAGATAAGAGCGGGAACGTGTGTGTGCAGCTCAGTTCAGGGAGGTTTGGTTTGTTTTCCTGGAGCTAAACGAGGATCCGCAGACGGCGAAGTGATCACGCTGTAACCCACACACCTTCACCACGGACCCCCCCCCCCCCCCACACACACACACACACACTTCTATCCAGCAGCAATTAGTCTGGTTTCTGGGCTGTTAGGTCCAATAGTTCAACGCAGCTTTCTCTTTGAAGACCAGTGGAGACAACACACACACATACACACTTACCTGGGGGGGGGGGG
>JAUMHF010000026.1:21036767-21062938 GCA_032359275.1 Microctenopoma steveboyesi | reverse complement strand
ATATTGGCCTCCCGTGAAAAAACATTCCCCCCCGCCCCCCCCACCCCCCCCCCCACCCACACACACACACACCGATCAGCTGATATTCAGCAGATGAAACCATCGTCTTCTCTGAGTTTGGAGCATTTTTCTTGTTACGCTTTGAGCATGAAACATGTTTCTAGGCTCCTGGTACCTGTTTGAAGCGGGCCAGCTCCTTGAGGGCGCGCCCCCACTGCTGCTTGTAGTGGAGCTTAGACTTGGTGGTGGACTCCAGCTTCCTCTCCAGCTCCACCTGAACCAGCAAACAGCAGAAACAACTGGAAACAGCTGCTAAACAACCAGGAACAGACGCGCTGCTGGTTCTAGGGCTGGTCTCGTACCTTCTCCAGAGTCAGGAGGTTGATCTCCGACTGCAGTCTGAGCTCGGGTCTGACGCTCTGCTGTTCTCGGTACAGCTGAAACTCCTTCTCCAGCTGTTTCTGCCGAGCCTCGCCGTCTGCGATCTGCGCGTCACAAACACAACACGTCCTCAGATTCAGCATCAACGTGTCGAACGCAGCCGAGCGCCCGTCTCTACCTGCTGGAGCAGCCGGCCTCTCTCCTCCTCCATCAGGCGCACTTTGTCTCCCTCCAGCGCCACGCGGTGGTCGCACTGCTGCTGCAGCCTCCTGCCGCTCTCCTGCAGCTCGCGCTGGGTCAGGTCGTGTTCGGCGCGTAGCTCCCTCTGCAGCCTCTGAGTCTGAAGACGCACAGTCACACACTCGCTGTGAAAACACGCTGGTAGAAGAGCGGCTGCTCGTTTCTACCCAACGTCTGACTGAACAACACGTCTGTGATAAACATGATGCCACCTGCAGTTCGGCCTCCGCCAGCTGCTTCTCCCTCTTCTCCAGACCGGCCAGAGTCTTCTGTAACTGCTCCTCCAGCAGATTATACTCCACCTCCTACAGGAGAGACGCGGGTTATTAGTCAGTGTTCAGCATCACATGAGCAGCGGCAGCGGCGTGAACTCTTCACCTTCTTCTTCACCAGCGCCTCCCTCTCTCGGTCTCTGCTCCTCCACTCTTCTGCCAACGCCCGCATGTGGCCGAGCTCCTTCTTCCTCAGCTGAAGGAAAACGGGTAACGTCAAACAAACAGTCGCCAGAGACACGGATGTTCGCTCTGATCATTTAGTCCCGCGTTCACCTGATCGTCAAACAAATCTTCCTGCTCCTCCTTCCACAACTCCAGCTCCAGCGCCGCGCGGTACTCCAGCGTGTCTCTGGGCGCCGCAGGGGCGGGCGGGTCAAAGGGAACGCGGGGGGCAGCAGGCCGTGTGGTGTGTAGAGGTTCATCCTGGTGATTAGGAAGCAGTGAGAATAAAAAGTGTGTGTGTGTGTGTGAGTTGTCGTCTGCAGGTAGCGGTGGATGTCTCACCTGTGAGGACTGGGACACGAGGACCTCTGTGGCTTTAACCAGACCCAGGTCCTCCAGCGTCACCGTGTAGCTCAACTCTGCAACCTTCTCGCTTGGACTGACAGATGGACACAGCCGTTAAACAGAGCTTAACAACCACATCATCGCCCCTCTGTCGGGGGTGGGGTGAGGGGGGGGCCTACCCGTGAGCTCTGACCACGGGGATTCTGTCCTGATGAGTCTGTCTCCAGCTCTGTTCCCCTGCTGATGTCAGGAATGGGCTCCTCTCTGAGCTCAGCAGGTGAGACAGCTGGATGGAGGCTTGTCCAATCAGCTGGTCTCTGCTGGTGGAGTCCCTGTGCCAAACCTCCACCACCACAGGAACCCTACAACAGGCGGAGAAACTCTCAGCGAGTGAAAACTCAGCTCAACAGAAACCAGCGGGACAGTGCGACAGCACCATCTACAGGCGGAAGCTGCAAACAACGAGCAGCGTTACAAATAAATCTAGTTTCATCGGAGTCTTTGGGAAACGAGCGACAGACGCAGCTACACACATGTAAAACGCTTTACTACCCATAAGAGAAAATCACTGAGGCAGCTGTTACATCCCGTAAGATTAATAACAGTGTCACCGCACTGTGTGTGTGTGTGTGTTACCTGAGGAAGGTGTCCTGCAGCTGCTGTGGTAGTGCAGCAAAGTCAAAGGCACAGTAGGACTTAGGAAGTGACACCTCCGTGTTCCTCTGCAGCTCAACAGGAGGGTTGGTCATGATCGGAGCAGCGCTGCCAAAGAACTGGTAGGAGTACCTGACACACACAGAGACACAGAGACACACACACACAGACACAGAGACAGACACACACACACACCTTAGCACCTGACTGTGACTGCACTGAACTAAGCAGCTCAGAACAGAAGAGTCTTTACCGGAGCGTTGCAGCGATGGGGTGTGTCAGGCTGAGCTTTCCCAGGGTGCAGAGGTCCAGAGAGAAGCAGTAGTGATGGGCAGAGGAGGGGATGGACACTTTGGGAGCAGAAACACTGACGGATGACGCTCCACCTTCTGCTGCAGCGTCTGTGTGGACGTGCAGCTGAACAGGAACCTCGAAATCTGCAGCTGGAGACAAGCGATGAAATACTGAGAGGCCAGGACAACTTCTTCTGGAGTGAATGAGATGTTGTGTTCTGGGCTTCACCTCCAACTCCTCCCTGCTGCTCCTCCAGCAGACTCTCTGCTTCACCCTCTGTGTGAGAGGAAGGAGGCGAGTCGGGAGCTTCACCGCCCGCAGAGGAGCTTTGAGGTCTCTGTTCAGCAGGTGGAACAGAAGGTGGAGGGACAGGTGGAGGGACAGACTGTGGCTGAGTCCCACCTTCTTTATTATCTAAAGACTGAAAAGGAGAGACTCATGTGTTAGCATGGAGCTAACAGGCTAGCCACCGCGCTGCAGCTCATGAGGTAACGTTACCTGCGGTGCGGCCTCCTCTCTCCTCAGGGTAACAGACACCCCGACAGTCGGCTGCAGGTCAGCAGGCAGAGCTGGCAGCGCCCGCTTACTGCGCGCGGGAGGCTGGAGCACAAACGCTCCCTCCACTGTTGCCGCCCTGCTCTCCAGGTCCACAGACACAGCAGCCAGAGCTGACAGGGAAACGTCGGTGCTGCCCAGGGAATGATTCCCACAGCACAGATGGACCTGACAGGAGACGAAGAGCAATGAGCACAGCCCGCTAACGTGATGCGTTATCAGCTGGACGTGGGAACGCTCACCTCTAAACTGCGCTGCTGGGACAGGAAGGCCTGGAGCATCTGTCCGTTACTGCGGAGGCGCACAGAGGCGCGCTCCGGCTCGAAGTCAGGACTCAGCAGGTTGTGGAACGGCTCGCTGGTGATGTCGTTGCCCAGTAACGAGTAGTAGAAGAAGAAGCCCGACTCCTCTGCGGAGAGTTTCCTGGTGCTGGGGATCAACTGTGGGACCGAGACAACAGCTGCTGCTTACTCATGCTGTCACATGTATCGTGTCTGCTGAGCGTTTCCAGCAGCAGAACTTCATTCAACGTTCTGTGAAGCTCTCGTGTCATACGCGCATTCTTTACCTGTTCTAGCTTGGTAGCAAAGGCCACGGTGACAGACAGGACGAAGGTGTCGGTGCAGTGCTCTGCAGGCCCGACCTGATGGTAGCCCTGGTCTGGGATCAGTACAGATGTTAGCTTGTCTGGGAGCAGCTCGATTACTGCAGGGGAACCTACAGGAAAGAACATTGAATGAAACGTATTTCAGATGCTTTCAACAGACGGGTCCCCTGACGTCCACCACAGAAGAAGGTCTCTACACAACTACACACGACGTGTGAACAGGCTCAAACTGTTGGGCTGCACGGACCCAAACCCAACAGATAAACAGGATACACTGCACACACACACGATCAACCATCATTTAGTGTTTCTGTACACTCCTTCTCAAACAGAACTATGTGAACAGGACGTTCTGTTTTTCCTCCACATCACACACACAGACCTGCAGAACACACAGTCGTGACTTTACCAGTAACCACGTGCTCATTAAATGACATCAGACATCAAAGCTAGTGGCGCGTGTACTGGACAGTGAGCTGACCTTGTCGGGGCGGGGCCTTCTTGGCTTTGAACCTATCAGGAGAAGGTCCAGAGGGTTTGGTGTCGTTCTCCAGGACCATGCTGAGGAGGAGGGCTGGTCTCTGCTTGGTGTATTTACTGCTCAGCAACGGATACCACCGCGGCTCCTGACACACACACACACACACACACCTCATCTTTATACCTTTCTCCTTACACAGCTGCTGCAGCCACAGACAGGAGGAGGCGGGGCTTACGTACCTGCTGAACCTCTTGCACTGATCTGAGATCCAGGACAATATAACCCACGCCGTCTCTCTTCCTGCTGACCGAGTCCACAGCAAAACACTGCAGCTTTATGGGAGTTCTCTGCAGTCTGTGAGGGCAGAGCCAGAGTCATAACACGTTTGTATCACGGTGGGACATTTCTCTAAAGATTGCACCGGGCAGCAGTGTTCAGATCTTCCACGGACCTGTGCTGGTGCAGCGTCCTGCGGTCCAGCTCCCAGGCCAGTTCCGTGCTGAACTGAGGCTGCTCTCTGTGCTCCACCGGGTCTGTCGCCAGCTGCTCGCCATCAAAGCTCGCCTGAACGACCAGACTGAGTCGAGGGCTCTTTGGAAAGTGACGACCTGGAGAATGAAAGACATGAGTCCCATTAAGCCGCTGGTACTTTAACTTTACAGGGAGCTGGCGCTGCGTGCCTGGCTCAAGGACACACCTGGTGGGGGACGGACCAGGAGTCAGTGACCTTCTGCATCCCAGTCCGACGCTTATTAACCCATCGAGCTGGTAATTTATTCAAGCAAACCATTGAATCTTTAACCTGCTGGTGTTCTAACTATGTCAAATAGATCTTTGGTTTATGTTTTATTAATCTTAATTTCATTAAGTCTTTGCCAAACAGACCTGGACTAGTGCTGAACATCACTAAATGCACATGACACCTTTTTGGTAGCACTTGTAGACAGTATCTGCATCTTTACTGCCAGCTCTGATGACACCATGTTATTAGAAAGGAGCCCAAACAGCAGAAACACCTGTGTTTGGGTTTAATCCTAAAAGTAAAACGCTGTTCGACTGTACGGTACAAGTGAAGTTTATGAGCAAACCAACATCTGCTTTTCAAAGTTTTGTCCTTCGTGAGAAACCAACGAATGATCCGGTTGCAGGTATTTACAGGGCGGATTTAACCGACCCAGCTACGACAGAAACTTCATGCCTGACGGTGACAGTCGTGAAACAGCTGCACGTCTGTGCTGAACGTGTCTAAACCTCCATGAATGACTCCTGGTGAACATGTTAGCAGTGAAACTCACCTTCGAGAACGGACACAACGATGAGAAGTTGCTCGGTCTTCGAAGCCATGTTGACATTTGTACAGCTCCAACTAATAAAACAGCGAGAATCCGCCGTTTAACGCGAAGTTGCCCGAAGAAACAGAGTTTGAGTCCGGCGGACGCTCCTGGAACTGTCCGTTAGAGGAGCAAACGCAAACAGCCGCTTTGTTGTCGAGCTTTGGCGCCACCCATTTTGTTTTCAAAGCGGAAGTGATGATACTGTCGGTTCCGTGTTGGGGCCCCCTGTGGGCGGGGTGTGGAACTGCAGCGCATGCGCATTACTGAAATCCTTAGTGCGAAGTACATCACATTAGATTCATTCTCCAGGCAGCAAGTACATTTGTAACAGTATGTGTTGTGACTGTCAGACAGATGTGTACAGTACAGCATGTATAAGTGTAAAGTAGCACAAAATATCTCAAAATCTAAATGATAACAGTAATTTTGATAATTAGTTTTTATTTAGCTCTTGTTTAGACTTGAGGAAGCCTCTGGATAGAAGGGCGAAACGTTGTCAAGAAACCTAACAAGTCCAGTTGCTATTGGATAAACCTTTTTTGAGATAACTATGACCTGGATGACTGAGATCCTTCACAGATACTTGTTTAGACTGTTTTCATTACTGTATTATTTGACTTTTTGCTGCATTCCACCTAATTTATTTGTTTTCTATCTACAGTATGAATTGCAGCAAACCTATAAACTTCACTGTGTATCTGTAAATATCAGCAAAACACGCATTCATATTATACAGTATCAAACTACACAGTATATAATAATAAATAAGAATTTCTCCCGTGTCCTGTCTGTGGTTTTAGCCCGAACCAAATTTCTGAGTAAACTAAAAAAATACATTAAGTCACATTTAGATATGTGGGTTTTAGAAACAGTCTAGATAATGCACACAGTACAATAATATTATAATAGTAAAATACTATTACAGTAATTCATGTTGTTAGTTCATAGAAACAATTATTGGTTGACGAGCAGTTGTCTGTTAAACTATCCAACCACCAGAACTGTGCTTTGTCCGTCCGAAAAAACACACCCAGACAAAAGAATATATATAAACATCCTTTAATCATGATTGCCAAACATATGAATTAAGGCATATACAGTATAAAAAAGCAAGAGCAGGGTTGATGTTTTCTTTCAGTGTGTTATTAGCTGGAGACACCGAGTGGATGAAGTGAACATACCAAGCAGCCTTTATAAGACAACACTGTGTCCCCCAAACGTTGGACAGCACTTTGTAAACAGAGGTCATAGCACTATATTCAAGTAATAGAATGATCACTGATACTATGCAGGTAAAGTGTTGTGTAAGTCAAGCAGAGCTGCTGATAGACAGCGTTCGTTAGCAGCCCGGCGAAATTCCCATAAAGTCCCCGTAAATCAGTTTTCAGCAGTAAACAAACAGCTCAGAGCACGTTTAGGGCGAAACGTAGAGGTGGCGCTCATACGGACCTACGTGTTGTAACAGTGCAACAAGTGAGGAAGCAAAAACGGTTCCCCAACCAACCAGCAAAGGGGCTAGAGATTAATATTATCAGAACCAATAATCAGCTGCAGTTCTGGTTGATGGACGTAAGATGAAGTGGAACCACGTGCGTCAGCCTGACTGGTGCAGACTGCACCTAAATAGTTGGTGCAGAGCCAAATGTCAGCATTTTAAATGCAAATACATTTCATGTGCAGAAATCAGTTTTCAGTCCTGAACATGTGTAATCTGTGACGCGTGTATGATGATTAGGAACCCACGTGTTCAACCTCAGCTCTCCAGCAAACAGATTCACTCTCCTCATGTTTTATTTCTCTGCGGGGAATCACCAGACGCCAGCTGGTGGGTGCGTCAGAATAACACCTCATTCATTGGGACGATAAAAGTGACGATACAGGACATTGTTTCATAATTGGAGCCAACATCTGACCTTCCTGGGAGAAGCTGGTGTTTACCTCTGGATCAGCTGGGGAACGATGCGAACATCTCGTAGCAGCAGCACCTTTTGTGGTTAATGAGAATCTCATGAAAACTGATTTTAAAGCGTTGGCATTTGTCTGTTTGTGAAACGTGAGGACACGTGTGGCTCAGTCTGTAGGGGACGAGACACTGACCCTGACCGTTGTCACCATCAGGCCGAGGCTAAAACCACCTGCTGCGTCTATCAGAGGCTCTGCAGTGAGCTAGTCTGCTTGTAGTCGGCATGGAAGCACAGGCGGGGCAAAGGATTGTGGGACTTTCATCCCCCAGCATCACAGACAGTAGAAGGACAATTCCAGCACCACCTTATCCCTTTTCATCGCTACACAGATAGTTTTATCATATTTTTCCGTTTATTTCTCAGCTATCTTCATTTTTATTCAAAATCAAACAATAAAACAAACATTTTTGATCCCAGACGAAATCTACACTCAGAACTCTCAAACTCCGTGAGCACAAGCTGTAAATTAAAGCTAAACGCTATGGTTAGTGTGGACTTTAGGAAACTTCTACGGATGTATGTTAAAGCTATTCGTTGGTAATAAAGTCATTATTAAACCTGAGCAAACAAACCAAACTCTAATTCTGGCTGCAGAAGTAAAGAGAAATAAGTGAAAAACACTGGAATTGTCCTTCAGATGTGTCGAGACTAAAAGTAAAACCTACACGTGCCCCATTTGTGCTGAAAGAAAATCACTGCCTGGATTCATCATTCAGTTCGGACCGTGGATTTCAGATTTGACATATTTATCTATGTGAGCATCTGTGAAGATTCAGGTCTCCTGCTGGACGTTCTACAGACTACCAACCTGTTCCGATTGGTCCGATGGTTGTGCCACTCTGCTTTCTAAATGTTACTGCACAGATGAAAAGCTTGTCCTGCGATCGGGGAACTCGTATAAACGGTCTTCTGCAGCCTAACTGGTTGCAAAGTGGGACAAACTGGGGCTGACATTCAGTAAAGACACTGGATCCCATCTCTCCCTAATGAGATGTGTCATAGTGAAACTTTTAGCACTTCTGGTTCCCTCGTGCCTCGTTGGTTTTTTGGTTTGATGCCTCAAAGAAATTCTGTAGTTAACTTTACGTGGCAGCGTTTTTATCCAAAGCGACTTACAGGGAGCTGGCGCTGGGTGTCTGGCTCAGGGACACACCTGGTGGTGGATGGACGAGGAGTCAGACGTTTAACCCATTGAGCCGCCAACATACCAGAGATTATTACATTTGTTCTGATGTGGTTCAAATATCTTTTAACATCTGCCGCTCACGTTCAGGCATCCAAGCACGTTCTGACCGAACAGACATGCAACCATCACAAGCTGCTGCTCGATCAGAGTATTTACTGCAATAACCCAAAAATCTCGGCGAGGTCTCGCGGAGGGAACCAGCGTGATGCTAAGTCGGACTACAGACCCGTGTCCCCTCTACAGCAACATCAGCCAGGACATGTGCTGCAGATGGACTGGACTCATCGTGGCTCTGCTTCTGCTGGTTTCCCCGCTCCGCCTGCTGCTCCCTTGCATGGCTGATGGAGGCCAACATAGAGCACCGCCGTGAATCTGTACAGAATATATACACCACTGGGTTCCTACATGGCACCGGGCGGGTCGAGGTGAAGGTTTACTCACACAGAAAGACAATACAATCAACATGGTTACGCTGAGTACAGGTTAGTAATACAAATGTGGAGTCAGCACTATGAGGGAGGAGGTCCACTCAATAATCAGAAAGAGAAGAATAAGATAATAGACTTTTAGCTTCCTAATGCTGTGTCCCAACAGACGCTTTTAGAAAACGCTCAACACTGTTGGGTTAATGTGAGTCATCAGTACATTCAGTCATATCATCGTCAGTATACTACAATAAATGTGCATTTTAGAAAGGTGGACACCAGCGCGGTGCTCAGGGGTCCGTCCAAACTCTGGAGAACGGAAAGCTTGTGATGTACGGTCAGTTCGTCCTCTGTCATTAGTAGAAATCAGAGCGTTTCTCTTTGTTCTGTTCTCTGCCTCTCAGCGAGGCGAAGCGTATTCAACACCACGGGCGTGATGTAAAGCTGCCGTTCCTCATGTGAGCTGCGGTCACGTGGTCCTACTTCTTCCCTTCGCTCTCTGCGGAGACAAAAATAAAACAGACACTTTAGCCACTGTTCACCTCGAGAGCTTAATCAAGCTGGCGGCTGCGTTCGGGCTGGAGGTGCTGCAGCTGCACACGGAGTCAGGACCAGGGAGCCGCGGCCCCCTGGTCCTGACTCCTCCCCAGCCTTGCTCCTTGTACCTGGTATGGTAACCCGCATGTCATCAACTGTAAGGCGCTTCAGATAACAGCTCTACGCAAATGCAGCCGCACCAGGAACAAGCGCTGCAGCTACAGCAGCACAAACTGAAGCTGGGCCTGAGAGAGAGATGAGAGCGTTTCACATGCAGCCAACTAAACCTGGAGGGTGGATCATCAGTAGAACGGTAGAGGACTGTAAAAGGTTGATTAAGGGTCTAATTAGTGACAGGACGCCATTCATCGTGACCTAAAGCTGCTGCTGATCTTTTTTCTTTTAACCACCCTGAGCCTGGTTCTGTTCCCACCCTTTACCCCCTCACAGGGCTGCTCACCTGACAGAGAAGAGTCAGAACCAGGCTCATTGTCTTTGTAGTGAAACGAAATGCAGAGAGTCCAAAGTATGAAGAATAAATTCCATTAAAATCCCTCAGTCCTAACGAGTCCTAACGGGTCCTAACGGGTCCTAACGGGTCCTAACGAGTCCTAACGAGCTTAGAGCGCGTGGCCGTGTGGGAGCTGGAATGTCAGAAAGTCTGTTCTGGTCTCGATGCATGTGTGTAAAACGTAACGTGGCCTGAGACGGCGTACGGGACTCATCCTCGTTCCTCTGCTGCGGTGTTCTGCCACTGTCAACATCGCTCCGTTTCATCGCTCATACTTCACTGCAATCACCATTTGTAGATAACTGCAGTATTTGGCCCAGCCAGGTAATCCTCTCATTACGCCGTTTAACCCGTTCAAGCAAAGGCGGTGATGTATGGCCTCTGAACGTCTGTGGAACACACGGCGGAGCGGCGAATGATCTGCTGGATGATAACTTAAGGAGCCACATAATCCCGGCAGAGAAGGACGAGACATTAGAGGTACTGACTCCCCAGACGGCCTGAAAACGAGACACTGCTCCAGCTCATGCTGCTCTCACTCATCCTCTCTAAGAACATTTTCCTAACATGCAGAGTGAGTGTGTGAGTCTGGACCACAGCAGAGCTCGAGACACTACCGCTGCCGCTCATGCTTATTAAATAGCTGCAGCATAAAAACCTTTATCGCAGTAATTTCATATGTTTCTCAGACACTGATCATCAAAAGACTCCAGAGTGACCTCGAATGTGGCAGAAACTGCAGCCCAGTTGGAATTAGGTCACAGGAAGTAGAATAAATAACATTTCCCACCAACATAGGCTCTGACCACCACGCCTGACTGCCTAAATACACGGGTGGAGCAGCACGTACCGGTGGAGGAGTGTCCCGACACCTGCTGACTGGAGACCAGCGACCTGGAGCTCAACCCTTCAACACACAGAAGCGGACACAGAACAGTCAGGTAGGTGCAGCTTACTCAGAATCCGTCCATGAGATGAGAAATCATTAGGGGACGTTTGAGTGATGCTGCTGCTGCAGGGAGAACGGATCAAGTCGTCTCTCTCTCCTCATCGCGAGCTGGATTTCTGTCACACAGCTTTGTTCTGGAAGTGCAGCCGTACCTTGGTAGATGTCGTACTGTCCTGACATCAGGTTGTAGCTCATGCCCAGGTGTGTGTGATGGTGTGTGTGGAGGTGCCGACCGAACGACACGTGGTTTCTCTCGCGCTCCATCTCCCTCTCTCCCTCGGGGGATCCCTTCTCACCAGGCTGTAGGAACACACATTTTTCCTGAACCCTGCCACAGTCACTGAGACACGCTGACGGAGCAGAAGCTCCAACCCTTCATCTAACGGCCTCGCGCCCGCTGCATGTCTGAGTCACCATCAGTAAAAACAACACGTGACCTGTATTATTAATATTCTGATCAAAGCTGAACCACTCTCTGCTAACACCTTTCCTACTGGGTTCATAGATCAGGTGGGATTAGTCTCGTGCTGTGTCACTGGTGTCCAGCTGGACTTGGACTGGTGTCGACGTGTGCAACCTGACCCTTTCCTGCAGCGTCGTTCTGGCCGAGGAAGAGGACGAGTCGCCGCTCTGCTTGCTGCTCACAGCTCCTCCTTTGCCCGGTGGCGTCACCTCTGACTCCTCCCTGCCCGCCGTCTTACCGTAGAGCGGATAGTGGAAGCCTGGTGGATACGTAGACACACACAGAGACAGAAACAATGATGATTTCCTAAATACTGTGAATCTGACACCAGCCGCAGCTCAACGCCACCAGCGTCTTCTACACTTTAACCTGCTTCTGTAATTCAGAGACTGCTCCAAGTCCAGTTTGACGCTCTACACTTAAAAAAGTGACTCAGCAGAACGAATCGCGTTGTTAATGAGTGACAGGTAGAACTAACGCAGAGTCTCCTGTAATTCAAATAAAAGCCTTTAAAAGTGAAACTTAGATTAGCTCACTGTTAATGTTTTAAGACCAGAGTCAGGACCTGAGGAAGCAGGATATTCACAGAGAGGAAGGAGCGGTGTGGATCAGGCAGACCTGTGTCTGTGAACCAGTCCCTTCAGGTCTGACAGACATTCAGCGCCTCTACTTTAAACACGCACCGAGCAGTTCTCCATCGCTGCTCCGTTGCGCATTCATAGAACTGTTTCTCCTCTGAATATATCATGCACAAAGCAGAGTCTTTCTAATCTAGTCTGTTCCACCGGGACCGTGCAGCGTCATGAGAAACCAACAGTAGGCAGCAGCTCTTCTCCACGTGCTGCATGTCACTGTATAAACAGGAATATTAATATTTCTTAGGATATAATCTTGAGTTTATTTAAAAATGTCTACTTTCAAATCAACTGAACTGACTAAACTAAGCGTCTGTATCCGCCTGATAAGTTAGTTGAGTCTCCTGAGAATGTGTCTTTGTCTGATGGACACAGGATGTTCAGGGCTTCATGTCTTTGAGACGACGACAGATCACTAACCATTCGTTCCTTTCATGGCTTTTACAGCAACCAACCAACACTTCGGCTGCTTTTATCTCCCGTTGTCTTCACTCACACAGACTGTGAATTCGTCCATCTCTGCGAGACATTCTCGTGACCGTGCAACAAATCAGATGCTGAAGTTTAGCTAGTGTGACGCTGCACGACATTTTAATACAAAACTCAACTTCCTCTGGAGATGCACGTTATGTGTACGTTGCTACATTTCCAGTGTTGTGCTAAGCTATTCGCGGTTCGTGTGCAGCCTGGCCACGCGGGGGGGGGGTCAGAGATGGCAACGATGCCTCGGGCTGGTGATTCAGGAAACAAACATGACTGGTCAATACAATGAAGTCAGAATACTGGAAAACTGCTGCACTGCTCCTTTAAATTTCTCGACATTTTGCTCCGTCTCTCACCTGGGTAATTGTGGACTAGGGTTGGGGACATTCCTCTGTAGGAGCCCCCGCTGCTCTCACACATTGCCAGGTAGGGAGGGAAGGAGGAGTGCTGGTATTGGATGTAGGGTTGTTGGGGGGTCATGGGAGGAGACACCGCTGCCCGGGCACTCTGGGACTCGTCAGACAGCCCTCCCATTGGCTCCAGTCCGTGGTCATCCAGCTCGTCCAGCCTGTCTGAATCCTCCATGTCGATGGTGGATGGGAGATCGTGGGATCCGTGGACCCTGGCTTTTTTAGCATCTCCACTCACACCCCCTCCTCCTCCCGAGGTCATCTTGGCCCCGGCAGGCTTCACAGTAGTCCCCCATTCTTTCCCACTGTCTGCTTCACCCTCCTCGGCCTCCTCTCCGTGTTGACTCTGTAGCTCTGAGTATTTGCCGTGAGCGAGGCGGTGAGCCCAGGCTGGGCCGTCTGAGGGCTAGATCGATGGGGACAAGTGTTGGTGCTAGTTGCAGTGTTTCCACTATAATAATTTGTTAACAGTGGTGGGTGGGCTCAGTTCAACTTTGGTCCACGTCTCTCTCCCAGTTTTTGTTTAAACAGCCAGTTGCAGAGTTAATACCAACTACCTTTTTACTCAGAAGAGCTGAATGCTCAGCCATTTGAATTTGGGACTTTCTTGTACCAATGACTTTCTTGCTGCGATGGCCCACCGCTGCTGAATGACTATAGAGGAAACACTGAACTGGAGTGACCAGACAGAGCCAGAGACAGACCATCTATCACTGGCTCTGGGTGTGATGTTGATGAAGGATGACGACGTTTCGAAAGCAGGCGGCCACTCAGAGGTTGGCGTCCCTCTCAATGACAGCACATGAGCCGAATTTAGGCTAAACTGAAGGAGAAAGAAATATCCCTCCCTCCTCAACACAGCGGGCGTTCAATTCATACAGCCCTTCTACTGGTGGCGCGGCACGTGGTGAGATGACATGATAAACATTTGAACAAGAGCAGCTCATATCAAAACCAACGGAACTCTTAGAAACATTTGCTCCTTCATCTGTTTTATATTTACACCTAAAGTTTGCATCGATAAAAGCCAACTACACAATCTTTCTGCACCACGGGAGTCACACGGTCCTGGTTATTAGCACGTATTGGTTTAGCGGATTAATCTCTGTGCGACACTCAACAGCAGTCGTTAAACCAAACCAACAACACCATCAGCGGCGGCGGCAGGTCATAGACAGAGGGAGAAACTTACACTGGAAAAGGAAACATTTGAGTCCAGATCTGTCTGACTGTTTGGGTTGTGGAGTGATGAAGAAGAGGAAGAGGAGGGTGACCTGATGTCATCACAGTCTTTCACTGAGACCTGGTGCTGGTCCACTATGCCACCGTGCACCGACTTTATGCCCAGACTCTGCCCCCTTTCTCCTCTCTCACTCATCTCCACGTAGGACAGGATGGGTTTGGGACAGCACCCTTTAGCACCCTCTAAACCTTTACCTAGCATGGGCCCACTGCCTGAACCCCCAACCATATGTTTAATGTCCTCACTGTCTCTCACCCCCTGTCCCCTTTCCCCTCTTTGCTTGCTGCTGGGTGTCTGGTCACAGCATTTGGACGCCAGTAACAGTTTCTGGTCCATGTACAGTCCTCTGGAATACTGTCCGTAGTACAGGGACTGAGCCAGGGCCGTCTGAGTTTGACTCATAGCCAGCTGAAGCTGAGACTGAGGTGGCCCGTCGCCTTTCTTACAATCTAAAAACTCATGGGAGGAGATTTTGTCTTCATCTTTCACTTCTTCCTTTCTGTCTTTCCCTTTGCTGTCGTAGGCAGAGCTTTTGTGGAAAGCGCCGCTGCTGCTGTTCTGCCGTTCCGACTGCATGTACCCCGGCAGGTAGTAGGGCTCGTAACTGTGATAGTATGGGGATTGGGGGTCTTTTAAGGATGGGGCAGATGCCGTGGATGGCGTTTTACCAGAGTTACTATGGACGCTGTTGGTGCTCACTTCAGAACAGGCTGAAGATGCAGTCTTGGATCTGTTTCCATCCGAGCGGCATTCTGAGGATCCCCCGTCGTCTCCAGCATCGGAGATGTCAGAGTAAGCAGGACTATTGTTCTTGCTGCTGCTGTCTGTTCCCAGGCAGCTGCCACTTGCATCGAGCCGTGATGAGCTGCCAATGGAGGGACTGGGGGCGTTGTCAGTGAAGGTATAAACCTTATCTGCCTCTGCACGGATACTGGCCATCCTGCTCTCCTGGCTCTCCGTAAGTCCATTCATTACATCCTGCTTACTGAGGTGCTCCTTCAGAAGGCTTCCGGAAATTTCCTTGACACTGATCTTCGATCCAGTACCTTCTTCCATTTTGATTCCACTACTGTCACCATTAGGTGTCCTAGTTGGCGCATCTTTATGTTTGTCTTTCAGTCTGCGTTTCTCTTTTTTCCTGGTCTCTTTGCTGCAGGTAACCAGGGTGGCTTTCACAAGGCTTGGCTCTACAACCATGCTCAGCTTTGGTTTGATAGGTTTCAGGGGAAGGTTTTTACTTGTGAGGCCAACAGCTGCCATGGGAGAGGACTGCTGAGAGGTGGCAGGATCTGCTGTGCCTGTGGGATATGTCGTGTTGGGTATAGCTATCAGCTTGGGCGGAGCCGGGGCAGGTGCAATTGGACGGTTGGTCCGTGACTTGGACAGCTTCTCTACCTTCCCGTTGGCCTTCTTTCCTTTGTCACATGCGCCTCCCTTCTTGTCGATCAAACCTTCGGCTTCCAGTTTGGGCATTTCTACCGTGGAGTTCCTGTCTGGGACCATGCAGTTCTCCAGAACCACGGTCATGTTGGAGATGATGGGCAGGTTGCTTAGGTCATCGATGAGCCCATCTTTAAGCAGTGAGGTTCTTCTGGTTTTGGAGTTGGCTGTGGGGCTGTGGTCAGTGCTGAGAAGGAGCCGTCTGTTCTTAGGAGACCCTACCGTGGTCACCTTGTACAGAGGAGCGGGTTTCTTGGCACTCGTGCTGTTTGTCTCTGAGAGGTCATACGTCATGTTGCTGATTGTGTCCTCACAGTCTGATAGTCGCTCCTCACTCTCTCCATCCTTCATGGGTTCTAGCTCAGGCTTCCTCTGCTCTTCCACCTCCAGGTGTGCATGTGTCTGGTGATATCGCAGGCCGTTTATGTGCTTGTAGCGTTTAGTGCAGTTAGGATGGGGGCAGTCAATGAGAATGGGCGGGGGTGGTGGTGAGGAAGCACAACCTCCTCCTGGATCCATAAAGGAGGGGTCAGATTTACCCTGCGGCGTGGATGGGGCACTGCGAGATTTGGCTCGAATCCTCTTCCCGTTGCCATTTTTAATGTCCTCCGAGGACACGAGGCTGAGGTCCAGGTCTGCTGGAGGTTTGTTCTTTCGCTTCCCAGAGGAGAGGGTCGAGATGCTGTTGGATGATTTCACGTCATCCACAGCAAAGAAAGAAGGAGGCGTTCGGCAGTTACTGTTCATAAGGTTCAGGCTGCCTCTCCGTCCCTTGCTGTGGATGGATGCAGCGGTTCCAGCAACACCGCCTCCACGGCTCCTGTGCTGTGACAGACCCCTGACCTTAGCAGTAGGGGTTGGCTCAACATAGTGCCTCTCTGCCATGGCCATTCGCATCCGTTTTCCCCGACCACGCCCACCTGGTAACTCTGGGTCACTGGAGGGAGACTCACAAAACCTGGACAAAGCAAGAGAAACACAAAAGATTCCTTTGAACAGTCATTCACTGAGGCCTGAAATGGAGTTTGATGTTGGCTTATGCTAATCCTGCTGCATCAAACTGTATATCACCGTATCACATTGTGGTGCACCAGCACACGTCACGTTACGTTGGTTTGCAACTCTTCCCATTTTATTTCCACATGTCTTATAGCGAGACACATTTGGTCACAGACTGGGACTTGTCCAGGACGTCCAGGCTTCAACGCTCACACACTGAATGGCCTGAAATAAGGTCTCCTTTAAATACGAGGTGAGGAGATGCTCACTTTCTGTTCATGGCCATAGTTAACGGATGTGGAGAAAGGCTTCCTGTAGTATCACACTGAATGCAACCTACCACTTCCTGTGGGATAAACTGAAAAACACGTCAGACTATCAAGCTGAAACAACTTGTTTATGCGGTTGTTCTTGAAAGGTTTCAACCGAGAACAACTTGTTCATGTCATCACCCAAATTGAACTCAAAACCTTGGAAGATAACAGATTATCATTCAGGGCTCGTTTGGACCATTTGGCAGAGACTCCAGGGATAAAAATGTATTTTTCTCTTCTGTTCTGATAACATAACAACCTGCACAATCCACAGCTATCTCTGTGTTTGATATGAAGTCGTTTTGTATTCGCATGCCGTCCTTCCTTCTTTGAAGTCTTTTGATGCTGTTTACCACGGCGCCTTGCATCTTAACACTGGAGACGCTTTACCACACTCACACATTGTTATTTATTTCTAAACCCCGTCTGCTGTGATGAGCTAAATGAATTGCTGCCTATTTCTTCACAGTGCCGAGGCTGGACTCTGAACCCTGCATCTTTACTCGCTGGTTAATGCATTAATTATGACGCAACATCACAGGACTGGTTGGTGTTAAATACTCACAGTAGAAATTCTGACCTTGGAATGACTGTTTGGGTTTTAATCATATTATTAATGGAGCAGACTTCAGAGCACGTTGAGACTAGACTTTGTCTCCCTCTGTGATTTTAAAACGATGATATCTCACATTTCCTATGATGTCTGTAATTGCTTTTTTTTACACCAGCGTGTCCCTGAATGTCACCAAAGCTGCTGAAACAGGCAACTGAATTTAGAAGTATTTTCTTTGGCATTTCAAGGATATTTCCAGCTCTCATGCCTGCAATTAAAAATTGATTTGACTAACTGGCGTGTTGGTTTTCTTTCTTAGCTGTTCATTTAATCATGGCATCTTCTATCTCCACTGGCAGATGCCTACCAGTCCCCAGTTTCTGAGATGAAGCTATAATTGCTGCGACAACAATCAATTACATACAGGAGCAATAATTGAGAGGTTTCAGCCCCACGAGGAGGAACTGTCACATTTTCCTCAGAGTAATTACAAAAACCACTCTCCATTTGTAAAACAGTTGGGGTGGAGAGCGCAGAGCAATTTTGTTAAAGCTCATCATGGAACAACAGCTCAAAGCCCCAAAACCAATTTCGCCTGTTTCTTTTAAATGATTTGAGCAACATTAAAGAGCTCTTTGTAGTCAATCAAATAAACAATCAGCATTTAAAGGCCAATAAGTATAACAATAAAATGATTAAACGTGATACTGATTTAAACCACGCAGCCGTGAGTGGTAAAAATGTGTTTGCAACATGAACTAGAACTGTGCCAAGTGCCAGGAGCTCGGTGCATGCTGCACGTCCTGTAGAGCAGTGGTCAGAGTGGTGCACGACCCTACAGCTGAAACTCAGGGTCAGAGAGTCAGATGTAAGGAAGCAATCTGACCATGAGCCTCACCTAACCTGAAAGAGTTGTCCTCCCCATCATTGGTGCCATTCCTCAGCATTGCTCTTTTGATTCGTCTAGTACTGACATATGTTTGCACAGCTGTAAGCTCACGTCACCTGGTATCACCTCAGCTCTCCTGGAACCTCGCTGGAGGTGAAGCACCAGGAACTATCCACAACTTTGGCCCAATGGAAAACCAAAAACAAACGGAAAAATTGTACATGTGGATTCTGCAAATACATTTTGAAAACAGCGTCTTCTGTAGAGGACGTGAAGGCTGTTGCGGCACTGAAGATGCAACAGAAGGTTATGCTTGGTGTTGCTTGGTGTTGGTGTTTTACCGCCTCTTATCACTGTGCATGCGTGTGCGGTTACCTCGGAGGAGCCCAGTCGTGTTTGGTGCAGTCCAACAGCGTTCCCACGTAGGTTCTCTTCCTCCATGTCACGTTCACCACCAGAACACCTGTCAGCCACACAGGACAAATAAGATCCGAAGATTAGGTTCTGAGGAGTTTCAGTCGGTATCGGAACAGACGAGAAGACAAAATCTGTTCTGAGAAAATGTGTGTTTTAACAGCTGCCTTTTCTCTCCATCCTTCTTAAACTTCCTGCACCGTTTCTATTGTTGTATATACAACATAGAATAGAATAGAATAGAATAGAATAGAATAGAAGACAGGGTACAACAAGAGCGCCACTCCCTTTGAATGCAGAGAAATACAATAACAAAATGAAATGTAAGAACAAACAACGATATACAGCAGCATTAATGTAGGAAACAGAATTTGGGGTAAATTGAATGTCACACACATGTTGTTGCACACTGTGTCTGTTGTATAGTAGCAGAACATATGCATTATAATTATATTGCACACACGTCAGCTCTTGCAGCTTTACAAACATCCCCACTTCTTTGTTGTCACTCGCATCCAATGAGGAAGCAGCTGTGCAGGAGGATCAGGAAATAAAAGGAGCACGCTGCACCTTCGAGTGTCATGGTGCTGATGAGCACTCGTCTGAGAACAGCAGGAGTTACCGGCGCGGAAATGAAGAGCAGCGACAACCCAGTTCCCAGTTTTAAGAGGCTCTGGTTGTTTTCATACCGTGGAGGAGAAGTTCAGACCGACACTGGAAGAGTCATCTGAGGAGGAGAACGCAGTCAAACGGCTGTCGGGATTTTGGTTGGAAGAAAAGTTTAGTAATCAAGGTTTCAATTCTAATCCGAGGAACGAGGACCCTTCAGCCATCTGAAACAAACGTCTCTCCTCCCCTTCTTTCACCCCCCACCCCCACCCCCCCTCACACTGACATTTGAAAACCATTAACCTCTGTTTCGTGATGCGCCAACGGCAACAGAGATCAAATCTAATTTCTGACACATTAAGGCGCTTAAAACAAGTTCCGACTGCTACACACGTCGACTCCCTGCTCCTCAATCAAGTCTGATGGCCGCCACCTCAGAAACAGCGAATGAGTCGGCAAACGTGCTCACGAGACTCCTGAACAAGCAGTGGACGTAGATAAAATACATGTTCACACATTCTGTATCACTAATACAAACCGTTCCCGGATGAGCACAAACACTTTATGGCATCAAATTTAATTATTCTGCAAGATTCAACATCATTTATGACACTTTTGTCCTGAATCCACATAATAGGTTGAAAAGGACTGAATCAGTTTCCTGCTCTGAGTTCACAGGTGCAGATGCTCTGGGAAGCAAACTAGACCCAGCACGACTTTGTTCTGATTAAATGAATGAAACAACCATATATCCAACAACCAGCGTGAGATTCGTTGAGTTCATGGCACATGTAAGAAAGATTTCTGAGATAGACAGTTTTACATATGAGGTCACAGTGAACCTGACCTTCATCATCACCATTAACTCGCAGGTTTCTTCTCTGAAGAAAGTAAAGTGAGGTCATCTCAGTATTGACCTATTGACCTGCCTCGTTTGGACAGTTGGACCAGGCTGGAAACAGATCTCTACACATCATGTTCACAGCACTGAGCCACAACCGAATCACTTCTGAGTCACTTCCTTGAGTCCATGTTGACCGTGACGCCGTGTCAGAAGGAATCTCTCTGCATACATTCCAATAAGCGTCTTTGTAATTCAGAAAGACACAGAGACGCTGTGTCGGCACAGTGGGAGGAATCCCAGCTTCACCAACTGTCAGGAGGACACTTCACTGCACCACAGCTCAGCACAGTAACTGTTCAGCAGCTCCAGAAAGACACAAACACCACCCTCCTGCCCTCGTCATCAGATCCCAGCAGAGTACTGAACAATAGGGTTTCCTGCTTTAGAGCTTTTCTAAAGAACCACGTGGAACTATGATAGAACCATATCTGCTGCACAAGAGTACACGGGTACAGTTGAGAACCTGCGGTACAGCCGTCCCAGCCGGCCTCGCTAACACATGCCGCGCACACAGGGAACACGGGCGTTGTTCTGAGGTATATTAGCTTCTCTGTCACATGCAGCATGTGTCCAGCATCCAGACTGTGCCCCTGCAGGATGGGAAGCATGTGTGATTATCTTTCTTTGCTCTCCAGACGTGGACCAGTCAAATAAACCAGAATGTTCATGTGCAATCAAAGAAAACAATCCAAACAGAGAAACCTGAGGGAAAATAGCGGCGCTTCCTCTTTACTGTCTTGTTGAATTCAACCGTGACAGCGTTTCTATTTTTAGGCAGCGTAGCTCATCAGTTTTCACCTCACTGTAACAAATGTTTGTTGCCCGTGTTGAATTCTTCAGGACGCGTTCGACATTGAGACGCCTTTGAGTTGTTTTTATTTCCAACCCTTGAAATCAGGAAATAAACACGTGTCATGCAAATGCCTGTGCAGTGTTTTAAAAGAGAGAGCAGCGATCAGAGGATCCTTGAATCTCTGTGACTTCAGGGTTTGTTTGTTGTGACTCAGGAAAAAGACTCTTTCTCTGCAGACACCAGAAGAACTGTAGTGATAACACTCAGAGCGGATCTTTCCTTCTCGTTCCCTCTCAGCATCTCCTTCGGCTTTTTCTGGAATCTGTGAGCAGCTGCGACGGATAAGTTTCAAGTGGCCAAACTCGCACGTCATGTGCCGAGCTTTTTCTCTGAGCCCAGCTCCCCCCCTGCTCTAATACAGCAGCTCTCATCCAGAGTTTGTGGTTCAGGCAGCAACAGCACTTTGGTTAAATGTAAATAAAACCAGGCTGCAGTAATTCTGACATTAGTTTGTTTTGTTCCGAGAGCGAACAGCAACGACGGCGCACACAAAAAGAACCACGTCCATAAACACAGCGGGAGGGTTTGGGGAATACTGCAGAGGACTGTGAGGTCGTGAGGCCTCTGAGCTCGAGTGTGTGTGTGGTTTTTTCTCCCTAATTATCTTTTCACGATATGACACACGACGTCCAGCTGAGCCCTGCTGCAGGAGTTCGTGTAGAAATCCATTCTTTCATTACATCAGCATTCAGACCTGCAGAACCTCAGTGGTCTTGACGCTGACGACCACATCTCTGACATGACGACATCGACTGTGCTGTAGTTCTGTGTTTTACACTAGCTGTATGGAAACAAGAAGGTCGAGGTGCTGTCACTTCCTGCTTCCTCTAACAAAACAGGTTCATCAGTGGACTCTGTGTGAAGCATCGTAGCATCTTCCCCTGTTTCCTGAGCCAACTGTACCAACAGCGTGTGTTATCAATCAGCTGCTTTCCGCCGCCTATTATATTTACATATATATATGTTTTTACATAATGCCGATCAGCGCCCGGCAGGAATGATGCACCGTTCTCCTGACGTGCTTCATCTTTGTGCTGAAGTCAGAGCGTCTGTGCCGCTCAGTTAAGAGTGAAGCCAATCACTGTCTGATTAGTGCTCATCAGACTTTGGTCTCCTGCAGGAACGGAGGGAGGGGGGTGGGGAGGGAGCTGAGACGGTGGCCTCGTCTTCTCCCATTTCTGTCTTTTCTAATTAGTATTCTGCTTAATTAACATGCAACCTGCATCTCCTCCTCCACCACCGTGAGGCTCCAGTTATCGCCGCGCCTCCTGAGCGACAGTCCTCGAGCAGCAGGGACGCATCCTCCTCCTGTCTCGCTCTCTCCGACTCCGGCGCTGTCCATCGCTCTCCATCTGACGGAGTAATCTTCCCTCATCCTCTCTGCCTCCATCTTTACATTCCTCTCCAGCGCTTCTTTCCTCTGGTGGTTTAAAAATAGACAAAGCGTTTGTTGCTATTCTGTCCATCTCCCCTCTCACACTGAGCCTGTGGGGACACACGCTGAGCACTGAATACATTTCCTCGCTTCTTATTCATCTCCCTTTTCTTCAGGTTGTTGATGTGATGTGTATGAATTACTCCACCTTTACCATGATATCCATGGATCCTGTTTCTCTGCGTCACGTGGCTGATGCTGCATCTCCAGCTTTGATGTTGCCTCTTTGCATTTATTGCCTCCACAGCGGGAGGTGGAGCAAGACTTCAGTCCCGTTAGCAGAGATGTAAATGATAATAGTGGCCTCTGGGCCTGTATTTGTACTCCACCAGAAACAACCCACATTTCTGGGAGCAGCCGCCTTTTGCTCTGATGACAGCTTTGCACTCTTGGCAGCGTCTTGGGGACGTCACCTGGAATCGTTCCCAGAGGCTCCGTACCCGTTGGATGCTGTTCTTCACTCTCCCAAACCCTCTCCTGACACCTCCATCACTCACCTTCAGACACGCAGCTCTCATCTACCTTAACGGTGTGTTTGGGGTTATTGGGGTAAAGCTGCTGGTCGCTCAAAGGGTTAAGTGTATTGTATTGTACTTTATATTTTGGTGGTTAAGACTTAATGTGATGAAGACCTGTCTCCTCTCTTTATTTGAGACCATTCAGAAAGGAGAAATAACTCGGCGACACTGTTTGTGTTGGTTTTGCTGTTTACCTTCTGGGTTTACTTCCTCCTCTCTGTTCTTTTAAACCCATTAAAGTCTGCGTGGGTGGGAAACATTTGAAGGCGGTTTCCTTTCAGCTGGCTCTCGTGTCCACCGTCTGGTTTTCCCTCGCTCCATCTGAACTCTCTCTCTCAGCAGCAGATAGCATCTTCTCCTCTTCTCCACCCATCCATCCTTCTCTCAGGCCTCTTCTCGCCTGCTATATATATTCCCCAGCATATTGTTTGTATGTCCTCCTTCTTCTCCTCTTCTATTTTAGCCTCCACAGAGAGAGTAGCTCCAGTTAATTAATACTGGGCCGGGATACAAACGCCTCT
Organism: Microctenopoma steveboyesi; assembly: GCA_032359275.1. Classification (NCBI taxonomy): domain Eukaryota; kingdom Metazoa; phylum Chordata; class Actinopteri; order Anabantiformes; family Anabantidae; genus Microctenopoma; species Microctenopoma steveboyesi. The sequence goes on along the minus strand of JAUMHF010000026.1, from coordinate 21,039,355 downwards.
CTGCACTTCAGAGGCTGGCGGCTGGCAGAGCGAGATGGGAACCGAGAGATGGGACTTATTCATTAGCAGCCCGCAGTAAGGTACCGCACCTCCGCCGAGAGGCTGCAGTGCCAAGCGCTGTCCTCGTTAGCGGCCTATCAAAGTGCGGTGGCGTCAAAATTGGAGGGTGAACCATCGCAGCGTCTGATCGGCAGCCCGGTTCTCCCATAGTATCATTTGGTAGCACTGAGTGGGTTTCTGTTACGGACTCGTGATTGTGTGCATGTGGAAGCCAAGCGGCTCTTCTGAGGATGCAGGAGCGCTTGAAGATAAGCGCCGCGCCTCAACAGTCCCGGAGTGATGAATAACCATCGAGCTCTTTTTGTAGCATATGTTTTTTGAATCCACGCAATTTGATTTGGCAGCACTTGTCTTCGGAGGACAAACTGCGTTTGTGAAAGATTTCATCCAACCACCGACAGAACGGGTCCCACACACACGTCCTGTTAAAGTAAAGTAAATACCCCCCCAGCCGTGTGTCAGCTGACACTAAGCTAAACACACTGAGGCTCTTCAAACATCAGTCTGTGTTGGGCTCTGCCGGCTGTGTCCAGACCTCCCCTGCTCACACGCTCTGGAAACACACAATGGTCCAGTGAACCCGAGGAACCATTCCTCAGGAGGAAAACTATTTAATCAGCTTTGAGTCCAGACAGACTCGTGCTCGCCGGGAGCTGCCAGAACTCTGGATAAATTCCTCCTACTGCTTCTGAATGAACAGCTTCCAGTTACTGACCTGACTGTGGCCTGGCTGACGGAGACCGGAACAAACCTGCATCTCATCTTTTACACATTTTCACCTCGGAGATCTTGGTGAGGTTTGGTCGGTGATTAAGAGCCTGTCAGCGTGTTTAAACAGGCAGGACAGCGTCTAAGCATAAAGAGTGCTGCTTTTCCACACATCAAGGCAAGAAAAGTGTTTTGTCAAGTGAAGCCAGTAGATAATAGAAGGCGCTGATGCGTTTCAGCCATCGTGGCCTCACTGGAGCGCGACAAAAGAATTTCATTTACCCATGTTTGACACACGGGACCTTCAACATCTTCACCAGCGCGGAGTGCATATTAGTAAATGCTCCGACTCACCGTTCAGTTTCCCCTCAGTCACACACACACACTCGGCTTCCTGTTAACAAAAACACTCCCTACCTTCCTCCGTCTCATGCCACACGATTCCCTCCAGGTTGACGCTGGTCCCAGGCTGACAGGGCCCCACACAGGCCGCGTCACCCCCCAGAGCCCCTGAGAGGCCTCCATCCTGGGTGTTGGTGCCAACGGACCTCGTCCTCACCGCCAGCTGCTTGGGGTTTGAGGTGGGCAGGGCCAGAGCGGAGAAGGAAGGGGCCGAAGGCAGGAAGGAGCCAGGGGCCCCGGGGTGGCTGGGAGCGGGGGGAGCTGGCACCGTGAACATGGGGTCCACCTGAAGAGGAGCAGAGAGAGAAAGTCAGAGAAGGAGAAACGGCCACGCGGCTCGATATGTAATTTTACTTCACTTCATTTCCGTTCTAGCTCAGTTTCATTATGTTTTAATGAAATCCAGGTCCATGACTGTGCTGAACACCGAGACACAGATTATTAATGTCACTGTAATGTTCCTGACGGGAATCCATCTGACGTGGGATTATTTCAATGTTGGATCATGCTCAATAATGCAGGAAACAATGGGAAGGACATTTCTCCAAATGTCAAACCATTCATTATTCTGTGTGCCGCTACCTGCTTCCTAACGCTGAGTGGCAGCTAATCATCTCTCAACCACATCCACACTTATAAATACCTGCACCCCCCTTATTATTTAGATTCTCTCTGCCATCACTACTCGGGTCCTGAAGTGGCAAATCATTCTCTATGAGAAGTTTGGATGGAGGTTTCCAACTGACAAACTGCAGATTCTAATTAGCTGCCACTTCTGCACAGAGCGACTTGGCAAAAACCCGCAGCAGTATAATAAGGCAACATTACTGGAGTTGATCCAGCGAGACAGAAACAACCCGAATGTTTCTGAGTCGACACAGAAAATGAGATTTGTATGCCGTTAGAGTCTGTGTGTGGATCAGCGTCTCGTTTATTGATTTCTGTTTGTGTAACATGAGCGTTAGTCACATTTCTCCACGTCGGCGGAGGAATGCAGACTAAATCCTGCTCGAAGAAACATCTCAGGAATGTGTTTGTGGCAACACAACTCTACTCTTTGTATCGACAACCATTCAGTCCAACACTAAAATGCACTTTATTCACAGGCTGTCATTTTGTTTCTGTGTCAGGTTATAAAAATTATTATTAATCAGAATCAGAATCAGAATCAGCTTTATTCGCCAGGTATGTTGCACATACAAGAAATTTGATTTGTTCTTTTGTAGCTTTCTAGGACAGTACAGATAGAAAACAATACAATAAATTAAAGACAAATTACAGACAAATACAGACTTTGTAATAAGACAGAGAGACAAGAGACAAGACAGTGTGTGTGTGTGTGTGTGTGTGTGTGTGTGTGTGTGTGTGTGTGCTGAGTTTAGTGCACTTTGTGTCCATGTAGCAGCAGCAGTCAGTTG
>JAUMHF010000026.1:21014486-21029518 GCA_032359275.1 Microctenopoma steveboyesi | reverse complement strand
TGTGTGTGTGTGTGTGTGTGTGTGTGTGTGTGTGTGTGTGTGTGTGTGTGTGTGTGTGTGTGAGAGAGAGAGAGAAACAGAATGTGCTGCAGGCAATCAGGGGTTTGTGGAGTGTGTCTTTGTGTATGTGTCACGTATGTTTGTGATGGTTTGCAAATGGTAGCCATATTTTTTCCCATTTTCTCTCCAGCACTCTCATCTCTGCTCTGTCTTTTCACTCGCTACAGTATGAGCAGATGAGCACACACACACACACACACACCACTTACCTTTTCAGAGAATGACAAGCTAATGGCATTTAAACCAACCGAGTGAAAAACAATGCACATTACTCACTGCCATAATAACTCCTGCTGCTGCTGCTGCAAAACATCTAAAACCTAACAACCGCTTCGTTCCTCCAGAAACACCACTGCTGCACAACCAACCATTAACAATAATTATGTCAGGCTTATTCTGCATAAATTAATCTCCCAGAGCTGCAGTGTTTGCAAGCAGCGTTTTCCTAATGATATAATTATAAAACATCTGAACTGAGACAGACATCACAGGCTGGCAGCCGACGTAGCACCAGAGACTGTTTTAACGTACGGGAGACTCCATCAGGTTACGACGGGGAAATCTGAAACCTGCCTAATGAATGCAGCGGCCTCCTCGTCAGGCAGACGCCACATCAACAGTCACGTCGTAATTTGAACGATTACAGAAGAAAAGTGAACTGAACAAAAACAGATTTCTCGCTTGATAAAAGCTGAAGGAGAAAGAAGATGATGAAACCTTCCCATGACCAACTGTACCAACAAACAGCCTGAGCTCACACGTCCACCATCAGATGCAGCCGAGAGACTCGTCCCCCACAGACGGCGTGAATCACTGGGTGTCCGTGGCCTTCACTAGTAAAAAGACCTCATAAATTCTTTTTCCAAATCAGAGACAAAGGACGGACCTAATCCAAAACCCAGCCCACCTTCGTGGCATCAACAGCTAACAAAGCACAGGGCCCTGCAGAGATGGTTACACAGTACGGAGCAGACCTCTGGAGTTTCTTATTGACACCAGAAACAGTGGAGACTTTGGATTAAAGCTAATTACCAGGATTAAGAAGCTAATTCTAGGCTGTGAAGGAGCCTCTCGACAGGACTGTTGTCTTCATATGAGCCCAGTGCTGGTTCTGGCTTGTGCGACTGTGGCAGGTTGTCTGAAGTCCAACAGTAGCCTTTAACTTCTGAGTATCACATTTACGCCCAGAAACTCTGAAGATGGTGTTTGTGACGCCAACTTCCCACAGACCTCCGTTCATGTCTGGTGTCCACGGGAAAGACTCGAGAACATGCTGCCAGGAAAGTAAGCAGCTTCTTCTTACTGTTCGCTGCCGACACTGCACCAACCTGCCTTCCAGACTCACGCCCCATGTTTTACCTCACTGCGAGCACCAGCTCAGAAATCCTACTGAACACCACCAGACGAGAACGCACCACTGCAGTCTCTCTTCTGCCATGAATAAAAACCATCTTTCACACGCCGGTTTTGCTTTTAGGTTTTACTCCGTCGCGCTGTGAAGAACACTTCTACAAAGCAGCAGCATCGCTCTAAAACATCACCATCAATTCACATTTCGGATTCACAATGTGATCTGGGATTTTAGGAGACTGCGTGTGAAAAGCTGTCGTTAAATAAACATGAAAGGCCGAGCAGTGAGTCTTGGGTTTTTCAGGTAATGACAGAAGGTGGGTGGTGACATAACGATGCGTTTTCTCTCTCCTGGCGTTTCTGTGAGCAGTGCTCCGCTCAGTGAATGCAGACGAGATCCTGCCGGGCTGCAGAGCTGGTGGGCGTACCGTCTTGCCACGAAGCCTTTTCACACTGGTTGGCGCTGTTACTTTCATACCTAATGGACTCTCAGACCTTCCTCCACATGAGCTGCTCTGAGGACACTTCTGTGCCTCCACCCGCGGGATCGCTCCCTCGTCCTGCTCATCCACCTTTGGATGTTTCAGCTCAAATGTAAAATCTTCATTCAGCTCACTGAGCCAGTGCCAGATTACACTGCGTTACTGGTCCTAATTTCAACAATCAAACCATTTCAAAGACGCATAAACTGAGAATCATTGTGGACACACTTCCACCAATTTGTGTCGACGACACTTTTAAACGAGGGCGAAGTACCCGCTGTAAAAACCAGGGATGGAGCTGCAGCCTGCAGTGGCAGCGTGATTGACAGTTTGGGATCACAGAAAGCAGCAGGACGACAATTCTTTCCTTCTAAGACCAAACATGTTGAATCATTTTCTAATTCTACACGTGCAAAGCCGTACAGTGCTGCGTCAAACAGAGACTCGTGCTTTCTGTTAGGTCTCCAACATTAATCCTGATCTACATAAAGTGAATGTTCCACCTGCAGGCTTCACTGTAAGATTAGTCAACGAGCACCTGACAAATGTTCATGATGAGACACAGACGGACTGATTCTAATGATGTAAGCTGGTGCAGCAGAGAAGCACGTGGGACAGACCAACACAGGTATGTAGGTGCCAAAGAGGCCAAAGTCTGATCCGTGGTGGGACGAGATGCTGATGCTGCTGCAGGAGGTGGAGTCAGACTACAGGTGAAGTCCTCGAGCCTCCACACATCCAGCCGAAGTGAAGAACAAAGAATGAACATTTAAGCGCAAAACAGTTTCCTGAATAAAAAGACATCTGTTTATTTATTTCCACAGCTTGATTAAAAGGTTGAGAGGTGGTTCCTCTCACTGCTGTGTGCGTGTGCGTGTGTGTGCGTGTGTGTGCGCGCGTGCTGCCATAAACAACCCTTCACTGCGCCAAACATCCTGCTAGAAAATGACTGAAGCAGCCTTTATTTGTGTTTGCTTTTTGTTCAAAGACGCTATTTGAGAAAATGCATTTGTTTTGAGTGGGATTCAGACACACACACACACACACACACACACACACACACACACTTAAACAGTTAAACACTGATAGTTTTACTGCAGAGTGAAACCTTATTTTCCTTCCTGGTCGTTGTTTTCTTGTTCTTGTTTGTAACGTCTTGACTTAAATCTGAATTTGATTCAGTGTCAGAACATTAAACTCATGAAACTCGTGCTCTGTTCAACGTGGCCAAAATAAAACAACTGTGGTCGACAACTCCTCCACAGTGATGTGAACGGCTCGTTGCCTGTTACGGTTTAATTGCAGCTGTTGCTGTCAAAGTTATTAGGAGCCAATAGCTGTGGAGCAGGCAGCTTTTCTCCCATAATAAATGAAATCTCATTCAACAATGCTTTCTGTGTTTACTTATATTGGCATATTCAATATATGTAAATATATAATATGAAGTGACAAATATGCATAAATATTAAAAAAACACTGTTATAGGTGCAGTTCTAACGTTTTGGGTTCAGACGTGTATTCTGTCAGAAACTGAAAAAAGCTCTTTAATATCTGCACATCTCCAACAGAAAGTTTTCCCCAGGATGATGGAGCCAAGGTCACTGCTCATTTTCAAAAACCTCTGAAGCCTTGGATCTTTGTCAGATTCACCAGGGGGCTGCTTCTGCCTTCTGCCTGTGTGATTTCCATTTTTTCAACCAATAACTTTCTGTCAATCACAGCCCAGTGCAGCCAACTGACAAAAACCAAAGCAGAGCTCTTCCACCAGCATCGCTCTATAAAACTAAAATTGAAGGCGACTTTCACACCGAGCTTTAAACTGGTTCTTTTCTTCCTCAGCGAAAGAAACTGAGAATGAAAGAAGTCTTAAAAAAACACGGAAACACAGGAGATTGCCTTCAGGGATGGAAAAAGAAGAAGTATATCGCAGAAAACACAATTCTCTGTGAATAAAAACAACCCTGAACACACCACCTCCACCAGCTCCACATAAAGTGGTGGTGGTGGAGTTTATTATTCAAATAAACTCAAAGTCAGAGCTGAATCTTCATTTTATTTGATTTCTCAAACCCATTCAGTCACAAACTCACACGTCTGCATGGATTCCTGAAAATACTAATTCATTTAAAAAGTCCCAGTTTGTACATTTCGCCTTCATGCAGAACATTCATTAGTCAATTAAGTATGAAAAGTGCATCAAGCTGCTGCTGATGAGCAAACAGGTGGGCAGAGGTGTTTCCATCAGGAGATGGTGAAGGACAAACACATGAACGTGGAACGTTACCCAGTAAAGATGCAGCGTCCAGACAGAGGACAACTAGTTTGGCACGATAAGGTTACTGAGCAATGGTGTTATAACACAGTAAGAGCCGGGCTCAGCGGTTTTTAAGCCCTTCTCACTCACAGACATGCTCTCAGTGTAACGAGTGACGCTCAGAGTCGTCCACAGACCCTGGTAAATCCACGCTCAGCCCTGTAGAGTTGCTGTGAATGTGACTGTGTTTCAGAGGGATGTCTGATCACTGTCCGACCACTCTGAAGCTCGCTGCAGTGCTCTACTCTTTACCCAACATCAGAGCAGCTTCTGGTGCAGACGGGACACGTGATGGTGTGAGAGCTCCAGTGACCTGATGACAACACCCTACATAGGTTGGTCCACCGGTCACACACCACCAGGTCAACGACACTAATTCCTGTGCAGATAATAAATTTAGCAAACAGCATCACCATTAACACGTCCTCCTCCATTTCAGAATCATTTCCACATTCTGAGTGTAACATGGTGAATTTGAACAAAGTGCATCCAGTCACTGCTGCTTATCAGCTTCATGCTGACAGCTGAAAGCTCTGACGAGGCTCAATCTAAGGGGCAATCAATGAATACGTAACGGGTCCAGTTAACTGGAAAAAGAGGTGGTGTTGTTTCCGTCAGCTGTGAAACTGGAGGGAGCTGGACTTCAGCCCGCCGGCTGTAAATCTGTCCTCACTGACGGGACCGTGAGTTCACTTATTTTAATAATCTAGTTCTGATCCCACAACGGTCCAGAGACTGTGATGTAACGCTGTCATCATCACGTGAGGAATATTTGCTCCCTCACACTTTGGCAGGAAGCGGAGGAGCTGACGGTGTCTGAGCGATCGCTCTGCAGATCTGATGCAACATGAGTGTCAGTCAGCACGTGATGAGCCCACAGCTGATGCACACTGGTCACACAGCGCTATTAGGATTATTTATTAAGTGCTCTTTGATTTACTTAACTCCTGCTGCACAGTACAAACACTGTGCTCACATTAAAGCATCTTTTGGGAATCAACCGTTTGAAATCAATGCGCTCTGGTCAGCAGAGCACAGCCCTTTAATCTAAACTACAACAAATATGAAGCTCAGACTCACTGTTTATGCAGAAATAATTTGAAATGTGCACCTTGCTCCCAACACGTCTCTACACTCGGATCCGTTTTGGAACATATTTGTGCTACTGCAGCTTAAAGACAATCCTACCTCCAATAAACCAGCCACTGCGTTACCTCTTCATCCATCAGCCACGTACAACCGGCACGTTTTGATTTCGTTTCCCCTGTTCAATCGGATTTGGACTGAGACCAGTGGATATTATCATGCTGTGAATGTTTGGTTTTTAGCTGGCGCCCTGTGGGCCTAAAGAAGCAGCTGTGTGTCTGTGCACATGGTGAAAGGACAATAAAGCTGTTTGCGTCCTTATCTCTGCTTCATTAGAGAAGTTCTAACCTGCAGCAGGATGTGACAGCGGCTGGAGCGCGTCCTGCTGCTGCTGTACTGTACGTTCACGTCTAAAAGCGTCTCCAGACACAAACCACAACCCAATCATCTGTTAGGCAGCCAAAAATTGCCACTGTCACAGATGATGAACTCACCAATTCTAACTGGCAGCAGAAACAATTTCGACTGCATCCAGGAGAGAGAGTGAATATGCGGCTGGAAGACGAGCTCCAGGATGAGGGTTCACTCTGCTCCAGCGCACACGCTTCACGTTCTGTGGAACCGTTACATGACTACTTCATCAGAGGCAATAACCTCTCATATCGATTCATAAGCGCTCTTAAGCTAGAAAAAATAACTGAGCTTCACACAGTCTAATCCAATTCCTACGCCTCGTCATCAGTCCTCTCTGATGTGGCTGCACAGCTCTGGTCGGTGCACCTGAATTAATCTGCCGTCAATAACCAGACACCTCATCATGACTTATGAGCTTGTTCATGGCATCATTTTGTGCACTATTCCTGAGATTTTACCTTCCTCACTATTGAACCAACAGACGTAACCAGAATAACGGGAGAGGCGATTCGAGATGAAGCGAATCCAACAGAAGCTGCGTTTCTGTTGTTCCATCGGGATCCAGCCTGCAGGGATCCAGGCTGACAGACAGGGAGTGATAGCAGAGCAGCCGCTGTCATTCACAGACAAACTCAAGTACATCTTATTGTCATGCAGATGACAGTCTGAGCCTCAGCAGCAGCAGCAGCAGCAGCAGCAGCAGCAGCAGCAGCGGAGCTGATTCCCTTTCTGTCAATGAGGCTCCATCGGATTGTTTCTGAAGCTCAATCATCTCATCTGCCACAGAAGGTTTTTTTAAATCAGACTCATCTGCACTGACACCGTCAGTAGATGAGTTCAGCACACTGATTGAGAATGAAACGCAGGTTCGTCTCTGAACGTCTGACACCAGGCAGTGTGAATAATGTGTAAAAGTAGGAGTAAGTTAATCAACAATCTCTCCGTGTTTAGTTCAGCAAATGTTAGCATGGTAATGTGCTGTGAACATGCATAAAAATTAACATCAAATCACCGAGGAAACTACAACACCCACATAATATTATGATGAATCGTGCTGTAGCTAGAATATGAGCATCAGTGGAACAATACGTCATAATATGAACTTTAGTTGGACAACACATCATCCCAGATGTAATCAGATTAATCTGTGGGACCAGTTTGTGGTGAAGATGGGAAGCTTCTGAAACGTGAATAAAGATCCCTGAGCACCTTAACGGCTCCACATCACTCGTTGGTAACTTTCACGCTGAACCTCGTGTAGCTGTTTTCCCTTTGTCCGGACCTACAGTATCCCAGGTCACAGCTCACAGCTCGTCCTCCACCCGCTTTGCAAACGTGCCTTTAAGTGTCACATCTGTGTGCACTCACAGTGTGAGGCACAGAGACCAGTCTGGAGAACACGAGTTTGTTTGTTTCTGAGATGAATCGTTCTTGGAAATAAAAGAATACTAACATAAGCTGTAAAATCTAACGTATGGTCATTTGACTTAGGACCAGGACCAGGAACAAAGGGAAAACATCTGTTCTGATACGGACTAATAAAATGACACGATATCAGGAAAGTGGAAGATTGTAGGAACATTATTATTTGCACATCTCTTGCAAATAAAACATAATCACATTTCAGGTTCCAGAGACAAAGTTAACAGTTCGTAACTGATGTATAAAATGATTTTAATAATGCTGCCATGAACGTAACACACAGCCACTGTTTGCTCCTCCACTCTCAGCACAGCATGTGTGTAACTAATCGAATTTGGACCCAATTTAAATTAAATGCATCATAAGATCTCACATTAAATCTCAAATTCTAACTTAACTCAGTTCAGTCTGATTAATTTCAGCGCTACCAAATGGAGCAACAGCTCTAATTTGGAAACTGCAGTTAAACTGTTTGAAACATAATTAAATAGGCGAGAGCTCAGTGTGTGAGCTGTCAGAGACAGAAGGCGTCAGAGCAGGTGCTCGGGCTTCAGTAACGACAAACGTCGAGTAGTTTTATCTCCATGGAAAGGGAAGGGTTCATGTTAATGTCTAACCCGAGGAGACACCCGTCCGTCATCCTCAGCAAACATCAGCTCAGACACAGCTGGGAATATCTAATTAGATCCATCATCGCTGAGGACAGACGATAAATACACTCACCAGGAAAGTTGGTGGTGCTGGGTTCAAATCCCAGAAAATCAGCAACCAATATCTGGATAATCAGCTATTAATTCAAGAGTGAATCTGACCGCTTCCAACCTTTCAGATGCCGGCGTCAGGCCTCTGCTGGATGCTGTAGATGAACCATAGAAGATACTCACAAATAACTCGTTAGCTTAGCAAGTATCTGAGTGCAGACGGTCAGCACGGCTGTAACGAGCCCCCCCACAGGCTGTTCAACGTGCCTTTCATCAGCACAAACACACACATTAGTCTCAACTGTTCCAAACCTCAGTCAAACTGAAGAGTCTCTATTCAACTTCACGTTTCAGAAAGCTGAAGCCAAAACGCTGTGTTTCAGACAGGCGAGACCTGCCCGAAGTACCAGACCAAATCTCACAGATGCTCGCGCCGACGTTCAGTCCGTTATCTTTAGAAACCAGAACCCCATCCTCAGTGTTTCTGGGAATAAACGCGTCTGGAGCTACAACCATCACGTGACACTTAAACTCTTCAATGGAGCCGAGATGAGTGTTGACAGGGAGTGAATTACAGTCACCACTTAGCCCGGGTTGAGTGTGTGTTTCACCACCAACAGGAATCCTTCAGATCAACAACTCCTGTCAGCTGCATCTGCCAGCACCGAGGAGGACGCTTCGGTTTCTCCTGCCTCGTCTAATCCCACAAAAAAACTAACTCATCCATCTGCTTCCTTTTATTCCTGTGTCTTTCTGACTCCTTCGGTCCGTGTCCTCTGCTGTCACGTCCAGCTCCTCCCTCTCTACATATCAAGCAGCTCTCTCCTCACCTGACCCCTCCGAACATCCCACCATCTTCACCTCTCCTACAGGATGACATCAAACATAAGCTGCAACAAGCCCAACGACCAGAATCTGGACCTCAGGCGGGCTCCTGTCAGCCTGCAGCACTGATTCACTTTGACATCGAGGGTCTTTTCCCAAATGAAGCCACACAAACAAAGGGAGCCGCGCAGGAGCCGAGCTGCACACGGAACCAGACCCAGGTTCTCTCTCTGCTCCTCTAAAGAAACAGACTGGACTTAATGTTTCCACACGGAGGTGGAGGAGGCTGGAGATGGAGGGCACACTGCTACCGTCTTCCTTCTACTGCTTCGCTTCACTCCACCACCACCACCCCCCCCACCCCGCGAAGAGAAACGGGGGGGGGGGGGCACAGCACAAATCAAATGAGCATGTTAAATATTAGCAGGCAGTGAGACAATGACATCAGCTGGGGACAACAATGGGACATATATGTGACCGCTCCATCCCTCCCTCCCTCCATCCACACGTCCCGCTGCTGCTGCTGCTGCTGCTGCTGCTGCTGCTGCTCAGGCTCTTTGTGGCTTCACACCTGCATCTGACGGATGCTGTGCGCGCTGAATATCAAAATGATCAAGTGTTTCCTTCACACTAACACGACCTGTACCAGGCCGCGCATCTTCCTGTGGGAGTGCTCCAGACAATAAGAGCCGCTTACCTTCTCGGCTCCTCGGTGTTTCTTGGCGGCCGGCGTGTCGTCATGCTGCCGCCTGATAACAAAAGCGTCACCGCCGCCGCCATCCAGCGCGTTTTTATTGGCGGCCCCGCTGTTGTTGTTGTTGTTGTTGACGTTGCTGTTATCTCCCATGATCCTGGAGTCCGGCGCGGCGCAGCGGCAGAGTCCGGGGCCGTCGCGGCACAGATGATGCTCGGGCAGGGCGGACGACGGCAGGAAGACGGAGGGAGGAGACGACGAGCCCTCGCCAGGCTTCTCCTTCCTCGTGCGGGCAGAGGGAGCGGGAGGTGCGGCGGCGTCCCTCTCTCTGTCTCGCTCCCTCTTCCAGCCCCGGATCACGTTCTTCCCCTTCCTCTCCTCCTTGCCTTTGGCGCATGTCGCAGGAGAGGCCGTGGTCGCTTCAGATGCGCCGTTGTTGTTGTTGACGTCCGCGTCCCTGCTGACCGCTGAAAGCATCTCCAGACCTTCTCCAGCGACGCGGCGTCCTTGCGCCTCCCGACGGTGCTGCGGCTGCTTGCTGACCCCCTGGCACACCTCTCCGCCGCCGCAGCCGCCGCGCACCGACGCGGCAGCCGCCGAGTGATCGGCCGCCGCCTCCTCTCGTGCCTCCCGGCCGGCTCGGCCGCGTTTATGCGCGGATCTCCTCAGCTCCGACGCCCCGCTGCCGCCACCGCCGCCGCCAGGTCCCCGGGTCTGGAGCGAGGGCAGGGCCGCGTGTGCATCGGCTGAGCCAGCGGCGCTGGAGGAGGAGGTGATGGAGAAAGAGGAGGCGGTGGAGCAAGAGGAGGAGGAGGAGGCGGCGGTGTGGCTGGGTGACAGCTCCCTGCAGTCCGTCAGAAGCCCCCCGTTCTCCCCAGCTCTCAGGAAACGGTTCATCTCCTCCTTTCCTTGTCTCCTTTGTCGATCTTCACAATAATCAACATTCAAGTCATTGTCAGCCCGCCGCAGTGTGCGCGAGAGAAGCGAGCTGTAGGTGGACACATCCAGGTCTGTTCCAGGCTGCTGGACCAGGCCTGGTCCTTCACAAACTGGAACACAGGCTGAATGACAGCTGAGCATCTCTGACACACACACACACACACACACTCATACGTAGGTCCCACTTATAATAAAGACACACAGATATGGTCGCCCTGCAGGTGATGGATTATTAATATCAACCAATAAAGATTATTCTAATATCTGTAATAACAATAATATTGAATTCAATTCAGTTTTATTTATTTAGCGCCGAATCACAAAAGAATCCCACAAGACAGTTATCAGAATCAGAATCAGAAAACTTTTATTGCCATTGTCATAGAGCGCAGCTGTTTGTGTTTATGTTGATTTGGTGCAACAAACACACACAGTATACACAAGTAGCTGGATAATAAATGATAATAACAGTGAAAACATGCTATTAAAGTGACAGTATGTGAGTGTTAGATTAATACAGATTAATCTAACAGATTATACATAGGTAATCAATAAAACAATAGTAATATTACATGACAGCAGTGTTTTTACCCGTCTTCACTAGGAACGGAGACACACCATGACAAAAGTATCACAAGCAAAACATAAAATAAATGGATCTTCAAACAAATAAAGAAAATGAAATACAGCCCGTTGACCACGAGGGGGCGCTGCAGGGTTTGGTTGTTATTCAGACATCAGCTCAGGTGTGACTGAGTGGATTGGACAGATGCACCTCAGAAGCTCTTTTCTGGATTCCTAGAATGAGAATATCTGTCTGCATGTTATTTTGACATTTTAGTGATGATCTCAATGATTTACTGCAGGTGAGCTTGAATTTAAGGTCCATAAAGATAATTTAGTTTAGATCAGTTGGACATAAACGTGCAGTGGTGGAGAAGAACGTACCTACAGTTTATTACAGTTATTACATGAGTATTTCCATCTATGCTGCCCTCGGGCTGTTACCTGCTAGATGTGGATTCTTAACAGAATCATGATTATTTTATTACGCCTTAACTGTCAAAACAGCAGTGTTTACAACTAATAATTAAAAATCTAAAATTGCACTAAGCTAAGCCAGAAACTCTCCATACAGAGTACTAATATTTTCATGCTAATACTTACTAATACTGGTTGCTAATACTACGTTTTACCTTAAACATTTTGTTCCATGTTTTAGAGAGACAGCTGATGATGAAGGGCAAGTCTGGCTGCGAGCTTGCTGTTGGCTGCTGGCTCATCTGATCCGAGCTTCCAGACACTTTTTCCTGCACTGGGGGCTAAACACTGGTCCTATTCTTCAACCCTCCAAGGTTACAGTAATATACCAGTCACACATGTTAGCCAGTATCTCCGCTTTATGTCAGCTGCTGTGCCCAGTGGAGGGGACATTCGATTCTTCTCGGGTCTAAGTTGTAATGTGTTGGTGGAGCTCAAGCGAGTGTGTTGATACGTTAGTTAATAGCAACGATCTGTAGTTCATACAGTTTATATTTGTGTTTTAAATGTCATGGTCTCTGTTCACACAGGACAACATGTCTTAGTATGAATCAGTCCAAACTAAAACAGATTCATTCACTTCATTTCCAAAGAAGCGGGAAAAACATGATGGATCGACGTCCGTTTTAGCATTCACTGGATTCACTGGATTCACTGCATTCACTGCATTCGCTGGATGTGCCGTTGTTTGAATAAGCGTGTTAAAGATAAATATTTCTTTAACACAGCCACAGTTCAGTTTATAATGCATATCTACAAAGTGAGCAAAAAGGACATTTTGAATATTAAATGAAAACAATAAAAAACTGAAAATGGCGAAACAGATAGTCTGTCAGCAAAGAAACTTTGAAACATGAAACAACAAATGCTAGAGAACTGTGCAGCAACACAGTTTTCTGTCACCCATTCTTCAAATGACAGTTTGAGCACAAAAAGAGCTAGGCTAGGCTAGCAGTCTCTCCATGTTTCTCTTTATGCTAAGCTAGGCTAACCTCACGCACACGCACACCACGTAATGCTGTGTGTGTTGTTTAATAATAATAATAATAATGAATACTTTATTGATCCCCTTGGGGAAATTGTTGTTTGGACAGCTGCTAGACCTGTGTCAGCGCTACAGGGTATCTGTGTCTTGTCCAAGGACACCTCGACATGGAACCTGGTGGGACTGGGAATCGAACTCCCTCACCCTTGGGTTTGAAGACGACTGCTCCACCCACTGAGCTGTCATGCCGTGCATAAACACCGTCTCTCTAAAACATGGAACAAAATGTTTAAGGTAAAACGTAGTATTAGCAACCAGTATTAGTAAGTATTAGCATGAAGGAAAGTGAGTCTTTTATAGACTATATGAACTGGAAACAGCTGTTGTTTTGTTTTTTTTAAATAAGACATGGGTGGCAGCGCCTCAGTGGGTAGAGCAGTTTCCCAGAGAGATGTCCTTTGACCAAAACTCTGTCGTAGTCATGATTTATGTGCAGCTGTTCAACAGTAGAAATGAGCAGTCTGAGTGACTGAGTGACAGAGACTTGATACTGTGTTTGTTGGCCGTCACTGTGGACAGCACACAGCTCAGATTACACAGACAGTGACACACAGGAGCTGGATCATATATCCTCATTCTGCGTTAGTTGCTGTTTCATTCTGCTCGTTTGCAACAAAGCGAATAATGAATTCAGACGTTATTATTGACGGGCAGTAATTATGTGAACCACAAGCCGCCTGGACACATTTGGAGGCCGTCTAGAGTACACAGGAAATGACGAAGAATACCTGCCAGACAAAGTGTGTTGGCCCAAAAACCCCAGTGTCACAGAAATGTTTTAGTTTGCTTCATTAATCTGCTTGTGAAAAATAATATTAGCTGTTGTGCAGCTCTATGTGAAAATAACTACATTTTGCACCTCTGGAGACAACCTGAGTTGTAAACACACCACAAAACCAGAAATTCAGAAAATATTACAATACAACTAAGGAAAATGTAATGTCTTATAAATACAAACCCGAAGCATCTCACAGTATTTCCTATTTTATTTTTATCAGTCAGTGTGAAACTACACATCAGCTGTTTGCTCCTCTGTGATGTATGAATCCATAGTGTAAAAGTATTAGTACAGGGAAAGCTGCTCAGGCTGAATCCTGTTTGAGCAGCCACAGAAAGTAAACAAGACACAGAAAAGTTTTGTTCCTGTGTAAACTGAACCCACTGACTCTAAATATCTCAACCAGTCCACCAGTCCAGACTCATAAGCACAACGGGACAGAGTAAGACAAGATCTGAAACGTATACAAGCAACAAACACGAAACTAAAGAGAACTTTACTCTCCACACAAAGCAAAGTGCCACTGATCAAAGGTTTAAATGCACATACTCACACACACCACCCCGTCCTGACGTCTGATTGGCTGGGACATGTGAGCCACTCCCCCACACGCAGGTGAAGGAGCTGCGGATCAGGGTGCAGGGTCAGATCACTCAGTTCTCGCAGGTGGAGCAGCAGGACGTTCGGCCGGTGAAAACCGTGGAGCATGATGACAGAACAATGTGTGAACCCGCAGACGCTCCAGGAGGATGCCAGGAAATGTAACAGGGGGACTGCGAAGCATGAAGAGAGGGATTACCAGTGAGTCTGTGAGCGCACACAGTGTCTAGGCTACACTAAAATATGATATTACTGGTATTAGTAGTTCAGGTGCGTTTATCTGTAGCATTATCAACACGAGTAGCTGCTCTAGTCTGTCTAGTCTAAAATAGTCAGAAAATTACAGTACAGCCCTTTGCCAACATAACAAAGACAGGTTATTGTTAACACAGAATGTGCTGCTTTTTGTCATAAATCACTACACAATGTGTGTAACAATATGAATGCTGCAGCGTCACCTTGGGTTCTTCTGTCTGTACATAAAACTCAGCTTATCACAGATGATAGGACTGCTTATCTGTGAAAACAGTTTACTGACTGGTAAACAACAGGAATTATTTCTTTCACCGTAGCTGTTACCATTTGGTGTTTAATACCACAGTTCGCTTAAAGCTGTCATCTGCACTTTCTTGGCGCTTCGTTCGGCTTTAAAGCAACTGGTGGAACTTGAGCTCTTTTCAGTCGCCTGGCGCAGCGTTCACAGAGAACGTATGCACACAGTAACCATCCTTGGAAGCACGCTCTTCACCCTTAGGTGTCAACAGGAGGTTGTGTATTGTCTATGTTGCCAATGGAGTGGGTCAATATATAGATTTTAAATTATAGCACAATATTTTTTGTTGGAACCATAAAAGTGACCACATTTGTGTGGACTTCAGCGTGCAGCTATCAGAGATGAGCATAAGATTAGTGATAAATAAATAATAACTAAACCAAACGGAGCAGCTAAAATAGAACAGCAGCGACATTTCCTGCACAGTAGTGTCTGATCCATTTGTAGGCTCTGGACCCACACCGTACGTCTCAGTTGGTAAAAACAGAGCTAACGTGCTTGTGAAGAAGATGAAACAGGATAAAAAAAGTGTGAAATGTCATTAATCAATTTCAATTCATCAATTCAATTCATTTCAGGGCGATTTACATAGCAGGTTTAGGACCTTGCAAAAATATGAGTATATATGTAAACAAAATAATGCAGAAAACACAACAGCCCCACTTGAGCAACAGTGGAGAGGAAAAACTCCCTTTAGGAGGAAGAAACCTCCAGCAGAACCAGACTCA
>JAUMHF010000026.1:20946353-20981269 GCA_032359275.1 Microctenopoma steveboyesi | reverse complement strand
AGGTTATGGAACATGACTCTGACCTGAGAAGAACAGGAACTGCAGAAAGAGAAGGCCAGCTGCTGTGTGTGTGTGTGAACTCACTCTGGACAGAGGAAGGGGGGCGAGGGTCACAGTCTCTGGGATTCGTGACGCACACCTTCTTTTCGCCTTCACACGGCTGCAGATCGCTGCTCCTCACCGTCACCTCTGACTCAGAAACACAGAAACACATGAGCGACGTTCTGTCGTCAGCCACGCGGACGTGACTCGGCATGATCTGCGCTGCCTTCGTCTCCGTGGAGACTGATGATGCACATGCACGGTATGGAAAAGGGAATCTCTAAATGGCCTGGATGGACCAGAGCCAGTAAAGCTGGCCTGAGACGGGCGTCTTCTCTTCCACATATCGTTACGAGTGCGAGTGGTTGTCTGTGGCCTGAGGTTCAGCTCATGTAACATCTCCTCCTCCTCCTCCCTGACATCAGCAGACACGTCTTCTCGTAACGGGACCCATCGCTCGCTTTCAGTGTGGCCTTTAGGTTAAGCATGTGCATGTGAGGGGTTCAGGGACAGGGCAGGGCGTAGGACATCTGGCAGCTCAGTGGGATAAACATCCGACACAGGATCCAGTCTCAGAGTTGGAAAGAAAATCAAAGTTCACATATGTAACAAACCAGTTAGGAGTGAAGGAGTCTGAGGTTACTCACCATGAGGAAGCACGCTGAGCAGACTCATCGCTGTCAAGACAGCAAGGTGCAGCGCGGACGACAAAATCTCCATGTTACCAAAACCATCCGCTCACGTCCATCAAGCTGCGTTAAAACAAGTGTGCAGCTGTGCGAGAAGCTGCTGGTTTCTGGCGTAATAACGATCGGTGCAGTAGATGAGGAAGTGTCTGTTTGTCAGGAAATAGCTTCATGTTGAGAAAGTGACGACGCCGTGACACCGATAACATCTGATGACTTATCATGACAGAAGAAACTCAGGAAGAGAAACTCAAACCTTACTTCATTTTTAATCTTTCTTCAAAAGCAAAATTTCAGCAGCTCATTTTTCATTTTTCTTATAGAAAATGGAAACGACAACAAAAAAAAGCCTTTTACAAACATTTAAAAATGACTAACGCCAAAACAAACGATGGAGAAATGAAACGCTGTACAAAGAGGAGGGAACCACTCTTCCTCAGGACTGTGAGCGCGCACGCACACGCACACACACGCACACACACACGCACACACACACACACAAAGTGTTGCCTGGTGTGTTGTTGCGCCTGAAAAGCTTCTACGGCGTCAGCAGTGGGTTTCACACAGAAACTAAGCGGTTTCAGTCTTTAGAAGACGGAGTTGCTCCTGCTGAAGTTCAGATTTCATCCTATTCACAGGAGACATCTCATTTCCACTGAGGGCTGCCATGATTTAAAGCCGGGCGCTGGCCTGGCGATAGTGTTACCAACAGTTTGCTCTGCGATTAGCTTTGATTAATGCTCATAATGCACCTGGACAAACAGCTGAAATGTACAACGAAGCACTTCACACGTGAACAGAGCAACAGTTGCAGTGGTTGGATGAGACTCCTCTAAAGACAGACTCGATTTCAGAGGCGCTGATTAAGTTAAGGCAACGACTCTTTGTGGTGATCCAGGCTGAGGGATCCTGCACCACCACACGTGCTGCTGGATCATTCAATGGGACCAATTCCTTTATTGCTTTGGGGAAGAACTTCAGCAGTGATTCAGAGGACTGAATCAGGCAAACACACTTCCTGTTCCCTGAACTGTTGTAGACCTGGAGGAGGTCGATGCGTCCTTTAGCCTTTACAAAGCTTCTCCCTTAACGCCCCACGTCAGCGCGTGGTTACTTTGGTAAAAGCACGTTGCTCCCTCACATCCTTTCTGATTTAGAGGAGCGTCTCACCACTGAACCGCCCGAGGAAGGAAACGCCTGCAACCTTTTCGTCTCCGTCTGTCTTCGAGCTCATGATTAGGACGAAGGTGCATAGACAAATATTTAACAGGAGTAAAGACAGAAGCTCAAACTGAAATCATGATTAATAATAAGAAAGAGGAAGAAGCGCCGCATCGTGCCCGCTGGGCGGCAGCACTGATTAGTCCCGCCGCGAGCTTCCAGAGTCCGTTTCTCCAAACCAAGCTGAGCTGGGACCAACCCAAACTCGTCCCCCGGCGAGTCAGTGTGCGTGTGTCCGTGTCAGGCTGTGTGTTATTTGTTGCGCAGCAGCTCCAGCTGGTCCTGGTATTCAGTGAACAGTCTCTGGAATCGCAGGTTTTCACCAATCACGGGCAAAACCTCCCGCAGCAGCTCCCGCTTCCGTAGACCCTGAGCACAGAAGACACATGCTGTTAACCTCGCCTGGATCAGAGCGAACCCATTGGCTGTGAGTCGGAGACGGAGCAGCCGTCACATTTCCTACGGATTCATTCTTTAAAACATCAGAACATCTGGATCACTGAGAGATCTACATTAAATAACCAGGCTGTGCTGTACATGGAACAGCTGGGTGTTGTTTTCATACCAGAGCAGTGGGCTCCCAGGACGTCGCCGCTGACTTGTGGACGGGGCCGAGCAGCTCCTTGCAGAGTTCTCTGAGACGAAACTCCGAGCCTGAAACGATAAACCGTTTTTAAACCTTCTCACTACTGCCCCCGGTGGTTGGAGGTTTATTCACACTGAGACGACACGAGGAACAGGGCGCCGCCTGGAGTCGGTACCTTCGTTGACGAGGAAGCGGGCGTAGATGAGCAGCCAGTAGCGATACTCCTGCGCTGACTGCAGAGTCAACGCAGACGCCAGCTGATTCTCCAGGAACGCCAACGTCATGCTCTGCTGCAGGTGGTGGGGGGTGGACGAGAGGCGGGACGCTAGCCGACCGGCACTGCAGAGGACACAAAGACGTTTAATGCTGCATGTTCCTTCACATTTTCTCTGAAGTGAAAGAACGCATTGGTCATACTTGAGGTTGCGTCCCTGCATCACGGCCAGAGGCCCCGAGGACACAGGTCCGTCCTGGCTCGGTATGCAGCTCCTGAAGTCAGCGCACTGGACCAGAGAGTCTCCTTTATCTGCTATCAGAGTCCTGAGAGACACCCAGATGTGGATGAGCAAACAGAGACCAGGTGTGGTCCAAACACACAACGTCTCACAGGCGCATCTAATGACTTCAAACCCTACGATTTCCTCACCATGTCTCCAGCGAGGAGCTGAAGCAGTACGACTTCCCGTTAGACAGTGCAATGACCGGGACTCCCTGCTGAGTCAGCAGAGACTGAGACACTGTGGTGTCGGCACCTTCAAACACACACAACACGCTTTCAGGCATGAATTCACTAGAGTCAGTCCGGGAAAAGTGTTGAGAGCAGTTTCTCACCGAACAGAATCGTCTGCAGAGACTCGTTCTTCACCAGAGCCTTCTGCTTCTGGACGTCCCTGCACACAGGACAAAACCCTTTATGACAGACAGACTCAGTAACACAGGAAACATCGCTAAGATCCAAACACTGACCAGATGGACAAAGTCGCTCCAGCAGTCAGAACCATGACGAAGTGGGACGAGCAGTGCAGGGCCGACGCCGGCGAGGCCAGCTGGATGGCCGGAAGGAGGCGCCGCCCACATGAAGAGAACACCGACACCATCCTGTCCTCACAGGCCACGGCGAGGACGTCGCTGAGGGACGACAGTTTTCTGAACTATGAGACTTGTGTGGAGTGAATCAGTTGCAGCATGAAAACACGACGCGCAGGAAAACCCACCTGCTGCCTGCAGCCGTGACCACTGAGCTGGGCAGCAGCGTGCTCCAGTCCCGTCCGTCTCTGGAGCATTGCAGCTGGCTGAGCTTCGAACCCGCGACCACAGACACCTCGTTCTCCACCTCCAGGAACACGGACGGCTCCATGCTCACCTGCACACGCGTCACACCCACATTAGTTTAGCGGCTTCAGGAAGGCAGCGGGAGACCGACACAGAGAGCGGCGCGCTCACCTGCAGGCTGAAACACTTCTGTGTGCTCGGCGTCGGGAGTCTGAGAACGGCGACGGGGGCTGCAGGAGCTGGCACCTTGCTGGGCTCCCGCTCTGCTGGAGCAGCGATCTGATAGCAACAAGGACAAAACACAAAAAGCACGTTTACTGGTTGACGCGTTGCTGCCTCAGGCGTCACCACATTCATCGCCGCCTGTCGTGTTTCTACCGGAGTGAAAGACGGGGCGATGGGAGTCGGAGCCATCTTGTCCTTCCTGGGCCGTCCCTTCTTCTTCTTCTCTGCTCCGTCTAGCAGCAGCTCGGTTTTCCTCTTGCTCGATGACAGGTTTTTGTTGATGACGGCCACCTTGTCCTCGCTGTCGCTGCTGGTCTCTTCTTTGCTCTTAACGTCCTTTATGGCGGAGACGCCGTCTTTTGGCCTGCTGCAAACAGACCAAGTCAACTGTTAGAAAAAAAACAACTAAAACAACGCTTCTCTTCCTGGTTCTCGTGTTTTGCATCAATCACCTGTCGAGAGGCGTGAGTCCAGCGATGTGCGAGATGACGGATGCGGCCCCCGGCGTGGCCTTTGACCTCTCTGTGAACCTGGAGTCCAAAGCTTTCATTGGTTCAATCTTGGAGGCCGAAGTGATCAACAAACTGGACTTCACCCTGGATAAACGAGAAGCCAGAGATGGAACAGGAGGATCATGGGTAAAGGAATCATCATTTACAGAAGGACAAACTCTCCGCTGGCAGCGTACCCGTCTCTGTTGTCCTCCAGGCCTTTGGGGGCACCACTGGGTGGAGGAGACGTGAGCATGGGGTCGTGATTAGTCCTAATCCCCAGAGAAGACGCCTGTCCCGGGCTGGAGTCAGAGCTGAGCTGCGGGGCCAGCTGGCTGGACACGGACGAGCCCGACGGCAGGATGGGAGCGCTGTTGAACAGAGCGGGTGAAAAATCCCTGTTCAGGAAAACAGGAAAGAAGAAGTGACAGCGCCGTGTTAGTCAGTCATGTAGTCTGACACGTGACGACCAATGAAAATCACAGCGCGTCTTCTACCCTGTGTCCAGCTGTGCGATGCACAGCGGCGTAATTCGTCTTCTGCCGTCTGCCGTTCTCGTCTCCACCTGCTTCTTCAGAAGATTCTGCAGGACGACGGAAAAAAACAAAAACATTTGTTTTCATGGTTCATTAGTCTTCGATGAACGAGCTCGAACACAGCTGTTGCAGTTCAGGAGATACCGGATGAATTCACGGAGCGGTAGCGAGGGAACCAGCTCACCTGTGAAGTATTGTTACGCGTTGAATGCGGCTGCTCTGAACTCTAAAGTTTTAAACCGGGGAACAGTAAGAAATGTCGTCTGTGTGTGACACCACCTGCAGACAGTGTCTGTAAAACAGACTCGGGGCTTCAAGTAATGTGAAGAGACGTGAGGAGGGAGAAAGTGCAAACACCACCTGTTTGGTTCTAACAACGGACTCACTGTCTGTCCTCTTCTAGCTTGTGCAGAAACATCTGAAATACAAACTGTTTGTCTGATCCAACGCTCCCACCTTCCTGATGTCCTCCAGAGATTCTCCGTTCATCACACTGTTGAGCTTGGGCGTTGAGGATTCGGGCCCAGCGGTGCCTGGTGCCGTGCTGGCCTGGGCCGAGACCTGTCGCTCCTGCTGGTATTTGAGCATCTCGGGGTTCTCGATGATGGTGGTGGACAGCTGAGCTTCAGTGCTGGTTATAGCCAGACTTTTCCCGTAAATGTTCTGGTGGATGCTGTTCTGTAGGCGAGAAGAGAACGAAAGGAGGAGTCTGAGTTGGGTTCTAGGTGTTCTTGACGAGGCGCCGTGCTGCGCGTCTCACCTTCTCCTCCTCGTTCAGCGGGTCTCCCAGTTCATCCAGGGAGAAGTCCAGATAGGCCACTGTGCCGTCCATCGAACACACCAACATCCCCAGACCGGTAAGAGTCCTGACACAGACACAGGCGTCAAACGTCACCAAGAACATGTCACGAAAACGTGTCACACTGTTCCAAAAATGACTAATGTGAACCGCTGTCAGGCTCAGGAACAGACGCCAACATACACGTGGAGCGTCATACGCTTCCTCAACTCACCAGGAAATGTCCATGATTGACTTATCGAATAGGTCGTGGATGACCACCAGGGGGCGCTTCAGTGACGTCAGCTGGAAAGGAGGCAAACAGGAAGCGTTAGTGCACAGAGGGAGACGTGGATTTCCTTCTCTTTCTCATTGTGCATGTTACATTTGTCTTTAAACGTTGAAAACAAACAGGGGTTCTGACCCAGACAGACAGCGATCTGTCTTTGCTGCCGACGGCGCAGCAGCAGTACGGACAGCTGGGCTTCGGAGAGCTGCCGTTCTTCTGCTTCTTCTTGAAGATCTTTGGGTTGAATTTCTGAGGAGGCAGAAACCAGAGGCGTCAGTATGTCGAGCGACAGCAGATACAGTGAAGCTGCAAAGACTCAACCTCCTCACCACGACTGTGACGGCTTTACGGTGACCCACAAAGTCCATATTGGTCTTCCAGCCGTCTCTCTCCACAATCTGAGCCGTGGGCCCCGAGTTGTTCATGGCGTGGGCCGACACCAGATACTGACCGTCTGGAGACCAGGACAGGCGCAGGACGTGGGTCGTCCCGCCGCACTGAGACACAGACGGAGAGGAGAGAACGTTCAAACACACAGAACTGACAGTAAAGAAATGACCCATTAACTCCCCCACGGCGTCAGACCTCGTTGAAGGGTTTGGTGATGTTGGCCTCCATCTGCCAGTCCACAGTCCTCCACACCTTGAGGCTGTGGTCATCAGCCTGGGAGGCGATGTACTTGCCCACCGGATCCCACGTCAGACCTTTAACCAGCCCGGTGTGGCCTCGCAGACACGTCACCATCTCTGGAGGATGCAAAGAGGACACAGGGAAAACACAGCATCTCCTGTCAGACTAACATCCCCACGTTCACATTACGTCAAACATCATGTAGTGAAATTAAACATAGCTGCAGAGAAAAGAGTCCACACTTCGTATTTACAGTAACAACATGAAGCTCATGTCCTGCAACAATTGAATCCTGCTCATTAAATGAGACGTTTGAAACGGACTTTCGCCCATCCTTCTCTGGTTCCAGTGTCTCCTACCTGGAAATTTGCGAGCGTTCCAGATAACAATGGTGTTGTCAACGCTGCAGGAGGCCAGCCACATGTCGTGAGGTGACCAGGCCACGTCCATAACATCTGCAAACAAAACATGCGGTGGAGTCACGAGTTACTGTTGCAGGGACTCCCCCCCTTCCTGGGGGTCTGACGACGGCCTGCTCTCAGCTGTTGTGCCTGTTTTTTAACACGACCCCGGTAGAGTGGAGGTGTCAGGGTTTGTTGTGTGTCATACCTCCAGTGTGGTTCCTCAGAATGGTGACACACCTCCACTGCTCCACGTTGGCCAGTTTACTGCTCGACCCAAACACTGTGCTCGGCCCGATAAACCTAAAAAGAGAAAACACACACATTCACATAAACCAGCAAAACAAGCAGCTCCGACTGTGCAGAACGCACAACGTGGTAAATTCCACATCTGTGTGTGTGTGTGTGAGCACATACGCAGCTCTCTTCCACACCATGACCAGTTTGTCGTCTCCTCCTGATGCCAGATACAGCCCGTTGTTGGACCAGCGCACACAGTTCACACACGCTGCGGAGACAAACGCACACTCGTGATGTAAAGCAGACGGACGGACTGAAACTGTGGCCATGAGCGAAGCCTTTCTAATATTCAATCTGACTGCTTTTGGCAGTAACAGACAGTCGAAGCTATTTTAATCTGCTCCTCTGGGGAACATCGCCTCATCAGAATCCTTCTCCACCTTCAGGCTGCTGGAAGGAGACAGGAGACGTTCAGGCAGTAAAAGCCAATGTAGAACAACAGAGAAAAAGCACAGAGGACATTCGGTGCCCAGTATCTGCCTCGTTGGTCACAGAGTGAAGGATTTGAACGTAACAGAAAGATAAAAAAGTCTGCAGCAGATAGTGACAAGGTCAGTAACTGGTACATGTAATCTGCACCAGCCTTTAATGGTGATTAAAGGTTATTTAAAGGGGAACAGAGCAGGTTTCAGTGAAGCACAGCTCTGTGGCTGAACCGTAGTGCTCATCTTCTGCTTCACTGTGAGCTCCTCGGTCTCTTCACAGGAATTCAAGCTACTGTGGACGCTGCAGATGAAAACCTAGATGGAGGAAATGAGGCCACTCTCCTCTGAGGTTTATCCTGTGGATCTGTAGGGAGGCTGCAGGTTCTTATAAAGGACTCAGCATGGACCACTGAACAAGCAGCAGAGTTAGGGGAAGAAAACAATGCTTCAAGTAAATGAAGGAACATATAGAAGGACCTGTAGAAACTTTGTCGATGGACTCACACTCAGCAAACATTTCAAAGGAGACGTCTTACCTAAGTGATTGTCCATCTGGCAAAGCATTTTGGGAATACTCTCGTTCTTTTCATCCTCTTCTTTGAGGACTGGTGCCATGTTCCAGATCATCACCTTCCCAGAATCCTCACCTGACCACAGACCAAACATTACAAAATGAAATACACAACCAAGAGTTCAAAGATCAAGGTGAAGCTATGTAAAGAGTTTCTTTTCAAAACCATTTTAACCTTAAAATAAAATGTTCAGTCATTTGCTTCAGTTTCAGCTTAGAGAGGTGCAGCGTTAACTACTCAAGCAGAAGCAGTGGTCCTGAGTCCAAGCTCAGAAATGATGCATGAACAATTACATAGTAACAGTCGGGACTATTCTCGTGGTTCAACAAGTACTGGACAATAAGTATGGATACTTCACATGGCGTGGCATCTTACCCTGTCCACCGGTTGCAAATTTTGTGCCATCAGGGTGGATGTCAACAGAAAATATGGGTTTGCCTGTGGATTATGACAATGAATATTAATGTTAATAATTCACATCATACAGACTACATCATATAAAGTGGACACACATAAAGATGCACAGTACTTTCAAAGGTAGAGAGCATTCATCACCGTTTAGAAAACTGTTGGCCTGATGGAAACACTCGTGGAACTTTCCACAGAGCACATCGACAGCTTTACACTGAGTTTAGTCTCGTTACATTAGAGGCTGTAAATCAGCTCAACCTGCACAGGACTCGTCAGTAAACAGAACCCATGCATGAATATAACACAGCTGAATTAACCCCCAGCATCAGCTCAGTGGCTGTGCTGTAGGAAAAACAGCAGTAGGTCACCATGTCACACGGACACGAGAGGTAAAAGTACACAACAAAAAATGTCTGTTTGTGTGTTTTAACTTGTTCAAACAGGAAGAGGGGAAACCTGTTGGGCTGCAATTACTAATCGATCAATCACTGACACAATAGAAGACTGAGTCCTAATGTCTGATGAGTTTGTTGGTTTTTAGTAATTAATCAAAACATTTTAAATCTTTAGGCAAACATACGAAACACCGTTTGATTTCTCAGATGTGAATATTTCTTTGCTTTTATTTATGTCGCCTGACAATGAACTTGAAGTTGTGCAGTTTGTAAAGGAAGGATAAAATACTGTGTGCGCTGGGAAACAGGATCTGATCGATAAACGGTGATTTTCAGTGACGGAGCTTCTCCTTCACTTATCTGTGAGGAACACCAGAAACCTGCCTTCTCCTGTAAACCACATCAGTTACAGGCCGTTATTTGAGGAAGTCACACACGTGCGAAACTGCAGAGTACTATTAGAAAAAGTTCTTTAACGAAGACCCACGTACTTTAACGACTTTGATAACGGTTTGCTACGACCTAAACTCGCCGTCTCTTCAACGGTCAAATCTCCAAACTACCATGTTGGAGGCTGGTGGAGACTTTTTAGCCGCCTGTTACCTGTGCTTAGTGTAAGTTGCTTTTGCTGATATGTCACAGAGGACGTGAGAAATATGAAATATAAAGACAGCAGCTTCGACACGGGTCATCTAGCAGAGAAGTTAGCTAACGTCAGGGCACCCGAGCTAGCAGGGGAGTTAACTAGCTAGCTAGCTAGCTACGGTTAGCAAACAATAATATGCTTATAAATGGGCAGAGATGAATGATGCTGGTATTAGCAGCAGCGGCCAGTGTGTGTCCGGTCGTTGACTTAAATCTGGTTTGTGGGGGATTAGACAGTGACAAACGAGTTAACAAAGTGTCGTCCACCGGCACCATCATGCCTGCTTATCAATTCACCCCCCTCCGACAACAAAAGCCGAACTTGCTCCAAAAGATTCCTGCACAAGCTTACCGTTGTGGCTCACCCAACTCGGCTTCAGCAGCTTCATTGTCAGCCCACTTTTCAAACAAAAGTCCCCAACAGAAGTCCACCCAGCGACCGGTTCGGGTGGAGAACTAACGCCGACCACACGCCCTTTGTCTCAAACTCTGTCCAACACTTCGCTATTTTTGTGATTTAACTCCATCCTCACGACAGCAGCTGCAGCAGCATCCTGAGCAACAGACAGGAGAACCCGGAGGACAAACACGGTGACACCAGGCAGCACAGGAAGTGTTTCTGTTATTTTTGACCGCGGACAGGAAGCGCGTGCGGGCTGCTGTCAGAATAATTCTGCAGTAGAAATATCTGTTAAAGATATAGTAGAACAAAAGAGTCGGTAACACGTACCATGATTCTAATGTCTTCCATTTAATTTGTTTAGTGAGATTAGTCAAACTTAAGAGCGAAAAAAGGAAAATAATTGCTGCGTAATATAAACTGTACATTATAAGGCTTTTATTTTGAAATATTATATAAGTTACAGTGCGCAGAATCAGCATTTAAACTGCAAAGATTTTTTTTGTTTTAGGCAGGCGTGGTATTAGTACACAAGCACAGTACTCAAGTACATGTTTGTCGAGTTATATTAAACTACCTCCACTACAAGAAGAAGTAGCACTTAACATTTTTACTTAAGTTAAAATACATGGTCTAAAAAAGACTTACACTTTATTTAATTTGCTATTGTTGATAAAACCTAGTCCAGATTTGTTCGACAAAGATTTAAAAATGAAATTTAAAGAAATACATAGATGCTTAATTTTAAAAAATAAGGTTATACATCTCTAAATTGAACAGCCATTACATGTGCAAGGGTTAGGGGTTAGAGTTAGCCATGTGATTTAGGTAAGTGCTCCATCCTGGCAGCTTTTATTTGCTTTATTCTTTTTCTCTCAGCTGTTCACTAAAACAATAAATCCAAAGATTCTTAACTCATCAGTTATTTTTTTGCAGTTTCTGGTACAACTCAGGGAGTTCAAATTCACAAAATATGACAAAGACCTTTCCAGATTCAAAGCAATTTATTATTCCCAGAGGGAAATTGTTTTTCCTGTTACAGCTGCTCTCAGTTCAGAAAATATTAGAAAGAACCAGAATCAGCACCAATGGAATACAAAATCACAAAACACAAATATATAACAACAAAAAACAAACACATGATAACATCAATCTCCAAAGTGGATGGGTGGGGGATAGTTCTGATTATTGTTCTCACCTCTCCCCTTACTGAGGGAAGCAGGGGAGGAATTAAAGAGTTTGATGACCACAGAAAGAAATGATTTCCTGAGTGGAGCACTTGACATTGATGAGTCTCAGGCTGAACGTGCTCCTCTGTCCAGCCAGGACACTGTGTAGGGGGTGGGAGGGATTGTCCAGGATTGAGAGGAGCTTAGAGAGCATCCTCCTCTCAGCTACAAGTTTTTATAAATACAACCCCAATTTCAGATGATATACAATTACAAACATTGACGTATAAGGGCTAAAAGTAAAGTTTAAAAAGATGAAAAAGGCTTTAAAAAAGAATTCATAAAAAATACATTTAAAAAAACGTGTTTGAGCTTCGAAGTCGTCACAAAGTGTTGTGTTCAAGTCAGATCATACATTTGTTTATAACAATATAACAAAAGGAAACAACCACAGAAACACACACATTAGATTTTTTTATTCTACTCATGGTGAATGTTATGCGAATGTTTTACATCTGAGTCTGTTGAACTTCACTTCTTTTCTCTGATGATGTTCAATTAGGAGTCAGCACAGTCAGTGGAAACAGCCACGTCATGATGCCATTCAGAACTTTCTAAAGACATAAAGGATTCAACTCACTGTGACACACTGCTAGTGGCACAGAATCCAACAGTTCGCACACTCTCCAAGCTTCAGCACTGTGCAAAAACAGCAGTTTTTCCTTCAGTCTTATTAAAAGTGTCTTTGACAGATGAAAACAGAAGTACAAATACTTCCTCCCTAGAGTACAGAGAGCAGTGTTAGACGCCACCTTTACTCTGTTCATGGGTAGTCCACGAGGATTTTCATTTATGAATTAAAACAAACTTTAAAGCTGTGAGTTACAGCAGCGTGCGGCGTGTTACTGCACGTAACCTGCTTCACAGTCACACACTGGTGAAGCGTATCTCACCGCCGGGTTATTAGATTGTTGGATTTACAGACAAACCAAAGTAACTTAGAGGGAAAATATGTACTGTGCGCACACTAAATCTACTGTTTACATACTGAACACACGGCGTTCAGCAGCAGTGAATCCTCGCCTCACCTGTCACACGCAGCGCTGAACCTTGAATTTTGTGCAGATCTGTTATTTTCTATGTTGAATGTTACTGATGAGAAAACCAGCTTCATTTCTTTAGAGGCTTCACGGGGATTTTCAGTTTTTTTGGCACTTGGAAAGGGAGGGGGGTGGGGTTCAGGGACCTGATGTTCCCCTGAAGGTAGCTTCGATCTGCTCCAGAGTCTTGCCCTTGGTCTCTGGGACAAAGACCATGGTGAAGACGATGCTCAGGGTGCACACGGAGGAGAAGAGCCAGAACGTTCCAGCGCTGGTTATCGCCATCTGCAGAAGGTCAGGGGGTCAGCGACACAGACACAAATCAATTTCCTCTTCATATGGAACCGTTCACTGCTCTTCCTTTACAATGTCTTTTAGGTCATGGATTCATTTTAGAACCTTCATCTGACCTCACACAAACTAAGCCTCGCTGCTGGGCGGCCGAGCACTCACCATCATATCCTGGAAGGTTTTGGTGACGATGAACGCCATGCTCCAGTTGGTGAGGACGCACGCAGCGCTGGCGAAGCCCCTCGCTTTGACGGGGAAAATCTCTGACATCACCAGCCACGGGATCGGACCCCAGCCCAGAGCAAAACCTGAACACAGCGACAATCACGTTCTGAAAAGATCCAGCATGATGCAGAACATAATAGAATAACAACACAACAGCTCAGAACTTCCTCCTGCCACAGCTGTCGGTTCATTTCAGAGCAATAAAAGATTGTGTAGTTCTTCGCTCATCATTTTGATCCTGTACCTGATGATTTCATTTAAAAGATTCCACGATGCTCATATGTTTCTAACCGTGTGCGAGCCAGCAGCTCACCTGTGATGAAGACGGCCATGCTGACCAGGGCCAGCCACGCCAGGTCTGTGGGAGGTTCTCCACCAGCTGCGGTGATCAGGTAGAAGTAAACCCCGAACGCTGTGGTGCTAATCGCCATGGCAACACCTGGATTCCTCATGGGAAAGCAGACAAACATGATGGATATCCCCGACGTGCTCCAGTCTCTTTGCAGCACGACGTGAATGCCTGTAAATACCTGAGATGATGAGGAGGATTTTCCTTCCGGCTCGGTCCATGATCAGAGCTGCGACGGCTGTAAAGACGACCTGAATCAGACCCACAATCACTGAAGCCAGGTCACTCTCCTGAAAAACAGTTAACATCATTTCTGTTCAGATTTAGGCAGGATATAAAAAAACAGAAGAACAATCACGTCCAACAGCTCCTGGACCAATCACATTCACTCGATCACCTGCTGATAACGGATCGATACAGGACATAGATCAGAGCAGACAGAGACAGAGGACGATGACAAGGTTTGACACGTGTTCCAAAGTGTAAACGACTCTTTACGCTTCCTCACCTTAAAATGTGCCTCCTCAAATATGGTTTCAGCGTAGAACATGATGGCATTGATCCCTGACATCTGCTGAAAGATCATCAGCATGATGCCGATCACCAGAGGCTTGTAGACGCCCGGATCCTTCAGGTCGGACGTCTGAAAACTGGAGCCCTGAGAGGGAACAGGAAGACTTCAGTGATTAGTTCAGCCCAGCGCCGACGTCCCCGCCCGGCGCTGCCTGCTCACCTGCTCGTCACAGGAGCCCTCGATCTGGCCGAGCTCCCATTCGATGGCGGCGTCCGGACCTCTGAGGAAGCGCAGCGCCTCCTCGGCCTCATGCCTCTTTCCCCTCGACAGGAGGAAGCGCGGCGTCTCCGGCATGAAGCACATACACACCAACAACAGCGTGGGTGGGATGGAGCTGCAGATCGCCAGCCAGCGCCAGTCCATGAAGAGACCTGCACAATTCACACAGAGGAATGTGAAGCTCAGAAATCCTGTCCACCAACAATCCTCCGGTAAATCCAATTAAATCCAGCTGGTTACATATCAAAAAGGGATTTTCAGTGCAACACGACTTGTTTCCGTTCCGTACTGTGGGTACAGTGAATCCTCCTGGGATGCTCTTAACCTCCTGTAATGAATTGTGTTCTTGTCATGAGAAAAAGTTGATCATTTCATGGATTCTTGATGAGAAGAAACGAGAACAGCAGGGGGCTCCACACTGTGCCGTGTCTAAACACTCTTTTCTAGGAAAATACCAGCCTTACTTTGAAAAAAGATTTTCTTTAAACCACAGCAACAGTGATTAATTATTTTATCTCTGAGTCACGTTTTGAGTTTGGAGAGGCCGTGACCTCTGAACGTGAAGCTTTTATCCACCGTTGAATTAACCTGAATTACTTCTTCTAACTCTGAATTGTCCCGCAGTCTTTTAAACGCCACCACAGAGACTCTGCCAAACTGCTGACGCCAACTCACCTCACATGACAGACCGCCTCTATTGGAAACATGTGAACGCCGTGCAGCTAACCAGATTAGCAGGAAACAGATATTTTCAGGCAGTGAGGCAGCAGGCGATG
Source organism: Microctenopoma steveboyesi (assembly GCA_032359275.1). Classification (NCBI taxonomy): domain Eukaryota; kingdom Metazoa; phylum Chordata; class Actinopteri; order Anabantiformes; family Anabantidae; genus Microctenopoma; species Microctenopoma steveboyesi. The sequence continues at coordinate 20,966,261 of JAUMHF010000026.1, read as the reverse complement.
GTCGCATCACATTGAGGCCAGATCTTTAATCGTGTCTTCTGATTCACGGCTTTAAAAAGCAGATCATGACCAGACTCATGCAGCTGCTGTGGACTCTGTCAATGTGTAAGTGACATCATGTGGTTTACAGCTTGTAAACTGCTGTGGTTTGAAGTCACGAAGGAGCAGAATTCAGTTCAATGCTCCACACAACTAGAACCAAAGAGCTTAAGACTCTTTGGTTCCCTGCTGCCTTTTCACAGCAGCATCACTTGTTCCACTTTTGGGTTCGTCTTATTTTATGTAGCACACGTTTCATCTTCTTGTCCTAGTAAATCTTATGTCTGTGCCGAGACTCACGAACCTGGACTCACGTCAAGTTAAAAAACACCAACGCAGGGAAGCACATACCTCCGAGATACGCTCCCATGATGCCCAGCACCACCATGAGCTGCACACAGGAGCCTAAAGTCCCACGAACATGCTCGTGTGCCATCTCAGAGATATAGAGCTGCGTGAGGAGAGAAAAGGTGGAGACAGGAGAAGCGTCAGAGCACGTCAGCATGTTTTAAAGCAGGAAGTCTGCAGGAAAGGTGCTCATGGTTACCGGGACGACCAGCGACGTGACTCCGCTGGCGAGTCCGGTGAGCACCCTGCCGGCGTGCAGCATCCACACGTTCTGCGCTGCGATGATGACGGTGAAGCCGAAGACGAACGGCAGCGAGCAGAACATGAGGCTGAGCTTCCTGCCGATCTTCTCCACCATCCAGCCGCCCAGCAGCCCGCCCACCGCCGCCCCCACCGTCACTATGGACTGAATTAGGATGAAAGGAATTAAAGGTGAAAGACTGATGATGTGCCTCCACTTCCTGCTGAGCTTTTCTGTCCAAATAATGCAAATATCATCAACAGAAACATCTTTACAGAGCTGAGCTCAAGTGAAAACCACAGTCGGTGTCTTACCCCGAACCAGGAGGCCTGGACCTGGTCCAGCCGCAGCCGAGGGTCGGCTATCTTGGTGAGCTCAGGGATGGCCGGCGAGCTGTAGCCCAACACGAACCCGAAGCTCATGGGACCCAGGACGGATGCAAACGTAGCCAGGTACAGCTTCTTGTTCTTCACTTTGCTGCGGAGGCAAAGAGGAACAGGACCGAGGATGTAAAGGTCACAAAGCGACCACATCAGCACACAGCGCAGCACCTCGTCCTATTTTCCTGTTCCACTGTGCTGACTGACAGGAGGCGCCGCGTTTTAATAGTTTCAGCACTTTTTAATAAACATTTTAACCGCGGAGAAGGATAAAAAGAAGTCATCCTTTTCCTTTGTCCCAGTGCTGGCTGCGCGTGATGAGCTCATAAGAAATGAATGCAGTAAATAGCTTCTACGCTCTAAGAGAGAGGCTCTGACTGAGACGTCCACATCTGCCTTCACACCTGTGTCTGCTGGCTCACTCACCTGAGGTAGGCGTCCTGTTCAGACAGGAGACCTGTAACACCGTCACCTCCACCCTCCGCATCCAGCAGCCTCTCCCTCTCGCTCTGGATGTCCATACCGACGCCACTGAGGTGTCCCGGAGCTCAGCCTGTCTTTCCTGTTCGTCTCTTACATGGGACACAGGTCCGGTAAAGTCCTCTGTCCTGGTTGAAACAGGCGACCGCGCAGCCGCAGAAGAAGAAGCTGAACCGTGTCCAGGAAGCCGCGAAGCGACCATCAGACACTCAATCTGCGGGAGAGATCATTAAACTGCTGCCTCCACGACTACCCGCCAACTTTGCTTTGTCAACAATTCAGTCAGCTGATCTCCGTGTGCCTCACATTTCCTGGTCCGGGCGTTTCAAAATAAGAGACGCGTGAAGACTAAATTCGGGGTCTAAAAGACTGAGGTTCTTCTGGAGGTTTTCCTCTTAAAGGGATTTTTTTCCTCTCCACTGTCGCTTCAGTGCCGCTCAAGTGGGACTGTTGGGTTTTTATTTATATATAAATTAATTTATAAAATTGTGTTTAAGGTCTTAAACCTTGATTTCTTCCTCAAGTCCAGTTGCTTTGGATAAAACCTTTTTGAGATACCATGACCTGGATGAACCTTCACAGATATGACAAATGTTGTGAATTGGCGCTTTATAAATAAAGTTGAATTGAATTGAAATTTAATTAAATATAGTGATTTCACAAATTTAAAACTGGTTTTAAGTTTTAGGTGTAAGAATATCTAATGTCTGACACCCTTGAGAGTTAATCACCATTTACTAAAATTACATTTATTAAAAATGTCCTAATTATTTCCGAATCGAAAGTTAACATCTGAACCAAACTAAACATTAAAAGCAGGTTAGCAGCATAATTGTTACGTCTTCGAAACGAGGAAGAGACAGGAGGGGACTTCTCCTGCTAGAATAAACTCTTCGTTTACACAATAAAAGTCCTGCGTGTTCAAGCTTGTTTCCATGGTGACATGCAGCGAGGCGGTACTAAACAGGAAATGTTATTAAGCTAATGAACAAAACATGTAAAAGTTACTTTATCAACAAAATGGAGCCTTCTGAAGATAACAAACACACCACGGTAAACTGTAGTAAATATGTACAGTTAGTTAACATTAACTAGCTAGAAATTACTTGCGCAAAGTTAGCTAACGCGCCAACAGTCAGTTGTTAGCGAACTAAATAATTAGCTACACACGGGCTGAAGAGTTTAATGTTAAGGGTTTTAGTTTTCAGCTCACTAACAAAAAGTTGATTTTTGTGTCTTTATACGTTGATCTAGCTTAGCCATACGGTAGAGAAATACGTTACAAATAATGTCATGTTTGTTAGGACGTTTCTTCAACCTGAGTTAGGTTAGCAAGCTAACTTAGTCAGTGAACATGTCATGTTAACTTACATTAATAAACGTCTTTGTGTGTGAGATATATGTAGAGGCTATCCACACTAAATGTGAAAGCAATCGATATACATTCTATATTAATTTACTGCACTAAAACAAACAAATATGGTTTAAAATCAATTGGTCCAAATATATATAAAATATATATTGTTCTATGAATTTTTTTTTCACTGAACAACATCTCTTGTAAATATGAGAACTTTTAGAGTGGAAACTGAAATTAATTAAAATGTGTTAAATCAGTGAACCAATAGAAGTTAGTCTTTTTCTTCTTAGTTGTGTCACATGTAAATAAAGGGTCAGGCAAATTACTAGTTAAAACTACTCAGGAATTCATATTTAAATATAAATGCGGTGTTTATTTCTTTTTTCCTATAGATATAAATGTAATAATCTATAATAATAATTGATTCTTTAATCTGATGTGTTATATTGGTTGTGATTCCTTTGGAAACCTGAAATGTTTTGTTATTTAATATAAAGTCAACTGCGTGTCCTCCAGCAGGCAGAAGATCAGAGTTTATTTCCTACTTCTGTGTCAGAAGAGGAGCTGGATGAGGCCAGGAGAGAAAGCACCTTTACACGACTTTTTGGTTCTAGTAAAATCTTTCTGGCACCAGGAGAGAAACGTCTGGAAAGACCAGATCTACAGGGCAGCCTCATCATTCAGAGAAGGGCTACAGATCAGTAAGAATCCTGATTAAAATTAAAATGGAAAAACATTGCAGCTGTGCGTTTTGACTGAATTTATACATTGCTCGATGCAAGAACCTTCTCTGTGTTACAAATAATAGAAATAAATGTTATTAGCAGAATATTTGAGTGAAGTTGGAATATAAAACTGTGTTCAGTAATACTTATGGTGTTTTTATTTGCAGCTACATAAATGGAAATGAGGCGATGGGAACGTCTCAGTATGAGAAGGCAGTGATCTGCTTCTCTAAAGCCATCACTCTGCAGCCACAACAGGTGCTGAGTTAAGTAGGATGCGAAAATGAATTAGCATTACAATCACTGAATAAAATCACCTCTGACTCATAGTTCCACTGTGATCCCTGTTGGGATGTTGTAAGAATCTGTAGTAGGTATGAAGAAGGTTTGAATTTTCCTTCTGCGTTTTAGATTCAGCTGCATGTGAGCCAGGCTGAGGCCTACCTACAACTGTGTGACTTTCAGTCGGCAGCAGCATGTTATAAGCGGGCGTGGATCCTGGAGCCTGGATCCTTCACTGACCGCTTGGCCTTCATTTACTATCTCCAGGTCAGAGACTCTGCAACACTACACATTCATTACGAGGAGCAACTCAGAGTACAAACACAGCAGTGGACATGAAAAATCAGAGGGAACCAAGTCCACAACTTATCTTTAAACAACAGGCACATATGAATACACTCACACTTCTGTGTAGAGAAACAGACATTACATTGTTTAAAGAGATATTATTTAGGCCGAAATAGCTCAGTTGGGAGCGCGTTAGACTGAAGATCTAAAAGGTCCCTCGTTTGATCCTGAGTTTTGGCAGCGGTACACAACTTTGGGGGCCTGGTAGCTCAGTGGTTAAGGCAGAGGGCTGGGAAGCAGGAATAGCAGGATCGATTCCCAGCTGAGTCACCCAGCCCATCCCTGGTATGGGGGGTGCGAGACACCAAGCGCTGGCTCCCCGAGAGCCGCCTGTGGCTGCTCACTGCTCCCCCCAAGGAGGGAGGGGTCAAATGCAGAAGATAAATTTCATTTTAACATGTAAAAATGTATCAATGACAATAAAGTGGATTCTTCTTCTTTATGTATTTACACACAATTAAACGGAAAACTGAAAAAAGCCTTTTAGAAATGTTGCATTACATGTCACATCCAGTGCGTGTGTCTTAGTTTTAATTAGTTATTCTATTAATAAACCAGGAAGAGAACAGTGAACAACAGAAAAGACATGATCAAAACAATTCAGCTTTATTTTGCAGTTGCACTGAAAAAACTGTCAGATGTCTAAATATAAAATAATTCAGTTTTTGGCTTTCAAGGGCCAGTGTCTGTTTGACCGGGGGCTTTTCCTAGACGCTCTGGAGGCCTTCAGCAAAGCTGCTGAGGTGAAACCTGGCTGCAGGGCCTATGGAGTCAGAAGGTCAGGAACCTGTTCATTAAGATTCACATTAAAGTTGTGCACCTTTGCTTCTGTTGACTGACAATTATTAACATACACTGTTTATTCAGTATTTTGTACCTTGTTTCCCAGCTTGTCCTGTCTGACTGCTGCAGGTCAACTTACCGACTGTCTGCAGCTGGTGAATGACTGGATGGCGTCAGGTGGTCCCACCTCTGACCTTTATGTCCTCAGAGCCCGACTGTACAAACAGCTTAATCAGGTCACAACGGCAGGGAGCGATCACATTTTAAAAAGCCGCAGCACATACACTCTCCATCTGAGGCGTGTGAAAAGAATCAGGCAGTAAAATAAACCTGTGGCCGTGTTTATTTACACCTACTGGCAAATAAACCTGCAGAAAAAACACTGATCACGTGAAGCTTGAACATATATTTACACAAAACCTTTATTTTAAGGTGAAATAAAATAAATGATGTCAAACATTACACAACATTAGCGAGTGCAGACTGGCTGAAAGAGTATCTGCAGTAAAGCTACTGCACACACTGTAACACATAGTTAAATGTGTAACTGTCTGTCTTATTCAGACTTCGCGATGTTACCAAGACGTGAAGTTGGCCTTGGCATTGAACCCAACGTGCTCAGAAGCAGGAGCGCTGCAGGTGAAGCTGCAGGAAGCCTCTGAACAGGCCAGACAAAAAGCTGTGGACAGAGCTGTGAGCGGGGAGTTGCCTGAAGCCCTCTGCATGGTCAATATCGCTCTAGAGAACAGCCCGCAGGATGGACGCCTCTACCTGTTCAGGTGAGTCTATGCAGTATGTATGTCAGAAGGTGTTCACAGCATTATAAGATAAAACAAATGCTGCTGTATTAAACCTCTGCCATCAGAGGGATTCTCCACCGGCGTCTAAAAGACTTCACAGCAGCCATCGAAGATCTAGTCCAGGCTGTGGAGCTGAGCGAGGCAGAGGAGAAGAATATGGACAGAGGTCAAGCGGAGGCCAGAGACCAAAGGGATGATCATGGCTCTTTGCATGAGGAGGTGGAGTTTCAGCTGGTTCTCACTTACAATGATTTTGCTGTCCAGTGCTTTAGTAGAGGCCTCTACGCTGAGGCGACTTTACTTCTCAACAAGGCCATTGAAGAGGAGAAGGGCCAGGCAGGCCTGTACCTGAACAGAGGAGGTGAGGCGATGGACACCCAGTCCTTTAAGAATGTGTGTGCATCTCTTTTCTTCACTTTCTCCACAAACAAATAAACTGAAATTCCACTTGTACCCAAAGTTCAGTTAGTACAAAGTGTTTTGTGGAGGCCTGAATATGATAAGGTTAGAGGAATACCAAATAATCATTGAGTCATATTTCCCTCTGATTATCTGCTGCTTGTCCTGTTTCTCACCTTCTACACGTACACGAGACAAAAGCATCTAGTGTGACATCTTCCTGATTGTTGGCACATGAGGAAGATAAACATATGACTGAGCATGTGCAACCTGACAAACCTGATCAACATGTTCAGCAGAGCATGAAGATCTCACAATACGAGTGTGTATAAAAGAAATGAAAGCTGAATGAACCCTAAACAGGATTTATGGCAGCAGTGCTTAACATGAACAGCTGTTCAGGAAATGAAGATTCAAAGTGCAACAGAAGAGATGTCAGAACTGTGAGCGAAATGCTGAACCACCTGTGTGTGTGTACGTGCGTGTGTTAGACTGTTTCTTTAAGCAGGGTGAGTGGTGTTATGCTCTGGCTGACTACCAGCAGGCGGAGGAGATGCAGCCCGACGATCCTGCGGTACGGCTCCGCCTCGGTGTTCTTCACAACACGCTGGGCTCGTTAACTTTTCAGGACCGGTCAGTTATTAAAAGCTGTATATTAAAGCCTAATGTACAAACAGATTCTTTAATTCTTATGTAAGAAGTCATATATCTGCTCTATGCTGTGGATCTATATTTGATTGCGTCTTCCCTGTATCAGATTCATTTTGAAATCCAAAGAGTTTCAAATATAGACGTCTTTGCATTGATGATGTATTTGTGTGTGTGTGTGACCTCAGGCGCTTCCACGAGGCAGCGCCTATGTTTTCTCTGGCCGTCCGCTACAATCCCACCGTCAGTCGCTACTATGAGAACAGATCCAAGGCTTTTCGAAAGGTCCTAAACCTGGATGGGGCCAGACAGGACTTGATCTGCACAATGATACTGGATCCCACCAGCGAGGAGGTCAGAGCTCCACCCCACCACAACACACACTGCATTAATGAGAAATATCACATCAACTTGTCTTTATATTAATAACGTAGACACGCTGTGGTTTTGTTTATTAACTGGTTTGGTCCTGACGTCCATCCACGAACTCCTTAGAAAACATTCATCATTTCTAAAGGTTGTGGGAGTAGAATGCAGTAAATTGTGTGTCTGTGTGTCTGTGTAGCTGCCTGCTATGCTCATGAGTCTGTTTCCCGGCTGCAGCATGTCTGATGTTTTGTCCAGTTCAGCAGCACAAACAGTCAGAGTTGAGCTGATGGAGAACATCCAAGCCTTCAACTCCTCCTGTGATCAGCAAAGGTCTTTACCAACTACCGCCACAGCTTGTGTCACACGCACAATAGTGTGTAGACAACACACAAATAAATTGAATGGTTTCACTGAAATGCCAGTGCATGGAACTGACTTTAGTGTACTTAGATGAGGGTGTCCTGTGTTATGATCTTAGATTGAACGAGAAGCTCCAGAAGATGACTTTGACTAATCAGGACGCAGCGAGCCGGTCAGAAGAGGGACAGGAGCTGAAGCTGTGCATAAATCAGCAGGAGATGCAGATGAGCGTGAAGAGCTTTCTGCAGGTACGACAGATGATCATGTGAGAGCTCCATAAGAATCAGAGGTTTCTGAGCAGTGGTCCGTTGTGAAGCAGTTAACGAAAACAAAGTGGCAACAGAAACTTAAAGATGTGAAGTGAACTCTGGCTACTAAGGAGAAGTCGTGCCACTTTTATCACCGTTGTTTGACTCAGGATGCGGCTCTGTCGTTTATCAGTGACCACGCAGGGACGAGCCTCAGCACGAGCAACCCACAACCTCCATCCACACAGAGGGACTGGACCAGTCTTCACACGTGAGCAGAGGTCGTACTGCAGCACAGGATTTGGCATCCGAGACCAGAAGAGATAAACTCGGTTAAATAGAACGATCTGCGTCTGAATGTCGTTGATGGATTTCTTTTTGTTCCATACTCGTCACATACTTTTTCCTTTTACACTTTAACTCAAGCTGTAGAATAAATGACTGTATCATCTAATATTAATCTACCTTTGGTATTACCCTTTATTTGAGGCGTTGTTGTGACATACTGTCCAATAGGTGGCAGCAGAGACACAGTGTTTGCATCATGACATGTCCCATGGTTCTGGACGATAGTAACAGGTCTTTATGTGGCTCCGTGCGTTTAGCAGCACATTTTCATCAGTGTTGTGATTTGTCTAATTAGTTTTTTTAACAATCGCTTGATTGAAGTTTCATACAATGTTAGCATGCGGTGCGGTACATTTAATGGTTTATCAGAAACCACATCTGCAACACGTCACATTCTTCCAACATTTCTGCATCTAACTTCAAACATCACAAAACGAGAAGAGAAAAATTCAGAAAACTTTTTCTTTCTCCTTTGCTAAATTCTTCTGCTCTAAATTGGATTCCATCTAACCTGCACTGTCCTTCTGTATTCATTCTGTATTCATTCTTTTCCCCGTATTCTTTAACTCTCAACCACCCGTCGTTGCTTCTGCCCTCTTCCTTATTGCCTGGAGGTCTGTACCCAGCAGACCTCCAGGTGTAGTAAGATCATCTTTGGGTGTAGACGAATGTTCACAGACAGGTTGAAAAGCCTTTAGCTATTTTGATACTGTGGTGCGAGACGAACCTACTTCAGTAAACGCATGCCGTGCGCTGCTCGCATCAGCGTCACAGGTTCATCTGATCATCACTGACCAAGCCACTGCTAAGTTGGCTGACACTTGGTTAAACACAGAGCCGTGGCTGAAAAACGCCGGGCAGTGAACCATGGGTTAAGATAACTCAGCTAAGCTAACGTTTCCAAACCCAAGAAGACAATTCAGTTCAGCAAAGCAGCCAAGTCAAATGGACCATAGCCCGGCTAATCCACACAGCTCTTGTCAGCAGATGCATTGAACCTGACTGGTGCTTGTACGTGTTGTTGTTGTAGCCGCAGTGAAGATGTGGTTCTGTTGCTTTCTCCGAGCGGCAGCTGACCTCACAGCATCAACAGCAGCTGTGGCAACAGCTGACGCACAGAGAAAGGCCCTGTGGCACCCAGGCCTCTGTCCCATCATAGAAAGTGCCCACACCACATATCTGAAAGCACAAACATGCCAAACATTTCCCAGTCCGTCGCAGTCAGGTGGCTAACGGAGTGAGAAGTGATGCAGCATGTTTCTGGGGCGCGCGGACCACATGAGAAAGTTCTTAGCTTTGCATATTGCATTTGTAAATCTTGTGACATTAAACACCAGTGGAATGTGGATGAAGATGGAGGAAACAGCTGCTCACACTTATGTCAGTGAGTGCGTTGACATCTGCTGTGAAAGCCCAGAGACTCGCTGTGTGTCTGATCCTGATCCCGCGAGGACAACATGCTGATTCTCAGACTCTAAGGTTAGGACTAGGTTTGCTTGTCTCAGGTGTCCTCACTAGCATAGTAAAACAGTCCTGAGTGTGTGTGTGGGCCTCAGCCCCTCAGAAGAGAAGTGTGGGATAGACGGTGGTCGTAAAGGAGCTGAAAAGTGTTTCACACTTGTGCAATAAAAGGCTCGAGTTACCGTCCTGTCAGGGCCGAGAGGTGTTGGTGGCCCAGCCAGCCAGGGTTCCGAGTCCAGACAAAAACACTTTTCTCTGGGCACAGGACCTGGCGGCTTGGCCCAAGCTCAAAACATCCCCTGGTGGAGAGGAGGTTCATTCAGGTTGTGACCAGAGACTGTTTTGTCTAAGATGTGCAGAAAGCGTTTGTAGACTTTGGGTAGTGTTCGGGGCAGGTGACGTACGCGGACACACAGCTCCGTGTCCTCCTGAGGTGAAGGCAGAACGGGATATGTGGGTTTGGAATTGGATTAGTGTTGCTAGACTAGAGTGGGCCTTGAATTATGTGCCAGTCAGACATGCAGCCAGTGGTCGGTTGGTTCTGCATTATGATAATAACCTCAACATTTGAGCCTGTCCCTGAACACGAGAGCAGCCTCACAACATTTCATTTATTTATCCAAAACAAACACACACGGTACTGAACACACAACCTTTGGTGCTGCAATAAATAACAATATATTAATAAAGTTTTCACAGGGAGCAGGAATCGGAGCCAAAGCCGCTCTGTCAGCGAAGCAGCGTTACAGACAGAGGGGTCCACATGTTGATCCAGGAACTCATGAAGATGTGTCAGTCGGGTGGGCGACTGACGTCTGGGCTGCCGCTTGCCCTCGGTTCAACGTCTGATGCTCCACGTGACACATTTGGCTTTGAGATTGTAATAAAAAAGGTCAAATTTGCTTTACAGTCTTTCTCTCGCATAACCCAATTCAGCAGAGTGGTTTTGTTCCCTGACTGAGGAGGGGGAGACGCGAGCAGACGAAGGGTCTCCCCAGAGGAACATTTCTAAAGACAATTTATATATTTTGGAAAGATAAACCATCTGCCTGTTTGTTCTTCTCGTAAATTTTCCAGTCAGTTTTACTGGCTCGTCTCAGCCACCGTCTCCCTGTTCATGCTGTGTGTGTTCTTTCGTCGTCTTCTAACCTGTCCCCAGCTCTGGACGAGTGCTTCAGACAGCTGTGGTCTCATCGACACTGTTCTTGTCCTTAAGTGCAGTCACCACATCAGGTTTCTTTACCTGCTGGCTTCCTGAAGTCGCAGCTGACCTTAAATGTTCTACCAGCCAAAAATGAGTCGAAGGGAATGTTCACATGAGTTTTGGTTTCCTGCTCAAATAGATTATCTTACCAGCCATGGACAAGTTCATCAGTGTTTGTCTAACAGTTATTTGGAGATTTCCCATTTCCCAGTCGTAGCTGACTAGCTGCTACGCCCGACGGGCAGATATCTGTGGTTGGATCACTTCCAGCCGTTCATCTCCTTCAGCTTGCTGATGCTGGTCCCTTTGATGGGTGTGGAGGGTGGGGGATTGTAAAGAGGAAGAGTGGGGGTGCTACAGCCACGTGTCCACAACTTCTCAGTGGGGACTGTCCACACGGAGCCAGATGACTTCTTTTTCGGCTTGTCCTTCTTCTCTTTCGAAGTACCAGGAGACATGGTCTGGAGAAGAAACAGTGGGAAACAGGATTAAAGATCTGCAGTGAATTCTGTTGCTGGAGGGTTAGCTGTATGACTGTATGACTCTGTCCCGCATTTTGATCTAAGAAAGAAAACCTACGCAGCAGCAGAGGGTGAAGCAGCTGAGTTTAGCAGCGTTTTGTCCCGTCCCTGCGTAGCGGTTCTTTTTTGGCAGCAGCAGAATGAAGGAGACAGCCAGAGACAGATGGTAGAAACTGTGGACATAGGCGTAGTCCCACTCCTGCAGTGAAGAGGATACGTCAACATCTAATAGATGATGTGATTTTTAGTTCTATTTTGATGATCGTCACCTGAAAGTAGAAGCGCAGCATCAGGGCGAGAGCACCGAAGCAGCATCCCGGGCCGACCTGCTGCGTGTACACCTTCTTCTCGGGATACACTGCCCTCAACTGCTTCATCTTCTGCAGCTGCAACAATCAGAGATCGTCACAAAGATAAGCCGAGAATAAGATGAGGCACAGGAGGAGGAAAAGAAGAGTGGAGCAAAAGAACAGGCTGAAGTAGACGGGGAGTTGGAGGCCACTCACCCATTTGACAGTAATAATGAAAACAGCTGATCCAATGGGTCCAGAGTAGATGCCGTAGCCCCAGCGATCCTGGTAGATCCTCACAGCGATGGTCAACACTCCAAACATGGTCATAGTGGAACGCTGGGGTTCATCAAAGTCGCCAAGAGCTTCAACAAGCAGACACATGATGCATGAGGCCTTTCAGCCTGAGGACAACAGTTACAGAGGGTGGAGCAAGTGGTGCAGTCAGCTGTTGGAGCATTTAACCCTCTACGTCATGGGACTGTTGCAGACCCTCAGGGGTGTGTGTACATGTATGTGTGTGAGCATAAAAGAGAATAATAGCACATAACACATGTGAGCTGATCTCAAAGTCTCAACATGTGCGTTGAGCAACTGTTGCGCGCGGAGCTGGGTGTTAACCTCGTGCTTGGAAAGTGTAGCTGCTAAAGTGTTTTTTAGCAGATTTTAATCACGTACAACCCCAGAAGCAAGCAGCAGGTTGTTAGAAGTGTGAATATAAGAAAGCTATGCTGTAGAACGAGAGGTGGAGCAGGCGAGGATCTACCACGACTTACCTATAAGCGTGACCCACATGGAGAGAGCTGTGCCATAGACGCTGAAGTACTCCAGAACATCGTACCGCATGAAACACAGAATGGAGAGGCCCGGTCCGTCACATGCGTGGTAGACCTGCAGGTAGACAGTCGATCACTAATACACCAATTATTTTTCAGTTTCAAGCTGGTGTTCATTCATTCATGAAGAACACCATCATTCCTCTGTTGCTGGTAATGCAGAGAAACAGACCCAACAAAGAAAAACTCCTTCAAATCTGCTACTCAACATCACTTCTGATAGAACATATTAATCATTTAATCATTCACAAAATGCCATGTTGGTCGCTAAATGGAAAACAGAAAACCAGCATCAGTAGCTTCACTAAGATCTCACACATCACAACAGAACACGAGCGCACTCTCACCGCTGTAAAGAACATGGTGAAGAAGTAGACCATGGCCTCCATGTGGAAGCCTCTCTTGGCAGCCACGCTGGCTGTAGGCAGGAACACCAGGCTGCTGACCGTAGGAAGCAGCATCTTGGCAATAAAGGCTCCCATGGTGGAGGGACAGCAGTCGGATATGTTGAAGAAACCCTGTAGGCTCCAGAACTTTGAAAGTCTTTGCCAGCTATGAGGATCTTACAGTTGTCTCCCAGTTCCTAAAAATGTGAAATCAGCTTGGAAAGTAAAAGCCCTCAGGTCTCTTAGTCCGTGTTGTGTGTGAGCAGACGACAAGCAGTGAGCGGCTGAACCACAGAATGCACATGCAGCACACACTCCCAGCAGCGAGAACACACCCAGCTGTCTAGTTTGGCCTTTTAAAGTTTAAATGTCCCCCGGGCTCGTCGGTCCACACAGGCCTGTATGTGCAGTGTCATCGCTGAGCAGCTGTTTGCATACCAGTCAGACCACGGACTAGCAAAACGGACACTAGCACATGGACAAAGACCAACTTTGTCCCTAGTTGTGTGATAGTTTTACCTTCCTGTGGTAAAGGGCGACATGTTTCAGTGAAAGTAAGGTGGAGGCAGCCACACGCCTTAGAGTGGAGTGGACTGTGCCTCCCCAGAGAGCGCTGTGTGTCTTAGAAGCTTTTTTCACTTTGCGTGGCTCACCGCACACGTGCATTAGTTACTGTTGTCCTGTAAACTGTTTGGAAGACGTAAGGCAGATAAAAAAAGCTCTCGATTGTAGATTGGAAAATGTTTCTTGTATTAAAGCTTCATGATCTAAAACCAAACATATCACATGCTTTTAAGGTTTCCTGCCAGCAGTCGTGGACGGTGAGAGAAAAGCCTCCTGAGGCTGCAGGGGAATTGTGAACAACGCTGCACAACGCGCTTAGTGAGGGAGGCACTGTGACCCTGCCCCTTCAAACGCGTTGCTCGGCATCTGCCGTCGATGAGGTGGGAGGTAGGCTGCTCAGCCTGGAGCAAGCATCAAACCCAGACTAGATTTTTTTGCAGACTAGATTTGAATCAGGTTTTGGGCCCTACTACCAGTCAGCAGATGGAATCTGGTTGTGGTTGTGTAATGTGGCATTGAGCCCGTCCTGCACAATTACTTCCATTAAAGTAAAGACACCATTGGGTCCTAAATACCTCTGGTGCAGGAAACGCCCCTTTTTGCTGCTGTGGCTGAAAGAGCCAGTAAAAACAGATTTCACTCCAGTAGGCTTATTCAGAGAGATTCAGACCCTGACCACATCTACACTGAGCAGCCAGGCTTTGGACTTGGACATGCAACACGTGACGGTCAGACGGTGAAGAGACGTATTGACCACCTTCTTTACATAAATAAGAAGAATGAGTGTCTCCTTCCATGTGTGACTGTGTACCGTGATGTTGTTCCCAGAAAGGACCATCCCGTGGTGGTGGTGAGGCAGCATTTGCCCTCTTCTGCTCTCGCCTCAGCTGTTCCACCTGCTCTGGGGCCTGAGGCAGCAACACAAAGGCTGCAGTATTCACCCCACGCCTCAGATTCTCTGGAGTGTTCCAGTAACCCGAGCTGCTGGGGTCAGGGCTTGAAACCCTCAGGCCCGATGCTTTTGGAAGCGCTGCTGTAGCCTCCCTGCGCCCTCTGCCGGGAGCCCGTCTTTCTGCTGTGTGTCTTTGTGTGGTCGCTGCGTAACGGTCTTTTAACGACAGACATGAAAACTGGTTCCAAAGCCTTATCTTAAAGCATAATCTGATCTGATTAGTTGGTAGATTGTGGAGGAGAGTACATGGAGGAGATGCTGGTGTGTGTCGTACAGCGTTATGTGAGAACCCTCAGTTCTTCTTGTCCAGGAGAGTTTGTGGCCCATGTGAACTTTCACCTCAGGACCCCTCAGTCTAAACACGGCCGCTCAGTGTGGGACAGTAGAGCAGACTTCCTGAACGCATCTGAAAAACACGGGGCTTCCTTTTGATTCAGTAAAAAATAGTTCTGACCTCTGACCACTCGTCCCTGTTTCACTAATGATTTTGCGGCGGGGGTTATGCTTCAGTCACTGAAGAGGAATGGGACCAGTAGAGCACTTCACCTCAGTTCCTCAGAAGTATTCTTCTGTCATGTGATATTCGTTTAGAGATATTTCATCGGTATTTTATTGCTGACTTTTGCAGCCAGCACCTTTTGGCACCGAGGAACCAAACAAGCTGAACTCATCTGCTCACAGAACATGTTTCTGTCTTTCTGGCAGTGAGCTCAGGCCCAGAAAGCTCTGCGCTGTTTCTGCACATAATGGTGGCTTCATCGCTGCATAAGAGAAGTGACAACCATGTAGTTCTGTTCATCACGGTGACATCACAGTGTCTGATTTATTTTCATGCGAGTGTTCTGTATTTTCTGAGGAGGCTCAGATCCTTTAAGGTCTGCAGCACCATGCTGAGGATGTCCTATGAGTCTGGTTTGCTGGGGCAGCAGCAGGAGGACTGGTCCGGTTCTGGGTGTGGAGCTGGACCTTCTACGTGCTGCAGCTGAGAGCAGACTGATCAATGTAAAGTGCTCCACAGAGACACAAGATCATTTCTGCCTGTCTTCTCGCACAGACACTTCTTACTTTGAGACACAGTCCTCACTGGGTAAGATGTGTGTGTGTATGTGAGAGAGAGAAAACAGTGTCTGCTGGTGTTTGTTGCCCTTTAGTGAGAGAGAGAACGTTCTTCTCACTTTATTTGGGGGAGGTGTGTTTAGTTTCACTGATTTTAGAGAGAAGCTTCTTTTTTCCATTTTTCTGTGGTTGCGTTTATAAGTCCTCTAATTGCTCTTTTGTCTGTGTGTGCCAACCATAATGACTCCAGAGTCTGCACACTGCAAACAGGCATGCACAAAAACACAACCCTGGGAGTGTTTTAAGGCCACGTGAATAGCATGGAGGAGGGTGGTGGCCTTTAACTGGTGTTGGTGTTAGTGGGCTTATTCTTCTGGTCTGGCAGCCGCCCTGGACTGTGTATATCAGCTTATAAATCTGGAGCGGTGGAGCAGAGTGGCTGCTAATGCAGCCAGCAGACACACCAGCAGCAGGCTGAAGAACGACAGGGAGAAATGATGGTGGAGAAACAGTAAAACACGTATAGATATAGGTCAGTTGTAATGAATCAGCAGGAACCAGTGTTAGTAATGACCAGTTCCACACGAACTGACATGTTAGGAATCAAAATCCTCTTGATTCTTAACATCTCTGTGAAACCAGAGCGAGAGAGAGACAGAGAGAGTGCCGGGACACGAGAGAGTAACATAAGTGCAAGAGACAGCTGTGGAAACAGAAGAGAAGAAAGTGAGAGAGAGGACGAGAGGGTGGGGTGAGAAATAACAGCAGAAGATGGAGAAAAACATGCAGCAGTGAGGAGAAATCGTAATAAAGCGGGAGGGAGGGAGGGAGACAGACAGATGGGTAAGAAGAGGGGAAGACAACATGGTGGGCAGACACGGTGGTCCTCAGACGTCTGCTCGTCCTCCTCATCATTCACTCCTCTGGTCTCGTCCCTCTTTCCTCCGTCCTCCCATCTGTTTTTGGCTGTTCTGAGGTTCTCTGTGTATTTTGGAAAAGGAGGAATCACAGTTTACTTAAAGGAATAGTTCACCTGGAGCTGAATCGTATCCTGATTTCTTTCTGTTTTTGTCACATTGAAATGAAACTAATTTTAATATTACACAAAATGCAGTTTCTAAATGATCATTCTATTTGTTGCTCATACCTGCAGAGTAAATGAGCTTTTCCTCACGGTGGTGGAATATTGGTCCACTCTGTTTTAGGTCACAACCGCTCCAAGTCTTCATTTTAGTGTGTACACACAGACTCTACAGATATCCAAGAAGGTGGACCAGAGGGGAGATGGGACGTTTTCCTCCAACAGTTCCAAGTTATGCACAGTTATGCACTTACATGAATTAGTGACTAAATAGCTTGAAATGTGGACTGTTCTTGGTAATAATGGGGCAGTAGTGCAGTAGCAGTTTGGAAATAACAAGGTCAATAGTAATAGCAGGCAAGAGGGTACTAATAGTAATAACAGATAATAACAAAGTAATAAGGAGTAACATTTAGGTAATACCTGGGTAATTGCTTAAATAAAACCGTTACTATGTAATATTGAGGTAATTACCAAGTAAAAACTAGGTCTTAGCAACAATTCTAAGTAATCGCAGGTCAGAGACACTTAGACGTTAGTGTGGAACAATGACTCTCTGCGCTAACACAGAGACATGGACATGGACAAGCAGGAAATCAGACCTACGTGAACTAGAATCTTAAATGTGTGTAACCGGTGTAGTGTGTCTTATTACCACGTCATCATTCATGAGCCGTGAACTTCTTAAAGGCAGCTTTATGAAGCTGGTTGTTTCTTCACAAACGCAGAACAAAAGATAAAGTCTGGCAGAAATGTACAAACTATGTTCAACCTCAGAAATATGAGTGAGAACCGTTTCTGGTGTATGTTTGGGGCAGAGGACGCGGGGGAGGAGGGCAACAGTGTTCATCTTCATCCCAGCAGCAGTTGGATGAGGTAGAATTCATCTTCATCTGGATTTAACAGAAACTTGTGAAGTTTTTATTTTCCCCATGTTTCAGAATGAAAGCACAGTGGCCAGCCCCCATGACCCTCCCCCTCCCCCCTCGGCTGCCACTTTGCTGCTGACTGGAGAGGAGGAGGAGGAGAAGGAGGAAGAGGGATGCAGGGACAGCACACCTTACCTCCCTCCCTCCCTCCCTTCCACTATTTTCTTCCTCCCTCTCTCTGTCTGTTCCTCTTCACTCCACAGCAACAGCAGTACTCACCAACACACACACCACTGCTGTCGCTGGCACAACACACAGTCGCACACACTCACACACACTGAGCGGCATCCTCAGCACAGCCCGGGGCGCCCTTGGACTGCAGGAGAGGTGAGTGGCAAAATGTTTGAAAACTCCACTGTGTGTGTGTGTGAGGGTATTGAGTTAAGTTTGTCTGTTTATCATGTATTCTTTGATTCACAGTGTGTGTGCGCATGTTCTTGGGTGTAATCGTGTGTGTGTTGGCTGTTTGCACGTCTGCATGTGCTGGTGTGGCTGGCATCTGCTCCGTGTGTGTGTGTGTGCACACGTGTGTGTATTTACGAGCTACACCAGAGCCAGCAAGACGTGTGCTTTGCACCAGACCAAAACAAATGCACAAAATAATGCTGACTCTCGTTCAGAAGTGTGAGTTTTCCTGCAGGCACGCATGTGTGGGTCTGTCTGGAAACTTGTTGGGAGGTGTGTGTGTGTGTGTGATCGTTGATGTAGTTAAAAAGTTTAGCTGAGCTTCTATTCCTGCAGTTACCACGTGAAAACGTTCCTGTAGGAAAGAACCTCCTGCAGACGTTAAAGGTCCACGTGAAGCATGTCACAAAGTCAACTTGGATGCAAAGAGACCTGAGGGAGAGCAGCAGCATCCATCTATACGCTCAGTATCATGCATGCCAGCTGTTACTCTGCCTGATTCCAGCTGTATTGGTTTTGATACGTATGTTCCATACTGAATATCTGTGCAGGCAGCAGGCACTGCGCAGCGTAGAAAGAGAGAAATCTCTGGAACAACTGTAGAGACTTGTTCCAGTCTGGTGGTCAGACAAACCACTAATGGTCTCACTGCATGAGGTCTTTCTGTTTTAAGTGAATGCCATGCAGATGACTTCAGCCCCGTCACTCCTGAGAACGGCCGCCATGAATAGTGAGTCAACAAATAACTTGAAGTTCAAGTGTGAGAAATCTAACCTTCCGTTTGACCCCGGAGCAAAAACATTCCCCGACACCTCCTCAACTTCCCAGACTGCTGCGCTACATCTCGCCATTTCTTTGTCAGTCTCCCCCCCCTGCTGTTCTGTTGTAGACTGAGGAGAAGTGAGAGTCCGCCCGCTGACATGCAGACATCCACAACCACCCCACACTCCCCGAGTTTAAATGATATGGGCTTAGGAAGGGAGACATTGGGATTCCTCTAGTCACCGATATGTCACACCACTTTTTCATGTCGCACATACTGGAAGAATTAAAAGTATGCAGCGGTTTTGTACAAATCTGATCAACACAATTATCTTAACCATCTAAACAACTCTCAGCTGAAGCTGTTACCACCGAGTGACTGCAACGTCTAGCGTTTAGTGGGGATCAGGATCATTGATCAGGACCATTCCCCTCTAATTCTGTTAGGCTGAGCTGAGTTTTTAATCAAAGTGATACGTGTTGAGGTAAGATTGAACCTACACTTCTACACGCATCTTTCACGTTACCTCCACCAAAGCAGCCCCAGCTCATCATATTACCTCCACCATGCTTGGCGCCTGAGTCTGAGTCTGCATCCTTCAGATGTTCTTCTTTGTGAACCAACTGACCTAAATGTGGATCAGTCTGTTCATGACACCGTTCATGACACTTGGTTGCCATGGAAACCCCGGTTTTGCGCTGAGTGACAGGCCTGCACCCTGCATGGTCACCTCTTGTCATTGAGGTGTGTGTTTGTCCTACTGAACCATCAGAAGGATCCTCCGGGTTTATTCAGTTTATGTTGCCCACTGTGAGTGTGGACTGACTTCTGCACCGACCCATGCAGCTGTTCATGTGATAAATAAATTATATTTTTATTCTTATCTGTCCAAATACATCAGTACGTGGCTGATCCAGCCCCCCCAGGGGACAGACTGTCCCCCCAGGGGACAGACTGCTGCTGTCTGCTGAGGCTGCACTACTACAAAAACAAGACAGCGAGGCGAGGGGCCCCAGGGGGCCGTGAGGGTGGGGACGGTGCAGGAGTTAGGGAGGGGGAGACAGGAGGATGAGGGGGACTGTGTTTACTTTTGTCCTCCGTGCTGCCCCTGCCTGGCTGGGGAGGAGGAAGGAGTAAAGACGGAGACCCTGTCTGGAGAAGCAACAGGCCGAAGGCAGTGTGCCTGTGTGTGTGTGTGTGTGGGTGTGTGTGTGCGTGTGTGTGCGTGGGTGTGTGTGTGTGTGTGTGTGTGTGTGTGTGTGTGTGTGTGTGTGTGTGTGTGTGTGTGTGTGTGTGTGTGTG
>JAUMHF010000026.1:20903271-20921816 GCA_032359275.1 Microctenopoma steveboyesi | reverse complement strand
GATGACATTAGTTTAATGTGTGTAGTTTCTAAAGTGATCTGATTAAATCCACTTAATATTTATGTGTCTTTGAGACCAACACCACAACTTGCGGGGACGTTGCATTTCATTAACCCATAAACTCTGGACGGCGCACCAAACCGCGAACCATTCACGTGGTACGTCCCACAAACGAGGCTTCATACGTCATCACATACGTCATCGAAGCGAGCCTCGACACACGCTTCGCCAAAAACTCTATCGATTACTCGACACGCGCTCCGAAGCCTCGGCATTAAAAGTCCTATCACTACTGACATATCAGCAACGCTCTTTCAAACCATTCCTAGAGATACAGGTCGGGGTGGAGGAGCAGCAGCAATCTGCAATAAGTGTATTAGTCAACCCCAGGACCTTCACATAGTTATAGTTAGAAAGTTATTTATTCATTTGAATAGTTTTTCCCTTATTAATATCATCCTGTTTACTGAACTGTACTCCACCCTTGACTCTGCTTCTATCAGGTTTATTTGAGTCAGTGTCTTTCCTGCCTCTGATTCTTTGAACAGGGGACAAAGACAAAGCAGTTTCTGAACTTCTGAGAACCACAGATGTTTGTTTCTAAATGTAATCGAGGTTTTTTTTCCGTCACTCTGAGAAAGTTTAGCGCGAACAGTCACAAAGTTCTATTGTACTTTGCTCCAATGACATCGAGGCTCCGTTCCCATCTGTCGTCCTGCATGTATCCGATAGGTTAATGAATATTCATTGGTTCCTATTAGCATATTGCTCCGGATATTAGCATAGCCACAGCCACCAAATCAGCATGAGGGGAACAGATGAATCAGGGGCACACAGGAAGCATGGGCAAATCGGGCCTGACGGGGACAGCGGGTCAGCTTTCATTATGTTCACAAAGTGGACAGGTCAGAGTCGCAGGACTGCCTGGGGGGGAGGTGGCAGCAAAGGAGACGGGGAGAGAAGATTTGGTCGCTGAATTCAGTGGTTTAATTCAACCTGTGGAATATTGTTCAAATAATCCTCCTCTAAAGCTTTTCCATATTCCCTGGTCACTGATTTAAAGCGTGGCTGCATCATGAGCAAAACCTCCACCGTCTGACCCAAGGGGGGCCTGACTGAGTCGTTAGTTGGACAGTTTAAGGTGTTTTTGGATCTCTGAGGCCGTTTCATCTCCTTGTGGCGATTTCTTTAGTGTCGTGTTTGTGTGGAGTCGTTTGGTTTGCGTTCTCTGCTTCTCTGTGTGTTGGTGGTAGAGGAATGTAAAGTTAAAGAGGGAAAGATGCATCGTTAACATTACTTTGACAGGACTCGCTACTCGCTCTGACCTTCTTTTACTGTAACACTGTCGCCACACAGACGCACAAAGCAGCTGCTGCCATCATACTGCTGTGAGATGCCAGGTACGATGAGGCTCTAAAAATGCAAATGTGCTCCAAGATAAAGTCCATGCATTTTTCATAGTGAGCACAGCGGCCTGGCTCCTCTGATATGACAATGAGCCCTGTGTGTGTGTGTGTGTGTGTGTGTGCGCTCAGTGGGGCGTGCAACAACGCGCACAAATGCACCTCACTTTCTGGAACACGTTCATATCTCTGCACTGCAGGAAATGTATTCATTTTATAGAGCTGTGCATTAGACCTACAGTGGAGGCAGTGACGCAAATTACAGGCTGAAAAACGAGGGCTTTTATTTTGTATAGTGTGCGGAAATTACAGATAAATAAATGAATGTAATTGTGTGTGTAATCGGGTGCAGAACAGGTTAAAAACAAAACAGTGTCACAAATCTTTCAGAGGAAATAGGAGGAAGAGGAGAAAACTGCACGATGAAGCTAGGTTTCCTCAGGTTAGGATAGTTTAGAGGTGTGGCTGATAATAAGTTTGTGTAATACAGAGATTTGATTTGCTCTCTGGACACAGAGGGTTGAACTTCTCCAGCAGCAGGTGACTGGTGCAGCACAGCTGATCCGCCGGGGGCAGCACCCCCTGCTCGTTGAGAAGATTAAAAACGATACGCGACAGCTTTTTTAGTTTGAGTTCACTGCTATAAATGGTTTATTTAAAATCAAAAATAATAAATAAATAAATTAATTTAATATTGGACAACTACAAAACAGGAAAAGAAAAGATGAGTAGAGAAAATACAAAGCAGGAAGAAGCAGCTTGTGTGTGAGTGTAAGTGACAGCCTCAGGAATTCGGCTTCAGGCTGAGCTACTCTCAGCACCTCATTAAACGAGGAACATCCCATTAGTTGATCTGCCTCTAATGAGCTGTTTGCCTGATCACTGTCACCCTGGGAGGGAAGCGCTCGCTCAGCTGAAATGAAGCCTGAAGGTCGCAGGAAAGTGCAGGCTCACCTAAAACCCCCAGCAGTCACTCACCCTGACCTGCTGCTGTGATGTTCCCTCTGCTGCAGCGCGCACACATGCACACACACACACCCACACATGCACACACACACACACACACGCACAGCACACACACACACGTACAGCACACACACACACACACACGCACACACACACGCACAGCACACAGCACACACACACCCACACATGCACACACACACACACACTCACACAGCACGCACACACACACACATACACACACACAGCACACACACACAGCACACACACACACACGTACAGCACATACACAAACACACACAGCACGCACACACACACACAGCACGCACACACACACACCCAGCTCACGGAGCAGCCACTATGACCTTTCACGAAACATTTGAAGCAGCAAATGCATTGATTACCTTCCATCGAGATGCTCAGTATGTGAAGCTTGAATCTCGTTGAGTCACAGCAATGAGAACTATTCCTTTTTCTTAGGTTAGGTTGAAATGTTTCCCTACTAATTCATGAAGGAATGAAGGAGTCCTCCAGGTTGGTTTCACTCGCCCTGAACAGGCCCATGAAACAAAGGGAGAGGAGGGTGTAGGTAGATCTCACAGTCACACCTGACAACCCTTCCTACCCCCACTGAGAGGTGTAAAGCAGCCTGGTTGCTCAATGGGTTACACGTCAGACTGGGATGCAGAAGGTTCGAACCCCTACCAGGTGTGTCCTTGAGCCAGACACCCAGCGCTAGCTCCCTGTAAGTTGCTTTGGATCTGCCAAGCAAAGCAAAGTACTGAGTGTGGCCAACCTGGTGAAGGTGTCTGATATTTCAAAGGATGGATGAAGGGACAGCGTTTGACGACACTTCCTGTCAGATTTAGTTCTTAGCACAGATAAAGTGCATGTAATGTAAATAAACCCACTCACAGTTTTCATCACACCCTCGATCTTGTTCTGACTTGTGGAGTAGACATTGATCATTTAATAGTTTTTGCTGTAATCAGTTGTTAATGAGTTGGCGCCCCCTGCTGGGGCACCGACTATGTCTGCAAATCTGGCTGTGAGGTCGGCTTCTACAGCCCTACTGCGGACTCCTACTGTCACTACCCCTTAAGAGTGAAAGAGGTTTGTGAATCCAATTTCGATATCCTAGTGAATAGAGACAACCTGGAGTTTTTAGAATGGCTCTGGTGGCTCAGTGCCACCTAATTCAGTCATGGCCTGCGAAGGTATAAGAAGTGTATATGTTGGTAAGAACAAATATGGCCTTGGGAAGGTTCATACGCAGAACGAAGGATTCTACCTTCCCTGGAAAGGGAAAGAGTACTGGTACAAACACTACCAGGTCCTGACCTATGACACAGGTATATCCAATGAACAAATTTCTGATGTAAAGTACAAGCTTAATGTAGCTAATACCCGTAAGCGTCCAGGGACCATACTTAGGTCTACTATTACGAACAATGGGTGTACCAATATGAAAAAAACAGCTGCCCTTTCAAAGGCAACCCAAGTGACGCGAAGCTGGAACATCAACACTTCCATCAAACTTAGTGTCAAGGCGAGCATCTCTGCCCAAATCCACTTAGTTGGGAGTACAGGCCTTGAGTTGGGTATAGAGACAACTTTCCAGTACGGTCATGGCACCACAGAAACTGAGTCAACCACCCACTCTGTTACTGTAGAGTACAATAACCCACCAAACCACTCCTGCGCTATCAGAATGGAGGGCAACAAGTATCAGGCAGACATCCCTTTTACTGCTCGCCTGTACCGCACCTACAAAAATGGAAAGACCACATGGACGTCCATCTCTGGGACATACAGGGGTGTGCAAATTGAAGATGTGCACGCTGTTAGGGATCGCTGTGTGCTTCTCCCTAATAGCAGGACCTGCCCTGTGAATTAATCTCAAGTCTGATTATATGCTGCACAGGAAATCAAAGTTAAACAGAAACATGCTTAAACATTTTAAGTGCTTTAAAATAGTTTAACTACTGATTGAACTACCTTTAGCTTGTTTAGCTTTTCGCTTAAATATTCAGTCAGCAAACAAATTGAATGTAGTCGGGGGATGGCAGCAGTGCGAAACTGTATTTCAGATATAACTGGAGAGTTATTGAGTTGGAAGCAGGTCCTGCACTGTATATTTACTTTATTTTCCAACAAGAAATTGATCATGTTTTGGTAATTTTCCCAAAGCTGAACCCAAGAAAATATATAATATTATATAATTACATGTTCTCTATCATTAGAAGAGACTCAAAGATGAAGAAATGACACTGGCACTAACGAGGAGATGTGAGCTGGAATTAAAACATTTATTTCGCATTGCAATCAAATGTTTGTGTACAGTGGTAAATTGTACACTGAATAAATTGTTCATTGATTTTGTCTGTAAGTTGTGTCAAAGGTTAAACATGTCCTGACGACTCTGCTGACTTATTTTATCACGTGTTGCATTTTACTGCTTTACTGTTAACTCTGGAATTTGCTAAACAAAATATCCTGCAGTTAAAATACAACTTTTCTGTTTTTATTAAGGTTGTTTGAGCATCAGGCATCTGTAAAACTCAACAAGTCTGGCAAATAGTCAAACACAAGAAGTTTTATATCGGAGAATCCGATCTGTAAATCATGTCTGACAAAGATCACACAGTGAGACAGAGGTTACTGCTCCCTGCAACTAGGAGTGGAAGAAATCCTAATCACAAAAGTGTACAAACAGAAAGTTCCTTTAGGTGGAGGTAAAAACCAGAAATCCTTAAGTAAATGTTTGCCTTGTCTCTGGGTGCCACCATGTTCTTTTGGCCAACGGAGTGTATGTGGCGTCAGACCATCCTAATATTAGAGCTGGTCCAAGTGCTGCCTTCAGATTCTTCAATCCTTCTTCTGTTTCGGCTTTTATGTGCTGAGGTTTATAGGCACAGGCTGCACATCTGGACAAGTATCATTAGATATTACACTTGTCTTAAACTGAAAATAAGTGAAACGTTTCATCCCAGTGTCAAACAAACTACATTACAGTTATTAGTAGTAGATATACATATACATGTTCAGTAGCTTTTATCACATGATTGAAAACGGGTGAAAAACATGGTTGGAATAGATTTAGAAAGAAATCTATGTCTAAAACCCATGGGAAGAGTAATATCTACTTCGTCCAGCAGGGGGCACTGACAGATTACAGCAATACACAATGCATGTGAATCATTCAACACATCTACTAACACTTTAGGTTTTTTTATTTTTTTAGTGTCAGTTTAATTGATGAATAGTACAAATAGAAGAAATACAATGAATATGCTGTAAACAACAGTCACATCAGTGGATTTAACTAAAGACACGAAACCAATGACATGTCATTAATGTGATGTCAGAAATCATTCTGCTGTGCCACTTAAAAACAAAGATATCAGTTAAAGTGCTGCTGATGAGTGTCTGAATCCTGCAACCAAGCATTCACACTGACTCCTGGTGTTGGTCTAACTGTGCACTGAACGTAGAAGCAGTCTATCCTACAATAAACCACGGTGAGGGCAGCCATCAGTGAAACAGAAAGGAACCAGGAACTAGACCTCGAAGGCTCTGATAACACATCCACACAGAGATTTCTCTGCAGCTTAATGAGCGGCCTCACCGACCGAGGACGGACCCATTTA
The DNA here is from genome assembly GCA_032359275.1 of Microctenopoma steveboyesi. NCBI lineage: Eukaryota > Metazoa > Chordata > Actinopteri > Anabantiformes > Anabantidae > Microctenopoma > Microctenopoma steveboyesi. Next base: position 20,915,800 of record JAUMHF010000026.1, on the reverse strand, counting down.
CCTGTAGTTAAACAGGATACGGTGTAAAGAGTGACGGGGAATCTTTGAAGAAAACGAAACTTTAAGTAGAACTAGGTCCATGTCCTCGGACATGTTGGCCGTGTTACACTGAAGAACAGCAGGAAGTCTGGGAACCCTTCAGAGTTTTCTCTATTGTTGCATAAATATGACTTTACTTTACTCTGCTTGGCGACTCACAGGGAGCTGGTGCTGGGTCTCTGGCTCAGGAACACACCTGGTGGGGGATGGACTAGGAGCCAGACGGGGTTTTGGACCTGTGACATTGTGCATCCCAGTCTGACACCTTAACCACTGAGCTACCATGATCTAAAACGTGAAAAGTGAAACAATAATATTACACTTATGTATTTATTTATGAACCACTAACACTGCTGTTCCATGATCGACCTGCTTCAGCTCAGGTTGATAAAGTTTTATAAGAATCAGGAAGGAGTCATGATGAATGTGGTTAGTATATTACAGGCCACCATGATTAATATCTTGCACCGTCGCTTGGAGAAGCTCGTCATTATGGACTTTTGGGAAACTGCTTGCTGCACATCAGGCAGGCATGTTCATTATCAGCCTCTCCGTTGTTATTTGTGCAGGACAGACGCTGTTTGATGAGCACTGCAGGGAGTTCCTGGTACGCTGAAGGTCACTGATACCCTGTGATAGTTTGGACAGAGCCGACTGATAAGTCTCTGAATTATCAGTCTGTGATGTTTCACATGTTAATAATTCTGAATCTTATCCTGGATTTATCTGGATAATCTGCAGCAGCTGCAACATTGTTCTAAATTGAAGAAAGGCGTCTTCATCACTTTGGTCTTAAGCCCAAACATCCATATTAATATAATTCAATCTCAGTGTGATCAGTTAACATCAGAGGACGGTTGCATGGTTTCATCCTGTCGACACTGTGGTGTTGCCTGAACTACTCACAGAAACCTGTGTGACCCTGGAAGTCAAACTGACACGGTTGCACACTTTGCACAGTTTTTTTGGTGACATTTAGTTTGTGTTCTTCTGAAGGTTAAACATTATAGTGAGAATGAATGAAATCTGTAAATAAATATTAATCCAGGCAGGGAAAGACATGATCCGACCAACACTGAATGACGAGAACAAGAAAATCATCAGTCTGTTAATAAATCCACTGTGTTCAGATCCCAGACGAAGCACAAGTGCACAGTGTGGTTTATGATGCAGCCATAAAGCTGCTATATAAACCTGGAGGTGACAATAGGTGGATTCACTGGGACTCAGCAACTGTAAAGGTGAGTGCAGTTCAGTCTCTTATCATCTTCAGCTAATCGCGGTCAAACACGACCAAAAGTTTGGAATATTAAAATGGTAACATATGTTCATAATACTTGTTCTGTTTTCTCTAAGGTTTCTGCCATAAAATCTTGTATTTCAGCGTCAAGTAGTAATTTTAGAAAAATGACTTTATCAGAACTGAAAGTTGCACATTTTGAATTGACACCAACTTGTACTTCAAGGTACAAGCAATTCATAATATTATGTCAGATATTCATGAAGTATATATGTGTTGTGTGTGTCTGAGTTTGTGCTAAAAGAATAGTGCAAAAATAAAAGTTACACATGTAAAGCGGTAAAATATATGCTGGTGAATAAAGTGCAGAGCAAATATGTTAAAATATAAAAGCTTTGACAAAACGTATCTAATAATCGTCTCTTGTTTAGCTTTGCTGATGCAGAACATTTTACATAACACATTTTAATTTATATTATTGTCTTGTTGATAATCAATAATCCACATTCAGTTAAATCGATTAACAGAAATAATCTGAGTTCACTGTGTTGTTAATTCTACAGTTTTTGTTGTATTCGTTTCACAGATTAGAAATACTGTTTATAATGTTCTTCTGTTCATCTCCAGATGAAGCTGTCAGTGCTGGTGCTGCTGGCCCTGGTGGCCCTGACCTCAGCCAGTCTGCAGGACATCATCAAGAAGAGCTCACAGATCAGAAAAGGTGACCAGTTCACAGTTTGTTCTGCGGTGGTTCAGTCAGAATGAATTAGCTACAGACAGGATAAGTGTTTCTGATTTGATGCTTTAAAATGCGTTGACAGCTCTGACCCCTTTGTTCTAGAGTCCTAGCGTTCTAGAGGTAGTAACTGAGGTTTAAGGGCTAACCCTGTTTCTTTGAAGCGCGGCCTCATGTTAACTTTGTACATACTGCAGTGCATTTGATTCTATATTTGCATGGAAACTGACCTCTGTCTCTCTGACTCAGTAACCTTGCTGAACCCAGAGCTGGAGGACCACGTCCCCGAGGCGACTGGTAAAGAAGTGGTGTCGAGTCCTCTGACTCCCCCTGATCTGGAGCACCAGCAGGGTCCACCTTCCTCCTACATGTTCAGTGACAACGTGAACCTGGAGTGGCTGACCTGGGGTGGTTCTCTGCCCAACGGTGCTGTTTCCATCTACAACGGCTACACTAAACGCACCGACTACGTCTGCAAGTTCAGGTGTGAGGCTGGCTTCTACAACCCCAACCTGGGCCCTTACTGCCGCTACCCCTACGGAGACCGTGAGTACTACGCCCCCGAGTTTGAGATTCTGGCCAACAAAGACAACTTTGAGTTCCTCGAGTGGAAGGAAGGTTCCTACGGCTCAGTGCCCCAGCACGCGGTCCGCGCCTGCCCGGGCGTTGACATCTACGTTGGGAAGAACAAGTACGGTCTGGGGAAGGTTGTTCCTCAGCACGAGGCCTTCTTCCTGCCCTGGGAGGGTGACGAGTATTGGTATAAGAGTTATGAGGTCCTGGCCATCAACAGGGAGGTTTACAGCCAGCACATCACTGATGTCAAGTACGCCATCGATGACGTTGAAATCTTCCAGTATCCCCCTGAGACCATGCGCATCTCTGCGGTCACCAACAACGAATGCCAGCCAGTGGTGAAGACGGTCACTATCTCGAAGACCACAGATGTGGAGACGACATGGAACATCGGTCGCTCCACCATGCTCGGTGTCACCGGCAGCATCACTGCAAAGATCCCGCTTGTTGGCTCCGGCGGCATCGAGCTGACCGGGGAGAAGACGCTGCAGTTCTCCAGGGGCACCACTGTGGTGGAGTCCATCAGCCATTCCGTGTCCATTGAGCTCACCACCCCGCCAAACCACACCTGCAGAGTCCGTATGGAGGGACGTAAGGTCAAGGCCGACATACCCTACACAGCCCGCCTCAGCCGCACCTACCGCAATGGAGAAACCCAGTGGACGTCCATCTCCGGAACGTACGACGGCATCCAGATCGGAGAGGTCCGGGCTGTGGTGGACCGCTGTGAACCTGTGGTGGATGCCAAGCCTTGCCCCTGAAAGACAGAGAGACATGAAGATCTGAAAGTTGTAATTTTGAGCTAATACAATGAAAAAACATTAAAACATGTAAAACATGGTGAATACATTTCAAAATAAAGTCCTGCTCTTTGACTTAACGTTCTCTTGACTTCTATGAATTTGTCCACTTTATCCATGAAACTGGAGAAAGTCTCCAACAAGTCAACATTTACAAGACGCGCACAACAAAACCAAACATGACTGCTTTTATTGATCAGACTCACTGTTCACTGTTCCTACAAAGCCAGCGTGCCGGTATTTACTCAGCAAACACGAAGCTGTACAGTCATCACTGATTATTGTCGTGTGGAGAGTTATTTGTTATTTAAACACTGACAAACTTAATCATTGTATATTTGACACTTTTTTCTAATTATCTCTTGGAGTTATTTACAACAATCAAGTATTAATATATTTCATTTATTAAAAAAGACTAAATTAAATACTAAAAAAATTCAGAATTCATGATACAAATCTGTAAAAGAAAATACATAAATATCCACAAACCAAACTTAAACCATGCTGCTTAAACCAAACATTTATTTAAGGAGCATATTAACATTGGTTCAGACAAAGAATATTTCAGCTAGCATTATATAATTTAATCCATAAATTAATTCGATCTGATCTAACTGAGGCTTGAGGAGGAAACTTTGTTTTCGTACTCGGAGCTCTTTACACAGTCAGGAGTCGGTCCACGAGTGCTGTTCCTGCTGTTGTGTGTTCGTAGTGTATGAGGTCATATAAGGAGGGTGTGAGCTGAGCAGTCACCATGTTGGTGCTGTTGGCTGCTCCTGGGTTTAGGCCTTCGCTTCACTTCATGTTGGAGGAATCGTTGCAGCAGTGAGGAAATAAAGACGAAACCTCTGAGACAGCCCTGGCTTGTTGCTCACGTCTAGTCACATCCTCAGCGCGAGGATGGTCAGAAGGAATAACGTCAGCTGTGAATCCGTCTCACTGTTGGACGCTGAATCTGTCCCATGCAGGAGATTTTTTATAAAGCACTCAGCTGCTAAAACAAAGTCCTCATTCAGACTCCAATTAATAAATTGATAATAACTTTCTGTCTCAAGGTCGCTCACAGACGTCCCTGACATCAGCGTTTTCAATGATTTAGCTGTGTGGGAGGAACAATGAGCTGCTTCTGCCCTGGTTTAATCTTGGCAGCCGGCGACATTACGCAACACAGACCAACTTAATCAATGACCCACTATTACAGAAGATCTAATCACCGTGTTCCCAGCCTGAGCTTATCTACACACGCAGTATCTTGTCATCAGGGAAAAAGTCTTCCACAGCACTTTGAACGTCATGCCATCCTCTATTACCCAGTAGATACGGCATGGTAAATCCAGGCAGATTTATTTATGAAGCACTTTTAACAGGCGGATAAAAGACTAAAGAAGCGGGGGGGGGGGCAGTTTTCTAGGCAATTATCAATAAAGTATCCTCCCATCATTATCAGCAGCTCTTTTTACACTGGTCGACAGCTGCTGGAAGACGTCTTCTAGTCAAGGACAAAGATGGCGTGCACGATGACCCCTCAGTAACCCACGTGCCTGAGCTGTAGCTGGGTCCAAACCGTCAGGAAACCAAGACAACAGGCTGACAACAAACAGGACCGGACCTGAGAGGTTATCATCCGAACACATGCTCATGTAACGAAACACAGCTTGTCTGAATAAAGACTGGACAAGCTGGGGTCTGAGTGGAGGAGCTCCAGCGTGGCTGCAGCTCAGCTAAAGACAATCAAATAATTACAGATAATACGATTGAAAGCGCTGGGCATATGAACCAGGGAACAGAAACACCAGAGAGAGAAGGTCTTTGACTACAGCGGTGCACAACGTGTGTTGAGTCGCGTATAACCTCAAGCTGCATGTTGTGCTGTTAGGGTTCAGTGGTGGAGTGGTAGGTGGAGTGTTAAGGGCACCTCAATCATCTAAAACCATCAGATCAGCAGTTTCATGTGTCAGCCAGAGAAAAGAAGCTCCTGCAGCTCAAGCGCCTGTTTATTGGGGGCAATAAGTTTGCAGGGAGGTTTTAAAACTCAGCACATGCAGCAGTACTCAGAGTTACTGCAGGAGGAACCTGTCAAAGGTAAAAACTACAGCTTCTATACATCTAAATCACGAGCTGGTGGGCTGATCTGCATCACAATCAATAACAAATCAATCTGAAACATTTGTGATGATTTAAAACATGCTGCTTATTTACCAGTGACTGTGATGATTCCTTAGACTGCAGCGTTAAATTGAACACTAACTACAAACAATACTACACTTCGTTCAACGAGCCTGCAGCTCACGTGCTGATGACTTTAATGAGGATTCAACCTTTGTGTATTAAACATTTTTTGTTCATATTTTAGTAATTCTAGTTGTTTTAACAATATTTCTTTCTTATGCAAAACACAGCACCTTAAAACTGTGGAGGTGTAGAAGATAGAACTAAAACTAGAAACAGTTTTTATATCCACTTCTTCGCTCTTTAACTCATTTAAACACTTTGAAATACATAAAAAAATGTCTCAACTTTATAGGAACAATATTTTACTTGCTCTTATAATTAACAATGGTCCAAATTTAAACAGCACAGTCACAATTAAGAGAAAGGTAAAAGTACAAGGTCAATTTAATTTGAAAGTTTTTCATTCATTTTCATTTTTCTTATATTAGTTCCAGTAGCAGAAACACATGAAAAGAGCAACATGGACACTGACTGATAAAAATCCACAGAGTGATGTTTAGTGTTTATTGCCTTTGTAACTCTAAAGAGTCTTTTACTTGTGTGTCCAGATGAGGTTCTGTGCCGCTGTTTTCCTGGCAGTGCTGCAGCTCTGCAGCCCGGCGCTGCAGTCTGATCCACAGCTCTACATCTCCCAGGTGGAAAACGGCCACGAAAAGCCCAGCAGTGAGTCAAAGTCTAATAACATCCTCGAACACTCTTCCGGAGAAATGAATCCAAAGATATGAGCCTACCGTTAAAAGGGGGCGAAAAACCCATCGTCTAAGTCACAATATGTGGATGGATTCCAGTACAAGAGGCTATGGAAATAAAAAAGTATTATTCATATTCTCAGTTTGAACGAGCTCAGGTAAGAGAAACTAGATGACTACAAACGTAACAGTGCTCAAAAACCACAACATGAAGCACAACAAGGAACATAGGTCCATCAATAGGATGTGCTCAATGACCAAACGACTAAAATCAATTTTAAAACATCCACAACAGACATGAAATCACCATAAACACACAAAACACGTCTTGTACTTGTATAATTCTGCATGTTACAAATAAAGAATCCTGAAACCAAGCGTGAGCTCATGTAGTAAAAAGTTACTTTAATAAGTGCACATAAAGTAAAAAGACAACTACAACACTGACAGTGTGCAATGGTTCTGATCATGGATCAGTTCAAATCATTTCTCCTGTCTGTGTATCTTTCTGTCTTGTCATGTAGAGCCGTGGCTTAACCCGATGCTGGAGGACGTTTTCCCTTCTCGGGAACTCACCAACCCTCCCATAGTCAGGGAGACAGCAGAAACTGAGTCAGGCTCACACTCCCTGCCCATGTTTGGTGAATACGTCAACCTCAAATGGGTGCCCTGGAACGGTTCTCTCCCAGACGGCGCTGTCGCCATCTTCAACGGCTACACTGAACGCACCGACTATGTGTGCAAAGTCAACTGTGAGGCTGGTTTCTACACTGCCAGCAAGGGGAGCTTCTGTCAGTATCCCTACGCTGACAAAGAATATGCATCCTCCAAGTTTGAAGTGTTGGTCAACGTGGACCATTTTGAATTCCTAGAGTGGGTTGAAGATTTGTACGGGTCGGTCCCTCAGTATGCCATCAAAACCTGCCCCAATTCAAACATCTATGTGGGGAAAAACAAGTATGGTCTTGGCAAAGTGGTGACTCAGCATGAGGCCTTCTTTCTTCCCTGGGAGGGTAAAGAGTACTGGTACAAGAAGTACCAAGTCCTGGGCATCAACACAGACAGCTACAGTCAGCACATCTCTCACGTGGAGTACGCCATCGATGAGATGAAGCTGTTCCACCATCCACCCGAGGCCCTGCAGCTCGCCAAGGTCACCAACCTCGAGTGCAAAGACGTGGCGAAGACGGTAAAGCTGGAGAAGACGAACACAATTGCAAAGACGTGGGACATCAACAGGGAGACCCGTAATGGTTCCGTCTCCACCATGAAGGCCAAGGTTCCCATCCTTGGCCCAGGAAACGTGGACTTCACAAAGGAGCAGACAGTGACGTTCTCAGAGGGAACCACCACAGTGGAGTCCATCAGTCACTTTGTCTCTGTGGAGCTGCAGGTGCCACCCAATCACTCCTGCACCGTGAGGATGGAAGGCAGGAAGATGAAGGCCGACATCCCCTTCACCGGCAGGCTGAGCAGGACCAACCGTAATGGAGAGACCCACTGGACGTACATCACTGGCACCTACGATGGCGTGAACGTCGGTGAGATCAACGCTGTGGTCGAGAGGTGTCAACCAGTGGCTGATGCTGTTCCCTGCTCCCCAACTCAAAACTGATGATCTAAACTCAAGTCTATTCTAACAAAACCAAGATGTATCAAAGTTGAGCTCTAAAGCTCTGTTTTCCAAATAAAATGCACAAATTACATAAACACTCCGTATGTCTGTTGTCCTCTTTAAATATCTCAACCCAAACTATACTTTGTCTTCAATAAACTGAAGTAACACATGCTTTACTTTACTTTACTTGGCAGAGACTTTTATCCAAAGCGACTTACATGCTTTATGAAGTTTACGGTGTTGCCTTTAAACTTAGAGTACGACTTAAAGATGACATTCAGGGAATTGTATTAATAAAGTTTATTTAATGTAGATTATTGTCATATCATATCACATCCTCTTGGTGTAATTCGAATCTGACTTAAAAGCTAAAGACAGAGTGTTTACTACTGACTCTGACAAAGTAGAGTTCCTGAACTCAATGAACTTAGGTGTATGTATTAGTCTATTAGCGCTAGGTGTCGCTGCAGCCCGGCAGACCGGAAAACCCTGTCTGCTCGTGTTGTCTTTGTAACTCATTGACTGGTAAAGCATGAATTAGCTAAAGTTGCCTCAGGTGAGGAACACTCGTGTCTAAAACGTCTCACAGAATGTCTATTTAAGCGGAATGAGACGTTAGCTTGATCCAGGGAAATGTGTTCTCAGTGCTATTTAATAGTTTCCGTTGTTGCTGCTGTGTTGTTCGAACTCGATAAGCTAATGCTAACATTAGCAAGCTACCAGTATCAGCGTGTTTTAAATAAATTGACAACTTTTCTTCTGGAGTCAGAGGTTCGTGTTAAAGTGACGTTTTAATATAACGTTGCAGTTCACATAGTGTATCCCATTGAGAAATGAGCCAACCCCGGTAACCCCGTTATGAACTCTCTCATTCCTGTGAAAACGTCTGAAATTTGACCACTGGGCAAAAGCAGACGTCTTGTTTTACACGCCGAATGAAAAAAGTCACAATTTGAAGTAATATCTGTCGGTATTTGTCACAGTTTTTAAAGAAGCTGTTGAACTTTGTCACAATGCGACGAGTTTTAACAAGAGTCATAAACCGAGTGTTGCTGAGTGAGCCGTTTAAACCAGGGATGGGTGCTGAAGCAGAAATACACGGTGAAGGCCGCAGAAAGCTGGTAAGTAAACCCACACTTTGTACACTTGTCTGCCATATGATAACGTAGACCATCCTTAGTTTACTAAACCCCAAATTATCATTCTGACAGATCACACCAAACACCGTTGAAAAATCAGACCATTTAAATTTGTTTCCTCGTTTGGTCGACGTTAGGCCATAATTTAGGCTTGGAGACATTTTCTGAGTCAGTTTTATCCACTTTACAATTCTGAAAACTCGTTAATTCAATACGTGTTTCTCTGTGTGTTTATGTCTAAGTGGCTGTATGGTTGTGACTAAACAAAGCTGTACTAAATTGATGGATTTTTGCATGGAGTTTGGCCTGCTCTGTTTATTGTGCAGCTGGTGTAATGCGCATGATGATTTGGTGACATTTTGGCAGTGAATAGGACCAGTTTGTCTAAGTAATATAGCCACAATAATGTACATGTCTCTGTGAGAACTGTACAATGAGGGCTCATGTTCTAATTTCATGTTTGATGTAGTGAAAACGTTGAGCTTCACGCTGTCTTTTCTTTTGGCTGTGTCCTTTTTAGTAAAAAGAAGGCTCAGTGTGTTGAGACAGACTTTGCAGTGTGTCAGCAGCCGTAGAGCATAACACAATGTTGTCTAACAGAGATGATGCTGCTGTACCATCAGTACAAGGCAGCAGCTCGACATGAGTTGTGTGATGTGTTTTGTGCGTTGGCCTCCTCAGCTGACCTATAAAAATGTATTATTTACTGGTTGGTTTTATTGGATTTGACTTTTTTAAACACATAAACATGCCTCCAGTCTCCAGGCTAATATCTGCTATTTCAATGCCACAGACAAACACAGGACTTACAGTGTAAATCAACCTTAAAAATCATTTTTGACCTGATGGATAAATACAAAACAACAAGTCATGACCTCATTTGAAAACAACAGAAAGGTTCTCCATTACACAACTGACGCCCCCCCCCCCCCTCTCCGTGTGTGTCAGGTGGTGGGGCTGGGTAACCCGGGGATGGAGCTGACCAGACACAGTGTTGGCATGACTGTGCTGGGGTCACTTGCCGCGCGGCTCGGGGTGGCGGAGCGCTGGCGAGGAGACAAGCACGTGTCCGGTGAAGTCATTGTGTTGGAGGTCCAGCACACACATGTGGTGCTGCTCCGTCCCAGGCTGCTGATGAACGTCAGCGGCGTGTCGGTGGCCAAAGCCGGTGAGGTCACTGTGTTGGTTGTGTTAAAGTGCTCTGTAAACTTTTTCTAGATCACTTGTTTGCTCTTTAATAAAACGTCTCAGTGGGAAAAATAATAAACTTTATTTAATCAGTGGTAGAGTCACTCCGGCGTCATGAAGGACATCAACCTCAGAAGATGTCGCTAATGATTCATTTAAGTTTAATCAAGTGGTTCCAGCTTCTCAGGCTCTGTTTTCATATCGCTGGTGACTGAATATATCCTCCACAGTTGTCATATTAAGGAGGGAACTAATTCCTCATTAAACATTGATCTGAAGTATGTTTGTGCTCCTCTCCAGCCGGTAAATACGGCATCAAGCCCGAAGACATCCTGCTGGTCCATGATGAGCTGGACAAACCTCTGGGGAAAGTCGCCCTGAAACATGGAGGAAGTGCGAGGTTGGTTCGTCTCATCATCCTGTGACCTGATCACAGGACCTGCACAGCTGCAGTGTGGAAAGCTTTCAGCGCGTCATGCAATGATTAGTCCAACAGTAGTGACACAGCTGGGTTTAGAATAGTTTTATTTAAACAAACATCTGCCTGTGTTTAAACCTTCAGAGGACATAATGGAGTTCGCTCCTGCATCGACTGTCTGCAGACTGATGTAAGTATCCAGTCAGTTCATGTCCACGCCGTGAGCAGTCACTGGAAACGCCACAAAAGTTTCATATTCGTTCATCGTCCTGCAGGTGATGTCCAGACTGCGGGTCGGGATTGGCCGGCCAACGGGGAAGACGTCAGTGGAACGTTACGTTCTGGGCCGGTTCTCCTCAGAGGAGCAGAGGGTCCTGGACTCTGTTTTAGTCCAGAGCGTGGACCTCCTCGTCTCCCAGCTCTCTCAGGAAGACACCGAACAGCCTTCTCAGCCCCCCGCCTCACCAGCAGGGGGCAGGAGAGCAGCACAGAAGAGAAGGGAGACGGAGCGCTCCGCCTCTCCGGCTCAGGACTCTGCTTCTGCCGCTGCTCACAGCTGAGGCTCTGACTTAATGAGGTTTGTTGCTGCATCAGGGAAGAAACAGAAGATAAAGTTCATTACTAAGACTGTTTATTCTATTTCACATATATGGCCTGGTAGCTCATTGGGATCTGATCCGAAGCCCCTACCAGGTGTGTCCTTGAGCAAGACACTCAGCGCTAGCTCCTCATAAGTGGCTTTGCCTGCTGAACAAAAGTAAAGTAGAAGCTTAAATGATCCAACGGGAGCAGAGTTAGAATCACAGTCTCTTATAACCAAAGATATGTTTGTCCAGAAAGTCGATTGAATCCTGGTTCCTCTTTCTGTGTTTATTACTAAGGAGTCATGTGGGTCCAGACGGTGCCTCAGCCTTTCATGGTTACACCTTATTCTGGCAGTGAGTACTAAACTGTGTAACATCTCCCTCTGTAGAACCTGGAACCACGTAACTTATTTATCTGTGTGTGAAGATGGAAAGGAGCTGTCTGGGGCGAGGTTGTTTACCTGTGAGTCCCGTACATGTCTTATTTAGTCTTACTGGAAAAGTAAAGCATCAAACAACGGCTTTGTGTCTCATTAGTGTGTGTGTGCGTGTGTCAAGGCAATAAACCAGGTTTCCTCCGACGTGATGCAACTCTAACGAGTCAAGAATCAGCCTGGACAAAAACAAAAGTCTGGTTCCCCTACGCTCACTTCCTCCTCCTTTGTATCCAGAAGTGAAAGCGATGATCTGCTGTCACCCAAACATACGGCCGCACGCTGCTCTCACATCTGAAAACATATTGATTTCCCCGTGCGATTGTCGCACTAATTACGCTCTTCATCAACTGGGTGTCTTTAATGAGTTGCATCCAGTCGAGTGCTGCCCTGCGTTCTCACACTGTGCAGAGCGCCAGAGGAGGCAGTTCAGCGGGGGAGGAGGTGGACAAAAAAGCCAGAAAAGAGCATAGAAAGCAGCGGAAAGAGGCCGACGAGCGGCTTAATGAGGGAAATCAATACAAAGGAGGCCGGTAGATAGCGATGGAGGGCTGGAAGAAGAAAAGCAGGCGAGAAACAAAAGGAGCCAATCATTGTTTGGAGCCGGGTTGTTTGAGGCCTTCTGTCCTGCTGCAGCTCAGTCACAATAGCAGCAGGGACACACACTTGTGGACATGCGGAGGAGGGGGGGGCGGCAAAAGGAAACTTCTGTCCCCCAGCACCACACACACACTCTGAGCACCCCCACGCCTGTCTTTCTGTGGTGTGACCCGTTGAGCCACCCTCCATCAGGCCACTTTCCCAGCCCCCCCCCCCCCCCCCCCCCCCCCCCCCCC
>JAUMHF010000026.1:20880143-20902169 GCA_032359275.1 Microctenopoma steveboyesi | reverse complement strand
TACGGGGCAGGAGGACGGTAAACAATAACAAATAAAACTGGTTTTTGATTTTTCCAGTTTGGATCTGAGACACTAATCGTGAGGCTCTCGTAATGATGCAAAACTCAACATTTGTCCTGAGAACAAAAACAAAATGAGAAACAACAACTATCTCTTTGATCAACAACTCATTTGAAGAATGTCTGTAACAAAGTCCAAACAGTAGAAGTATAACGTCGTCATACGTGGACATCAGGACCCCGAGTAGTCAGCTGCCCATCAGGAAGAGTGAGGACAGGTTTGGATGATCGGGAGCTGGGAGCTAACCCGGGATAAGGTGGGTGAATGGAGCTGCAGGAGATCACGGGTTTAAAGCGTGGTTTCATTGAATGTGTGATGCAGCTTTAGTGTAGTTATCCTCGCTCACACCCTAAAGAGAGAACATCCCCAGGAACCCCGCCCTGCCCCTCCCTCAGAGGAAGATGCCCCTCTCTCAGAGGAAGATGCCCCTCCCTCAGAGGAAGATGCCCCTCCCTCAGAGGAAGATGCCCCTCCCTCAGAGGAAGATGCCCCTGAGAGAGGGGCACAGCGTGGGTAACATCGTTCAACCTGAACCCAAACGTACCTCTGACACATCTTATTAAACACAGGATGTGTCACCTTGTGATTGGCTCTTCGTGTCCCTCCATGTCCAGCGTTTATGCTAAGCTAAGTTAGTAGCCTCAGGCTTTGACAGTAGCTCTGAGAAGCAAATGTTCAGGAGCCGCCGCTGTTCTCACCAGACGTCCCCGTTTGAACATGTCTTCATGTCATGCAGACAATATAAATCGGATTATTTAACATGCAGGTTCAGTGTGTTTGGAGCGTCTCCCACCAGCCTCTACTCTCTAAACACTGTATTTCTGTGTTATGTTTAATGCCTTTGTAAATCCACTTATTTCTGTTGAAGCACTAACATCAAGTTCACATTTCTACAGCAACATAAATGATTCTTTTAGTCGTACAGTGGCTCAGAATAGTTTTTATCTGCAGCGATGTATTTAACGTTCCCATAATATTTCTGTAGAGGCTCATTATGGTGCTAAATAGTTTACAGCGGGCTGATGTGTATGATCACTTCATGAATGAGTGTAATATCCCAGCAGGGACCTGTGGTGTCATTACGTTTCCTCCAGCAGCACAGAGTCGACTGAAGTGTTCCCGTTTCCCATGGCACGGCCGAGGGCTGCAGTGAATCCAGGCCCATTAGGCATCTCCTCCTCATTCACACCGGCCTATGAGCCAGCATTAATAACGCGTCCTTTTCCCCTTTCATAGCCATAATCTCCAGTCATCTCGGGCCTCCCGCACTAAATTATTCTTACAGGGCCATGAAAAGGCAGCAGCGGGGCCCTTTAAGAGGCAAATGAGCATCCAGCGCGCAAAGATGTTCCCAGCAACGGACATGTTAACTCACCGTAGAGAGTGCAGAGGGAATCCACTCGCATGTGTGATGAGAGCGGAAGGAAGGGTCCACCATCGCCCCCGAGGCAAAGCCTGCTGGGTAATTTATCTTTAACCCCTCGTCTCACTGATGGTTTCGCCCTGTTCAAACAGTCACGTGCTGGATTATCCATGAAGGAGGTTTCACTCTTTATTTCAGTCCCTAAAGCTCAAGAACTGTCTGTTTCCTGTTTGTCTGCATGAATTCAATCATCCAAATACAACATTTCCACGACCAGTCCTGATGCTTCGTGTATTTACTGGTCATACATAGAGAGTTTTATACAGCGACCAGGTAGATGTGGATTAGACCCGCTCGACCTCTGGGAGGGACCCGGGTCCACTCTTCCTCACAGGACTGTCTGGTGTGAGCGGCTCTGCTGGCCGAGGTCTGAGGCCCCAGAGGCCGCTCTGTGGTGGATTCAGATTCACAGGGCTTCTTCTGCCCTTACTTGGTGGAACAGCCCCCCCGACAGTGTCCTGTGGGACACACGTCCTCTCCCTGTCCCCTCCACCGTCACCTTTAAGCCTAAACCTCATTTCAGAGCTTCAGGAGAAGTCAGAGCCACTAAAATGAGGGAGATGGATCCTCCGGGGACATTTTAGACTAACTGGTGAGGCAGAGGGGTTCATCCTCTGGAATATATCAGCACATCGCCTCTGATCTGTCCGTTCGCCTTTGGTCAACATGTGGGCAACAGTTTGAGCAGGGTGCAGGTGGTGTTTCGCTTCACGCCGAGCAGTGAAGTCTGTGTCTCTGCTTCCGTGAGCTGCGTTGGTTTAAATCAGCAAAAAGACATCGACACATTAAAAAGCTTTGGATTTCATGTAACAGACCATTTTACTGAGTAGATTCTCACATTTAATTTTCTGTTTCAGTCCAGAGGTAAGTCTGACAAACATCCTGTTAAGACCTTTCAAAGTAAAGTGAAATCTTTTATGAACAAGCTTCATCGTCTGATGTTTCAGTGATTTCATCTTCATCCGGATGATGATGATGGAAATATAATCTGAATCTAACAATAATCGCTGATAACAAACTGCGTATAAACATTTTAAAGGAAGAAAATGAACATTTTTAATAAGATAAAAAATTTGTGATTAATGTAAAAATCTTTGTTTTACTCCTTTTCTTACATATATTTTAAGGGTTAGGGTTACTATTTACTATTACTAGATACTACTTCATGTATGTTTGTATCTATGTAACCTGGTCAAATAATAAAGTCTTCTCCAAACGAGTCTTTTAAAAAGAAACCACATAAATCTTTCTGTGTTCTTTCTCCAGATAAAGTAACTTCTGCTGATCATCATCATCATCAGTGAGGGAAACTTCCTCCACAGTGTGAGAAGGTGCTGGAGGTGAAGAATAAAGGAGAGAGAGGAGAAATAAGACCGTTGTGTCTTTAAGGGTTTCTGGTGCTTCATTCGCAGCTGCTCTCTCTCTCTCTCTCTCTCTCTCTCTAACACTGTGCAGATTCATTACTTAATGGGCATTTATCATCACCCCGCGCTCTCTCTCTCTCTCTCTCTCTCTCTCTCTCTCTCTGTGTGTGTGTGTGTGTGTGTGTGTGTTCAAATCTCAGTACCAAGAGCGGACCGGCTCCACTCTCCAGCTCTCTCTCGGTGACACGGACGCATTGTTGGAGGAGCCCCAGAAAAAGCCCCCTCTAATCGGGCAGCAGGGTAGGAAGAGGAGGAGGAGGAGGTGGAGAGAGCAGCAGCAGCAGCAGCAGCAGCGACAGACGGAGCCAGCGGCGGCAGTGATGGTGGCGGAGTGGCGTCCGCTCGCACCCCGTCCGCCGCGCATCCATCCTGGGGGAGCATCCATCCGCGCTGCCGCCTCCTGCTCTCCTTCCTGCTGCTGGAGTAGCCTCCTGCTTCCAGTGGCTCTCCTGGACGTGCACGCGGAGGAGCAGGTGCTCCAACCTGCTCCACATTTCCGTCTTTCCCTCCTCTCTGGTTTGTTCTTTCTCTCTTGCAGCGCTTTCAGCAGAAGAACATCTGCGCCGCTGAGTCTCTGGTGTAGTTGCATCTTTTTGGAGATTTTTTTTAGGCGGGGAAAACTACAAGGGGAAGGAAGGAAGGAAAGGAGGAAGGAAGGGAGGACGGAGGAGAGAGATGCCTCTGAACAGGTGCGGATATGGCGGAGAGGAGTTTGGCTTTGACTCGGCGCAGGTCTCCGCCGTTTGGAGGATTCTTCCCATAAATTGGAAAGTGCCTCATTAGCGCGTGATTGGATGATTCGGCTGCTGGGCCCTTTCTGTGCTCTGAGCTCTAGCTGCTGATTGTCCAAACGCAATTCTTGTGAAATTCCAAACCCAACCCGAGAATTGTGCCTGGACATCTGTTGCTGGACGCTCCTGCTCCTCCTGCTGCTCCTGCTGCTCCTGGTGGCTTTTTTCCAGGTTGCTCCTTCATGTCATCGTGTTGTATTATTTCTGAGTGTCGAGGCCCTCGGAGGCCACCGCCGTTTGGTTTTTAATAAACTTTCATTCACATCTTTTTTAGATGTTCGCAGCAGATCTTCTCTTCTCTTCTAGTTTGATTAAAGGCCTGTAGGAGGAGGAGGAGGCCGAACAACCGCGCACAGAGTGATGATGAAGTGTTTGACATGAGTTGCTGAAGTGAAACTAATATTTGCGTCTTCTCCGCACTTTTCCTGCGCCACGCTGCAGGAAGGTTATTGTCGCTCCTCTGCTGAGCTTTTGTTGCAGCCCTTTGTTGGCGTTTTGGGGATTAGAATTTGCATAATGCTTTAGGAATGTATCATTTTAATTTTGTTTAACAAACCGTGACCTTTTCCGAGCCCTTTATCCTTTTAATAAAAGATGCATTACAAGCCAATAAAGACGGAATTCGTTTGTACTGATTCTAATGTTGTGAATAATAAAGCATCGCGTCTTATTTTTGGTTTTTTCTTTCCTTTCTTCATGTTTTTTAATGTTCTTTTTATCTCGTGCATGATGCACATTTTATATATCATTTTCAGAATGAGAGTTTTTCCGATTAAAGGTTGGAAAGTGGACGAACTTTTTAAATGTGGTCCAGGAGGCCTCATCACGTCTTTTTTTTTTTGGACGCTGTCTTGATTTTTGACTTGAGGCCTGAAGCTGTCACCTTCTGGTGCATTTCCTTTTTTAATTCATGAGAAAATTGTGTGCTGACATAATATTCTGTTCAGTTTTTTTTCACTTCAGAGTAAAATTTTAGTTTTAATCATTTTTTTTATTTGGAAAATTAAGAAATGTATTTAAAACATGTATTTAAAGTTAAAATATTGTCACTAATGTCATATTTGTCACATTGAAATGTACTTCTACAGATTATTTTTGTTTGCATTAGATGAATTATTTTTGTCTCAAACTCTTGGCTGAAGTTTCTTTTTTTAAAAAAAGAAACTGTGAAAGAACAAAAGTAAAATCTCCTGGCAACGTGTGGAAGCTGGGACCTGACAGGAATGTGAAATAGTTCCAGCAGCAGGAAAAACCAAACCCTCAGTTTGACTTGTTGGGTTTTGGGATGAAGGGTCTGTTTGATTATCACACCACAACATCACCTCAGCTCAGATGCGCTGGGTCTCCTCAGACTAATTTGGTGCTGTAATCCGCTCTCAGCGTGTTGCCGAGGAGCCGAGCAGCTCTGGGATGGAGCTGAGCCTCAGAACAGTGGATTAAAAGCTCTGGGAGGTGTGTGTGCTCACCACCCAAGTTGGGCAGATGAAAAACACCAGTTGTCTGTTGACCAAGTGTCGCTGAACACCCCATAGAGACGGTTCAGAAACTTCTGTCCGTTGGGCCAGGTACACCCCCCATGATCCCATGAAATGTTTTCCACATTTTTCATTTAGAAAAAAAGTCTTGAATGTTTCTAAACCGAGTCTGGATTCAATTTCAGGTTCTTATTCTTTACTAAACCTGGTGCTATACTGACACCTTAGGGTCAGAGTTAGGGCTCCGATCGTTGAGCTGCAGATTTTTCTCAAATACGTTTCTCCTATCTGCATCGAAAAATCTGAATTATTGTGTTTGATTGAGTCAAGTACCATTTAATCAAATGTATAAAAATGTATTGTTTGAGTTCTCATTGTGTTTGGTTGTGAAACTTAATAATTAGAATTAAAACAAAAAAAATAAATCTATGAAATTAAGTGAGACACATTTTACTAAAAAAGCCTTCCACGGGCTCTGGCTGGCGCCCTGCAGCTGGGAGCAGCTCAGCGTGGAACTGACGAGTATCGACAGTGATATCGATGACAAAGATATCTTGAGGAAACAATTAGCAGAGCGGAGTAATGATTGGAAAGATCATTACGGCCATTTAACCTCGCTGGCCTTAATCTGCTGCTGTGCTGCAAACTGATCACTGACCGGTCGGAGTCAGGCAGAAGTTCAGCTTTTAAACGTGATAGAAACACTTTACCAGCTTTGCTCTGGTTCCCTCGTGTCTTTTATTGGACGTGAAATCAGCTGGAATCTAGTACATTTAAAATTAGGCAAATATTCTGTGATTACCTGAACGTTAAGACTGAAATTCATCTCTGTCCTCATCCCCCTGTTTCATCAGCTGTTAATGTTCCTATGTGTGTGTGTGTGTGTGTGTGTGTGTGTGTTGGGGGGGTGACGGGGTCGACGGGGATTTGCCCAAAGATAAACGTGATCCCAGACGTTGACGCAGTGTCGACCCGTTTCAAACTGCTTCCTCTTCCGGTTTGGGCTTCCATGTTGGACGCGCGCGACCAGCAGTCCTTGTCCTGCTGCGTTCTGCTCTGGGTCACTTCCTCCTTCGTGCCCCCGCCCTCCTCCACCTCCTCACAACAGCACCACCACCTCCACAGTCACATGACCCAGGCTGTGTTATCACTGTGACACACGCACAGCTGCAGAGCAAAAGACAGGGAGGATGGAGATGAGATGAAGGGAGGGTGGAGGGTTGGAGGATGTAGGGGGAGGAGGAAAAGAAGGAGGAGGTGTGGGTGCATCACAGGATGACGTCACATCCCGACCTCCTTCCCATCACACACACACACACACACGCACACACACACACTCCAGCGGGAGCATCTCACGAGCATCTGAGAAACACGCTGGAAACGGCCTCGTGTCTCCCACAAACACACGTGTTATTTAGGTTATGTGCATCGTCCAGACGTCTGGCGTGTCCGTAGGTACGAGCAAACAGGGATCCGGTACACACACACACACACACACACACACGCTCCCAATCAGCATCATGACGACCCGTCACCTGCTGCAGCACGTCACCGCGGCTCAGTCCAGTGCAGCGAGCAGCAGCCATGTTTGGCCCTCAACACACCCCACAACAAATGACTCACTCACACACAGACACACACACACAGGCAACACCAACGTTCCTGCACGAGCTCATTTTTGCCGGGTCTCAGCGCGGAGACACCCGGGACGTCTGCGCCCATCTCTGACCGAACCAAATCTTTGTCTCAAACAACCCCATCATCACCTCTGGCTGCCGGCGCCAAACGGCATCCGTCCACCTACACCCCCCACCACCACCACACTGCACCACTGTTCAGCCCCAGCTGCAGATGCACAGCTGCAGTTCAGCAGGGGCGCTGTGACATCACCGCTTCCTCTCGGCCAATCGTCTCCTTTGTTTATTTTAAGAAGCGCTGCCTCGCCACGGGAGGACATGTTGGGTTTTTCTGTGGGAAGTCACCACGTTATCAGCATACGTGTCCCTCACCATCATGCTGCTCACCCTCTGACGCCCGCGCCGCCTGCGGAGCCAAAGCTAACTGCACCGTGCTGTGTGTGTGTTTGTTGCTGGTTGCTTTTGGATTTTGACTCTAAAAAGTCGGTTCACAGCCACAAGCTGAAGACAAATGAACGAGCTCGGTTCAATAACGCTCAGATCAGCGAGGCTGGGAAACATCACCGCTGAAATAAAAGGCAGGACGTCGGTGCTTCCAAACTCGGGGTGTTGATGGAGCAGCTGCAGAGTTGCGGCTCCTCGGCTCTTTCAGCGTTATTACCATAATTTGTGGTGGGAAAGGAATCGCTCATCAATCAGGAGCGTTGGGAAAGTGACCACGCCAAAGCCTGTTTGAGCAGCGGCCTCACAGGGGTCAGCTGGGGGGGGGGGCTCTGTGTGTGCTCTGTCATTAATCACTGCAGGTTTGAAGAGAGCTCTTCATCCTCCTCCTCCTCCTTCACGGCCGGTGGCCTTCGCACTCCATCTGACCACAGCGCAAAGGCCAAGGTCAACCTGACCCCCCCCCACCGCCTCATCTCCCATCAGCCCTCTCCAGGAGTCACTTGTCACTCCCCTCACTCACCCACATTCCCCCCGCCATGTCCCCTTTGTTCACCTGTTGTCCTGGAGACTCGATTGCCACTGAGACCACCCCCATCTGAACAGCTGCTCTGCTGAATGCTATCAGCGCGCGAACGTGCTGCAGGGGACGTGGATCAGTTGGTCGGGCGGTTCAGCAGTAGACCACAGGTCGAGGCTCAGTCAGGACACTGAACCTGAACTGTTCCTCTTTCCTTCACACTGACGTTCAGCCAATAATTCAGCATTATCACAAGGTTTGGATTAAACCAGCTGCCGATTGGCCGATCAGAGGACATGTTTCTTACTTAGCTCTGATTTTGAAAGTATTCAGTCATGAAACAGTCAAGTTTCTGAACTACCGCTCTTATAAACACGTTTTTCCTGCAGGGTTCACTCCCCACATGTCTCAGTCTGGTGCCTGCAGAACCGAGCCTCTGGGGAAAATGGTGGAAACTCCACAAACTTTTACCGCAAACATCATTTTGCTTTTAACTGGAGGCTTTTTAAAGAGTTACGGGGATGAGTTACAGTAGTCCAGTCTAAGAGTAAAAATGCACTGACTAGTTTCTCAGCATCGCTCTGAGACGGGATGCTTCTAACTGAGTGTCATTCCTCAGGTGGAAGAAGCTGCGAGGTGAAGGAGACGTGTGGTGACATATCGACCTCTGCATCATGGGGTAGAGGTGTACGGTCTGACTACTTGGCTTGTTTCATAGAAGGACCCAAATGGTCCCATCCACACTTGCAGCAGCTCCATGCACAGTAAGTTCTGAAGCCTGACAATCGTGACCAGCATTACGCTGACCTCAGATCAACAGCTGAACACACACACGCGCGTGTTCATATTGCTGCCACGCTGTCTTCACAGGTTTGTGCTTTTACTTTCATTATTTTTTGTTTACATATATGAGGGGCCAAATGTTTAGAAACACCTACTAATAAAACGCATTCCAACATGACTCCACCACCTCCAAATAAAAACTGATCAAGTGATCACAGCCCAAATGATCTAAGAAACAGACGGGACTGTCCAGCCACACTACAGCGGCTCGTCCTCGGGCTCGGTGGTTTCACAGCAGCTGTCCTGATCGTTCTGCCAAACACTCTGCAGAACCAGCCGTTAGAACGGGCCGTGTGGATTGTGACGTCCTCAGGAGCTCTGCAGAACTCTGCAGTCGTCCTGTTGTCCTGTGTCGGGCCGGGGGACGGTCCGCTGCAGGAATGCGAGGCAAGAGCTGGGCCCGTCCCAAATGACTGCACACACAAAAAAGGATTTAACTCTTTGTCACAATTGTCCCCTCTCACTCTGGTCGCAAGAAAAAACAGCACAAGACTCCTCAAAGCAACCCCCGCATTCGCCTCACCACCCTCAACCATGACCCACCCCCCCATTGTCTCCACACCCCCCCCCTGCCTCCTACCTTTCTGCTGACCCTGGCCGCGTGCATAAAAGACCCATCAGAAGTATCGCTGGCCACATTTACAAGTGAAAGAGGCCCAATAATGGAGCGGTTAGGAGAAGAATGAGGAGACAGAGGGACACTCACAGATGTGGAGGTTGTTGGGGAAGGGGGAGGAAGAAGCAGCGTCCAATTGTTGCCCCCCCTCCCACCTCCAAAGAGCAGAGAGGAAGAAGGGAGGGCTGCGAGAGGGTGAGAGGGAAAAGTATGAGGTGAAAGTGGCTTTTGTTGGAGGAGAAGAGGAGCAAGAGCGAGGGAGGAAGAGCAAAACAGTGATGTCAGGGAGGGAGGGAGAGAGAGAGGTAGAGGTAGGGAGAGAGAGAGGTAGAGGTAGAGAGAGAGAGAGAGAGAGGGAGGAAGAGCAAAACAGTGATGTCAGGGAGGGAGGGAGAGAGAGAGGTAGAGGTAGGGAGAGAGAGAGAGAGAGGTAGAGAAAGAGGTAGAGAGAGAGAGAGAGAGAGAGAGAGGGAGGAAGAGCAAAACAGTGATGTCAGGGAGGTAGTGAAAGAAGAAGAAAGGTAGGACCGAAAGAAATAAAAAATAGGAAGATGTTTTTTAAAATTCTACTGTCTTCTCTCCTGTCTCACTCCATCACAAGAGGTAGAGAGAGAGAGAGGGAGGGAGAGAGAGGTAAAGGTAGAGATAGAGAGAGAGAGGTAGCGAGAGGGAGAGAGGGGGAGAGAAAGAGGGAGAGAGGAAGAGAGAGAGCGAGAGGGATGGAGAGAGAAAGGGAGAGAGAAAGGTAGAGAGAGAGGGAGGAGAGAGAGGTAGAGAGGGAGAGAGAGGGAGGGAGAGAGAGAGGGAGGTAGAGAGAGGGAGAGAGGGAGAGAGAGAGAGAGAGGGAGGAGAGAGAGAGAGAGAGGGAGAAAGAGGGGTAGAGGTAGAGAGGCAGAGAGAGGGAGGTAGAGAGAGAGAGAGAGACAGAGAGGTAGAGAGAGAGAGAGAGAGCGAGAGAGAGACAGAGTGGTCCAGCTGTTGTTCTGGGAGCGTGTGAAAACGGGCTCAGAGGTCACAGGAGGTGTGTGTGCGCTGGTCATCTCGGTACTTTTCTATATTTATGTGCGTGTGTGTCTCATTGTGCAGACGGACGGAGACGGCGACACACAGCAGCAGCAGCTGGAGGTTGAAGAGGCCTCCAGAGCCGACCTTTGAACCCCTCCTCTTCCTCACACTGGTGGGCGGCGCAGGCTTGATGAAGTCATCACGGCGGGATCACGGCGAGATGTGGCATATATAGGAGGCGGCGGGGCGCCTTTCTAAAGGCCCGGAAGATGTTTCCAGAATGTCAGCACGGGCTGGGACGTTCTGGTGGGTCGTTTCCTGTCCGGGTTCCCTTTGCTAAACTGTACCGAGGAGGTGAGAGAGAGAGAGAAATGGAACGTGACCCTGAGCTGGAGAAATGAAACACGTCCATCATGTCCTCATGTTCACTGCTGCAGCGAGGTTCACTGGAGTCGCTCCACTACTTTAGTCTCACACAGAACATGTTAATTAGCTGAAGACTTGTTTAGACCTTTACACGTGGATGGATGACCACGCGGGCCGGCGCCAGCACAGGCTCAGGGGCCCACATTCTGAGCAGAGATGGGTACACACACACAAAAACGACCCAAACCAGACACACAGTATGAAACGAGACCAAATAAAAGAGTGAGAATGTGTGTGTCGTGTCTCTTTCTGTCTGGGGTTCTGACGGGCCCGAGTGGACCCAACACGTAGTGGGTAACTTTGTGAGGAGCAGCTGAGAACATTTACTCGTTTCATCTGCTGCTGTAAGACGAAGAACCGTCCTTGTTTCATGTCTAGTGGACTTCACAGAGCGACACACACACACTGCAGACCTCTGACACCTGTTCATTTCCGATGGAGAAACTATTAATTTCCTGTCGGAGGAGATAGTCTCTGTCAGAGGGACAGATACCATCTCCCCTGCTTCCTGTTCAGAGCTCTGAGGAGCTCCACTCGTTCCCCATCGGAGACAGTTGGAGGAAAAACCTCACGTGTCGGTGCTCCACCAGCTCTCAGACACCAACTGTGATGCTGTTCCTTCTTTGTTTGCTTGACCTTAAATGTGGAACACAAACACCATCATTAGCTGCCTGCGCGTATTTAAATTACCGGTTTATCTTCACTGTTGGGAATCTAATCATTAGAATTTAAATGTATTTGCACGCTGTGGGATTTCCCAGCATTTTATGATTGTACAGTATTGATCAGATAATGTAATAAGTAACTAATGGTAATTTAAAGAAGGCAAAGTAAAGACGGTGTCTTCCTCTGAAATGCAGGTCGAAGAAGCAGGAAAATAAAAATGTGCTCGTTACTTTTCGTTTGGTTTTCTGTACGTGGTTCCGCTCTTACATGAGCACAGCAGCATCACTGCATTATTTTCACCCTCAGAGCTTCAGTAGGTAAAACCAAACAATCAGGCTGTGACTGTGATTGGATCAGTGAGTCCTTCCAGCCGCGGACACTCACTGCCTGATGGTGGACGAGGACGTGAGACAATGTGTGCGACCACTTCCACATCTCACTGCGTCACGTGTCTGTTACTGGGAACTGAAAGAAGCCTGAGCAGGTATGAACCTTCTTTATTAGCATTTTAATGCAGTTCTTCTTCCAGTAATTTGTGGTTTATTCATGATGTGGAAAGAAATCCAACGTTTCAGAATTTCAGCCTTTGGCAGATGCTTCCTGACGTCTCCTCACGATTTGGCCTCAAAAAGAGGGAGTGAAGCAAACAGTTGTTGGCCCTCAGGAATGAAAGTAAAGTGCACTTTGTGTTTAAAGACACAGTCGTTAACTTTACAAAACACAATAAAACAAGTGATAAAAAAACAAAAACCTGAATTAAAATGCACATAGCGGCAGGTGAACTCTGCTTCACCTCTGGATGAAATGAAGTCTTTGCTGCCACCTCATGGCAGACGTGGCAATGTGCACCAACAGATAGTCAAACCATCTCTCTCACTGTTATTATTATAAATCATAGTGATAAAATAATAAATTAGACACAGAAAACTCCTTTTCTTATTTTTAACATCCGGAGAAGAACTGACATTGTACATCGCTAAATATTTTAAGTGCATTGACGGAGCAAAACATCTCTACTCAGGTTCTTGAGTTCTTACAAACTCAAATTCATTGGCAGATATTAAATATTGTAAGATTTTGTATTAGTTAGCTAAGCAACGAGAGTACGAGCCAGAACTTCAGCACTAAATGTCTCATTCAAGCTTAAGACAGATTAGTTACTGTGGTGTTTGAGTGAATTCACCTTTTAAATCTGTTTAAATAAAACATCAGCTCATGAAACGTTGGAGATACAGTACGGTGTTTAGAGGTCACGCCCTCATTCAGCTGCAGCACACAGACACTCTTTGCACCTTGTATTAACACTAAGAGGTTGCGTGGAGATGAAGCAGAAAAATCAGAGTGAGTGAGAGAGAAACGAAGACAAAGCTT
Organism: Microctenopoma steveboyesi; assembly: GCA_032359275.1. Taxonomy (NCBI): domain Eukaryota; kingdom Metazoa; phylum Chordata; class Actinopteri; order Anabantiformes; family Anabantidae; genus Microctenopoma; species Microctenopoma steveboyesi. The sequence continues at coordinate 20,889,471 of JAUMHF010000026.1, read as the reverse complement.
CCTTCTGCTGCTGTTAGCAGGCTAACAGATGAGCGGGCACCGAATCTCCGACTGCTCCATGGAGGATCTACAGGACACCTGTGGGTGGACCGGGAACTTTCCGGCTGTGAATCGTGTGACGTGATGTAAATGTTAAAGGACGATGATGTAGAAGAAATAAATTAGGATAATTAACTTAAAAACAACAATAAAAAGCTGCAGCTGTTAAACTTGACACCACCCTGTTCCAGGTTCCTACACTAAAGGTGGAGTTGTGTTTGAGGTAGAGGGCGGTTCGTGGTCGTACACATGCTCACAGATGGACGTGTACCGGCTGTCACAGGGTTTCTTTACGTTCACCACGTTTTTCCTGTGCAGGTCTGACGCCCTGCCTGCTCCAGAAATGCTGCGCTGAGCTCTGACCTCTGACCTCTATGTGGCAGAAACTGGTTCATTTCTTTCCAGAGACTCACCTCTGAAAGATTTTCTCTTTCAGCCCTTTAAACCAACTAAATGTTCGTTTCTTCATCTCAAAGGAAGAAGTTGATTTTGGCAGGAACAGCCTTACAGCCGGTAGTGGAGAAGTACTGTCCCTGAACAGGAGTGTAGGTCATATCGCCTCCCACCGCCTCCACCACGTCGCTGCGGCTGCAGCTGCCCTGCTGGCAGAGCTGTGAGTGGACGCAGCGCTCCACGTGGCGCCGGCTCAGCGGCAGGAAGGGAACGAAGCGAGTGATGAGCTTCTGCTGGATTATGCTGGACTGGAAGAAGCCGCCTGTAGAGACAGAGAGAAAGAGTTTCCTTCTAACTGAGCTTGTTTGATCAAACAAGTGTGTGTCCAACATTTTGGTTTTTATATTTCACAGGTAAATTACATGACACTTACTTGTGTGGTTGCTGTAAGCGGTGTGTGCGACAGCCTCCTGCAGGTCGGCCAACCTAATCTCCTCTCTGTCGCGTCCAGCGTGCCGGTTTTCCAGAGCCACTTTGTTTATCACCTCCTCGCCTGTGGTACTGCAGGAAGAAAACACAAAATAAAGTCAGTGGCTGTTCATCAGGCAAATCATGCTTCAGGGTTTTGTTGGCGAGTGTCACTGTTGTCAAGCTTCACAGGGCGCACATGTGTATAACTGCACATACCTGATGAAGATGTAGATGGCCTTGCGGTAGTTGGTACGAAACACAACATGGGAGGGACCGAGGAACGGCTCCAGCACGTCAACAAGGCCTGAAGGTATCTTCTCCATCTCATCGAAAATGAAGATGGAGCGAGCGCACTCCGTCAGGTTGCCCTGCACCCAGCTCTTTAACTGCCCCTGTAAACCAAATGAGGTGCAAATGGTCTTTCCTGTATTTGTTGTGCTGTTTCCAATTAATTAGTCCATCAACACGTTTTATCTGTTCCCTGAGCGTTCTCTTAACTAAAGCAGACTGTTACCAACCAGTAATTATTCATCATGCCTGTGATTAAATCAGGGCTTAATCAAACTTCGACTGATTTCTTACTCACCCTGTACTCATTTACTCGTTGAGGAAAGGGGAAGTGCAGCGTGGGCACAAACTGGTGGACATACGGGCTGCTCATGGCCGAGCCGTACAGATGATTTCCCAGCATGGAGCTGACGAGCGTCTTTCCTGTCCCAGAGGAGCCATGGAAGGACAACACCAGGGGCTGATCGGGGCTTTTATTCCTAAGGAACTTTGCCACTTCCTCTGACACGATGTCCTGAGCCAGATGTTGCCCGTAGACATTCTTGTAAAGGTCCCATTCCAAGTCTGATCAGCAGGAAAGAAAGACACCTGTGATGTGAATTCAGTCACCCAACCCTGAGCTGGCTGGACCTGCTTTTAGCGAACTACTTTAAGCAGTTCAAGCTAAACTAAAAGAAATCCAATATACAAGTAAACAAAGTAAGCACAGCCCCGGCACCTTTATTTGGACTCAAGTGTCCAAACAGAATCAGTTTGACTGAGATATGACACATTATATATATATATATATACCACATAAGGTCCATCATAGTAAGATAATTGGTCACTACGTTCCTGCCTAGTTTTCATATAAAGTTCATATTATAAATACTCACAGTTTAGAGCGTGTGATCTGTAAAATGATTTCTCTTTAACAGTATTAGTTAGTATTACAGACCACTGTTAATATTACGTAATATACATTTTAAGCTTCCTGTGTTTGCTAGCTAGCATAACAGCTAACTAGCAAAGCAGTGTGTGACGTTAAACAGCTCGTAAACATCACCGAGTGAGATATCAGGTAGTTAATACCCCATGTACACGAACATAACGTTATCTGTGTGGCGTTAAGTAGGCTTTTATTGGACGAACTTTATATTTTAGCGTAGCTAGCTAACTAGCTAGCTTTGTTAGCTAGCTAACAAACACAGAAACAGTCTTACCTCTAATATTCGGCTTAAAGTCACAGTCACAGCTGTCGGAAAAGGTGCAGTAAAGTTTCTGAAAAACGCCACAAACAGGGTGATAAAGGAATAAAAACAGCACAGACAGGACGCCCAACATGTTGGCTGCCTGCTGGCAGACAGAAAGACCGAGTGCCCCTTCTCCGCCGATGACCGGCGGGTCTGTAGTTCCTCTACGCGCAGCACGCTTCTAGAAACACGCAACGACCTGACAGAGATGACTACATTTCCCAGCAGGCATGGCGTCAATCTGGTAAGAGAAAGTGTCGGACACGTTGGAGGATCACAGTCCAGAAGACGCAGTAAACACAACATCTGGAGAAATACAATAAGTATATTAGTCAATATGTAGCTTCAGTAGAAAGATGGAATTTAACACAATAAATTATGTAAAAAAGACCAAGCAGCTGTGAAAATACTGCCGTGGTATTGGCTATATAAGCATTAGTGTATGCATTTTGATTTCATTGATGCAAATATGTAATTATATTTGCAAAATAACAGGTGGCAACTGCACAGGAAACTTTACGCTTTATTTGCAGTAAAGGAAAACTTTTATATACCCTCTCCCACCTGTCTGGCAGGTTTAGTGGGAGAAGGTGAATGGAAGAACTGCTGGCAACTCACACATGCAACTATACACCGATGTATTAGATGCACAAGACAAGAGGGTTGAAAATGTACGTCCCGAACTCAACCTCTGAAAGAAAGAAAATGTTATGTTCACAGTAGAGGGTGCTATTGGTGTAGGAATGTGTTATTAAGCAACCATCACTTTATTTTTCTGTATTTACAGTAAAAAAAACCAAACATATTTATTCTGGTCAGAATCCCAGTGTTTCCATGGATGTATTGGGAAGGTTCCCGTTCACGCCGCCTCCTCCATGCACATGCAAACTCTGCACTTTAGTCCTCTACACACAAACTGCATGTGATCACACAATCGTACACAAAGAAAATCCTGTACATCCGTTTTCAGGCTGAATTTCTTTTTTCCTTGAACAGCCTTAGTTTTCAAAATATGGATGGATTTTTTATTTCACAACATGTAGCATGAAAGAAAACGCGAGACGTGTAACTGACACAAGTTTTATTCCTTTAACTGACTTGACGATGAAGAAATTCTTCACATTTCAGATAAATATTCGATATTAATACTATTTAAGACAACAGAGTGGTGTAGTCGTGTGGTAGAATCTGTTTTCTTGCTTCACTCTACTCTAATTCACACAGCAAAGACATGATCACCTGTCTACTGCAGGCGATCATGTGAAAACTGTGCAGCTTTAAACTCAAGAGAAACAACTAGTCACAGGACTGATTCATCACCATCATCATCATCATCATCATCATCCCGTTACATTACATTAAATACCTGCTTCCATTTTCTTCCTAAACCTTAATGATTAACACATTACAGGCATAAGAAGCAGATACTTGTTACGGTGTTATATGGTTGTACAGTATGACATACAGTTTGTAGATGTAGGTGAGGTCCAGCCTTCACATACACCTAACACAGCCTCATCTCACATTCCACCGTACCGCAGCAGTATCACATATTTACACCGACGCCTTACATCCACAGTTTGGTTTACTGGTGGTTAAAGTGTAAAAGTTCCTCCGTGATCATAAAATAAAACACACTGATGTCTGACTGTCTTTAAAAGGGTTGATGCTTTTAAGGACTAAGGTGGCTGAAGTGATTTAGATCCGTCAAATGTAGATTGCACACCACACACTTTGAGTGCTTCCACCCTCCTGCATCGATAGGTTTCTCCCAGAAACTGTCAAAACATCAGCAGGATCAGGTTCTTCCTGACCACGTGTCCTCAGATGAGACGCTGAGCCTGTCCTCCATGGGGACCAATAAATGATGCCATTTAATGCACCTTGAATCGGATCATGCTCTCAGCCTCACAGATTTATTCAGTATGAGAGAAAAGCTGTGATTTGAGTGGTTTTGAATAGAAATCTGAATTATTAATTTGGCACATTTCGTCTGGCTGGTGGAACAACTTGTCCTGCCCCATTCGACTGACAGACAGTATCACCACCTTTAAAAAACATTTAAAAACTCACTTGTTCAAAAAGTACTTCAAGTGAGTCTAACACAAACACACACACTCATTACGTTGCCTAGCACTAAACAACTCCTATGCATGTTTTTGTCTTGACGGGTTAGGCCTTATCAGGGTTCTTTGTTGTAGTATCTCAGCTTTTGCGAAAACTAAATGGTAACTGCTGGTGTCTTCTCCTTGTAAGTCGCTTTGGATAAAAGCGTCTGACAAGTAAATTAAAGTAAAGTAAAGTAAAGATGATAATGTTTATAAAACATCTTCATCATCCTCTCGCTTTCAGTCTTCTTCCAGTTGCCCCACAGCAAAGAGTCAGACCCACTAGGACGAGCTTCAGTGTCCAGCAGACTGTCCTGTGTAGGAATGACATCATGCCCCGGGAACTCATCCAGCATAAACAGTGTGGGGTCAGACTGTTCTGACAGGTGGCTCCAGTTTGTTGGACAGGGCAGTCAGCACCTGGTCAAACTTGGCATATCGCAGAACCTGCTTCTCCTCGGCTCCCCTGCTCCCCCACAGCAGCCTCATCTGGAAGTCGGTCAAGAAGAGTTCCAGGACTTCGGCCTGCTCCTGGAAACCTGAAGCATCAACATAACATTAGTCTGTTGGATATAAAATATCTCCACACTGAAATGAGTCTTCCTGGTTTTACTGATCAGGTTTGTCGTCATGTGCAGTTCTGTCAGCAACATGTAAACTTTTATAACTTCTTCTGGCTTTTCTCACCTTGTAGTTTGCTCTCAGCGTTGGAGCAATAGATGCCCCCGAGCTGTGCAACGGTCCTCGCTGCCCCGAGGTGGAACATGACCACATCCACGCCGACTTCCACTGTCTCCCACGGCTCCGTCTCCTCACCTACTGCCTTGCTCTTCTCTAGCAAACACAGGAGGGGGAGGATGTGTGGGAAGGTGGTGTTGGACAGCTGACAGCTTTCTGCAGGACACAGAGAGTCAGTGTGTTTGTGTGGAACGAGTTGAACGAACAGGAACTATTCCTTTCATGCTCTACCTCTTCCTTCATTCAGGCTCTTCATAAATGGCCTCAGAGTTTTCTCATACAGTATAGCGCCCTCTGTGTGCCGCTGCCGTAACGCCATCCAGGTCTGCTCCAGACGGGTCACCTGCGACGTAGCAACACATCAACATTAAACACATTAAAACCCAGAATGTTCACAAAGTGTTACACATATTTATCTGTGTTAAAAAGCGTATAAAGGAGCTGTGTTATTACCCAACGACAAGGAACTTTGTATCTTTTACAGCACAAATCAAAGATAATATTACTGATTTATCCATTTAAGACAGCGATCAGTGGAGCAGGGGTTACACTCCATGTCTCACTACATTTGATATTACCACCCTCATGACCCATAGCTCTAAACCAGTGTGGAGTGATCTGAGGCAAAGGTCTTTGCTGCTCTGCCCCTGTATCTCCACTGTGATGTCATCTGTGTGCATCTTTACCTGTGGCAGCTCTAAGGCCCTCATGACAGCAGCGAAGCCGAACAAGTTTCCCATCGTGCTCTTGAGCTCCGCGGCGATTTGGATGATTTTATGAAGCAGCTCGGCCCTCTCCTCGTTGGTACCTGTGCAGCCCAACACGTCCACAGCCAACGTGGTTGCCATAGTTTGAAACCTGCAGAACGTGGACATGGGAGAGATGCTAACTCAAAGACACTCACAATAAGTTAAACTGCTCTTAGAATTACTCCAGCAGTAGAATTTCAACCACAAAAATAAGCTCAGGTGACAGATTACATCAGCAGCAGCTAGCTAACGTTGGTTCACTAGGGCGCTCCCTGCGAGTCTCTGCATAACTCGGAGCTGCCAGGTGTCAGCAGGTTCTGAATGCTCTCTCACCTCTCCAGCAGGTCCCGTCTCAGCTGATGACCATGTGGTAACGTGAGCAGCTCCATCCCAGAACTAACACCCATCCTCCTCTGCACCTCCGGAGACACGTCTAGAATCCTGGCCACCTGGAAACACAGACGGGTAAATTGGTGCAGCTCCATGAGGCAAATAAAAACACAGGGTTTTTATTTGCCTCATGTTGCTGTTGGTGCAGCTTTCAACAGTACCAAGCAGTCAGCCTTCGTGATGTGTTTGGCAGCCGTCCTGGGGTCGATCTCAGCCAACAGTTCCTTCACCCTACGCAGGATGCCCACCTCAAGGGGCTTATTCTCCTTCGGCATCAGTGACGAATGATAACTGCTTGGTTTGAAGGAAGAGACTGTCTCCACCACCGGTAAGAAGTACATGTTCCCATATTCCACCCTTAGTGGACAGAAGTCCACTGACCCTACATCTGCATGCAGCCTGCCAACGTAGCTCCGAGGGCCAGGGCACAGCTCCGTGTAGCAGCATCCATCTGTATCAGAGCAGGTGGCGTCCTGGTTTAGATGAAGCTGAGGTTTGCTATGGTGTCTTTGGAGGGTGGTATTCGGGGAGGACAGGGGTTGAGTAGCATCGTTGAGTCTGGAAAGAGATGGGGATGGAGTCACGCTGGCTGATCGGCTTTGAGACAGAGGGGCTGGAGAGAAAAACAGATGGAAATAGAATATTTATGAATCCAGAAACAGTTTCCTTTTCAGCAAATTTTTAAAATCACAGAAACAAATGCAGAGTGGAATATCTGCACAAAGGTACTGAGGTCGGTCCTTATCGAGATAGGAAACGCCCTCTCTACAGCCTAAACTGTCTTTGTTGTATGTGGACCTAAAGCTAGTTATCAGCCGTATCTACTGCAAAGGTCAAGATCCAACAATTCAACCTCTCTATTTCAGCTGGTATCTGGTTCAGTGTAAGATTCCCATGCAAACTAGATAAAGGGAATAGAAATTTTAGATAACAAGACAAAAATTACACATTGACGTTGTGGAAATAGGTAAACCTTAAATATGTGCGTGTAGAAACAACGCTGCATGTTTATCAGTTAATTTCAACAGGAAATAAGGTTCAAACTGAATTAAAGATAAGAAATCGGATCTGTAGAGGTGTGCCGTCCAACAAAGACAAGACTTTGAGTTAAATCCAAATCAATGAAGCTGCAAAGCTTTTACATGCTATGATCCTTCCCCACATGTTCATGTCATCATAATGCTGCACACCTTACCCCCCGAACTTTAGACCTTGTACCTCAGCTCCTGACAGAACCCTATGAGCTGCTCTTAACACTAGAAGTCGACAACACTCGAGCTGTGAGTCGTCTGCTGTGGCTGCTCTTGGTTAAGCCTGCGAACTGCTGCTCCTGGTAAGTGATTAAGTAAAAACAATCGAGTTTAGTGAAGAACTAGATAAAAACAACAATGATGGTTTGGTAATATAAAAGGCTTAGTGGACAACATATTGTGATATTCGTGTGCATGGAGTGTTGTGTGTTTGCTGCTACCTCAGGCTTTTAGTGTTTCTAGATGTTTCAAATCAACAAGGTCAACTACAGTTCAGTTCAGTTCTACTCTTTACTCTTCAGTAGTAGAGTAGAGAAGCAGGTGAGCAGATACTCCAGACATACTCACTCAAAATCCAAAAGTTCTACTTACTGCCAAAGTAGTAAAAGAAATGTATATACATACACATGTTTGCACTGCGGGTGGTCTTACGTAATAATCGTCTTTATGTAATACTAATTGTATAACATCCAAGACCTTTCTGGTAAACTTTTAAAATAATGAAAGCTGACGAGGACGTTTTAGGTTTATAATCTTTTACAATTATTATTATTTTAACGTATGACATTTTGTATAAAAACAAATCAGTAAATATTTATTTGACCATGTGTTTGAACACATCATTGTATGTTTAGTTGATGAGTTTATATATACTCTTGATGTATAGCGTTGATAGAAAAACAAAGATCTAACATCTGCATGTGCTTTTTGTCAGAATCTCTTCCAGACATGTACCGACTGAACTTGGTGACATTAGCAGTGCTTCTCTGCTCTTTAACTTTGATAAATGGAGGGAAAGTCTTGGTGTTCCCTTTGGATGGAAGCCACTGGATCAACATGAAAGTCATCATAGAGGAGCTTCACTCCAGAGGCCATGAGATCACTGTGATGCGACCATCTGAAAGCTGGTACATCAAACCAGACTCCCCCCACTACAAGACCATCAGTATAAATTCCTCCTCCGGATTTGATGAGGAAGGTTTCGAGTCCTTTGTGAACATGCAGCGAAAAGGTGTTTCAATCTGGTCTCGTATTTATATAGAGTATGATCTAATGATACAAGCTCAACAGTGGCATAAGCAGACGCTTCAGATGATGGTGGAAATATTTAAAAACACCAAACTGATTCAGAACCTCAAAGAAACTAAATATGATTTAGTTCTGACGGATCCTGCGATTGGTGGAGGGGTGCTTTTGGGTCAACGTTTGGGTCTTCCACTTGTATTTAATGTGAGGTGGACCATTCAGGGTGACGGACATTTGGCGATTGCACCGTCCCCACTCTCTTATGTCCCAATATCAGGGACGATGCTGACTGATAAGATGACATTTACTCAGAGGATCAAAAACATCCTTTACTATTTCTACACAAATTTTCAGACATGGTACATCATTGAGTCAAACTACAAACCTTTTGTCCATCGTCACTTTGGCAGTGACGTACATTACATGGAGCTGTTTCAGTCAGCAGACATCTGGCTCATGAGGAACGACTTTACCTTCGAGTTCCCACGACCCACAATGCCAAATATCATCTACATGGCAGGATTTCAGTGCAAACCCTCCAAGCCCCTGTCTGAAGAACTGGAGGAATTTGTCCAGAGTTCTGGTGAACATGGCGTCATCGTGATGACATTAGGAACCCTGGTGGGAAAACTCCCTGAGGACAT
>JAUMHF010000026.1:20846217-20859222 GCA_032359275.1 Microctenopoma steveboyesi | reverse complement strand
GAGGTGGAAGAAGGCAGTTCTGGAGATTTCTTTTATGTAATGGTTAAATGAGATATCTTGATCAAAAATAACACCAAAAGTCCTACAGTAGTGGTCGAAGCCAGTGAAATATCAGCTAAGGTGGTAATTTGGTTGGATAGCTTGTCTCTCAGACCAGCTATGTTTCTTCTGTGTTTCCTAATTAGAAACACGGGAGAAGAGTTTCACTTCCTGTTTCAGTTCTAAAATCGCAGTGTGGAGCTAAACATGAGGATCAACTGACCCCGGACTTCCCTTCATGTTAAACGCATATTACAGGAACCAACAGACACAAAATATGACACTTTAATTACTCAGAATGTAGTGAAGCTGACGATTAACTTGCAATAAATAATTAGTACAACATTAGTATATTACCATGACATTTATTTTAGATTCGTGAACTAACAAGACATTACAAAGACACAGCGGGAGCCTTTATCACCCCCCAGGCTCGGCGTCTGCGGGCACAGAGCTGTCAACACATTTCCTGCCAACATTTCCTGATTAACTAGAATCCCAAAACTACTCCAACACGTGTGAAACCCTACAGCTATGGAACCACAACACTGTCTCAGCCAGTCTTAGAGCCGCATCGAGGCGGCTGGGAAGCATCCAGACAAAATGCTTCCAGTTATGACCATAGGCACGAAAAACAAAAACTCAAGCTGAAGGTTGAAGTCTATGGTCAACTGATGACCCCACACTGACTCAGCTGGGAATCGATCCTGCCAGCTCTGCGTCCCAGCCCTCTGCCTTAACCACTGAGCTACCAGGCCGTAAGATATGGTTCTTAAGGCTCATCTCTTCAAGATGAATGGAGTTACTGCAGACATGTAGGAGAAAACTAGCCCATGGTATAAAATGATGAGGTGGGAATAGAGGAATAGTGCTGCTTTCAACACCATAGATCCTCATTTTACAAAGACTGGAACATCGGGGGGTTAAAATGATGAGTTCCACACAGCTCTGTGCTTGGCTACATGACTCCCCTAGGTAATATGAGTCAATTCATTTGAGCTTTATTATAATATTATTGACTTCAATATTATAAGGGAACAATCTAGAATGTTTTATATGGGGGGGTCCAGGCAGGGCAGCAACACAGGGCAAAAAGATCCATCCAAAAATACACTTTAAAACTATTTATTGTATCGTTATCTCTACTAAAAAAAACAAGGACAAACTTAGGTATAAACATGTATATAAATGTAAATGTGTTTGATAGAGTCATCATTATTATTGTTATTAAATAAATAAATACAGAAAAATAACTTTTTCAGGGACCTAAAATTTTATTTAGAATTATATATTTTTGTTGAGTTAAAATTTAATTTAAAGACTATAAAAGGCTTTTGGGCAAACAAGCGATTCCCTTTACCAAATCAGATTTAAATCAGGTTAAAGTTGAGGGGGGGGGCAAAGACATTGTTGGTGATACTGTTTACCGTTGTCCTGTATGATTTAGAGACATTTCAGTTTGTTATTAAGACAACATAAAAATGTGCAGCCCAGATAAGCTCCTAGATTTGAAATTCAATAGTCCTGCTCTAAACCAAGTGTCTCATAACGTTTCACACTGACTCGTCTGTTTCTGGTGTCTAATTGTTGTGGCCCAGCTGGAAGCTGTGACTGACTTTCTGTTTTAAACACACAACCGTTATGTCATCTGAAGTCAAGACTGCACCACAAGGGAACGTTGGCACCAAAATAAAAGGAGATTCTTTGACAAAAACCTAACTTAGAGATTACTATTGACGCAATAGAGACGATATCTATCTCTGTACATTATTAATTTCCCAGTCAATGCACAATAAAGTGTGCAAAGACTGAACGGGTCTTCCTGCAGTCCCCAGTTGCAGGTCCGCTGTAACCACTAGATGGCAGCAGCACACCTCACCAGCCACAGTAAGGTATAATAATCATTAATTATCAGCAGAAGATGAAACCGAAGCTCTTATTTTGAAAGTCAGTTCATCTAAGAAAGATACATTAACACATTCTGCAGAGTCCGTTCAGCAACAGAGATGTAATTTACCTGCTACCCTGACCCTGACTCAGTCCTGATGTAGACTCACCTGAATTAGACAGGACGAGAACACATGTAAATATGCTTAATATGGACACATATGTTCAGTGAGAGAACGAGAAACAGCAAATTCAACTTTAATAAGGAAAGGGGCAAAGCAGCAGAAGAGTTCTGCAGCTCTAGAGTCAGAGTTTCCTGTGCATCTGAGAGCAGATTCACTGAACCAGGATCAGTTTGTGTGAAATAAACAGTCATGTCGTCTGAATGTGTCATTTAATATCTGAAGGTCGTCAGTCGTCCATGCTCACATCTCTGAGCATATTATAGAGACTCGAGAGGAAACATCACGTTGTTTCTGGTGTTGAGTTTTCTCAGAAATCACAAGCTGAAATCACTCGAAACCCGCGAGCGTGCCGTGAAACCGTCTGCACCATCTGCCAGTGAAGAAACATGATGTCTGACATGATGATGTCAAGGTTTCTTTACCACAAGCATGAAGAATATGAGGACATCTGGCTGATCAAATTAAAATGTGTCCCTCGTCTAACGGCACCATCTGGCCCACTGAGCTCTAAACGCGCTAATTTATGAGGAGTTTTTTTGTTCCCTCAGTAAACAAATGCAGAATCTCTGCACATTCATTAAAACACAGGTTGTCCCTTTCCTGGTGCAGCTGGCTAAAGTGACAGTGAATGAATCTGATCGATCAGAGGAGCATTATTCATGGCCCGACTCCATCCTGATCCACTGTCTCATTGTTACGTAACCTCACACACACGGTTTAAAACATTGCTGCTAGATTATTAACGGGGACCAGGAGGAGAGACTCCCGTTTCTGAACAGCCCGAGGATGAAACTTTCTCACCACAGACTTTCCTTCCTGTGTGGATTCATGACAGTAACACTGTGCAGAACAGCCTGATTCACTCTGCAGTGTTTTCCATATTATTCTGTATTTACCTATTTTTGTAGGGTGCCCTGAAATGACCTGTTGAGATTTATATAAATAAAGATGAATTGAATTCTTGTGGTGGGGGAACAGCCACAGTCCTGGATCTGTGCGTTTAAACTTAATCCATTCATTATCTGAGCTGCTAATGAAGTGAAGAGCTGCAGGATGCTGCCGCCTGTCAGCGGGCGGGGTTAGGGTGGGGGTAACAGCCTGGACAGGTCCGTCCCAGAGTCAGTGAAACACTGTGTCCTCTATGTAAGACCTGAGGTCGCCGTGATGTCATCGCCACTGGGCAGCAGCTCTACACACAGTGAAGCTTTCACCACCAGGGCGGGACTCAGTCCAGCAGCCTGATGACGTCCTCCTAAAACAGTGACGAGCCTCCTTTTGCTGTCGCTGTCGCAGATATTTGCCTGTGACTGATTTTTCACTGCTCACACTGCAACTGTTTAAAACCCACGGGGGAGAGGATGGGGAACATCACCACTGTGTCTGCTCACGCCTGGTTTCCTGCTTTCCCTGAGAGCTCCTTTGTTTTCTGGCTTTGTGTTTTTGCCATCTGGAGCCTGAAGGAAACAAATTCTGCTGCATACTTCATCCCTTCTCCCCGTATGAATTATCACCGCTCTGTGTTTTCCTGGCAATTCCCAGGTGATGCTACCTGTCTTAACAACCGCCCAAAATAGCAGCCTCATCACCCAGAAGTGGGCTGTGGAGGACACGCTCCCCAGTTTATCACACTGCTTCACGTTCCTCCACCAGTTCACCAGTCAGAGCTCGGCGTTTCACGTTCCCCCATAACAATCGCTGACTGTCAGCCCCTGGCAGCCAAGTGATGATGTATCAGTAACCTTCTCTCCGTGTTTAGATCCAATCAAGCGGCAGCATCGCGGCAGACGGACAGATGGGAGCAGCAATAAGCCTTTAAAACTCTCTTGTGTGTCTGAGTTCCTGGGTCCTGATACACAACAGGAAACTTCCAGCAGAGTCAGAGAAACATTGTTTAAGCTTCAGCCGTTTCTGAAATTGGATGATTTTGGAAAATGGAGACTAAGGACATGAAATGAAAGTGAGGAGCTTTTTGGTTTGAATGTGTTGCAAAAATCAAATGAAATGTCTGAGTGAGAACATTTCTATGAGGGACACGAGGACATAGTTGGATTATGCAGAGTGAAAAGGACGTTTCACTCTATACTTGTGAGGAATGTGTTCCTCACAAGTATAGAAGCAGACATCTGTGTGGAGACAGCAGCAGGTGTCTGTGTGAGTGTTTGTCCACATGTCCTCTGTGTACTATAGGACTATGTATCTGCCTGTGGACACGCTGTCTTTCTGTTTGTCCCCATCTCTAAGTGTGTGTTTGCTCGTGTGCTCATGTGCACATGTGAGAGAGAGAGAGAGAGAGAGAGAGACTGCAGAGTCTTTTGACCTTGGACGCCCATGAAGCTGCCGGCAACACGCAGCAGCTCATCAAATATTTACAGCTCCATCTAATTCAGGACTTTGTGCAGCGTTTCCTTCTCTGGCCCCGGGCTGAAGGCTGCAGGCTGCATCTGCACCAGACATCCCTTTACCAACACCTCCACCAGCTTGTCAGCGTTCGACTTTGAACTTTGGTCCCGTCAGTGTTGAATTAACATCTGAAAATGTAAATCAAAAAATTAGCTCCTGAAAAATGAGACACAGGATGCAGCTAACCTGCAGTGGTTTTCTTTTATTCTACATTTGAGATTCACTGATAAATGCGAGTTCTGTAAACAATATGAAACGTAAAGAATTATGACATGAAACCACATATATTCACATTTAACAAGCTGACAGAGGAGCGCATTAGAAAATATTAGATTTTATCTATGAGCAGTCAAAGATCAAACCTGAGCATCTTCCATTTTTTGGGTCAAATGCAGAAGCCAAATTTGGTTGTAACATGTAGCATGAAGTAGGCTTCCTGTAGCTTTAGGAGGAGCTGAAACACAGACTAACACTTTTCCATCCAGATTTAAATGTGCAAGCGTCACCTCTCGTTCTCACCTCACACGGAAACACTGTGAGGCGACGCCAGCATGTGATGCTCGCACCCAGGCGGCGCTGAAACAGGAGGAGTATGTATTTTAGAATCTTTTTCTTTCTTTAAAGCAGCAGGAAGCTACTCACTTTGGGTGGGCAGGATACAGGGCAGCTAACGTCTAGGTTAAAGGGGCGGAGCCTGAGGAGACTGAACGCTGAGGTTCACAGTAACACCAGCTCAGACTGAGGAAGAAATCTCCCTTTACTCTCACATGTTCACCCGTCGTCTCTGCTGAGGTCAAAGGTTCAAAATAATGAAACCGTCCTGATAGATAGCTCAGTGGGTAGAGGAGTCGTCTTCAAACCCAACGGTGAGCGAGTTCGATTCCCAGTCCCACCAAGTTCCATGTCGAGGTGTCCTTGGACAACACACCGATACCCTGTAGCGCTGACACAGGTCTAGCAGCTGTCCAAACAACAATTTCCCCAAGGGGATCAATAAAGTATTCATTATTATTATTATTATTATAGCTGTGGTCGTCAGATGGAGAGAAAAAGCCAAACAGTTCCATGGCATTGAAATTCCGAGGAGGATAAATGCATTCAGGTCTTTTGTTTGTTTTCCGTTGATAAATTTGCTCTTTTCCAATGTGTGTGTGCAGCCGGATTTGTTCTGATGCTGTGTGATGATCCAGCCTCTCTACAAAAACGTGCTACTAGCCAGTGTCTTACTGCTATCCAGGGGGAATCTGCAGAAAACAACTACTGCAGCATATGAAGAATGGAGAGTTGACAGGAACGTCATCACAGAAACAGGATATTTGTACTCCCACTTAAACGGCCCCTCTCTCCTCATTATTTGCGTTGCTCATTTTCACCTCCCAGCAGGAGTCTGCTGCAGCCTCGATATTCTAACCATGTGCATGACCTCATATCGATGGGTGGTGAGGTCATCGCAACATAAACAACATCACAAATACAAAGCATGAAGATTTAAGGTGAAGGATGACAGACAGGTTGTTGGTAGTAATGACAGAGCACTGGCCTAATGGCTTCATGCTGTGTTCTAACATTAAAATGAATCAGAGACCCTCCCTGACATCACCGACAGGCCGCACAATTTGTCCTTTAGTTGTTCTTAATCCTTTTGCTCTGACTATCACTTCTTTGAACGTGTGCCATGCAGGCGCACGCACCTGAGGCACTACTCCGTCGTGTGGATTTGGTGTGAGCCTGTTCATTTCTGAAACTTGCATGAGTGCAAACGTTTTTGCATTTGTGCAGACGCTGCACATGCACGGGCAGAGCAGCTCTGCAGGGAGCAGAATCAATCCTTCAGACTAAGGCTAAAGCTCGCAATAAAGCTGCAAAGCTCTTTATTCAACGTTTATTGACCCGCGGGATTTAACCGGTTTGGAACCAAACCCAGGATGGCAGTGAAAACCATCTGAACCATGTGTGTATGAAAACAGGTTGCTGCAGTAAAGGGGGGCCTCGCTCACTCTTCAGTCCACCGCCTGCTAAGTGACGCAGACAGAACTGACACACACACACACACACACACACACAGAGAAGCTCACCCCAGTAACCCAGCACTGTGCTGATGCAGCAGAACAACAATCAGTGTGTCTCTCCATCTAAACACGGACACTTGAGCGAGCAGAGCCACAGACTGGTGCAACATGACCGCTATAGATAGACGTGGGGGGGGCCTGACGTCTGCGGCGTCGAGCACATACCAGATGGAGGGAGGGCGTCAGCAGTGTGTGTGTGTGTGTGTGTGAAAGAGAGGAAGCCAGAGTTGAGAATGAATGTGAGAAAAACAGTCACAGGAGGCGTGAAAACACAGGTGTGGATGTGTATGAAGGATGGTGAAGGAATGACATCCTGTTCTTCATCTCAACACCGCAGGGGCCCAAATGATCAGCGGTCGTCTCCATCAGCAGTTGACTGATCAGATGCACCTTTAAGCTAAAACTGTGCGAGATCATTAATTAACAAGAAGAACAACGGAGCGTGCGACGGGTTCCTGCTGACGCGACCTGAGAAGAAGTGATCTGAAGGAAGCGCCGCTCTGCTCGTGCTCTGCTTCCTCAGTGCATTAATGTGTGGCGGTGACTCACCAGCAGGCTCACTTAGTGTTACCTGAATTACTTTGCCTTCTACTGGGAGATTTTTTGTGTGTGTTCTGCACCCGAGAGGAGCTAAAAAATCAAAGATGTGCCACTCTGATTGAAATTCCGGGGACCACTGTCACCTAACATAAAGACCAGACCGTCTCTTTTCCTCATCCACCTGCTGAGAGACACTGAGATGAGGTGCAATCATCTAATCTACACTTGTTTCTTTTTCCCTTCTTTTGAATATAAGACAAAACACAGCAGCGTCACACAAATGTTGCACTAATGTGATAATGAACCTTTCATTCACACCTTGTCTGTGATGTTTCACGCAGATCCTGCTGTCCTCTTCTTGTACTCAGACCACAGTACAAAGTGTATTGTTAGGATACTTTCTGCTTTTCTACTTCCTCTGTATTCGCTAAATGTGTGAGACAGACATTTTATCAAGTTATTATCCATGGCTGATGTATTTTACTCAAAGACAGGAACATGACACCAACAGCTTCTGCTGGAACTATTATCCACACATGTTGAGCTCAGTGGTGCTGACCATGCACCACAAGGTTTATTTCCATCACGTCATCATTCATAATCACCATAGAATCACAGTGAGATGTCACTGACAGCTGATAGCAGTAAAACCGGTTTACACCTCGGGATGGCGTTATGGTCAGTTAACCTGTTGAGAACAGTAGCCCCCTGCACAGGGAAACTGGTCTCTTCTGCGTTTTAAAAACATTGCAACTCTTTCACCGTTTGCTCTTCTCTTTTAGGTGATATTCAGGTTGTTATGTAACACAAAACATGTGTTCACAGCAGCGCTATGAAAGGTTGCTCACGTTCACACACTGATTGTGTGTGTTATAGTTCAGACTTCATATTGAACCTTCAAAATGTAGTAACTATCAGATGTTGAAAGAATACTCCTGAAAAGTTAACACAATCACATATTAACAGCAGATTTTATGACACTTTTACAGCTAAAACAACAAAATTATTCAAGGAAGTCTGTTGACATTCTAGGTTTCAAAGGGTTAATGATGTAGAAAGTCAACATCTGTGGATCTTTTCTCTCAGTCCCTTTGAGTTAGTGAGTACAGTGTGCATGTCCATCATTGGTTGGACAGAAGATGCTAGAATTATTTTTCACCAGTATAATAATAAAACATGCACAGACAAAACTTACCTCACAGCATTTCTTCTCAGTATGATGATATTGATATAAAAGTTAACAGTGTACAGCGCTTCTTAATTTGGAGCTGCTGATGGAACATACATATTAGCTCTGTGTCCTCTCTGCTCAACGGTCTGGTGTGTCGCTGTGGGAGCAACCAAAAGAAATACAGCAGGTAGATCCTGTGTCTTCGAACGCTGTATATTTCTATGACAGAGCAAACAGTTGAATGTTTACAGCGGTTCGTCGTTCATCAGTCACTGGGGAAAAAAAGTTTTTCATGTCAACACTATTTGATCCACCTGCTTTTCTAGACATTAGACGGAGAAACCACTGTTTACTTCTAAGTTATATCTGCTTCATATAAACATGCACAACGTATGAAGAGTCGTTGCTTATGTATCATTAAGATCTGACCCCGAGGACAACGGACATCCCCACCCTGTAAACCTGCCCCTGGATAACTCGTTTCATTAAATGTGAGTCTGAACTAAGTGCTTAAAGTTTTGGTTCCTTCCTGTCTTCGTTGTATTAACACACACTGGACTGATTCTACAGAATCTGTTATAAAGATTATCTTTCTAAACTTTATTCCACTTTGCCGTTCTGCTGGCCATCCTGTCACTAGACGATCTTTGTTTCGCAGTAGCAGTTGGTAGGCGCATGCGCAGCCGCAGCCTCCGCGCCCCCCCGCCTGCGGTGAGCGCTGACAGCAGCAGTCTGAACGGGACCGGAGACCGACGCTGCCGGTTACAGTCCGCGCGGTGAGCTGCGGTCCGGACACAGAGTGACGCGGACCGGGACCTAAAGCCTGGAACCGGTGTGGTCTCGCTGAGCTTTGCCTCCGGTTCTGGTGGACGGGCGCTCGTGACGGTAGGTGTCCGCGTTTTAACTTCAGCTCTTTGTGTTGGAGAAACGTCCGCGCGGTAACGAGGAGCCTGTAAGTTTCCTCCGGACCGGTTCGTTCCCGTCCGGACCTCGTTTGCTTTTCCTGCTGAGCTGCAACTAATAAAGTTTCCGTCATGTTGATAAATTAAAGCTGCGGCCAATCACAGGCTGCACGTGCTCGCGTGCACGTGCTCGCGTGCAGCCGCTCAGAAACACAGGTGAGCGAAGACGCACGTGCACCTCACAGGTGTGTTCTGTCCCCGTGACACGTGCGCGCGTCTTCATATAGATCTATGATGTTTTCATGTCCACGCTGGACACGGGGAGAGGTCCGAGGAGACATGTCCCCGTGTCCCAGGGACAGGTCCCCGAGTCCCGGAGCCTGGTGACTCCGTGACAGGAAGCCTGCTCTGTGTTCACGCTCACATTTGTGATTCTGTGATCTAAGGTTGAAACCTTGACCACAGTTCTCTGTGGTCCAGAGTTTTCAACCTGGAACCTGCACATTTCTGCAACATCGGGGCAGTTTGTCCACTGATGAATGTCGCTGATGCCACATGTGGACGTGCTCATAAAGTCGCCTCATAAACGGGTATTTGTTCCGTTTATGAGGCGAGAAGAAATGAGCATTGGGTGAAAGTGGATGTGAGGATGCAGCAGTTGGAGGCTTTGCTCGTACGGGGGGTGCAGGGTAACATCGGATGGAGGCCCGTGGTTCTTCTGATCCGGAGGAATGTAAATAGAACCGGTAACTGGAGACGAGGAAGTGGCTCCTCTCCGGTAAAGCAGGAGGAGCGTACGTGACGTTTTGTTTTCAGCTGTGCAGCTGAGACGTGCGCTAATGTTTTCCTAGCAGATAATCCTCAGTGTGACGCTCGTCCCGTCTCTGCTCACAGCTGATTCCTGCAGTGTCCCGCTGAGGCAGAAGGTCGCAGGTCTGTACACACTTCTGACTGAACTACCTGAGCAGCCTGCTCTCACCTGATCCGAGGTCTGATCAGTTCAGGTGTCGCCAACAAACGTCGGACTGTTTGTTGTACCCGAGGATGAGGAGGCTGCTGACCTCAGTCTGACACATCCCGGGTTCCCCACACTATGTCTGTGGCTCGTTAGCATTTGAGCGTTTAGCGGTGAAAGGCTGATGATGGTTTTCAGCACGCAGCGGTTTCTCACTAACGAGCAGTACATATCATGGATAATTAGTGGAATGAGCTGTTCGTCAGCGAGTATGTTGATGGTTGATGATGGCAGATGTTGAACACTGGGCCGTGTAGCTGGACAGTGCATTTCCTGTGTGGGCCGTGCTACAGAGCGGGACGGGCTCAGACTGTTTGGTTTTCGTTGGTTTCAGTGTCGTTTCAGGTATTGACGCCGCTGCTGGATGGATCGGTGGAGAACAAATCCTTTGGTAATAACGTGACTTTTTGTTTTCGACGGAAATATCTCGACAGCTTTCGACGGACTGGAAACAGATGGGACCTGAAAAGTGTTCGCTAGTAATATTAAGACATTAAAAGACGTGATCAGGGGCTGAGATTCGTGTTGTAACCTCACACACATCTCCGGATCAGAACCGGTTGGGTGACGGACAGTTAGTGTACGTTTCTCCCCCACAGTCCAACAGAAGCAGCCGCTGGAGACGAGCTTGAGGTCACACGCCGGGTCCCCGCAGGAGACCCTCCGCACATGTCCTGCGTGTAGCTGAGCGGTGAAACCTGAGCCGCTGCCAGCAGCTCCGTCTCCTCTGGTTTCCGCCTCGAGCTGCACTACAAACCTCACAGAGAAAGAGGAGAAGAAACCTGAGCCGTGACTTTGCCTGGTGAAATAAAAACCTCTCTTCGTCCCATGGAAACAAACAACAAACTCTGAGACTCTCCTCGTGTCGTCGGGCGATTTGTGTTTTGTAGTTTGACGTTTTTTTCCTGAAGGTGTTGGTGGTAAAAACACGGCAGAAGCCAGCCGAGTTATTTCAGTCTTTACTGTCACGACCCCGTGATCCCACCTGTCTGCTGGTCTGAGCCGTGTTTACACGTCCTGCAGAGGCAGAGCGCTGAAAGACACCAAAGTGCAGGTAGTGTGCCAGGAAGCAGGAAGCAGGAGGACGACTGGAGCAGTTTCCCATCTCCTTAAAAATGAATGAACGTGCTCCAGCTCTCGCACTTCTACGTTTGGTTTTCTGCTTCCTGATCATTAGTGAGACGAGGTCACGTCGGTCGGGTTCAAGTGGTGTTCACAGCTGATGGAGTCGAGAGGGTTTCAGCCTGTCAACAGATAGACAATGGAGCTTTTAGTCCTCAAACTGGTCCCAGGACAGAACACCTGCAGGCGGCTAGAACCTGACGCGCTTGGTTCTCTGGAGCCTTATTGTTGTTTTCGTCTCGCTCGGTGTCGAGCGTCTCAAACCGCTCGCTTGTCCCGTCGCATGTTTTCAGATGTCGCCCGGCTCGAGCGCCGCCGGTTTGAGGCTCACAGGAAGAAAGATGCACAGAGAAGCAGAGCGCGTTGCCAGCAGGTTCACAGAGACTGAAATACTCGCTCGGGCTCTGGCAGCATGAAACGACGGGCTGCACGTTCAGTCAGGCAGCTCAGCTCCCTCAGGTAGAGGACTGAGCTCGTTTCCACGTCTCACAAGTCTGGAGAGGCATCAGAAGTGGGTTTCAGGGTTGGGCTGATATATGCAGCCAAACACATTGTCTGCTGCCAATTCCTCCAGGACACAACGTGAAGGCAGGAGAAACCGAGGAGCTGACGGCGCTAGACATCACTCATTCCTGTTTTTGAAGATAAAAAAAGATGTTTCTGTCACAAACGCAGACGTAACTCCAATCTAGTGCTTTCTGTGAAATGGTCACGTGAGTGTTGTAACGTGACCGTCACATGACGCGCCCGCTCGCCGCTTCACAGCACAGCTGGCTTCACCCGCGTGGACAGAACCTCTGTTCAGAGATGACAGATGAAAGCGGACTGTGAGGTCTATCGCTGGGCAGGTTTCTTCTAGCCTCGTAGTATGTGTGCCGTGCATCCATGAAGCCATTAGACAGCACTCTCCTGCAGCGTGACCTGAGCTCAGTGAAGCCCAGGATCTGCAGCTTTGATCTCCAGCAGCTAAACGCTCTGTTTTTCATGGTGCTGCAGGGGTTGTGCTCCGGGCTCAGACTGTGCTTCAGTTCTCACGTCATCCACCCTGAGTCTACATACTGGTGCACGGATCCACGTGGCAGCTGCAGCTACAGACGTGGTGGAGCAGAAGCTGCTTATGGAACCTTTAGGTGTCCACATTACTCCTGATAATGAACCTCTCGCCGCCGTGTTGCTCTGCTCTTGTCTAATTCTGTGATTTGTAGATTTAAATTCACCCATAAATCAGTTTCTGAAGAACTTGTATCATTACTGAGTGTAAGATGCTTTTTATTACCAGCAACAGCTCCAATAAATCAACAAGATATTTCGGGGCGTGGAGGGAAGCGTTTTATTTATCAGGAGCTGTAGTCTGTGATTCCACAGATGCTGCAGGTCGAGCAGAGAGAAGTCTGCTCTTCACTTCACTAACGGGACACGATTCCAGCTGAAACTGATTCTCAGCAGTAAACCGTCAGTTTGTCGAGTTGGTGACTCAGATCAGCTGACAGAACATTTCACGCGACAGCTTGGAAACAAGACATGTTGGTTTTCTGTATTTGACTGTCCAGAGCATCGCGGGGTGTGTGTGTGTCTCTGTGTGTGTGTGTGTGTGTGTCTCTGTGTGTGTCTCTGTGTGTGTGTGTGTGTGTGTGTGTGTGTGTGTGTGTGTGTGTGTGTGTGTGTGTGTGTGTGT
>JAUMHF010000026.1:20834029-20846117 GCA_032359275.1 Microctenopoma steveboyesi | reverse complement strand
TGTGTGTGTGTGTGTCTGTGTGTGTGTGTGTGTGTGTGTGTGTGTGTGTGTGTGTGTGTGTGTGTGTGTGTGTGTCTCTGTGTGTGTGTGCGCGCGCCTCATCATGCATACAGGCTGCTGAGCTCGCTGGACCGGAGCTTTACTGGCAGATGATTATGTTGTTGTGTATGTTTTGTGATGTTTGTAACTTGGCATCGGACGCCGTGTTTGCGGTTCTAACACAGAGCGGCGTTGTTGCGGAGGGGAAGAACGATATTTGCAGAAATTCAGTGTGTTCAGAGGAAACGTCTGCCGTTAGCTGGACACTTGACATGCTGTGTTTTATCCAGCAAAGTTTTCCAGAGCCTGGTGAACTTTCTCTCCCTCACATCAAACCAAGCGAAACAGCTCGACGACACAGAAAAGCTGCTTCATCAGTCGTGTAATTGGTCCTCGTAGCGTGGCCGGTAACAGGGCATCGCTGGCTGGAGAGCAGAGCCTGATGTTGGGAGGATTCATACAGAAAAATCAAAAAGTCTCGTCATGGATATTTCAGCAGCAGCCTGTAACGCCCCACGGCGGCTCCTCCCTCTCCCTGCCACTGCTCCAAACTTTGAGAGTGGGTTTAGAAGAGCAGCTTTGTTTGACACCTTGGGTGTTGTAGCAGCGGCTCTGCTGGAGAACTCGCAGGCTTCGGATCGTGTGAGGTGAAGGATGTAGTGAGTTGGCCGCAGCCCATGAAGCCTGCCTGGACTGCTGCCCAGTACTACGCTGCTGGATATTATAATCAGCTCCTCACTCTGGGATTTAACGTGGAGCTCCGAGACAAGTCTGGGAAGGGAATTTCATTCTGTTCGTGTCTTCAAAACTACAAGGTGGGAACTGTGTCACTAAAGGAAGACACACGCACCTGTAACCAGGTCATAGGGTCAAATGTGTCCATGCAGCAGCCACCGGATCCCTGGAACCTCGGCGTCCTTCACTGCAGCAGGAGCCATGTGAAGATGTTTGTTAAGACTTCACGGTTCGGTCCATTCTTCGGGGAGAAGTGAGGTGAAACAGCGGCGGCGGAGAAGTTTCTGTGGAACCAGGTTTCTCTTCATTCAATCTCGTTTTTAACCACGTGAGTGGAAACATTGGTGAAACTGATCTGAGAGCTGCTGCTTCGGATCAGTTGTTCTGAGTGAACATGGGCGTGTTCCTCACTCTAACCAGCCCCAACTCCTCCGGGAACAACTTCAACTGGTGTTGATCAAGAAAATAAAGCATCTCACTCCTTCCGTGTTATTTATTGTCGTGTTGGATCCGAGGCGAGAATCCTATTTGATGAGACCAATTATAAGAAGACCAATCTTGTTCTGTGACATTTCTTGCACAGTGGGGCAGAAAGCAAATCCAATATGTGGCGCAGCTCGTGAGAGCTGAGCTGATGCTGCAGCTGCACCGTGAGGAACATATGTGCCGTAAACGTGTGTGAGTCCAGGATTCTGTACACAGCCCACATGGCGTCTCCATCACCTGCACACCTCGCCTTTCTGCACGAACACACTCGTATACCAACTGCTGTTTGTGTGTGGTTGTGCTTGCCTCTGATTGGTTGTGAGCCGTGCCGGGAGCTGAAATTGCATCCAGGAGGTGATGCAGGTTCTGCATTACTGTTTAATGAGCTGATGGCGGGGGGTGGTGGGTGGCCTGGCTGCCACGAGCTGAGGCACATTAAAGGTGCATTTGCTATATTACAGCCAGTTCAAGCTTTGATCCTTAAAGTAGCCTCCTGCATCTCTGGGCTGATCCTGAATGCTCGGCTAATGGCGTGCTGACAGTGCAGGTGAGCTTTTAAGGAGCGGAAAGCTTGTTCGTCCTGTCACTGAAGGAAATTAATGGACGTCTGTCGATGCCGTTTTTTACAGACTGGAAGTTTCGATCAGAATAAATAATGTAGAGACTGTCATTTTGATGAAAAACACTATTTCTGCAGCACTACTCTTTTTAAATTCCTAATAATCTCAGGGTATTTCCTGGAATCAGCTGTGTACTTTCTGCATTATTGATGGGAGAACAAGCTTGTGTTCACTGCCACTCTGAGCTGCACTGCCAAACAGGGAGGCGTCTGCTTTTTACCTCCGGGGCAGGTTTTATCACGCTGGGTGAGAGGAGCGACCTGCTCCACCAGGAGACCGTTAGGAGATCAGCGCTCGTTATTTCCTGCAGCAGACGCATTAAATGCCATGTGAAACTTTCCTACGCTAGAAGCAAATGTGCTTTACAAACAGTTTGAGGATAATAAAAAAGAAAATGCAAGGCAAGCTTCTTTCTGCACACCTGAATAATAAAGCAGGTCTGAAGGAGCTGCAGCTCCACCAGGTCTCTGTTCTTCCCCTTCATTTCCGTGAGATTCACGGTTACAGAGCGATAGTTTATCCTGACATTCACTCACCGACTCATACTTATTCTGCTTATTTCTCACAGAGAAACTTTTCAGGTTGTTTTGAAAAGCTTTGAATGTGATTAACTGACCTTGTAACTTGTGGAGAGTTTTTTAAAACAGGTCTCTTCTGCATTTTAAAAACATTTCAACTCTTTCACCGCTTGCACGATCGAAAAAACTCTTTTGGGCGATTATCGGGTCGTTGTGTAACACAACGTGTGTGTTGACAGCAGCGCTATGAAAAGGAAAGTAAGTTGCCCGGTTATGACACTTGGAGCACACAGTCACCAAAGAACTATCAGATGTTATGTTGTTGTTATGAGACCTTTACTGTTAGTACGTAGTTTATTTATGTAGCATCATGTTGGATTAGGATCAATTAATCAGACTAACAGCCTGTCTAAATAAAAGACTCAACTGACTTTTAAAAGCATGAAAAGAATCAGAGCAGCGTAGAAAAATTGGTCAAACATTCCAAGGCTTGGGCGCTACTACTGCAAAGGATCAAGGTCTCTCTTATTCAAACAGGTGAAAAGGCTAGAAATAAAGGAATAAAAGCATAAATAATCATCTCCAACTCCACCTCGTATACTAATGGCTTCAATTTTAAAATGTTACGCAGATGATAAAGCAGTTTTTCATCAATTGATTTGTGTGTTGTGACATTACACCAAGAGTCCGTACATGGGGCTGGAGAGACGAGTACAGTACAGCTGAATATCATCAGCATAAAGGTGACGTGGTGTATTTGGTTAAGATCTCTGTTAAAGGCAGGAGATTAAGAAGGAAGAGTATTGGGCCCAAAACAGAACCTTGAGGTACCCCACAGGCGAGTTAAGATTCAGATTAATGTTGATTTATATAAACACTGAAACTACAGTTTGAAAGATACAAAGAGAACCAATGGAGAACCACACCAGCAAGCCCAACAACGTCATGAAGTCTATTGATCACTGTATCAAAAGCAGCCGAAAGATCTAAAAGAGGACAACCGAGTACTGTCCGCTGCCATCATAATGTCACTGGAAACCCTAAGTAGTGCTGATTCTGTGGAGTGCTGTTTACGAACACCCGACTGGAATTTATCCAAAATGTGGCTGTGACATGTTGAGTTTTCTTTTCTTTTCTTTGGGTCTACAGGTGTAAAATGCTCCACAGAAAAGAGACAAGTAGACCAGGCAAAGATCAAACTGCATCTATACACACAGAGCTGGTTACAGTGTCAGGAGGCTGAAATACGTCTGGCATCTTGTGAGATGTTTCCCTGGCTCGGACGTCACAGGAGCAGCAACACACTGAATATCTCCCTGATACAAGTCAGACGAAGCACTGCTCGTAACGGCAGAGTGATACAGCATCGTTCTGTGCAGGACTCAGGGAACCGGGTTATTTAGCATGTTAAATCAGTGGAAAGAAATCAGTGGGTCAGCAGATGAATAATCATAGTGATGCAGTGAGTTCTTTTCCAAACACTTCTATAAAAAGCTATAAATATGGTAATCAGACTATTAAACCATCGATGTTGAAGTAGTTTTGCTTTTTAAGTTTGGCATTTTGAGCTGAAGCCACCAGGAGAACTATTATTTCCAGACTGATGACCCAATTCTGCCCCCCCCCCCCCAAATAAACAAGCTTAAATTTAGAAAAGCTTCAGTGTGTGACGCACGAGAACAACAGAAGTAAAGAATGTTTGAGACGGTGCTGCTGCTTTTAGAGTCGGGCAGGGATGAGAGTGCTGTGCTGACTTGGATGTTTTCAGGCCCGCAGCGCAGCGCTGATCCATTAATGCATTAATGAAGACCTAATCCTCTGCTGAAAAATAAAAACACTCAAGCTGCTGTTCTGTAACAAAGCGGCACTGGCCTGGTGAAGGAAAGCCTTCACCTGGGCTGCAGCTTCCTCCAGAGGGAGCCGGTGATGCTACCAGAGGTGGGCCAGTCTGCTGAGAGGTGAAGAAACGCCGCAGGCCGTTTCCTTTTCCCGGTTCAAACCCTTCACACTTCACAAAGCCAAAGTGAACACTAACAGCCTGTGTTTTGACTCGTTTGTGTCACGCTCGCCGCCTACAAGCGTCGCCTGCCTCACCCACGCCGCCGCCTGATGTTTCAGGTCTCAGCCCGAGGTTCAGCAGTGTCAGAAACTCAACACCTCGCCCATCGGTGCTGTTTTGGACGTCGCTCCTGTTGCACACTGCATGATGAAACATGAAATCCTAGTCTTAAATGTAGCTCCTGCTCAGGGCCTGCTGTAAAATCAGAGCCTGCTCGGAGAGTTTTACAGGTAAACACCGGCCTTCCTGTCTGAGATGTGTAGAACTGTGTGTGTGTTGCTGACAGTTGTTTCCTCTGCAGCCCCCCCCCCTGCCAGCTGTAGCACACATGTACGTTTGTAGTGGGTTTTATTGGCTCTGCAGCAGAGTTCTGCCAGAAGATCAGAGAATTTGTGGATCCGGTGAAAAACGTTCTCAGCTGTGACGAGTCGTAATGCTGAGGGAGCCGGGCGCCGCGCTGACCTGCTCGCTGTGCCGCATTACAGAGCGTGTGTGTGTGTCCAGCTGTGCCGTGTGTCAGGTCAAAGATGAACGTGCACAACTCACCTGGTGTTCTAGTATTTGCTGAGCAGCGTGTGTTCTCTGCTCCTATATAATCGATATAATCAATTTCCAAATCTTCCTTTAGTAAAAAGAATTGAGGGAACTGCACTGTGGAGCAAACCACTGTCCACCGTTTCTACCTGAAATAGTAGAGCTGCGATGTGTGCACACTGCAGGGAGGAGGGACAGACTCATCAACGTGACGGGGATGTTGCAGAAAGGTAGAAATCGACTGTTGGTAACGTAACAAGGCGACTGAGAAATGATTCACTAATGATTATGAGCACAAATGTTCTGTCTGCTGTGTGAATGTGCTTTAGTTTTCCAGGAGCTTTGGGCGTTGTGAGCGGTTTCAGCGTCCTTTGGATACGTCTCAGCGCTGGGAAACGTGTGAACTCCAGCACTTGGACTGCAGACAGAGTCTGTACTGCCTTTTGTTGTCAGATCAAATGTTCCCTCACTGAAGCTCCGTGTGAGAGAACAAGGCCTCTTTCTGTTTTTATCTCCTCCCGCCCGGTGCACGCTCACAGGATGGTACAGGGCATTATTTAAAGTCTGGTGCGAACATAAAAGCCTGCTCATAAAAGTTCCACACAGTGAAAACGACCTAAATAAACACAGCCCTGAAATAATACCATCCAGCCTTTCTCAAAATGGAGGACGGGCACTGGAGGAGGCATTAGGGAGGGCGTACCTGAGGATGGGGGGGGCCTGGAGTGGCACGGCGAAGCCATTAGTGCATTAGAGCAGCAGCAGCAGCGGCTGCATTTCAGCAGGGCTGCAGTCTGACCTCCACCTCTGCTGTCACAGTCTTCCAGTCCCACTGGAACAGAACCAGGGCTCATGTGACAGTGACTCCGGAGCGTACGGAATGTCTGCGCCGGTTTCATCCCGGTGTCAGCGCAGCGTATATTCACATGCTAATGATTGTGCCGCTGCAGTCGTTTTGCGTCTCTTAGATTCTGTCTGTGAGTGGAGAGCTGCAGCTGCTCACTGACCTTCAGTGTTGTATCCGTGGCTCGGAGGAGGAGGAGACCCGACCGTGAACCACAGTACGGTCTGATCAGGGACATTTGTCACTGAACCTCATTGTGCTTTTATGGACTGAAATGAAAAGCTGGGGACGATCCGAGGCAGCAGTGTGTCGGCCTGACTTCCTGTCTCCTTACGTGGACGCTGAGAAGCATTTGAGACTGTAGCTGTGATTAGGGGCTCAAAAGTGACGGCTCAGTGGGTGGAGCAGTCGTCCTCAAACCCAAGGGTGAGAGTTCGATTCCCAGTCCCACCAGGTTACGTCGAGGTGTCTTTGGACACTGAAACCCTGTAGTAGCGCAGACACGTCTAGCAGCTGAGGATCCATAAAGTATTCATCATCATTATTGCTGTTATTAAATGCACCCGGTGTTTCTCTCTGCGTTGGGCTGTTTGTGACGAGCACGTCTCTCTCTCTCTGCCCTTTTTCTTTTTTTAATCAGCATTGTCTTTTGTCACACGCTGAGCTCGCCATCTGCCACCGTGCCGCAGCACCGCAACGTCCTTAAAAAGTCATTGCTGCGTTCTTAATTATCTGTGTTTAATCTCCTCCCTCTTCAGGGACATGAAATGTTATTAGAAAATGAGCCCGCGTGGGGAATTCAGTACAACTGCAGTATTAGTACATCCAGCCACGGACAGTCCTGCAGGTCCACACCCAGCTGTCCAGTTTACTGGGGGACACATCACTGGCCAGTCTTTCGTTTTCCGCCGCATGTCTGATGTAGCCTGTAGTGCAGAGCGGGTGTGCGCGTGTTTCTTGTCTGCATCAGTGGGAAAAGTCTTCCTGAGGTTCAACACCAGCTGGTTGAGGTCAGAGAAAAACCCTGTGACTCCCTGCTGCTGCTGCGGATGTTGGGACCCGGGTCGATCTATGACCCGTCGCCGTGGCCGCGCTGCAGATCAGAGCGATGGAGATGTGGCAGGAGCGTTGTCTCCTCTCAGTGTGGGTACGAAGCTCGTTAGCATTCATGTTCTGCGTTCCTGGTCTCTCCTGCGTAGCAACATCCTCCATTATTGAGCAGCAGTAAACGCTTTGAAGTTGTGCTGTTTGGGGAGTTTTTGTTCCAGAGAAGAGGTGGGAGACGGAACGTGGGGCTTCTGAAGCAGCCGCCTCACTAATTGTTGTCTTATTGATCAACCTGCTTTTTTTTCTTCTACTCTGTTTAATTTACTGGATGTTTGAACGGATTCTGTGAGCAGAACAGAGATTCGTCTCTGTCATTGAAAACAAGTTCAAGGTGATTGAGAAATCTAATTGATGCTCAGCTCGACCCCCTGATTCCCTGAGGACTCCTCCTCCTCCATCTCCTCCACCACCACACGGTGACACCGCAGGCTCCGGCTCTCAGCTCATTAGCATTTGACCGCGTGGGCGAAGCCGCAGCTTCACCTAATGCATTTATCAGTGAGAATACATTCAGAGTAATTGAATTAATGCGGCTGTGTGTTCAGGTGCCGTTAGTTTAAAAACGAGAGATCCACATGTTAGAGCTGCGACTACAGAACAACTCATCAACCTACAACCTGTGAATCAACAGAGTGATGAACAGCTATGGTTTTCCTTCATAACAGTTTCTCTTTAAAATATTTCATTTTATCACAGTTTTATGTTTTAAAAGTTTGGTTTGGTCTGAGTGACGCAGAAAAAACTCAGTGACTGACACACGAAATAAATCTTTGTCATTCTTTTGGCCTGGTCTTGATTCAGATCTGATCTTTGTGTTGCGGATCTGTCTGCAGACAGGACGGTGGGATGAGCTGGAACACTGTGTCACAGCTCATCCTCACGAACAGCCTGAAAGCGTTTGTTTGTCTGCTTTGCATTTATTGTGTTGCTGCTTCCAGACATTGATGTGAAAAATACAGAAGCCATCAGACCTCTGACATTTTGGATCATCATTGTAGCCTTGATGACGAAGCCTCACATTTCAGACCAGCTTAAAATAAGCTTTAAATCCTGGATCACGTTAGAAGTAACAAATAGTACAAATCTGAAAGGTTAGAGCTGCATCATCGAGTCCTCCGGAGAAAAACGTGAGTTTGTCTTTTCCTCTTTTCTCCTTTCAGTGAGACCAACAGCTGAGAGACGCCTGGCTGCATGAAGAGGACCCTGGTCCTCAGCTAGACCCCTCCCACAACCACCCCCACTGCCTGGACATGGTGAGCTCCTCTTCTTTGGGTGATGAATGCCGACTACGGAGGGTTAGTTCAGATGAAGGTGAAGACGAGACGCATCTAGTCGTCAGCTTGAATCGTATTTATTTTATTCCGTGCATGTTTGGTCAGTTTGCATTTTCTTACTATTTGAACAGCCTCAGTAGGAAACGGATCGAACATCTGTCACGGACGCCGATTTGTTTTATTTCCTGTTGCACAAAAATGACAAAGTCAACTAAACGCTGGTAAAAACAGTCAGATACGATTCAGCTCGAACACGCAAACAAACACGGTCCCCTGAGGATCCAGAGTGAGACGTAAAAACTCCGTATGTATCAATCAGCGGTCCTGGAAATATTTCTCTGAATGATTCGTTTCCTGCTGAGTGTGTTTGCATGTGAGCGTTTTAAAAGCAACACTTTTACCATGTGCTTCATTAAAGGAAACGTGCAACACACTTTGACCGAGGTCAGGGTGTTGCTGCCTGCAGTGTCCAGCACACGCGTCGTGTTCAGTGTTTTAAAACACAAAAGCATGAAAGGAGACCGAGCACATGCGAGGAAGCTGCAGGGGAGACGCACGCCATCAGTGCAGCGTAGAACACGTGTGACAGCAGCTCTGAGACTTTTGGGTAGTGTAGTAGTGTAGCTTCTGCGCCGTGAAATGTGAGATAAGTTTCTAAAGGTTATCCATGAATCATCAAAACGCAGCTCAACACCAGTGGTTCGTGACCTCAGTGTGAACGACTTATGAGGAAAAGAGGAATTCTCGTGAAGCAGTGAGGGATGAGAGCGGTAAACTGCCCTGAAGCCTCCATGTCCCGAGAGAAAAAACGTTTTACAGAATCGTTTCTGATGTGTCCGTGTGATGCGATTCATTAAAGCAGCGAAGGTTGTTATCTGGTCGTTTCCAGGTAACAAATTAAAGGAAGTGGGCCTCAGTGCTGCTGCTTCCATTCAGATCCGGCTCATGTTTGTGTGCTGTGGTCGTCGACGGGCCCCACGCTTGCTGTTGCACAGCCTCTACGGCCCCGGGCCGTTCAGTGAGAGATTAGCAGGTCGTGATAAACGACCCTCTCCACTGCAGCACCAGCCCCTGAGACTCGTGGCCATGAATGATTAACGCGCCGTCATAAATAACTCACCATAATGAGGGGTGATGCACACTGCCGGCGCGAGGGGGAAGAGGGGAGCGTGAGAGTTGAAGGGATGATTGAGGGAAAGAGCAGTTTGACCTTGAGATGAAAGCCCGGCGTGATGCTCGCCCTGCTCCCGCCAGCAGCAGCCAACGGGCTCCTCAGTAATTAGCAGAGTGTCGCTCTTAGGACGACGATCCGTCTTTTAACCCGATCGTTGGGTATTGATGACCTTTGAAAGCTCAGCGTGTGTAAAGACACTGAGTTTTCATATTTCAAAAGGAACAAACATCCTGATTTTAGACGTGTCTGCCTGTAATGAACGCTGTGGAGAAATGTTTGCTCTGGATTGTTACGGCATCACTGCTGACCGCTCGTTCCCGCTGCTTATTGATGAGGTCACGGTTTCTGTAGATGCCCATCGACGTCCATTAAAGGACCCGCCCCCTCTCATTGTGACCCTGCACCTGGGTACGAGCGTCAGCTGGGATGGAAAAGTAACGTCTCTCTTTGTCTTTGAACTCAGAGGTCGTTCCGGTCGTTTGCAAACGACGACCGCCATGTCATGGCCAAGCACGCCAGCGTCTACCCGGCGCCGGAGGAGCTGGAGGCCGTCCAGGCGTTGGTGTCCACCGTGGAGGGAGCCCTCAAGAAAGTCTCCGACTGGATGGACGGCCTCAACAAATCCTCAGGGACGATCTCTGCCAGTGACGAGGCTGGAGACAGCGCGGCGGGAGAAGACGCTGCTGAGACCACGTATGTTCTTCTTTTATGGTCTGCTCTTAGTCGTCTGAATGTTTGTACCCAGCAGGCACTCGCACTGTTCTGCTTCATGTAGCTCCTCTGCCCTTTAGCCAGGCACATCCAGTGTACTCCTGACGGGTTCCCACCCAGTGCCACAGAGGAAATACATTACATATGAAAATCATTGTCGATATGTCAGTGGAACATCCAAACGAACGAGTCTGAGCCTGACGTCGTCTGGTCAGGTTGAAAAAAACCTGCTGTGTTCCACAAATCCATAAATAAGGATTAACTGTGTTCGTAGTTCTTCTCAGACACTGTTCAGTCGCTGAGAACCTGAGAAATCTCTGTTACACCTGAGAATCTGACTCCGCCTCCCTCAGGCGCGACGCTACACCGGTGCTGTGTGGAGTGACGCGTGTCGGCCTGGTGGCCAAAGGCCTGCTCATCAAAGGGGACATGGACCTGCAGCTGGTGCTGATGTGCCGGGGGAAGCCCACCAGTCTGCTGCTATACACCATCAGCGCCAACCTCCCGCTGCAGATCCAGGTACGCTCAGACACACGCGTCACACACGATGCAGAGTAGATCAGATCTTATCCATCTCTGGGTTACCGCCGACGGGTAACCCAGAGATGGAACAAGCTGATAAAGTAGAGTGTTACTGAGTAACTCTGATCTAGGACCAGCATCACACACACGAAGAAGAACTGCTTCTTCAGTGACGTATCGGGCCGGGTAACAGTGCTGACGGGACGCAGCCCAGAGAGCTGCAGCGTCGTACAAACACCCATCTCAACAGATCACTTCCCTTCAAACGGGTCTCCAGGAAAGGGCTTCCTGTGCCCTCATCTCCGTTAATTACCCGTCACAGCGGCCGTGCGTGCTTCATCATCAGGGGAAACCATTCGGAGCCCTCATTTCCTGGGCCAAAGTGGAAGAGATTGACAGGCAGGCGGGAGACGGATGGGGTCATTTCTCTGGGAGCTGAGGCAGAGCGACGGCACTTGAAAACATACCACCGCCGCTCCCCCAAAGCTCCAGGGAAAAACAGGATAGTCTGGCGCGCTACGAATTGGCTGGAAATTGCAAAGCTGCATGTAAACACAACTATTTGTGCCATTTAGTGGTTTGATGGGCCCCGCTGGCTGGAACTGAAAGACACGGGGCGTTTGTGTGAAAAGGGCAAATTCTCCAATAAGAAAGAATAAATCCATCAGAGTGTGAAGGAAAAGAGGTTCTTTTCAACCCCCCTCTGCCGTGTGGACCTCATCACCGCCACGTGATCAGGTCCACACGGCGTGATAACTAACCCAGCTCCTTACTCAGAAATAAAACATCTTATAATGTAATGAGTCATTTCTGTGAGTCTGTGCTGAGGGTTTACTCGACTCACAGGGAGCTGGCTCAGGGACACACCTGGTAGGTGGTCAGACCGGGTTTGAACCTGCGACCTGCTGCATCAGTCCGACACTGAACCCACGGAGCTTCTCTGACGATGCAGAGCAGCAGCACCGTGTTCTTTCCCGACAGCAGGAGTGATATTTGATTTTCTATGAATCTGCCCTGCAGACGATGACAGAAGACAAATACGAGGTGCAGTCGTGCGCGCCTGAGGCAGCCATCCGGGTCTGCAGCACCAAAGACCCTCGACTGGTGCTGAAGATCACCCTCTCATCCTTAGCCATGCGGGAGGAGCACAGCACGACAGATGAAGGTATTGACTCCTCTTCCTCTTCCTCTAGCCACTAATCCTGTTGCTGCTGTGCCTCCTGTATGGAGAGATGCCTCCCTGCGTTTTCATTTGACCTTTATGTGACAGCAGAGGGCAGGAGGGAGAGAGGGGCGGGGGGGAGTAGGGGGAGGAGGAGGGGGGAGACTTCATAAAGGTAGAAAAGTACAATCACCCCTAAGCTGGGACAATGTGGGGAGAAACCTGAGAGCAGAACACGTAGAAAGGAGACGTCGGGGATCTGGGTCAAGTTTGTTGGGGGGGGGGGGGGGCGCCGGGTTCGTC
>JAUMHF010000026.1:20818652-20831859 GCA_032359275.1 Microctenopoma steveboyesi | reverse complement strand
CGCACACACGCACACACACACACACACGCACGTGCACACAGACACACACTCACACACACACACGCACACACACACCCGCACACACGCACACACTCACACACACGCACGCACACGCACACGCACACACACACGCACACACACGCCCGCACACACACGCACACGCACACACGCCGCTCCTCTGCTCACGTTACTGCACAGCCACTAATTGGAATTTGAATGCTGCAGATATTTGGAACTAGAGACAGACACACACTGTCGCACACTGAGCGTCTTTTCACGCTCCGTGTCTCTCATTGGAGGAGGGAGCAGTCAGGCGGAGGAGATCACAGACAGTGCTGAGCTCCGCAGTCTGTTCGTCTGCTTGACCGTCCCACAGTGGACACCCTGAGCTGCTCCTGAGAACAAACAGCCTTCACTTTCTTTCCAGGGTGGCGTTCTCACTCTCAGATGTTTATGTTATCGCTGTCAGCCGCTGTCACTCTTCTTCTGCTGTCGTTCTCCCATGGCTCGGCCTCCGGTCATGGCAGGAGTGCTCCCCACAGGAACCCCGGTGTGGAGAGACTGTTTCAGTCCAACATAAACATCTGACTGACCCCAGCAGGAGTGAAAATACGAGCATGGCGCCCCAGAAAACGGTTGCAGCGGCTAATGTGTCTGCACTCTGCCTCGTCCCTACATCGGGCTAAAGTCTCATTTGAATCCTGGATCTGGCTTTTTAGCCCCCATTTGTTGCCATGCTCTCATTTTCGTCCTGCGCCGTACGTGATAACAGACTAATGGCGTGTTCCATCGCCTCCAGCCACTGATCTGCATCTCGAGTGAGACTCCGGCCGGGCAGCAAGACGCATGCGCTCACGTCTACTCCGGTTCCTCCCGTCAGTGTTATGAAAGTTCCTTCCTTGTGCATGAGTCGGAAAATCACGGAATCTCCTAAATTCCCCCCCAGCTCATTCAGTCAGATCAGTGGGTTCGCCTAATAATTAGCTGCCTGACCCTGCTGCCCGTGTGTCTGTGTGAGAGCGCGGTCACGCTCAGTCTGTCTCGTCTCACCCTGTCCCTCTCTCCAGAGGAGGGCGCTCTGGCTGACGACAAAGAGAGGCAGGAGGCCGAGGAAGAGGAGGACGTACTGGACAGGCAGAGGTGCCGGGCTGCGCTGGCTGCGCTCCGACACGCCAAGTGGTTCCAGGTGAGCGGCGCTGGACTGACCCCACAGTCCCGCACGTTTCAGCGTGAAACGTCTCATAAGAATCTCCCAGACACGCGAAAGTTTCTGTAAAAGCTGCAGAGGGACATGTGCACATACACGTGGACGTCTGGCTGCTCGTGCTGTCAGTAACTTTTTGCTCGTCTGTCCCGTCAGGCCAGAGTCACAGATCTCAAGTCCTGCGTCATCGTGTTGAGGATCCTCAGAGACATGTGCAACAGACTCCCAGTGTGGCAGCCTCTCAAAGGATGGGTAGGTAAAACCTGTGTCCCGGGACCAGAGACATGACTGTGATTCACTTAGTTCACCCTGTGTTGACTCTCTCTGTCCTCTACAGCCACTGGAGCTCGTTTGTGAAAAGGCCATAGCCACCTGTAACCGGCCGCTGGGCCCAGGTGAGGCCCTGCGCCGCGTCATGGAGTGCATCGCCTCAGGGATTCTCCTGCCGGGTCAGTGATCCGTGTCCGTCTGTCTGTGGTTCTCATTGTTTATGAGCCCTGAGGTTACTGCCCATAAAATATCTGCGACGGTCCAGAGGGTCCGGAGATAAACTCAGCGCGTGCGTCAGGGTCTGGGAGACGTGGTTAGCATCCATGTTTAAAGGGTGTCAGAGATCAGCACCTGTTCATAGCCTCACACACCCAGCTGACTCAGACAGATCCAGATTAAATACCCCACAAGGTCGTGTTTGGACAGAAGCTGCCTGGTAGAGATGTGGGTATTAGTCACAGACAGTTTGTGTGCAGCGTGTCGTCTGTTTGACCCATGAAACAGAAGGAGTCGGTACAGCGAATGACTCGGCTCACAGAGCAGCACAATGAACTCGTAGAAACGTGTATTACTCAATTTGATCTGTATGTTTACTGCACAGGGTGGGGCTGGGGGTGGGGGCCGGCTCTATGAAGCTGTGACATGCTGGTGCAGCAGCACCTTCCTAACAAGCAGAGTGATGTTGTTGATTGGGGAAACTCTGGCTCCCGTCTGATCGGTGCAGCGCCGTCTCTGTTCTGATTGGATTTTTTTAATCGGTGAAATGTCAGGTTTCTCCCTGAGCGCACTGAATCATGGCACCGCAGCTCAGAGTGCTCTGAGTGTATGACGTTCGCGTGGTTCTCCTTCACAGGAGGTCCAGGAGTTCATAACCCGTGTGAGAGGGAACCTGCAGACGTCCTGTCTGAGCTCAGCGCCCAGCAGGCCGACGCCCTCACGCACAGCGCACAGGTCTGTTCAGCAGTAATGGTATTAGTCCCGTTTTCATTATTTTTCTCGTTAACTGATCATCAAATGGGAACAAACAAACAGAATTAGCTGAAATAACGAGAGCCAACTTTGATCCTGAAGCTTCTACGCTGCGGCATGTCGGTGTCCCAGCCTTAAACCGACCCCCGGACCAGAGGGAGCTACTGAAGGATCATGTCTGAATACTTGTGCTCGTTCTCAGTGTATCTGTCACGCTCAAAGTCAAGCTGCACCAGCTCCGTCACCGTGAGAGTTGTCTCCGAAATTGTTCTCGTCTCCCTGCCGCTGAGCCTCATCCTAACAGGAAGTACATCATAGAAAGTCCTCCGCCTGACCCGCTGCCCCTGCAGAGCATCGTCGTCGGCCTTAGCCTTAGTCTGCACCACCCACTGCACCAAAGTCAGCATTTCCTGCAGGGAATCAGAGGAGTAACGCTTCCTCCTGCTGCACTGATTGAAGAGGGGTTATTTGAAGCGAGTCCTCGGCCGCCCCAGTGAAGCCCAGAGCTCACGTCAGCTCTATAAATAGCCGAGTGGCGTCAGACTCCTGGATTCTGACCTTGGAGGAGCGGCGCAGGCAGCAGCCTAATTAGCCACCTAATGAGCGTGGGAACATGCTTTCCCCTGATTACGCCCTACATCACCACCACCGCTGCTGCACAACAAAGTCTGGCCCTGGGTGGAAAGAACTGGGAGGAGGTCCTCAGACGAGCCTTCTCCTCCCTCCCTCCCTCTCTCTTTCTGCTCCTTCGTTGGGAAGATGTCTGAAACATATTTTCTTTGTGCCGCTGACAGTTTGTTTCTCCCGTGTGTCACACAGGAAATTCCTGAGCTGCTTTGGAGAAGATGTTCTCGTGCTCGGTGGATGATTAAAGCCTGTTGGTGACAGAATAAGCTGCTCTCCTTTCTGGTGCTGATGATGTGTGTGTTTCCTCTTCAGCATGCTTTACGCCTCCTGGCCTTTGGACAGCTTTACAAGGTCCTGAACATGGATCCTCTCCCTGCCAGCAAGCCCTCAGCGAGGCTGTTAGAAGGTGTCCGTGTGTGACTATTTTTACCTCCTGGCTGCATGTCGGGCTGTAGAGCAGCGTGCTCACACGTCAGAGCAGTAAAATAATGACATTTCTGCTCTGTGCAGGCGGCTGTCAGAAGAGGCTTCGCGACGACGTCGGGCCAGAAGACAGAGACTTGATCAAAAGGATGAAAGGTGACCAGAAAAAAAACACACAGAGCAGTCACATGTCTTGTCATGTTGTCCTGAGTCAGTGCTCAGTGTGACGGAGTCAAACCTGCTTCTGAACTTATCCGTGTGTTGCATGAGCGAAGGAGCTGTGGTTACTTTAGATTTGACCTCTTGACCTGCTGCGCGTTACGTGTGTGTGCAGCTGATCATGCTCCTTCCTTGCTCCTGTGTGTGTGTGTGTGTGTGTGTGTGTGTGTGTGTGTGTGTGTGTGTGTGTGTGTGTGTGTGTGTGTGTGTGTGTGTGGACAGCTGTACACTGCAGCTCACTGAACACACTGGGTGTAAGAGGTGGAAACATGAGCCGGTGCTACGTTTATTCTCATTGAGCTCGCCGTCGTCAGAAACTCACAGCAACGAGTTGAAAAAGCAAATAAAAAAAAGAAAACAGTAACACTGCAGCATCAATCTGCACTGGGTGGTGATTTGCAGGTGAAGTAAGTGAGAACACACGGTGGGGACGTGTGTCACTGCTGGGGAACTGAATGAAGAACAGGAAACTTACTACCAACCCCAGACGTCTGAGGCTGCAGCAGTGAAGAGAGAGGCGGTTAGAGACGGAGGAGAGAGGTTCTGGTGAAGCTCCCATGTGCCCACACATCGTCTCAGGACGTTAGTCCTGGTTGGACCTTGATGCTTTTTTCCCAGCTAGCATCAGTCCCAGCACTGCAGCCTCTTGGTAGCTGGAGTCACATCACAGCCAGCGCGCGGTGCTGCAGGTTTGCCTGGTGCACGTCGGAACTGTGCTCACATCTGCCCGAAGCAAATCATACAGTCAGAGGACCTCCACCCAACAGCCCTTTAGGAACAGCTGTAACCTCCATCCTCTATACCCCGCCCCCCCACCCCTCCTGTCTGCCAGTGTCACAGTAATTAAATTGGGCCTCACCGGGACGATCGACTCCGCCAACTCTCGTCTGCTTCCAGTTCAAAGGAGGTGACGGAGGCAGAGATAGAGGGGGATTAATACTGCAGGCTGCTGCCACGCAATTACCTCACTGTCACCCAGCTCACACACACACACTCACAGCGCATTAACACCTCCCCCCCCGTCCTCCCAGCACCTGTCCATCAGCACCTTCACATTCATCTTCCTGCACAGCATCTCCATCCATATTCATAGTGAACCACACTCCAGACCTAAGTGGCTGTCAGAACCTCAGTCATTATACAGCATGACTGCGGGACAAAGACAAGTGCAGTACACTTTACGAGCATGAAGTACTCTCTGTGACATCCTGCAGCATCTGTGGGCGGCCCCACGGTTAGCAGGCGCTAACGATTATCCCAGCTTTGCTACTTTCTCATTGATGTGGCCACACACACACATTCAAAAAGGGAAATTAGATTTGCTTCGTCCTACACTTTGCCAACAGCGATGGAAATATCTACACTTTGTATATACTGTATATTGTACTACTACTGCAGCATGTACAATACTTCAAATTGTGCATAATGAATACTTAAAGTGTATTTGTCCGTTCACACTGTCTCTTTCTTTAGTCCTGGACTGGAGGATGACAGATCCAAACCACCCTATGAACGCTCTGATGCGTCTGAACCAGATCCACCCGGGCCTTCAGTACCGCCTGCTGTCCCAGTCCGGTCCAGTGCACGCTCCAGTCTTCACCATGTCTGTCGAAATTCAGGGAACCACCTACCAGGCCATTGGGAACTCCAAGAGGACTGCCAAGCTGCAAGTAGCCCTCAAGGTAGGCTAGTGCTACTGCTACTACTACTACCGCTGCTGCTACTACTACTACTTGTGACGTGATAAAATGAGGACGCGGCTCTTCTTCAGAAGCAGAGAGTGAAAGAGTGTAGCTGATCTCAGGCTGCGGCTCCGTCGGGTCAAACGACAGATTCTCTTTGAGTTTCTCCTGATCATCAGTGAGCATCACGTCTCCACTCATTGTTTTTGTTGCTTTCATCATCTAATATCAGTACGTGTGAGCTTAATGAGACCTGGACTCTGCTTTCTCTGTGGGTATAAGATGCAGACCAACCGAGTGACGGATCCCAGCTGAGGTCAGCGTGTGTTTGGCTGTTCACACACACGTGTTCACTCAGCTACACATTCACACCTCAGAGCTGCACAGTACAGTCTTTGTGTTGTTGTTGTTGTTGCCCTGCAGCAGCAGTTAGGGGGGTTGAGTGCCTTGCTCAAGGACAGCTCAGTCATAGATGACGGTGTGATTCATTTGCCATCTGTGAGGCGCCCAGCGAAAACTTCACTACTTCTTTTTCTGGTCAGATTTGGGTGAGGTGGAAACCAGGTGGTAGAAATGTTTGTCACAGCGTGAAGCATCCGCTCGTCTTGTTCCCTCCTCAGGCGCTGCAGGCGCTCGGCTACGTGCTCGGCAGCGCCGACGGAGATGCGGACTCGCTCAGCGCCGACGAGAAGTTGGATGGCGAAGGCAAGAACGACAGGATGTCCAACAGCTCGAGCTCCACCTCCGTCACCTCCTCCACAGACGCGCAGGAGGTGGGAAACACACACACACACACAGCGACCTGATCACACATTAATCATCAGTGGGTTTGATTAAAAACATCCAGACCCTGAACTATGACCTGTTGAGTGTCTGACTGTAAATGGCCCGTGTAGCTGATTCTGTCTCTGGCTGTAGTCCAGAGCTCCTGGTCCCATCTTGACGGCTGGAGGTAAAAACCCTGTGATGGAGCTAAATGAGAAGCGTCGCGGCCTCAAATACGAGCTGATATCAGAGAGCGGCAGCAGCTACGATAAACGCTTCATCATAGAGGTGCGACGCACACACACACAAACACATGCACACGCACACACACACACAGCTCCGGGCTCCTGCTCAGAGACTCTTATCCCAAAATGATGAGGGAGACTGTTCCATTTTCTTTGTGTATTTTAAGGCTAAATTTAGTTTCAGTGAGTTGAACTAGATGTTTGTTTTGGAGGTTGAGTTCTGTAATAATCATCATGATAAATGTGGGAATCATAGATATGATTTTATGGTTCAGACCTGCTGAGCGGTGATGCCTGGGCGCTGCTGAGCACAACCACTGTTCCACTTTCCCGTGTGGCCGCTTCACGACCTCATCTCGACCCACTTTAATCGATACACTGCTGGGTTCAAACCAAAGAATCTTCCCGCGGCTCAGGCTTTGGGTTGTCTTAGTTTGTCTGTTTGAGGACAGTCTGGGATCAGTACCGACCTGAAGGGAAGATCTGAACCTGAACAAACGGCATCATAGTTCTTTCTATTGTCTTAACGCAGCAGCTTCTATCCCAGTAGAGCTTCTCTGTCAAACCCGTGTCGGGCTCACGAGGTGGGATCTACGTCAGACTGTGTGCAGCTCTAATGAGGCGTGAACACAGAAGGTGACGTCACGGATCACAGCGGGCTGCATGGATTATTACTGAAGCTGCTTACACGTCGTAGCTGTCGCAG
Source organism: Microctenopoma steveboyesi (assembly GCA_032359275.1). NCBI lineage: Eukaryota > Metazoa > Chordata > Actinopteri > Anabantiformes > Anabantidae > Microctenopoma > Microctenopoma steveboyesi. The sequence goes on along the minus strand of JAUMHF010000026.1, from coordinate 20,824,749 downwards.
CAGTTTGCTGTTGTTTGAAGTGTGATATGTAAATATCTGATGAAGTTATTTCTGTGACAGGTGGAGGTGGACAAGCAGGTTTTCCGCGGCACGGGTCCCAATAAAAAAGTAGCCAAAGCGAGCGCAGCGCTCGTTGCCTTGAACAGCCTGTTCTCCGGCTCCAAATCTACGAGCAACAAGAAGAAACGGCCCAACCCCCCTGTGAGTACAGACCCAGGGCAAAGCTGACTGCAGCTTGAGATTCTTTAGTACGGTGCTGATGTGACCTGTGTGTCTTCACATAGCCAAAGCGACCCGTAGCCTCGGTGCTGACCCTGCCGGGCCTGGCTGCCAGACCGCCGCGTGTCCCCGTCCTCCCCAGAGCTCCCTACATCGGCCCTCCACCCACACATGGATACATACCCCCAGGTAAGTCAGAGATGGGTGGAGTGTGGTGCTGCCCCCGGAGCAGAACAATTCCAGAGAGTTCTGTTGGTTTAAATGGATTATAGACACCGACTGGTGCTTTTTAATGTAACTGTCCCGTTCAACCTGAGGCGCTTCAGAGACACCCTCTTATAATTGTGATGGTGCAGAATTCAGAACTTCACCTTAATTCAGTGATTCACTAAATATATATCTGAATATATAGCTGGTTATTATCCTGAGTTACTGATTGGTTGGTTTTAGGTGAACATCATCAGAGCCTGATTTTCTAGGCGGAAATGTTTCATCCCGACAACGGTTTCAAGAAAAAGTCTTTTTCTTGGAACGGTTACCTCCTACCTGGAGCAGGGAGCAGGGAGCAGGGAGCAGCGAGCAGCGAGCAGCGAGCAGGGAGCAGGGAGCAGCGAGCAGCGAGCAGCGAGCAGCGAGCAGCGAGCAGCGAGCAGCGGCTGTTTGAGTGCAGTGTTTTTAAAAAGGCTGATTTTCAGCATATTTCTTAAGAGTCTTCACAGTTAAAAAGCTTAGTGAAATGGAAATGATTATGGAAGTAGAGGTCGACCAGCAGGAAGAGAACGCTCGTTGCTTTCAGGGCTTTGTCCTTTTTATCCAGTTAAAAATCTTCAGCCGTCTCTCCCCTCACAGGTTTTGGTGCTCCTTACAGCTATACCCCTGCAGGTGCCCTCCCTGCCTACGGTAAGAACAGTCTGGTCAATAATCCATCCATTAAATCTGTTTGCCAGCACGTCCCAACATTTGAGTTTTTCCTTTGCTCTTCCTCAGGTTTTCCCTCCAGAATGCCCTCAGTAGTTGTACCAGTCATCAGAGTTCCCACAACATACCCCGTCACCCACCTGTACCCCTATTAGGACCCTAGGCCCCCCCCTCAGAGTAAATAACTCGTTGAAGGAATATTCTTAAGCACGCAGTACAGTGCAGCTCAGGTCACAGTTATTACTGTGTCCACAAAGAGTTTAAAGAATAAGCTCTTTGATCATCAGACCATTATGCAAAGAAAAACTGGGTTCAGCATTCACTGACCTTCAGTAAAAAGCTTAACAGTCCACAGGGAACACGCTCCCACTGTACGTTTAGAAAAAGACCAACCTCGCACCAAATGTACTAAAGAAAGCTTTTAAACAGCAACAGTGTGAAAAAATAAAGCTAAAACCTAAAATACCATGTAAACAAACCTCAAGGAAACGTCCCCAACAGCTCCAAATCACTCCTGTAATACAACGTGTAACTCAATGAATACACACACACACACAAGTGAAAGAGCTAAATATCCACCGTACACAGTCAAACATGCTCACATCAGTTCATCCATCACTGTGGGATACACAATAAAAACATGCTGTAGAACCGTCAGGAAACAGAACATGTGACCAACACCAAACAAAGAAATATTCAGATTCTTGTCGAGCTCTAAACTTCCACTGCTGAAATAGTATTTCCAGTATTGGTCACCGAGTATCCACCCGCTCCTTACTCAAAAAATATATACGTATTCAGATTCCACACTCACAGTTCCTGTTTCCTCTCAGTTTCCTGGAGTGAGCTTTAAAATATTCAGGGAAGCGAACACGTGAAACAGCAAACTAGCAAACACAGGGAACTAGAGACTCGCCGTGCATCGACTACTAAATACCTGCCTGCAGGACGCTTAAAATGCTTCTGTGACACTGAAGGAACACTGAGCATGTAGTTTTTCTCTTCCCGTTCTGTGCAGAGAACAGGTTTACAGTCATGAGTTGTACCGTTTACACTTTCCGTTGAATGTGAAATTTCTTTTTTGTTGTTTTTAAGTTAAATTACGTTTTTATTGTGACCCGTTTGTAGGTAATATTCTTTTTAAATAAATGAATATTTTTGTCAACAGCTGAGTTGAACTGTGGTTGGTTTTTAGAGATTAGATTTTTGCATGCTGTGTGTCGGACGCATGTCGTTGTTTCAGTGTGTCTGCATGACTCTTCCACTCATTACCTGGGGAACATTTCACGTATTCATCATCATCGTGGGAATCAGAAACAAACATTTTCCAGCAGAGAGAGTTTTTTTTATTCATTCCGCTAGACTCACCAATGCTGAAACCTGAAAACATGTTGACGCCACGCCAAGAAACACGAGCAGTCCGTGGATCAAACGGGTCGCGGTCCGATTTCCTGCAACACAGAACGAAGGCAGATGTGAATTTTTTATCCCTAACCTCCTGTTTAACGTATCGGGTGCATTTAATAATAATTAGACTAATAACACATAATCGGCACAAGAAATAATCTGATATTTGGTAACAATGTTTGTTTTAGTCTCTGTTCGATGTCTGGGATACGGCTCAGGTGCAGGGTCAGCAGCTGATCCACAGTTGTCGTTTAGAGACACACATAGGAGTTAGGGTTAGGGTCACCGCTTCGTATGTGGTGTGTGGACACACTGATAGTCAGTTAATCCGTCTGGTTAAACTGCACGGTCTTGTTTTCCGTCTGTACGCGCGTGAAACAGAGAAGATGTGTTGGTGTGAGGGCGACGATTTGAAGGTATTTAACAACAGTTAAGTTTGACTGTTGGAAACGTGGTAACCTGATGCCAAAAAGTGTCAGATGATCAAAACAAGCCAAGTCGGAGTAATTACTTTGTTAAGAGTGACGGACGGGTAACAAACACCCGAAGCAGCAGCTCGTTTCACTAATATAGATCCAATGTGTCAGAGAGAAATCTGACCGCTGCAGCACATTCATGCAGATTTACCCAGACTACAACGCTACGTCCTGGGGTCTCGTGAGCATGAGCACATGCTAATTGACAGGGGGGAGGAAGTGAATCTGCTTACTCCCCCCGACCTTTAAGAATCTAGCTTCAGTGATCACACATTCATTCCCATTTATCCCTGTTAGACAATCCAATGTGCCCTAAATGATTAACGCTGGTCTCCTGTCCGTAGGAGGTCTGTACATCGACAGTGCCTATTACCAGCCGCAGACCATAGCCACACCAATCATCATCCACCTGGGCCCTCAGGATCTTTTCTGACTCCGTCGACGCACTGGGACCAGACTCAACCTCCTGTTTAAACCTTCACCCTTATTAAACTGTCGGCGCCTCTCAATTACTACCACGCCCCGCCCCCCCCGCCTCCTTTGACACGGCAGCAATATTGAAAGCAATATGGAGAACAGAACACCTCGAGCAACACTCTGCCAACCTCGGGTTGGGTTTGTGTGAAGGAGAGGCTGCAGCAGAGACGACGCACAGAAAATGTCAATAAAAAAAAGCAATACTTCTTCTGCCTTGAGGATCCTCGACAGCACCTCCTTTTCAGTCAAGTGGCTGAACTCAAGCAGACCATCAGCACTGGCACATTGACAAGAATGTGACCTACTCTTACGTAAATACAGTATTTATTACTGTATATATAAATGTGTGTGAGTTTTCAACATATAAACGTATATATATATATATATATATATATATATATATATATATATGAATGAGAGAGAGAGAGAGAGAGAGAGAGAGAGAGAGAGAGAGATGTTCATATGTTTGAATATGTAAAACCAAGCCGGTAAAGAAACATATTTATAATATATCTCTGGATGTAAATATCGTAGTGACTGAAGTAGGTTTGTATTTAAAGCACTCTCAGATAAAACATTTGACACTAAGCATTAAACACATTTTACAAACATCGTATTGATATGTTGATGGTACATAATCCCAATCTAAACACTGCTGCATACACAGCCGGCTACATAGCTGGATGAATGAGTGGTTTCCAGGCTGCAGCTTGTGCTTCTCATGACCACACACTTTTTTACTTTTTGAGGACTGGACTGTTTTTCCCCTCTGAGCGCCTACAAAGATCTGTGAGGATTTGAATTACAGTACATGTGAGGCACAAGCTGGGGTCGCAGGTAGTTTTCCTCCTGATCAGGGATCAGGTTTCTTCATTGGAGAGAAGGAGGTATGCAACCACTGTCTCATATTTACAGATTAAATCCTCTGTGTTATTTATATCACCGTGTCACCACGTGAGAAACTGTTTGTGGGTTTAAGGAAAACATTGAGAATGTTTGATCAGGTGATGTACACCATTGCCTGGATGTAGAAACCTCATGTTAAGAACGAGAAGCTCGGCTCATTCTGTTCAACTATGGACTCAAAGGTCAAATCACCTGAAGAGACTTAAACGCGACAATCAACTGCATCTATTCTTTATCAAAAAAGTTTGTTCCTCTGTGCCACAAACAGTTTCCAGACAGCTGCTCATGCGTTAATAAAATATATATTTACGATCGCGTCGCTCATCTGTGACACGAGCCTGGATGAGCGGAGGACACTGGATAAAATTACAGCCTCATTGAAAAAAGGTGTAAAGTGAGAAATCTAGTCATGGAAATGAAGCTCAGACAGGAGGAAGGCTAGAGAGGAAATCTCACTTTAAACTAAGGCAGCTTCAATTTGGTGCTGGAAGAAGAATAAAAACAATTATCAGCATGACCACAGTCAGACTGGGCTTCAATCCCCAAACTCTCCTTACAGAGAATTCATATTAGGTGCAAAGAGATGGGACGAAAGCATTCAACTGTTTTCAAGGGTTTGTGAAAGAAACACCACATCATGTGCAGATCTGACTGCTGATAAGGTTTTATGGTGTGGTAATTACCTGTAAGATCTTCTCGGTGCATTGTTCCAGCACAAATGTCTAACGCAATATTCAACTCAGGAACTTACAACCATAAAACAACAAACCACAGGAATGCATACGATGAAAAGACAAGTACACCGAGGCTCCTGTACGACAGCTGACCGGTGACAGCGCTACTGTGGCCGAGTACTTAAAGTACTGTTTACTCCGCTGTAGATTAAAGCCTCTGGCTAAATGTCAAACCAGGTTTGTCCAAAGCAAAGAAACTCCAGGTTATAAGTCTGTGGATAGTAAAGTATCATTGTCCTCTGATCTTATTCTTATGTGGATATATTTAACTCTAATAAATTTAACAAAATGTTCAGAACCACTGTATTCATCTAACAATTTAACTCAAGATAAATGCGATAAGAGTGTTTTGGGGCTTTTAGCTTCTAGATTCAGCTTCGACGCTGGACATGAACATTATATCTTCTGACGAAAGTTCATCATCAACAAAAGTACTGCACAATTTGTGCTGTATTTATAGCAGCACAGTTCAGACATTTATGCTCTATGTGTTAAGTCACAAATTCTCAGTGGGTGATGAAGTGGCAGTAAAAAATAAATAATAGGAACCAAGACGTCACACAGAAAGCAGAAGCTGCGTGATGGCATTTCCTATTTTCTACCAAGCTAGTTCCAGGGCCCGTGATCAATTTAGCGTTTCTCTAAAAAAAATGGTTCCAGCCTCTTCACTGGTCTAGACCAACGACTAGACCAACGACTAGACCTACGACTAGACCTACGACTAGACCTACGACTAGACCTACGACTAGACCAACGACTAGACCTACGACTAGACCTACGACTAGACCTACGACTAGACCAACGACTAGACCTACGACTAGACCAACGACTAGACCAACGACTAGACCTACGACTAGACCTACGACTAGACCTACGACTAGACCAGGGGTAGGCAAGTTCGGTCCTAGGGAGCCGCAGTCCTGCTTGTTTTCCAACCATCCCTGCACTTACAGCTTCTGA
>JAUMHF010000026.1:20728882-20818394 GCA_032359275.1 Microctenopoma steveboyesi | reverse complement strand
GACTGGCTGAACACACCTGATCCAGGTAATCAGCAGCTCCTGCTCTTGGTTAACAGCTGGAGGGTTGGAAAACAAGCAGGACTGCGGCTCCCTAGGACCGAACTTGCCTACCCCTGGACTAGACCTACGACTAGACCTACGACTACAGGGGGCTGCGGGCTGGACTGTCGTAGGCCTTAATATCAACTAAGGAAAGAAAACGTGTTTAACTGCAGTGAGATTGAACATAGCAGATACGTATGAGCTAGCTGACGGCTAACGCTAACGTTACATGTTTGTTGCGCTAACATGACTATGTGAAGACGAAGACATCGTGACTCCTGTAATAACATGGTTCTGCCCAGCACTAGAGCCCAGCACAGCCCAGCATCGATAAAACACAGAATAACATCCAGCATCAAAATCTAAATTAATTTTCCATCATCTTAAAATGATCAGAAGGTCTCTTCGATGTTAACGTTGAGAGTCACTTACAGTAGTTTTGTCAGTTTTGAACTTCCGTACAGCGATTTCTGGCTTTGAGTTTGGTTCTGGAAACAAATCCTAAGATTCTTGTCTTTACTGTGAAAAAATGCTTTTCAAGCCACACAAAACGTAAAGATAACAAGAAAGTGAGAAATGTTGAAATCTGTGTGTTTGTTCGTAACCTCTTCATGAGCGGGGCGGGGGGGATGGGGGGGTCACACGCGGAGCTAATTACACCCGAGCAGAAAAGAGAGTGAAAGAAATGTCTGATTTCACACTGCGAGGATCCAATAGCAGCGCCCAAAACAAGACGCTGAAAGCAGCTGTTTATTTGAAAGGCTGCGGCGTCTAATGAGAAGACGAGTAGGAAGGATGTTTGTAGCGCTGCAGGAAGCTTATTTGGTCTGAAGGAGCTCGCTGATGTTCACCCCGGTGCTGCACGACATCTGCAGCAGCAGGAGACTAGAACAGACATTTCACGTTCCACCAGATGAGAACCAGAACCACGTAACATCCACGTTAGATTCCGTCATCATGTTGATGTTTTTACCTGGAAATTCATTATTAAAAAGCTTCCCCTGACACAAACCGAGTCTTCTTTTCATTTTCAGCCCGTCTACAGCTCTGGCTGAGGTCAGAGACGACATCTGGTACCAGAAAGCATCGACCCTCATGCGTCTAACTTTAGGTTGCGCTCTGGGAGGGGGAGAGTGAAACCCAACGGCAGATACAATCAGCATCAGGAGGAACAGAGATCGATTAGGACCAGGAAGGAAAGGTTTACCATGCGGGGGAGCAGAGGTCGTGAGGCTGCTGCCTGTGGGCATCAGCACGACCAGGTTTCCACACTAATATTTAGTAGCTGCATATTTCACTCTGCTTTATTTGAAGACTGAAGAAGTTGCACTTCTGTTGTTCCCTGTTGCGTTGGTGGGAGAAAGGCGACGCGGACCCGGCAGGACGCCGCCGTGCGAGATGGAATCAGTGCATTGGATGTTCAGTGTTTGTGTTTTGTGCAGCAGACGCTGGCGAGTGCAGACAGCGAGGACGGTATCAGATGGAGGTCCGGATCCTGCTGGTATTTTTAGCGGTGAGAAAGAAGCCAGAAGGTGTTGAATTACGCAACATAGGCACATGCCGCCCTCACTGATGGCAGTTAGTCATCTTATATCAGCACTCAGAACCGTGTGCGCAGTTCATCCACCTTCTCAGACCAGCGAAACACCTCCGACATCAGGATGAACAGTGAGGTGGACACTACATGCCAAACTGTGACAGCTGTTCTCAGTAGTATTGTGCACAGACGGCAGTACATGTGTGTGTGTGTGGGGGGGGGGGGCACTTTGAATCCTGTCAGTTAGGTGACTCTTTAAAAAAGACAAACTAAAGACTCTCAGCTCCAACACAGCCGACTCTGTATGTGGAGCTGAGTCGGAGGAGGTTCTGCCGCGTGGTCACAGCCTCCTCTGCTGGTGGAGTTTGGTTGGAGCTTTTATCTCAGAGGATGCTGGCGCTGATAGGATGGAAACATGGGTGGGGGACAGGTGAGGCATCAGTGAAAAGGGAAACTGAAAGAAAACTGAGCTAAAAGTGGGTCCGAGGAAAGAAACACACCAATCAACCACAACAATACAACCACCTGCCCAACATTGTCCCCGTCCTGTGACTGAACATGGAAAACAAACTCCTCCCCATCAAACCACCAGGTGGCAGCACACCTCTCTCTGAGACCAGAGCTGGGAGAGGACACGTTGGCTGCTTCATGACTTTCCACAGGTGGTTATCAGTTTATCTTCTGTAAGCTGAACGAACCATTTCAGGATTAGTCCTCAGTTATCCACGCTGTGCTTCAGCTCCCTCACTGAGTTTATGGTCAGAGGTGGCTCCGGTGACTCTGGACCATCTCTTAGTTATGTTGCTATGGACTTCATCTGCTGGGGGACCTTCCTCACACACCTTCTGCACACTTCATCGGCCTCACGGCTGCATGTTTGCACCTTGTTGTTTTTACTGCTTCTTGCTTTAATCTGTCTGTCCTTTCCACTCACGCCCACCCAGAGCCCGGTTCTGCTGCCATGGGTTTGGGTTTTCTATGTAGTTACGCTATATTATTATTTAAAGTGTTAGAAGCAGGCTATAAGACAAGCAAACTAGATCCGTTTTCTTTGTGATTTGGACTATTTATGGACAAATTAACGATAACCATAAAAGATCAAACCTGAGTCACGTGGGAGCGGTGGATAAGGCTCGGAGCTGCAGTGTGAACACAGCCTCTGGTTGCTGCTGCTGCTGCTGCTGCACCTGCAGATCATGAGACAAACTGTCCTCAACACTGGGCTGTACTGTAGTGAAGCAGCCGGAGGCTAATCCATCACGCAAAGCACAAAGTAATACAGAACGCTATTATTTAAGTGATCATCGTTGCCCTCCCAGACGCACAGGTGAACCCCTCAGCTGACAGAGCGTCGAGAAACACGACTTTTAACCCCAACACTTTTCCTTGTTGTGTTTCTGGCATCAAATAACATTTGTACAGTCAGGAACCTTACAGCTGTTTGGAAAAGGATCCATAGGAACACGCATTGTGCATTTCTGCAGGCGCTAACTGTATTGATTATTCGTGATTGATTGTCCCCGACACCGTGTCAGGTTATTATTTTCTGGGTCTGATTCCTGATCCTGTTCATACACTCAAAAACTTAATCACACAAAGTCACGAGCAGCAAGTGGCTGAAAAAAGGTCAGGTCAAAGTTTAGCACATGTTGGCTCATACACAGATCTCAGTGATTAATTAGCTGCTGCTTCCGTTAATAATGTGTCTGTGAGCTGCAGAAGTGCTGCTGAATAATAGATTGAACCCCGAGTCTGCTGCCGCTGCGTTTAGGGAGGGAGGGGCCAGCACAGAGCGGGGAAAAAAAGTGCAGGAAGAACATACGAAAGCATCTTCTCTTTTACTAGTGGAGTTTTATGACCAGGGCGTGTGTTTATTATCAATATCTCAGGAACGCTTGAAGGGAAATCCTCAGCTGTGGCACGGCTCTGAACTCAGGATGAAGTGATGAACGGTTGAACTGATGAGGTCACTCAGACCCGACTCGTTTTTCTTATTTCTCTGTGATCAACCGGCTGAATTTGGTCCTTTTAGTCAAGTCAGCTGATCGATCAACCATTTGTGTCACAAAACAAAATCACTCACACACGCACACACACACAGGCGCACGCACACACACACGCACACACACACACAGGCGCACACACACACACATGCACGCACACACACACAGGCGCACACACAGACGCGCGCACACACACAGGCGCACGCACACACACACACACAGAGTTCTGTTTTCTGTTCTCGAACGTCATAAAAACAACCACAGAATGTGTGTTTTGCCGTCTTGATGAAAAGAATCACTGGAATTTCATTTTCCCTTCAGCAACAACTATGCTGACTGATCTCATGATATCACGGCCCATAAACCCCTAGAAGAAGTCTATTTCTGGACGTAAAGGGTGATTTCATCAGCACAACTGAAGATTTCATCTGTTTTTTTATGATCCGCTGCTTCCTGCTTTATTTTTCTTACAGTAAGTTCAGGCCTTTCGGTTTAAACCATCTCGGTTTAGTTGCTGCTGGTTGATGTTGCCTGAAGACAAATCTAATCCTGATGATACTGTTACACAACAGCTGCGGGGGTTGAAGGAATGAAGTGCAGACTCTGTGCTGCCTCCCATCTTATGACCTGTGGTGTGCGTCACAGTCTCAGGTGACACATCCTGCGCTCAGTCAAATTCTTTTAGATTCTTTGGTCCAAATACCGACTGTTGAGAGAAAGCGCGGCACAGCTTCGCTCACACGCCGTCATCATAAGTCATCTGTGCTGTGAATCATCACCGTGTGCAATCCAACTAACAACGATGTCAGACTCCTCCTTCCACAACTCTCCAACTCTGGATCAGGGAATTCTATGTCCCATCGTTCCCAAACAAACTCACCTCACTGTTTCTGAGCGGGAGGTCAGGAGAGCAACCAGCTGCTTCTTACTCCTCTGTGAGACAAGAGAGAACGGTTCATTTGTTAAACGCCCTGTGGAGTTAGCACAGGTTCGCAAAAGTTGGAAGTCTTTGAAAATCATTGGGCAACATGACTGGCTCCTGTAAAGCCCCGGCTTAAGACAGAAAGGCAAAGCAAACAGTGAATGTGGTTTCACACAGAAAGCGCGGGGGACTTCGGACGGTGCCGGCTGTTATTACAACATTTATTCAGCTCAATTCAAAGTGAAAACAGCTTTGTTAGCTTGACAGCTGCAGTCTGCTTCTGCCAAAGCCGCACAACAAATCTCATTTGTGGAGCTTGACAGAAGGAATGCGAGTTACCAGTGATGAAAAGACTCCTATTAACTGTGGAGAAGCCTTAAAGGGCAGCGGTCCCAGCTATTTCTGGCTCTCTGCTTCCTGCGCTTGTTAATTTAAAGTGTTTGTCTTGCTAGCATGATACCCCATCAGCTGTTCACTAGACCCCGCCCACTCGGTTCTGATTGGCCAGCTTGCGGAAGGCTTCCTGTGGGCTGAACTATTGCCGTCTCAATTACAACATCACACAAATGTACTAGTTTTCTTTTAAAATGTCAGTTTCTAAAAAGAAGACATTTGTGTTTGAGCCCATCTAAGTTTCCTATAATACTTCGAGTTAATTTTGTCTCATATTATCATATTTTTACTCATTACTAGTATTTTTATTGGCAATATACTGCAGCTACTTAGGTTTAAAAGAAAAGATCTAGGAGCTTCGTCCACCACTGGGTTTTTTCTTTTTTCTTTCATATTCGTATATGTTTTTGCTTCAAACCACACATTCGTCCACTATCTGGCAAAGTTCTACAAAGTCCTGAGCTTTCACAACAAGGCAGATAAGACGGAGAATCCATCGAGCTGTAATCCAGGCCTGTGTTTGTTTATTCCTGGAAAGCTGACACGCTGGAGATATGAGGCTGACGATCAGCAGGCGTGTAAACTGAAAGGCTGAGAGAAAAGTGAAAACACTCCTTCCTTTAAAGCTGCAGAACATTTAATGAGGTTATAACAGCCTCTATGCAAACTGCAAATCAAAGGAATATTTTTATGACACATAAACATTAAACGTTTCTGCATCCATCCTTTAGGTTTCCTAAAATGGTTCGTTAGCAACGCTGCCACGTCCCATTTCAGCAGAGAGCCAGGACCAGCTGCTGCAGAATGCTAAGAATGATAACAGGGCACTTCAGGGAAACTGAAACACTTTGCTTCTTTCTCCCAGGTGGAAACCTGCTCTGACAGGACTCACTGCGGGTTAACACCTGAAGCGTGGTGAATAAATCAGGTTCTCATTACAACAGATGAAAGCACAAGAAACACAAAATCCTCAAAAATCACAGCAGGCCTGTTGAGAGCTGGCGCCTGACTGATTCTGGTTCTGACCAGCAGTCAGCACATCTTTACGTTTATCTAGACTACTGGGATAAAATGGCACCTGGACCCATCTACACTTGGTAGGGTGTAAAACGTCAAGTTCAGTCTGTTGGGAGCAGAGAATAAAGTCAGTGGAAGGTTTGAAGAGAAAATCAGCTGTTAGTGTCTGTCTACATCTACGTTTGGGTTTTTGGGATGAAAGGAACAACACTTAAAAATCCATTTAGAACGAGAAACAGGAAGTTAACCGTTCGCCTCACATGTTGCTGAGCTCCAAAAATTCAGTTCAATTCAACTTTACTTTCTTTGCATCGCATCGAACAGCCGGTGTCACACATAAGGAAGAATAATGCAGCAGAAAGCAGCACTCACATTCTGTTTATTGTCCCTAACCCTGCACCCCCCATGTCTGTACTAGAATAATACCCTCCTTCAGAAACTCCCATTACAGCAAACAAATCAACAGCGACCTGATTGTTGTCAAGCATTTTAGTCCTGTCCCTAAAATTAAAAAGCTGCTTTTAAAGCCTTTAAACCCAAACATCAAAAAACACAAATAACATTTTACTGATCTGGGTATTATCAATATATTTAGATTTGCATTAATAATCAACGCGTCAACACTCCTTGCAGTGCGTTAATAGAAAAATAATTTTCAGTTTCATGAAGTATTAAAATATAGAACATGTGACAGAAGCAACGACAGTAACGCACGAACGTGAAACTGATTCAATCATCAGTCAGCATCAGCATCCTAAGCCTGCTGCTGGTGGAGGTTCCTTTTCCCTGGTGTTTCTATAGAAACGATAGTTCTACTAACCGTGTTACACGTGGTGACCTGGCACCACACAAACACACTGTCTACACCGTTTGGTGTGATGGGCACACACTTAAAGTTTCTTTGTACCGTTAGCTGACATTTTATAGCCAAAATGAATAATATGCACATTATGACAACATGGGCCGCCGTCTGTTTAACCCGAAGAAAAGTGACAGGACACGGTGAAGAAACAAATTCTGTCACTAGTACACTAAACAGGGACAGAAACAGGTTCCATGAAATACAGGATAGAAAGAACTGGAAATATCAACTTCATCTTAAAAAGACCATGAAAAGAAAACCGTGTGAGTGAATGAGCGGGAGAAGAATGTGAGGAAGTGAGGATAATGAACATAGGGAAGCTGAGGAATTTCAGCTTTGTGAATATCAGGTTCCCACCACACGGAGCCGAGCAGCTCACATCACACACTACTCAAAATGTCAAGTCTTCTGAAGGCAAACATTAGGAGATGTGATCAATGCCTGCAGAGCTTCTCAGATCCAGTCGAGTTAGTAACATAATACGTGTCCTTCCTATCGAGTTACACAATCTTTCATTCTCACGCGGCAGAACCACATTCATATTTAATGTGATCATTGCAGAAACGGGTTCCATGGTTTCTCATTTCTACACAGAGACCATCAATTCGGTCATTGCCTCAGGTACATTATGCTTTTCTTAATTACAACTAGTTCTCCCCATAAAATGAACCTTTAAATGTTTCCAGTAACTCATTGCCAACATGATAAATGGCTCGGATTTCTGATCTTTCACGGGACTAACTGAATAGATCAAATGGGACGAAGCGAATCAAATGATCACAAACGGCACATTAGATCAAAAGCATCAGTCAAATATCAGGAGAGTAAAGTGTGTTTGTGCGTTTGTAACTGTCCCAAACACAGATGGGAAAGATGAGTACAGGGACCTGGCGTCTTCAGCATGGAACACCGCACTGGCCTGGAAGTTCACATTGTGAAAACAGTTTCTATGCATTCAGGTGTGTGTTGTATGTGTGTGTCAGCTGAGTCATCCCGGCTCCAGGCTCATTTCCTTGGCTCCAAGAATAACCGGCAGCATTAACTTCCCTCCCCTCCTCCGTGATTACTGATAGGACCGCCACTTTTCCAACACGCACACCAACAGGACCACGCTGCAAAAAATGTCACCGGTCACGCTTTGGTATCTCGTACAGCACCAAATCACAATACATCAAACTCTTTCCGTTAAGTTCCGTTCACATTCCCAGGAAAAGGAGAAGCTGTTATTCTCCATCAGTCCATTATTGTCCATGACCTGAATTGTGTTTCCCAGTAAATCAATTAATAACCGAGTCTGTAGAATGTATAAAACTGCTTGTTGGAATATCCACAGATGTACCGAACACTGTTCTTTTCACATAATCCTACAGACAGTGTGCGGCAGTTCAACGTGACTCAGTGTTGAGCAGACGCTGACACTTATTTTAAGTGTTTTACCGCGAAGAAGCTGATGTTACAAACGTGTGCTAATTATTTATTCTTGTTGCTTTGACTTGCTAAATGATTATTTGGGGCGTTTCCAGGAAACAAATCATCAGTGTAATAAGTAGCGAGCTGCGTTCTTCTACTCGCTCTGTAAACGGGCCTTTGAAGAGATAGGATCTCGTCTCCACACAGTGTTTTTAGCCTGGACGATAACAATGTGTTGTGTGGACATTTCTGTCCTTCCCAGAAAACACAGGGCAGATGTTTATCGCTGGGAGTAAATGTTTGTCTATAACAAAATGACTGTAACGTCTTTCCAAACTGATCGATGGTAAATTGGCTGTATGCTCTTTACAGACACGTTTCTCATCGGATGTATGTAAAACAACGTATTTATAATCTGAACAAAAATTAAACTGAACATTAGATGCAGGTTCAAACGGGATACGGCGTCACAGCGTCACATTTGTGTCTTTGACCTTCTGACAGAAATCTCTGGATCTCCCCCCCCACCACACAGTGAGTATTATCATCACTTTAAAAGGTCGTGTAGCAGCTTCCTGTAGCGAGGACGTAGATGAAGAGCATGCAATGTGATGGCATCAGGCCGTCTACTGGACCCGGTGCCACGCAGCCCGAAGCCTCCCTGTGGCTCTGGAACCGATAAAACCGGACCTGTGTTGATCAACCTGCCCGGAGTTTGTTCTTTTCTTTCTCCTGTTTCAGAACCTCTCGAGGTCGCTCAGTGCTGCTTCAGTAGGACTGTTGGGTTTTCTATTCTATATACAGTTAATAAAAAAACATTTCATAATCTCACAAAATTGAACATTATATAACAAGATTTTTGCAGAAAAGAAACCGGATCTTTTAGACTCAGACAATTGGACCTGCTTCATGGACCCGGTTCTAGGTACCGGGCCCCACTGCTACAGTTACTGTTCACTGACCGCGGTGAATCTAGTGATTAACATAAAAGACCTTTTATCAGGATGCGGACGGGTTTTATTTCGATGGGTTTCAGCACACTTACCTAATGCCGACTGCTCAACACTCAACCAAGAACAGACCGAGTTTTAACAGGACCACACGTTTTGAAAGTAATTAGAAATATTGAGCAGAGTTTTATTTTCGTGCCAGCAGACGTCTCATTTGTCAGATCTCACGTTGGAAATGACAGAGTGCGGGTTGAGGAGAGCTGAACTGACCGGTTCCAAGCTAAATACATAAAATCTCACCCACTTCTAACCCTAAACTCCCCCTACCCCCTGTTCTGCTCTCAGTCCTGCTCCAAATTTGGCACCGTGGGTCTCTGTGAAAAGGCATTTCCCTCAGGGGATCAAGGCTGTGTGTAACTCTTGACTCCGGTCCGAGTTTGACAACACAGTGATTTTCCCACAGGAAAATAAAAACATAAACTTTGACATAACATGTTTTTGAATCAGGGAATCAAAGTTGTAAGAGGAGAGGTTCGTGGGATCCATGTGGGCCGTGAACTCCGTCTGCCTCCACTAGGCTTTTCAGAAACAAAACCTAAGAACCAGACACGGTAATATTCCCCTAATTTATGAGACAAAGTGAAGTGATGCTACTTCACCAGACAAAAAGGGTTCGAGAAACAAGAAAGGGTAAAAAAAAAAGTGTTTCAGCTTCAACAAAAAAGTCAATGTGCGCTGAGACGCTTTTAAATCGTCCTTCTTCGTTTTGATTGAGCTGAGACTGAACCCAAAGATTAGTCATCTTTTGCATTAGTCAAACTTCTCTGGTGTGTTTTTCCAATTCTTCCTCAATCTTAGATCAATCTAACAAAATACCATCACATCTCAGTTCTCATATTGTTGGCGGATATATTTGCCATTTACAGGTTTTCTGCATAAACCTGCAGGAGATCTGAATAAACCACGACTTCTCCACAAAAGATGCACAATCAAAAAGTCATAAAAAATGTTGTTGATGTTGACAAACTATATAAATATATTAGATAAGTAGCATCAGACATATTCTGTCTTACAATCCATCATTCAACCTGCCTAAATGGAGAAACGTGGTCACATTTGGTGCCGATGCCACGCTCTGATAAATGGGGAGGGCCGATCAGGTGATGTGACAGAGGCAGATGTAGAGGACAAGGATGATCAGTGAGGACTGAACAACCAAAAAGACGTCTTCTCTATGCTCTATGTGGACTGTCCACAGACCAGGCACAGACACAGACACGGGCATCTACGACCACCCGGAAGCAGCTAACCCACAGGTTTCAGATTAGTTTGATCAGCTGCACGTTTTGAGAAAGAGGTGAATTTATCTAGTAGAGGCTTCAGTGAGGGGACGGTCTATCTATCGCTGCTCACTCCTCAAAGACGGCATAACGAGACGTCCTTCGACATGGCTGCTTAGATCCACCGACTCCCGCTGAGCGTGGTTTCTTCCTCTGTCTGTGAGGCCCTAACAGGCGTCTGACTCCATCTCCTTCAAATGTGAGGGGTACTCTCATTTTTTATATATTTAACTAAATCACCAACATCCCTGGAGTCCCACTGCATCCTTCACTTCCCGTCATCTCGCTCCTGATCAATGACTTTCATGTGAGCCTAATCAGCTGCATCAAACAGTCGCGTCATATGAGCGCCGCACACCCGACACACAATGATCATGTGAGCCAGATTAGGCCGGACCATCTCCTGTAGGACACAGGATACAGTATACTGAACACGCAGAATCCTGCGTGCAACTCACCGTCTGGAGGTTTACTGAGGAGCAAAGGGAACGTGCAAATTATTCTGGAGTGAAATCAGTCCAGCAGACGATAATCAGAAATTTTATTTTAATTTACAAAGCAGCTGTTCAGACGGTCATGCAGACAATCAAAAGCCCTTTTCATTCAGATTTTACTTCTGTTACTGATCCGTTGTGGTTGGAGGGTGGCAACAGAGCGGTATTGCACCGACTCCCACTGTAGAGCAGCATTGTGCTGCTGCAGAGGAAAAATAATGAGATGTTAGATCTTTTGAAACAAGCTAAAAACTGTTACTACTAAATGTCCTTTTGGCAGATTTGCTGATTTTTTTCCCCAGTAGCAGAAAATGATCGCAGGCAGGTAAGAAGGTGTTTTCTCTTTCCTAACGTGAACTGCGACACACGTTACACAACAGCAGGAAACCGTGACAGAGAGTGCAGTCAGCACGTTGCTCTCAGCAGCATGATGAGGCAGAAACCCTGATCCACACTGAACTAAAATTATGCAGGTCATCTGAAATTGAAGCATCTTCAACGTGTCCAGCAGGGATCAAACAACTCCAACAGACGTTTGCAGGAAATTACATTTTCATAGCAGGAACTGTACATATAAACATAGCATTAGATGGAAAGGTTTCTCAGAGGGACATGTTCCCTCTGCGAGGGCAGCAGGGTCACTGGGAGCTTTGAATCTCCTGACAGCAGCTGGTGTTTCTCTAAACCCTGAACCGGTGCTTGAAATGCATGCATGTGTCCCCAGAGGGGAAACTTATAGAAACTAGTTCCTGAAGCAGATGTGATTCAGACCAACATCTGCTTTTATGTTACAGTGAAATAAGATCATTTCATTTAAACATTTCCCATTTCAGCACAGCCCAGTGATGCTGCTGTGTCAAAACGGTGTTTTTTACATCCTGACTCCTTGGACAATGTTAAATCAGGTTCCCTTTTTATAGTTCACACACCTATAACACTATAAGTGTGTACGTGTGTATACAGTATATATACATATACATCCACACTATGTTCCATATTCCATTTAAAGCATATTAAGTAGACAGTGTGAACATATTTAATAAATTATGACCAAACTGTTTGAGCGTACAGACAAGCATACGGTTAAGAAAATAAATAAATATATTAAATATATTCAGGCTACTTGGGAGAATTTGGGGACAGTCTTCAGCAAATGTGAAGAAAAAAAAAACATTAGCATTGCATCCACAATCTGTAAATATGTTGTAAAGCTACAAAATAAATTATTATGACATTTAATACATTTAAAGTAGTTTGAATCACTCATATGCTACGCTGCTAAGCTAGGCTAGCATTCCTAGCTTCATCTGACACAAACACTTGCACCTACGTCATTACAGCTTGATTTTCGCTTCTACGTCAGAGCGACACCGTCTCCGTCCTGTTCTGGCAACGTCACTAAGAACAATCGACGCAGAAGCAGTTTCACTTGGTAATGGAAGTGAGCAAAGAAACTGTAGAAGGAACGTGTAGCCCCCTTAAATGAGGCCTTTCCTCTCCACGTCTGAGAGGCATTCAGGACCGAAGCAGTGAGGAGACTATCTCTAAGTGGGTTGCTGCCATAGTTATGCACAGTAAGTCATATTAATATATAACAGGCGTGAGCTGGACATACAGTAGCTTTATGGATGTTTGGCACAGAGTGTGCAGGACATGAGGCAGCAGGTCTGCTGGGTTTACAGTAACATTTATTCATGTAAACAACCGACCTCGTTAAACTAACCAATACATTTACGTTCAGTTCTGTAAATCTTTATGTTCATGCTGTTGTCAGGAAAAATTCACTTTTTTTTATAATATTCTTAGATGGTAACATTCAAAATGCGATTTGTATTGGTCAGGACATACTACTGGATGCTACATCATTCATATTAAGCCCTTAATTCAATGTTAGTGTTAATTATAAAATGCGATTTTGAACATTATCAGTTCACAATCATTCAACTCCAGAGATGAAGCATTTAAATAAGTCAACAAAAGATCCAAAGTATTTTGTTGCTTGGACATTTTCTGTTAAAAAAATACTAGATTTTTATTCTTATTCTTATTATTACTATTACTACTGTCTCTGTTCCATTTCTACTGGAACCAAGGAGCCAAACCATGAAGAACATCTTCTAAACAACCACCTCATCCATTTTCTCAACCTCAACTTCTCTCATTTATGTTTTTATAAATAACAAGTTCAGGAGCAAGACGCTCTCGGAGACTTTACTGCAGTATATACAGTAAAAAACTCTTTTCCTTCTTCTCAGGATTGTAAAAAGTAAAGCCAGTTCCGTGTCGAGTGCAACGCGTCAGGCCTCTTGGCTGTGACAAATAAATTATCTTAAAAAACACATCGCCGTCTTCAAAAGCGTTTGCACTCCTGCATGTCGACTCTGCACCAGGAGCTGCCAGAAAACCTCCCGAAGGGCCCAGTTATCTGCTGTTTAAATATTTAAACTCTGAAGTGTATTTACATGAAACCAAAAAGCCACAAGCTCTCACAGTAAAGTGCTCTGACCCTCTTGCACTCTGAGGTCGGGCTTGTGAAGCATGGCGGTCGCTCTGCTTTCCCACTGTCCACCCATCTGACCAGCTCTGTGCAGCCGCAGGGCTAACACACACACACAGACGAGCAATAAAGCTGCACGGTACAATGAAGCTGGTCTTTGCATCGGAGCCACGTGGATGCCGACAGACTGAAGATCCTTTATCAACACTGACATCGTCTGCATAACAGGCCATTAGGTGATTATCTTATTTAAATGTGTGGCTTGTGATTTAAGAGTTTGACAACAAAGGCAAAAGCCCGAGGCTCAAAAAAGAACTGCTGATAAACCTGAGGAGAAAATGCAATCAGTACAATACGAATACAAATTTAATCTATTGTCTGTTCAATAAGGATTTCCTACTGTCTGCTGGCAGGAAAACATCCCAGGTCAGTGGTCACCTCAGAAAGTAAAGCTAATGCTTGAATCAACAGTTTCATGTGAAACCAGAGACTGTGTAAACATACTTTGAGTTTCTCACCAACACCCAGCTTCAGAGAGAGAAATCCTTCAGATAAAACACACATGAGCATCGTGATAAGCCTCCACCTTCTTTCTGGGAACGAGCCTGAAGTCCATCTGATCTGAACATTCACAACACCACACATGATTTCCAGGAGAAGGAAGAGTCACTCTCACTAACTGATCAGAAGCTTGTTTCAAGTGTAAAACTTTTTTTTGCATCACCTAATTCTACCCTGAAAGACCCAAGATGATTTGCAGATTTTTCTATCTCCAGGCTTAAAAAATGATTGAAAATATTTTTTGCATTTCGGGGCTCATACAGCACATCATGCTACATTTTCCTTTTTTGCATCTGGGAGTTTGTGAGTCAGTGCAGGCGGGAGTGCTTGATAGATCCTTACACACACATGAATCTTATTCCTACAGGACCACTTTCTTCAGCGGGAGGAAACTTCTTTACTCCGTGTCGTCAGATTGCAAAGACACTAAGAAGCATTTCGGAATGACCCAATATGAACTTCACATCCTCTTTTTCCCCCTTGGAATGACCCATAGGAATCAGCACCGGCTCCTGTCTGTGCTCCATGTCGGGGGCCATCAACACATTTCACTGCAGGACCAAAGACACTTGTGTCATGCTGCACAGCTTAGAGCAAAGCACATACAGAGGCCAATGCCTCTGAAGAGACCAGGGTACATCCAGGGCTCATACTTGGCATTTCGAGTCTGGTCGCGGGCTGACGGGAGCCTGAGTCTTTTTGACATCCGTGCAGCCGATACAGGAAGGAAACAACGGGCTAAAGAGGCGTCCGAGTCCTTTCCGGAAGACGCTGTTTGAGAGGCTGTAGATGAGACAGTTACAGAAGCTGTTGCTAATCGCCAACCATGTTGTGAGGAACGATGCCACATTGTGGTGATACAGGCCGGCACTCTCAAGGAGGAAGTAGAGGATGTAGGGCATCCACAGCACATAGAAGACGCTGGTGATGCGGAACAGCACCATGGCATAGCGTTTGTCTGGGCAGCCCTCACACCGCTCCCCCCGCTCGCCCTTATCGCCCTCTGCCTGCGAGCTGAAGCGGGCGTGGCGCTGGGTGATCTCCCTCGTGTGCTGGCGGCAGATCTTAAATATGCTCCCGTAGGTGAAGCAGACGGTGAGCGCTGCTGGTGCATAGAGCAGCGCCACGATGAAGGTGCTGAACCCCGGGTTGGTCTTCCAGGAGTCTGCGCACCACTGAAATATGTCCCCGTGGTAACCCGGCTTTCCCCAGCCGAAGAACGATGGCAGGAAGACCAAAGCCGAGTAAACCCAAATAAGGACGATGCACACCCTCAGCCGACATGGTGTCACAAGCGTTGTGTACGAGAGTGGGCGGGTGATGGCGATGTAACGGTCCACGCTGATGCACGCCAGCGAGGCCATGGAGACACTCTTCAACACAGAAACCATGTAGCCAAACACCTTACAGGTGAGCTCCTCATTCAGGCTTCGGAGGTAGTGGAGCAGAGACAGCGACGGCACCAGGCAGCTGACTCCCACCAGCAGGTCGGCGTACGCCATGGTCTGGATGAAGTGGCTGGTGGTGTGGTAGTGCAGCAGCGGGGCACAGTGAAAGACGAAGATCACCACTAGGTTGCCGGCTATGATGAGCACCGTGAGGAAGAGGATGACGACCACCTCCAGCACGCAGGTATCCAGGCTGTGGGAGTAACCCACGGTGCCCAGCAGGCAAAATAAGGGAGAGCCGCTTTGGTTCACATCCGACGAAGAGTTCATGTTTGGAGGGAGAAGGAAGAGGTTTCAGCTAAACGCAGCAGTCATCCTGTCGCCCAAGACTCAACCTGAACTTCCTCGTCCCGGCTTCTGCTCCGAAAATGAAGTGTGTGTCTCCTTTTCTTCAAATCAGTATCGTTTCTCCCTCAGTAATCCATGAATGCATCCAGAAAGCAGGCAGGGCTGAAAAAAAAGTCCAAATCTGGAACAAGAGCTGCCAGTGTGATGCTGCAGTGCAAACCGTCCGACCTTCGCAGCTGTTTATCATAACCCCCTCCCCAAGACTACAAATCCTGAGGTAAGCACTCTGCTCTGGCACGAAGCCACCGAAAAAACAACTGGCACACACTTCCTCTCTTTGAGAGCCGGCTGAAGAAAAAGGAGGAAAAAACAATGGTAAAATTCCTGGCTGCTCCACCGCTAACACTCTTCCATGCAGACAGTGACGGCTGCTCCAGCACACGAAAACCAAGACGCTCAAATGTTGGGTCCGGAAGTAGCAGCCTCACCCACGGTCCGCTGACCGGCATGAAGACACACACACACACACACCTAAAGTGATGGATAATGTCATCAGGATTCCTGCTCTGTGAGGCTTCGCGTGAGGCTGAGAGGCAGCCGGCTGTGTGTGAAGTGAGCGAGAGAGAAAGTGTGTGTGAATGTGTGTATGAGAGAGAGAGAGAGGGATCAGTACCGCTCCTCTTCTGCTGCTGTGGCAGTAAAGTGATGATGCAGCCCTACCACTGCTGCTTCCTTCTCCTCCCCTTACACTCCCCCAGCCACTCTCTCTCTCTCCCCCGCTCTTTGTCTCTCACACATTTTTCTTCACTTCCTTTTCTCCCACAAACCCATTCCCCCTTTTCTGTCCCATTCCCTCCTGCACACAGGCACCCATCCTCTTCCTTCTATCTGAAAATGGTCCTTGGTTGTTTCCCCCTCACACTCACGGTGTCCTAGTGCAACACAAACACTGCAGGGACCATCTTTGATTCCCTCTTCAGTAATGATGCTGTTCATGGCCTTGATCTTGATCTAAGAAAAGCTAGCGAATACTAGCGAAGTACTGCAGTAGCCTGGTACTACGCCCTGTCCTTTAGGAATAGTGTTTTAATATGAGCCATTCATGATTTGCGATGTGTGTGCTCACATGTTCTGCTTCTGCTGCCTACAGGCGCAGTGGGCGACCCAGCAGCTGCAACAGCTCTTCCCAACTGTTTACGGCTTTCAGATGAAGCAGATGCACAACGCCTGAACAGCTAAAGGTCACATCTTTCTAACTTGCCAATGTGGCTAACACACATTTGTAACATTGACTTTAACGTAACCGCCGCCTGTAAATGAGTCGTCCGAACGTATCCGCATGCTATTAAAACCTCAGAGTCAAACCGAACCAAATGCAAGACAAGGAGCCGAGACGAGCTGGATGTTTTCTACACTGATATTTTTCTGATGATAAATATTGGCAGCGTTTGGCTGACCTCAGTGTCTAAACTCATCCAAATTACTTTTCACATTCAGTCATTAAACATATGACTTATTAAATATATAAGTTATAAGGTTTTCGTGTCCCAGTGACCCTAGGAGCTCTGCTGTCGCGGGATTCGTGCCACTGATAAGGTCACCCAAGGCAAACTGGTCCTAGGTGCGGGAAGAGACAAAGAGTGGTTCACAAGTCCTCTTACGATGAAGGACAGCTCCTCCCCGGGGGTGCTGGAAGAAGTGGCCAGGGAGAGGGAAGTCTGGGGATCCCTGCTGAAGCCGCTGCCCTGCGACGCAAACTCGAGTAAGCAGATGAAGATGGATGATTAGAAACTAGTTTGACAACTATTTTCATCACTTCCATATCACAGCAAACCTTGTGTTTAGGTCTCAGACATGGCTTAAACAGGACCAGGCCTTTCAGAAGGCTCACCTTACACTGCCACATAAACCACGTGTCTGACATTTCATACATTAAACAAATAAGCCCTATCTTATGTGAGAATTATGGTTCGTGTTTGATTCCACACAGTCTCCTGCTGCTGCAGAAATGTGATCCTCTAATCCTCCTCTTCCCGCTCTCTCATCTCCTTCACTGTTACTATAACTGTACTCATGTCTCTGCCTCGTCTCTGTGGACTCTCACTCAACTCCTGGAAGGAAAGCCCTTCCCCTCCACGTCTGTAAGCCAAAAAGCAGCGAGCGGGTTTACGTCTCCACAGAGACCAATTCACGCTCACGCACACACAGGCAGGCGGGCTTCCCCCACATATGACCTGTACCCGTGCAAATTCAAAGAAATGATCAGGGGATGCTCTTACACATGTGCACAAGACAATATACACATTAATTTAATTCAATTAAATTTTATTTTATAAAGCACTTTAAAAACAACAGTCAACCAACGTGCTGTACACAGTTCTGAAAGAAAATGATTAAAATCCCATAATCTGAGTGAATTTAAGAGTCAGATTTAAAAAATCTTTAACCAGAGGTTTCTCAAAGCAGCACATGAATATTAAAATCCCCAACACTAAGAACTAAATCATATTTAATCATCAGTCCTGCCAAGATGTCTGCAAATTCACTGATACAATTACGGTTGTACTTAGGAGCTCTGTAAATGACACACACACACACACACAACACGGAGGAAGAGCCCAGTTCAAACGGATTCCTCTGGATGCAGTGACGCTGGCGATGTGAGCCCTTAACAGCCATAGTTATTCTAAGGTCTAGATTCATACACCACTAGAGAGTTGGCATTCACCGAAAAATAAACACAATCATTGTGCGAACAGACAGAGGACGGCGTTTGTACATCGGCGCCATCATCTCCAACATTAAAGAATAAAGTGCAGCGATGATGTTCATTGGAAGAGCAGCTACCAGCACATAAAGAAGAAGAGACGGAGGAAAAACTAGAAGTAAGATGATGGGTGAGATGAAGGAAACATGAACAAAGACCAGACTGGAGAACTACAACACACACTCACACAGACACAGACACACAGGAGATAAAAAGTTCTCAGTTCTCATTATTGGTGTTCACAGTGATTTGTTATTCAAGCGTCAGACTGGGATGTAGAAGGTCAAAACCCCGTCTGACTCCTAGTCCATCTCCCTACCAGGTGTGTCCTTGAGCCAGACACGCAGCACTAGCTCCATGTAAGTCGCTTTGAATCAAAGCTTTTGCCAAGTAAAGTATATAGATACTAGTATATATATAATAACCAACCAGCCCGTACACTGAGCCTCCATGAAAGGAAGCAGCTCTCCACACCAGTAGGTGGCAATGGTGTGCAGTCACATTGCAAATATACAGCGTAACAAAGCAGAACAGCCATCGTGAGGAAGGAGATCAAGTTGTGGACAACACACTGAGTGACGGCAGTGGTGCACAACACACATGGGGGGACCGCTCAGCACTCTGGCTCACTCTATCTGCTGTCAGCAAGGCTGTAAGAGGATTGGATGTGCAGCAGCTTCTCTCACAGTGGTGTTTGCACAGAATAAAAAGCTACCTACTACTTTGTAATATTGGAGATAGAGTTATAAAACGAGAGCAGAGGTCAGTGAACAGAAATAAAAAAGGAGGGGTGCTGCTGTAAATACAACTACGCACTACAACATAGAAAAAACAGACGGATACAACACGATGCTTCAACTGCTGCTGCGTCACTAATGAGGCAGCACGTTCACCAGAAACAACACTTCATATCATTATCACTTCATATTGATGAGACGCTTGTATGAAAACCCACCACAGACCCCAGAATTTCTACAGAAATGAATGAACAACAAAGGTAGCAGGTAAGGCAACACTCACTCTGTGACTATGAATATACAGAACGTTGCCTTGTTGTGATCGAGGGTTACAAAATCTGATTACGCTGGAAAGTTACATCACGGCAGGTAAAGAAAGAAATCCTCGTCGTTTGAAAACAGCCTGGAATATCTGCTATCTCATCCCTCTAAATTGTTTTGTCATGCTGCATCATTCTATGTTCTTCACGCTGTATTTTGTACTTTGCTGTATGTTTTCCTGGTTCCTGGGTGGATTACTGAACGGGCCAACAGGCCATGAGGGCTCAGGCAGCCAATGATCATCATAACAAGACACTGAACACAACCACAGAGACACATCAAACAATCAGAGCCAGAGTTCTGTTTCCAAATTAGAAACACTAAATCCTGCTTAATTGTCTAATTCTATAACAGCCTGCGTCATTATCAACCTGTGCTGTCTGCTGACTCACCACACGAAAGCAAAGCTTCTGCTGTGACATTTGGTTCTGGAGGAACAGGAGGGGGTCAGGGCAAAAACATCTTTGGCTTCCAGGCTAATCGTTGGTGGGGAACAGAGGCACTATTCAGACACAGTTTGTTTTCTGTTGCCTTATGGTGAACAACGGCGTGGGTCATTAGACGCCGTGTTTATGTCTGTTTCTGCTTTTATTTTCCAGGTCAAGTGTCAGAGGTGCCTCATCTGCCCGTGTTATGAGGCTGAACGCGGGGGTGGCTGACATTTTAAGAGATGTTACCACACAGGGATCCAGGTCCACAGCATGCGAGCAGGCCGGCAGGGCGAGACACCTTGTGACTGAGTGTTAGGAAAGCAGAGCTTGTGATGCTGCAGTTCGAGTCCCGGCAGGCAAGATCGGAAAGTCACAACAGATCTGGTTCAGTCCTAAAGTGAGGGGGGGGGGGGGGCGTCTGCTCTTCACCTCTTCATTAACCCTTTGAAACCCACAGGTCAATTCTGCTCTTTAACCGTTTGCACGATTGAAAAATATCAATATCTGTTTTTGATATTTAGTACATTATGTCTTATTTAGTAATTATGTGTAAAACTTTCTGTCTGTTATTACTCCCGGTCATGACACTTGCAGCACACAGTCACCAAAGAACTATCAGACGTTGAAAGAAGTAAAACTTAAAATTTAACACAAGCACAAACTCGCAGCTGATTTTATGATACTTTTACTGTTAAAACAACAAAATTATTTAAGGAAGTCTGTTGAAATTCTATGTTTCAAAGGGTTAAATATCTGATCTACAGTCGCTGTTATTAAGCTTCTGATATTTCAGGAGAATCTATTTACATCTAAATCACCTCTGCACAAACTGGTGGTTGGTGACTGGTTATCAGACAACATTCAACTAGTTACAGTGAAAATAAACCTTTATAGTCACGGTACAGAAACAGTCCAGTCATTTGCCTTACACAGTGTAAACTCCCGAGGCACCAGCTGTTTCAACATTCAGAGCAGGACTGGAAAAACATATTGAATATTCGTCACACTGTTCACGACCCAGCTTCATCTATAATTCATACGCTCATCCATCATTCATGTGTTCACAGATTCACTTGCAGGGACTTTTGTGCCTGCTCCTCTGTTCGTCCCCTTCACCAGAGAAACACCCTGACCCACAAGAGTTCCTGTCAAAATCAAATTAACCTCAGACACATGGCTCGTTGGGGGGTTGCCTGATGCCATGGGCAATTAGGTTTGACAGTGAGAGTCAGCACGACAGCGTCAACAGACACACAAACAGGTTGCGATTGCACAACGCAGCCTTTTAGCATCAAAACAAGGAGAAAACATGACAGTGGCAGACTCTGCTACGCGAGGGGGGGGCACATGCACCATCATAGTCACCTGTTTTCCCTCTTAAACCCTGCGGCACAAGATGTTCAGTTTAAGATGCTGAGTTTCGTTTGTGCGAGATGCACCTTTGCTCTTTGGTTAAATCAGACTACTACTATAAAAAGATCAGCGTTCTGTGTTTGGACAATGCTGCTTATGCTTATTTCACTCAACCCTACACCTGCAGGATATTATTCTAACTATTTTTAATAGAGATCTTGTTTTTCTTTGTTGTTGCTTCTACAGTCTGAGTATTTTTCATGCAGTTTCCTTCCTGTTAAAAATGAAAAATTACATCAATGGGATCCTTCAAAAGCTCAATAATAATAAATAAGTGATTTGTTTAGCAATAAACGCCAGATGTAGAATAACTAATGCACGACTCTGCTACCTGGCGTGACAGGGCGGTGTGTCAGAAACGAGAGAAAGGTACATTTATAAACTTATATCCGACTTTAAAACAGCACACGTTGACTCCCAAAGTCAGAGGTCACTTGTTGTGTGATAAGCCTCCATGAGTGGTGTGTATCAGCAGCTGTTTTATTGGAAACGCATGATACAGATGTTACCTGTGTAAATCCACACTACACTAAACAGATACACAGATAATGGAGCCACGGACGTGTCTGCCTAGGTATTAGTCAGAAAATGTTTTGCTCTATTGTTCAGCGATAAACACTAAACTGATTACCACACGAGAAGCGTCAGATTCAACAGTGAAAAATGGTCATTAGAAAAGATTTAAATCCACCTTAATGAAGCTAAGCTCAGTTTTTTAGTATTGTTAATATACTGTTTATTTTTCTTCAGATCTAATGTTCTGACATCGAATGAAAATGTACATAAATGGATGAATAAGAGGGTTTATCCTGTCGGGAGCGTGACGGTGACTTGACATCCTCACTATCAACCGTGAAGTCACTGAGGCGCTGCTTTGTTAATCTAATGACTCTGCCGGCGCATTAGTGATGCTTTCCAGCAGACGACAGAGTTGCTGATGCACACAGACACATAATGAAACACTGAAAATGCAGAGGTCAATTATCTGCGGCAACTGTTTTATGTTTCCCTCTGTAATGTAAAGCAGTAAAACAGACATCACAGAGGAAATTCGATTTGGCAGCACTTTCATTCTTTTAGGCAAAACCCAGACGTTATTATTCAGGCCACGGCTGCAACTAATAACTCTCACTATTAATCATTATTCTGTTTTTTAGACTAATCAAGTAATCATTCATCATAGGTCAAACTGGAGAAACAAGAAACCGGACTTCACGCTCAGCTGCAGAAAATGATCTTTGAAGCTGATGTAACATCACAGCTGCATGAGCCTGCAGGGTGTCGAGCAGCACGTTACCATCAACAGCTTGCTCACTACTGCCACTGGCAGTCAGGGGGACTAGCTAGTGGTTTAACAAGTTTACCGAAAACAATAAGAGACCAAACTATCTACTTTGTTATGCTTCTGTATCCCAGTGTATCTCTGTATACTTACAAGCCCTCGCCTGCACACTGTTATCACCTGTATAGCCTAGAAGGTTATTCTGAATCTGAAGATGGAAAGCAACAACTGCTTGCAGCAGCCTCTGCTTTGTCTATGATTTGTGACTGGATTCATGGCTGAATATTCGCCATGGAAATGTGAGATAACTATTATTTTATGATAAAGGTTAAGTTTCAATGATCACATAGCAAATTATTATTATTTATTTTAGTGTAGAGTGACTGGTACAGTGTTTGTTCTCTCAGCTGAATACATCTGACTTCATGAATACTTTCATGAAGTATCACAGAAGAACCAGTGTAGTGTGAGCTGCTCAACCAACCATCAAAATTACTTAATAATCATAATTACATTCCATTGTTTAAATGAAGGAATGAAGATTAGATGACTCCCTGTAGGTTTAACTCGTGTTTCAGCTAATGGCTCCCTGGAAACCGTTAAAACTCAGAACGAGCAAAACCAACTACAGCCACCAACACACCATCACACACGCACGCACACACACACACACGCACACACACGCACAGTCGGGACACGAGTGCAAAGCTTAGCTTCGATTATGTTCTCTGCCTCTTAAATTCTTCTCACGGTTGTGATAAAGAACAATGCTCTGCGATGTTAATGGGAACAAGCTGAGGGAAACAAAAAAGAGTGGTGCCATTTATAACCACTGTCAGATGAGAAACACCACATCCATCGTCTGCCGCATGAGTGAATTTCTCAATTAGTGCGACTGAGGAGAGAAGGTGTGTGAGAAAGACAGCAGTGGTATGGACATACTAACGTCTGCATGTGTTCATGTAGTGTGCATGTATGTACAGTATTATATTTAAGCATTAATTAACAAGTATTAACAGCTTTATAGACTGTCTGTCCTTCTCGTGTCACAAAATCACCGGGTTTTGTAAGAGCGGCCCCTCATATGGTGGTATATATTTGTTGAAATTGCAGCCCTCCAGTTAATCCAGAATGCTGCAGCCAGAGTTCTGACTGGACTTAACAAGAGAGATCATATTACTCCCACATTAGCTTCTCTCCATTGGCTTCCTGTTAAATCTAGAATAGAGTTTAAAATCCTTCTCCTCACATATAAATGATCAGGCCCCAACATAAAGACCTGATAGAACCTTATTATCCCAGCAGAGCACTTCGCTCTCAGAGTGCTGGTCCACTTATGGTTCCTAGAGTTTCCAGTTGGAAGCAGACAGCCTCTCTAACTTTAAGATGTTAACAGGTAGTTAGCGGTTAGCAGTTAGCAGTAAGCGGTTAGCTGTTAGAAGTTAGTAGTTAGTTGATAGAAGTTAGCTGTTAGCTGTCAGCGGTTAGTTGATAGAAGTTAGCTGTTAGCAGTTAGTTGATAGAAGTTAGCTGTTAGCGGTTAGCTGTAAGCATTTAGCGGTTAGTTGATAGAAGTTAGCTGTTAGCGGTTAGCTGTTAGCAGTTAGCGGTTAGTTGATAGAAGTTAGCTGTTAGCAGTTAGTTGATAGAAGTTAGCTGTTAGCGGTTAGCAGTTAGCGGTTAGTTGATAGAAGTTCGCGGTTTGCTGTTGGTTTAGCTTAGTTTCCGGTCACTGTCACAGTCTCTCACCTTTAGTCCAGAAACGTTAATCAGCTCCTTAAATCCACTTCATGAAGCTGGTAACTTTCAGTCTCCATAATATCCATGTTCTGCCCACTTAATTCACGTTTGAAAACGTCTCTTCACCCTGACTCCATGTTGACCTCCTGTGACCCCTGACTGACCATTAACCATTAACTAAAGCGTCTTTTCACTATTTTCAGGCTTTTACTTTTATTCAGTCATGGAAATGTGTACATTATTTTAATACAAAGTACTTATACGATGTTTTACTTTTATTCCACCTCTGTTTAATTAAAATCCCAAATTAACTATTTAATTAACGCTATAAATATATTTTGTTCTCAGAAATCTGACAGTTGAAGAGGTTCTCTACATAATTCTGTACATGAAAGGAGTTTAACAAGACAGAAATCTTTAAATTTGTTTTGCAGAAACCTTGTTCATAAAAACATGTAGACCAAATCTGGACTAGTTATCAACAGCATCCGTTTTATTTTATTAGTAACGCATTCAGATCAATGCCCAGAATAACCTCTTTCTTGTTTCTTGTTCAAATATTTGCGTAGTACTGAATGTTGTGTACTTTTGTGAGTTGTAGTTACTTAAGATTACAAAACATACAGAATATTTTGTATTCTGTATGTTTTGTAATAAACAGTTAAATCTTTAACAGCAACTCAGTGAGAAAAAACATCCCAACATGTTCTAAAAGTATCAGTATAAATCTATCAATTGAGTGTAAAGAAAATAACCATTTATTTGACATAGAATCACAAATATTTAAATTATCTTTAAAAAAATTACACTTATATTATTTGTTTTTTTAGGTAAATTGTTGATGGATCAGATGTGACTATATGTCTGAATTTCTGCAAATCAAACAATTAATGACAAAGAAAAATAATCTGAAAAATGAAAGTAGAAATCACTATTAATTTCTAAAATCTTGTTACTACCACCTATTACCACAGTTAAAATGTTGCATGATGTAGTATTAAAGTCATATTAATCGTATAATTCATCCATGTGGACACAACCTGCAGGTTTCCACCGTCAGCACATAGAAAACACAGCTGTATATGATTTAGATTTAGATGTAGCTGCACAGGCTGAGTGAAAACAGACTAAGTCCCGCGGTTTTTCAGATATATTGCTTCATGGACAATATAAGCTAATCTAATTTACTAGAAACCACCACCACTACCCTCATGGCCCCTCATTTCAGGTCATTTTACCAATAAAATAAAATTAAAAGACACATGCTAACAGATTAGCCTCCAGTGAACAAAACAACAGTGGGGAAGTCAGGGCTGTCTGGGGCTATTTTAGGCCTGGTGTTATTTAACAAAGAACCGTTATTACACTCAAATGATCCACTTATGAAGTCAGTGGTTGAAATCTGGAGGCGGGGTTGAGAAAGTAAAAAGGTTGGCCACCTGACGAATGGCCCGGGGTGCAGACAGCGCTCAGTCTGTAAAATATATTCAGGTTAAGTTCATACTATCAACCAAACAATGGCTTCACCTGCGAAGCTCACAATGACCTTACAGAGGCTACGTCTCACAGCCTGCTCCTCCTCAGTGTGGTCCTGCAGGTACTAAAACCACATCCTCAGCACAGTTTATTTCCTGCTGGCAGTCTTTCCCATGTAGGAGCAAAACCCTTCCTGTTCCCATACGATGTGACAGATGTGAAATTTTCTGTCTGAACACAGCGATGGTGGAAGAATGTTTCTGCCTATAAAAGGCGAAAAGCTGATTGAAGAGAGTGAAACTAAGAAAAACAGTTTCACACATATTTTACTGCCGCGAACAACGTGACAGAGAAGCTTAGAAAACCTTGTGATTTATTGCCTCTGTCAGGTTTTTAACCTCCATCCTGACCAAAACTTCATTTTCTGCCCGAGCTGAGTGAAGTTCTTTCATTCTTTTACTTTGTGTTGATGTTGTAACGGTTGGTGGGTCAGTTATGGCGGGGGCGGGGGGGGGGGATGGCATAACACCAAGTGATGGTCTGCATTTGTCACTTCTCCTCCTGCTTTATGTTCAGACTGTATTTGTTTCATATAAGCTTTATCTGATCGTCAGCTTGTTCTTTGCTTATAAAACAGCAAAAATGGCCGATAATGAAATCAAAACGGTGTCAAAGCGTGTCAGGAGCATGAAAGAAGCATCGTGGTGTCAGGTAACACAAAGAACCAGCTACACAACACGCTTTCTGTCATTTATTGTGTCCTGGCTTCTTCTCATCGTCCTACATGCGACAGGTGGCAACATGCACAGAAAACTTTCTGTGAGCAACCAGGTGATAAACGAACAACAGATTTGATAAAAAGGGAATAATTCAAGTGTTAGAACATATCAAACTTAAAATGTCTCATTTCTATCTCTTCCGTCCAGCTGACTGAAGGCCTCCAGGGGAAGCAGTGAGATCAGGACGCTGGTGGCGCCCCCGTGTGGTCAGCAACAGACACTACGCCCAAAACATTAGCTTTCTGAAAATTACCAGCGTTTTTAGTCCATGTTGCAGATTTCATGTAGTAAAGTTCAAATCCGTGCACTGAAAACACTAAACAGAGAACAGGAGGAGCCAGAGCTGAACTCTCAGGCCGACAGTGGCTCATGATCCGGTAAACAGGCAGAACCAGAAGGGAACATGTCAAAAATATGTTTCTCCTGCTGAAAGTTGGCTTGTCTTCCTCCCTCTGACAATAAGAGCATCCATGACATGTCCCAGTGCCATGTGCCAGTATAAAACGGATTGTGTCTCCTCAAAGATGGGAAACCTGCAGGGATTTCTGGGTCACCGGAGCAGAGGACCAGATAAATGGAGCAGAGGAAGAGCCTTCCCCAGGCGCAGATGAACATGACTGCTACAGAGCATCTGACTGCAACACAGTGAAATGTCAAGTTTAGGTTCTGACCAGAGGTTCTGTAGGAACACAACCAAAGATATGTTGTTATCTGAGCATGTTAGTGAAACTACAAGTCTAAGTCCACACAACTTCACCTGGACCCTGATCAAAGGGAAAGAAACGGCTCACTGAGCTCACAGAGCATTTTTATTCTGCATTATAAAAGGTTTCACAAACAAAATGAAAAGTGTTAGTAGTTTAGTCGGGGTGGGGGGGGGGCGATCACAGTTCCCCGTTTACACAGTCCTGCATGGACACCATCCTGACAGGGGTGAAGCCGCTGTACTCTCCGTCCGGGCTCGGGAACTCCGCCCTGACTCTCCACACGCAGCAGCTGGGGACAACAGGGACGCTGTCACTAGGTGGGACCCCACATCTCCAGCTGATGTACTGCCTGTAGGCGCAGTGGCGCAGCTCAGCGGTTTGTCCTCCATCGGCAGGCGGGGACAGGGGGTCCTGGTACAGGAGGACAGCCTCCAGCAGGGAGCGCCGTAACACCAGCTCCTCGAACAGAGGAGAGGAGGTGATGCAGGCGCCGCGGCTCTGCCTGCAGCACAGCTCCTCACACGGGAGGGAGGAGGGAGGGCAGCAGCCGCATCGACACCAGGCTGGACCACAGGGCTTAGGCTTCAACTCAGGTCTGCGTTCAAGCCCAGACCAAGCTTCATCACCCACCTTGACGCCAGGCTGCAGCAAGCAGAGAGCAGCTCTCAGGTGTCCTGTGTCGTCCTGTCGACACAGAAAATCACGTGTTCAACTTGGATCCACTGAAAAAAAACGCCGGTACCTGTGTTTCCCGCAGGTTTACCTTACGAGGCAGAACTGACGTCGGTTTCATGTCTTGTAAACTTTTCTTCAGTGACTTCTTCACCAGCCGAATGTTCTTCTCATCGACGTAGGACACGCAGAGGACAGGCTGCAACACACGGACACATCACGCTGTCAGAGTTCAGACTCATTAGGAACATCATCAGAAACCAGATGAATCGGGTTTTCACCTTCTGGTTGTCCCGGACGGACTCCACCTTCTTCTCCGAGTAGTTTTGTCCGGCCTCTGCAGAGTAACAGCTGGTTCCAATGAGCCAGTCGATGAACACGGTCGTCTGCAGGAGAAGAAGCACAGCCACTGCTGCAGACCAGTATTCACCTGCTCAAACACTGACTATGTGCTTAAAGTGAGGTGCTCAGCCATCACAGGGTTTTCCTGAAGCTTCCTTCCAAACTGTGATTTAGCACTTATCACCTAACGTGAGCTCTCTAAACGGTATCTATCTAACGCTGGTTCGGCTGTGTGGTCACGTGTCTGCAGGGTGTCCGTGCAGACCGAGCGCCGCTGTGCTAACGGAGGTAGGTGCATGAACCTGCGGAGGCCGCGCGGTCTCTCACCAGAGCGTAGTACGACAGCGTTGATCCGATGTAAATGATGAGCTGAATGAAGCTGAACTTTCCTGCCTGGAAAACAGACGGAGCACGTTTTATTCACTCATCAGCAGCATAAAAACATCTACAGCACCAAACCACTGCGAAAGGCAGCGAACCAACACTGAAGAGGAGAAGAAGCTGCACTCACCTGCCCGAACACCATGATGTCAAACCGGATCCCGAACACTTTGTAGAGCGTTCGCTCCTCCGCTCCGTTCACCGCGTAGTACTTGGCGTGTCTGATCAGGAAACAGGGCGTGTGAGGAGTAATAGGAGACACAGCAGCTGTGCTTGTTTTCTCAACCTGACCTTTGACCCCAGGGACCCTGGCTGACCTGAAGTTGAGGCCGGGGTAAAGAGTCCTGTTGCTCTCCCTCTCGTCCAGTCTCCTGAAGGAGTATTTGGGCAAACAGTGCTGCATGAGCGGGTCCAGGTTGCAGTCCCACTTGATCAGGATCCCGATGACGCCTCCCTGTGGACAAAAAGAAAGAGAATATATTAGTACGTTTCTTTGATCTGAACTTGTTTTGGCACTTCAACCTTATCTCTTCTGGAGGGAAGCAAGTGTTTCACTACTTCAATATTTCTGTTTTTACCGGAACAAAAGAGGAAGAGAAACTGAATGGGAGAAGGTTACGAGCCGGGGGCCGCGAGGCGAGAGGCGAGAGCGTGTTTCCCAGTGAGAGGAACCTAAAATATCCAGAAGGGTGATGATCAAAACTCCCACCTCTATGGCCATTTTGGAGAAGTTTTCACCGGCCTCTCGAACCACCGCTCCCAGCCTGAAGATGGGACACAGGGAGTCGTTTGCTCTGTGACAGCTCCTCAGGTAGGCGCTGCTCATCTGTGGGAGGATGTTCCTCCTGCAAAACAGAGAAGTCTTCAGGACGTCTGTGAGTCTGGTCTCAGGTCCCATCACCTACGTCAGGAGAGAGTCTCACCGGATGAAGCTGAACGCAGGGAACCTGATGTTGTTTTTGATGAGCACCGTAAAGTTCTCAGCTGCTGCCAGAACTGCAGGTCTGCACTCACATGTGGTCAGAAGAAAGAGGTCAGGGAGGGGCGGGGTTTATGCTGCAGGTGTGTCTGCACTCAGAGTTAAGAAGTGGCTCACCTGGGAGGACTGGTCCTGGTTTCTATCGGGCACCACGCAGAGACCTCACAGGTTTTGGTCATCACATCAAACTTCACGCACGATCCCGTCTGAATCCCTGCACGACAACGACAAACCGTCAGAGCAGCACATCCCTCATAAGCCATGACGGTCTTTACACCACGTGGTTCTGCGCCCTACAGCGGCTCATGTTATCAGCTCCAACAGCTCCAACAGCAGCACTTATCTTCTGCCAGCACGAAGTCTCTACACACTTCCTATGGCTCTCAGACAGTCTACTCTGTCCCTGAGCTAGTGCCGTACCGTGGCTCTGCTCGGTCCAGGCTCCTTTCTCACAGTCCCGATCAGTCCGACACAGCCGGTCCACACGGGGAACCTGGAAGAGAAACGCTGCAGCAGAATAAGAGAGGTTTGCCAGCTGTTCATCAGAACCACGCGACCGAAGACGGACTCAGCACCTCTGGACATTTTCCCTGCTTCTGATTCTTCGTCACGATCACATTAGTCGCCACAAAGAACGAGTTCTTGTCCTGCGAAGAGAGACAGAGGACGTTTGTGTGTGAACTCGGACGAACACAAAGAAGCATCACGTCTCAGCCCCCACCTGCGAGGGCCCACTGTAGTCTGCCTCGTCCCAGACCACGGGCCCGACCCCGGGCAGGTGCGTCTGAGTCTGAGCCACACCCTTCACCTTGGTGGTGACGGAGCTTACCACCAGGTCGAACTCCTGGTACTTCCTGTTCCACAGCATCATGACGCTGCACCATGAAGAAGGAGAAGAAGAACTGAGACACAGCGTGTGAACTTTCAACTTGTTTTTGTACAGTTGTTCTTCATGTCTGCTTTTTTCCTGGACAGGAAACACGCGGGGTGTGATAATCACATCCTGCTGCCAGTTCTCCTCCTGATTCTGTGTTTCCTTCTCATCTTCTCTCTCTCTCAGGTCCTTCCTCCTCCCGCTGTGTCTACACTGTGTGATGTGTGAAACCTTTGCTTTGGATCTGGAGCTTCGTGCTCCGGGCAGCACCAGAACTTGATGTGACATAAAACGTGCCTCTAACCCTGCTGAGTGGACGGGACATGCCCCCCCACCGAGCCCCTCACTCACCAGATGAACAGCAGGATGGCTCCGTTCAGAGTCCACTTCAGGGAGCCGAGCCGGACGCTCCGGATCCGGACCAGCTTGTTGGTTTCGTAGTGACAGAGAGCGCTGCAGGACATGATGCTTCTCCCTCAGTGGAGGAGGAATCTCTGACTCACGTCTCCGGCTGCTCTTCCTGTGTGAGGGGTCACGTGTCCGGAGCTGCCCACGCGCCCAGCAGCGCGTCCAGCAGCGAGCAGAGGACACTCGGCTGGACCCTAAACTAACACCACTCAGTCCCAGAGACGAGGAAAACCACATGTGATATGTAGGAATATAATGACCTTCACGAAACGTTTGAAAACCTGCGCGTGGGCTTCCCGCCAGGCGGCGCTGTTGTCTCAACTACGACTTCAACCAGCGCAGACTCACCTGCGCGCGAGGACACAGGAACATGTCTGATCTGCGCGTGCTGTGAACTACGTTGCACCATCGCTTTGCTGCAGGATCAGACTTCTTCTCCTCATAAAGAGCTTTTTGTTTGCACAGAACAAGCAGAGCGCTGTTTGCGGAGCAGGCCTCAGAGTGTGGGATGTTAATGAGAACAAACAACTTCACTTTCACAGCACGGCTTCAGAGTTCCTGCACCAAACTGTGAGTTTCACTGCACTGGTATCGTCATGATGCAGGATGCTCTGAGGATGCTCAGGTTACAGTTCTGTATCCACAGGTTGCTTTTAGCTCCACAGTCCTATCATTTTTTAGGTGCACAGCAAACAACAGTCACGTGTGTTTTTTCACGTTTTTTTATTTGGGCTCATAAATGATGATTCAACAACATTTCTTACAAACTTCTTTTTGTTGTATATTTCCAGATGAAACTCTGAGTCCATGACATGGAGAGAAAAATCATCAGCATGATACTGAAAGGCAAACACTGTTTCTCCATTTCAGCCGAGGAGCTTCTGAAAGCTGGGTCTGAGCATCTCCAGCCTGCTTCTGTCCTGCATCTTCTGCGGGAGGCTGCTCACGTTCATGATCGCCTCGTGAGCTTCGTCGAACAGCTTGGTGCCGAGCGCCGCCTCCACTCGCTCTCTCCAGGAGATCAGCTTGGGTCGCCCTTCAAACACATCCAGACCAGTTCCAACGGGCTGCAAACGAAGCACAGCAAACACGACCTGAACACGGGATTTCTTGAGAAGACAACACTGCAGTTAAGTGAAAATGACCTGCATGATCTCTACTAGAGCCACCAGATCGGCCAGAGAGACGCCGTCGCCAACGATGAACGGCTTGTTTTGTAGAAACTTCTCCTCCAGCAGGTTGAGTGCCGTATTGAGATCCTCCAAAGCAGCGTCCGTCTTCTCCTTGGGGGCGTCAGAACCCATGATGAGGGGAAACAAACTCTGCTCGGGGACACAGACGTCAGTGAGACTCTGTCAGGACATCTCAGCATGTTACTGTGACATGTTGCCCAGACGTGGAAGTCATGGCCTTTAGAGGAAAAACTTTAATAAACATTTCATTACAGAGTCCAGACATTCGTGCTGGATTTTAATAGTGTTGATGAAACTATTCTATAGCCAAAGTTTTACTCCCCAGGTCCTCCCAAGCTACGTGTGGAGGTGTCCCGGGACAAGACACTGAAACAACGCTTTCCCCAGAGGGATCAAAGTATGTCATTCTCATCATGAGCCGTACTCTGAACAGGAAGACCTTTGAACCGTAAAGTCGCAGGTTCGTGTGCTGCCAGGCGAGGTATTCATTAACACGGGCTCTCTGCTGCAGGTCGGCTGGATACCAGTGGTCCGCCAGTGACGAGGAGTATTTCTGTGCCATGTACTTCAGGATGGCGACGCTGCAGGACAGGAAGGGAACAGAGGAAAAGTTTTCCGTAGTGTTCCTGTAAACTCATCAGGTCACGACTGCACATCTGTCTGTGGATGAACCACAGCCGAGCAGCTGCTTGTTGTTACATGCACTGAGAGCGCCACACATCTGCACGGCCACATCCAGGTTTTCCTTTCAGGATTACATTACTCAAAACAGCAGCACAACCTGTAGATCTCCTCATATCTCTGCACCTTTCAGTCAGAATGAAGCCTCCGTCCTTCATGACAGGAACCTTCTTAAACACGCTGAGTTTTCCAAACTCCTCGCTGTGCTGATGTCCTGAAACAAACACAGGTGTGACCTCTTCAGTTCTGTCTCGTCATCTTAATAAAAAAGATGGAATGAAAGCATCAAACTAATTCTGATCTTTGGTTTATTTTCTTTCCCGACACGCCTCTGCGGAGTTCAGTGACCTCAGGCTTGAGTTGCCTGGAGGCCTTGACCTTTGACATGTGACATCACTCCTACTGTTGGCTTAATAAATCTGTTACAGACGTTATTCCTTACAAAGCAAGTCCAAAGTCTGCAGATGTTAGAGAGGGTGTTTACGGAGCTGTAACTCAGCAGAAGACTGTACTTTGCAGATTTCTGGACTTAAGTCCACAAACATCCTGCACATTACTTGAGCACTAAATGAAAACATATTTAAATCTGCAGCAGAGTTACTTCATGAACTCGGCCTGGTATTTTACCTGCAGCGAGGTCGACGAGCTTAATCTCAAAGGGAATCCCGGTCACTTTGGCAAACAGAAAGACGGCGCGGCACGGCTGAGAGATCAGGTCGAGGTAGAGCTCCATCGCGTGCTTCGTTTCCACCACTGCCGTGTTCACGTCTGCTGCCGTGTCTCTTCTGCTCAGAGCTCCGCCTCTCCTCGCTGTCAGGCTCATCACCTCCCTCCACACTGTAAACGCTGTAGGGACGTTTTACCTACTTGCTGCGGCTGATTCAACATGGATGAAACACAGTTTAACATGAAGTTTAAAATATTCCTTTTTTCCAGTTACACATCACATTCTGTTCATGTTAATATTATTTAGACATTTCAAAATATTCGTAATCTTTATTATTATGTAGCTTAAAAATTATAATTTAACTCCAATAACTTGACAAAACGAATAATTTGTTTTAGCAAAAGCAGAATTTCCTCTGGTTCCCGTTTAGTTTTAAAATAAAATGAATAAAACAGACTGAATGAAATGTTCCACACAGACAGGACTGAAGTGACACACATTTTTATTTGTAAACAGACACTGGGATTAAAAGGGACTCGTGTTTCTTACTGTCCTGAATCTGGTTCCGTGCCCTGCAGAGGTCGGGGCTGAGGAGCCTGGTCTGATGGGTCAACGGTGGTCGATGTCGTCTGGCTCCAGAGTTTCCTGATGGAGCAGCAACAATTAAACAAACAACAGATGACACACAAAAAGTCAATGGTTTTCTAAGTAAATATATATTAATCACGTCTATAAGTCAAATAGTATCGACTAACAAACACGAGCTCGTGGAAAGTAAATCCTGTACCTGACTGATGTGACTCTGGACGCCTGTGGTTTCCGTCCTCCAACCTTCTTCTCGGTTGATTTGCTGAGGGTCGAGGCTGTTCCCTGACCAGCTGTGCTCTCCAGGATCTCCAACAGCTTCTGCACCTTCCACTGTGTCTCACTAGATGTGCCAGAGTCCTGCAGAACACAGGCAACATAAAATCAGAGCTATGAGCCTGTAATCCCTTTTCCTCTCGTCAGTACAGCATATTCCAGAGATCCTGCAGGGGGCGCCGCGGCGCTGGACTGTGTTTTTACCAGCACTGGTCTGAGAATGCTGGCCGCCTCCCGCATGATGCCCTCCAGCTTCTTTTGCTTGATTCTCTCCTCCTGGATCTCGTGCAACAGCTGACTCGCCTCCTTAGCTTTTTCGCGACACTCCTTCACCAGTCGATCTGCACATTGTCTGAAAACACAACAGACTCAAACTCAACTGTGAGTTTTTAGAACCAGCTGTGACTGTTAAAATGCCAAATTATATTTACTGACATAAATAACCTCCATGAAAAGGTCTCAGCATAGACATAAACATCATGGCAGGGTGTGGGTGTAGCATCAGGAACAGGGGGTATAGCTCAGTGGTAGAGCATTTGACTGCAGATCAAGAGGTCTCCGGTTCAAATCCGGATGCCCCCTAATTTACTTTTATGCTATTTACTTTCACAATAAAAGTGTGACTTATTACCAAATTTACCTGAGATCTTTTAAATGAGCCACTTTGTGCTGGTGAACGATTCTAAGCTTCTTTATCTTCACCTTCAGCTGCTTGCAGCTGTCAGACAGCTGCTTCGCCTTCTAAAGGGGAGAAACGTTTTTATAAAGTGAGGATAAGGGGAGATGTAGCACTTAAATATATATTTATATGCTTCCATATGTTCCAAATGTCCAGTTTGTTCACTTCTGCATGTGAGAGAGTGATAGGTCTGTACCTCGGGACCAGACTTCTCACAAACTCTTGCATAACAATGGGCCAAATCCTGTCTCACAACAAAGGTCACAGGGATTTTACCTAGTGGGGGTATAGCTCAGTGGTAGAGCATTTGACTGCAGATCAAGAGGTCTCTGGTTCAAATCCAGATGCCCCCTGTGCCATTCTTATGTCACTTCACCGTCTGTATCCCAAGCCATATCCCAAATTTAGAATGTTACTTTTAAAATCTGACCAAAACAATAAGAAATATTCAGTCAACTTTGAATTGTTCGTCAGTGCTCGAGGATTTGCAGATCAAGAATCCCTTTGCTGAATCACTTCTGCTGACAAACTGTCCCTTTACCTTCCTGCAGGTGACGTTCTCCTGTTCGATCTTCTTCAGGTCTTCCTGCAGGTTCTCCCACTCTGCACAAAGATCCCTCTGTTTGCCTTGTATGACTTCATTCTCCTCCTGTAGCAGTCCGTTTTTTCTGTGCAGGAACTGGAGCATCTTCTCGTTTTTTCTGCATTGAGCCCCCTCGTTCTTGATAATGACTGAAGAATTTGCTTTGTCTTGCAGATCCTCAATCCAGCTGGTGTTAAAGGACAGAGAAAACAGGTCTCAGGTGTGGGGGTAGAGTTCAGTGGTAGAGCAAATAACTGCAGATCAAGAGGTCTCCGGTTCAAATTCTGATGCCCCCTGTTTTGAAATTTGGATTTTGATTCAACACCCTGATGATAAACAAATGAAATTCAACGGATCACTGAGCAGAACAGAGTTGGAGAGAGCAGATATTGAACATAGTGACAAATTACTGTTCCTTCTCCAGCGCTGTTTCCATCATCAGGTTGTTGATGGCAGCTTTGTGCTCGTCCACCTGACTGTCCAGCTTCTTCTTCAGAGACTCCACGTACTGCATCTGCTGCATCACCTCAATCTGTGGAGCCTTCTGAGACTCGATCATTGCCGCTGAGGGGAAGAGGGAAGAGCAAACAATGACGTGACATTTCAGACATCAGGCTCAGGAGGCTGCATTCACCGTTTGCATCATGTAAGCAACAACATTGATCATAGAATCTTTTCTGCGACAGCATACACACGAGCTCTGTACATGTTTACTTCCCCTGTTCCCTTTGATTCCGGGCCTGAGAGCCGCTGTCACACAAACATGTCCCTATAGAAACTGGACTTGTTTTAGTTCCTTGACTATGTTTCACCCCTTCCAGCTTTCCCAAGACTTGAGGAAAACCTTTTTGAGATAACTGTAACCTGGGTGACTGCGAATCTTCAAAGATATGTCCCTTTAGTTGCTGATACCTGCTGTTGTCTATATAATATTAAAGAAATACCACACAAGTACATTTTGTGACTGTCTCACCCTGTATCATGCTTTGTGAGTGGAGTTTGCTGATGTGCTCCTGTAGACTCTGCATCTGCTGGGTCTGCTGGAGATTCAGGGCTTGCCTGTCCTGTTTAGCTTCCTGCCGCTGAGTCTCCAGTTGCTCTTTCAGCATGTCTATCTTCTTTTCTTTCATAGCCAAGGAGCTCTTCAGGTAGTCAGTGATGTCTTTCTTCTCCTTCTCCAGTGCACTGCACTGACAGGACAAATCACTTTTCTGTTCCTCTAGCTCATCACACTTAAGCTGAAATCTGTACAATAAAAAGTAACATAGGCAAAAAAAGTGTCTATCACTACCTTTAAATAACATTTAAAAACTCACTTGTACAAAAAGACTATCACACACGCACACATACACACTTGTCTAGCACCAAACCAAATCCTAGCATATTCTCTATTTTGACAAATTAGGCCTTATCAGGGTTCTTAGTTTGTAGTATCTCAGAATTTACAGAAATCAAATGGTAACTGCTGTACACCAAATTACCTAAATAGCACATTATGAGTAAATAAAACTCAAAAATCTAATAATATAGCTCCAGAATAAGTAGCACTTAGCTCAGGTCTGCATCAGTCGCAGTCAAGCTAACGTTAGCCTCAGATTGTACCCTCCTGGTTTAAATTATTCAGTTTACAGACGTTACTGTTAAAAAATATCTTTAACACAGCTACTACTGTGTTTTCTGAATAGTTTTCATATCCGTACAAACCTCTCTGACTATTTGGATAAATAGATCGATTTAAGCTACACAACACAGAAAAATGAAAACAGAAACGAAAGGGAAGCGGGTGCTAATAGCTAACAGCTAGCGCTAGCTGTTAGCTATTAGCACGTTCTTACCTCTCCAATTGTTCTTCCTTATACTGAATTTGCATCAAATACAAACTCTTCTTATTGTTGACAAAACCCACATTATCTGTCATGACTATATGTTTTCCTTCTTCCTAATTATTATTTAACGTTTTGGGGGTTTGCGGATTTTTAATTTTTCTGTTAGGAAATGTTTTAACTAGCTGTTGCTAGGAAATGCTGCGTTTAATGACAGCTTAAATATGTATTACTTTTCCAAAACTGTAAATATAATATAATAGTTTAATTATTTCTGCCGACATGTTTTACTTTTTACGTCCGTTTCATTAAATGTCAAAGAAAAGTACATTTACTCACCTTGCACTTTAGTCTTTTAGTTATATATCATGTATTTGATATATTTCATCCTCTCTAATTAGTTCTTTATTTGTCATTTGCACAAGTAGAAACAGAATGCCTGCCTGGTTCTATAACAGATACAGGACAAACATATACAAACTGTTCTAATCTAACAAGAAGTAAAACTGATAAAAGGAAACGTAATGTGGAAAAACTGACAGAGGGGTTATCTATAATATTACATCACAATGTTTTGTTTAAAAATGTTTCAACTAAAGCTGTGAGTGGAATCAAAGTAAATGTCCTTTAAGGAGATTCTCAGTCATTTGAGTTCTGGTTGGTTCTGGAAAGGTGTTTGTTGGACATGTTGCAATTTACTTATCACCAACAGAGGTCAGTGAACACACCTTCCCCGCCGGGCCTGGAAGTTCACTTCAGTCCATGTTGTGGTGAAATATTTTCTTGTTTACTGAGGAGAAGACTCAGATATTTGTGAGACAGATTCACCTCTACCTGGAATTCAGCCTGCTGCAGCTGCAGGAACACGGCAGCTGTGAGTGGCATAGAGAGACGCCACCTGGGTCAATGAATCAGACTAAACGTTTGGAACCAGATCCTGATTCCTACAGAAAATGTTCCACTACCATCTCTACTGTAACTCCAGCTCATTATCTCCATCCTGAAGC
Organism: Microctenopoma steveboyesi; assembly: GCA_032359275.1. Classification (NCBI taxonomy): domain Eukaryota; kingdom Metazoa; phylum Chordata; class Actinopteri; order Anabantiformes; family Anabantidae; genus Microctenopoma; species Microctenopoma steveboyesi. Next base: position 20,779,827 of record JAUMHF010000026.1, on the reverse strand, counting down.
TTCGTTGTCAAACTTAAAGCTTTAACTCCTGATGTCTCCTTTGTTCAGGCTTGTTCACTCATGGGACTGGGAATGCCAGCGTATGAACTGGTTGTCACTGATCACATCTGTGAGTCTGATCTGGAACTAGTTTCTGAGTGAATGACGTAAAGACACACGCACACTTGCATCATCGTGTTTGTTTTCTTAGATTTTAGAAAGGCGATGTGTTATGTCATCAATGAAACATCTGATTATTTAAATGTGCAACTGACTTGGCTCCAGCTCCAGGTCTGCTTACTGTCCTGGATCTTCTTGAAGTTTGTACACATGCTGCCGCAGTTGAAATTCTAATCCTGCTACTGAATCATCAACAGGTTCGTCTCCATGCAAACCAGTCTCCTAAAAATGATGTTGATGTTAGTGTGTGATGAAGATCACAAGATGTGGAAAAGCTACTAAGTTTCCTCATCTGTATCTTGTAGAAATGTAAGTTCTGGAAGAAAGCGTTTTCTGCATGCAGGGCCATTATCTTTGCAAATCCTTACAAGGACTATATTTTTCTACACGCTTGCTTCTATTCGTGGTTCAGCTCCTGCTATTTTATCTGCAATGCTCCAACTTCAAAGTCAACGCCAGTGGTCAAAACTCTTGCACACACGCAACATCACACCCAACTGCAGCAAACTGACGTAAACACAGAATGGGAAAACTCGTTATTTGACCGCGGAGGATGCTGAGGCACGACTTCTCTGAAGGAAAACCAAGATTAGCAGCAGCTCACTTTTCCGGCCCTGTTTTGATCTTTCCGCCTATTCGGTGGTTTTGTTGTGGCGAGGCCTGCACGGGGTCATCCAGGGTCACAGCAAGAGGAGAGAAGGGTGGGCTGACGCCGTCAAAACCCACTAACAACCCCCACTGTGCCCCCTAACCCACTCTAGGGTCATTTTTCATACATCTCCACCCGGCTAGTTGGAGGAGGGCAGCAGCTGGAGCCTGGCCGCTTCCACCCGTGTCTGGTTCCCATTAAATGGACACATGTGGCCTTTGTTTTTGAGAAGTGCGGCTGACACAAACCTACAACCAGCTGTATGAAAAATGGATTTCCAGGCAGCGAAATTAGGCTAAACTTTATTCACTTTAAACAGGAGGTATCGTAATGACAGGAAGCATAAGATTTGATTTAGGTCGTTCGTTAGGGACGGCGCGGAGAGTATCCCTGTGATCTGAGTCAGAGGCCAGATATGAATCTGAACCTATGTTAGACCTAAACATCAGAGTCTCACCGCCGCGAGTCGACTGTCTCTGTCCACGACTGAGATTCATACGCACAGTTCTGCGATAATGGCTCAGTGTTAAGCTCACGCACACATGGCGGTTCTTGGTCACATTAGCAGAGCCAGCAGTCGAACCGATGACCTTTTTTATGACGCGAACCAGTCAATGCTGTGATGTCGTTTCTGGAGGATCTGAAAGGATCTGGTTTTGTTTTTCTTTAGTCAGTAAATCCCAAAAAAAAGGTTTAAATCCTGGAGGTTTAAACCACGAGGTCCGTTTAGTATGTGTTCTGGTGCGTTTGATCGGATCGCATAATCTTAATCTGTGTTTTAAGAATCAGTAAGCTTTGGGTTCAGGCTGGCTGCGGAAATCTGAACCTAAAATATCCCAGAAGATGCTCAGTGATGGGGATCACTGCCATAATGAGTAAAAACGCAGGTAATATTCTGCAGACAAAGAGAAACATCGACATTACCCATGATGGAAATTCTGCTTCATGAAGCCAGACTGTAACATTTTCATATCAGCGCACATTTTTTCACCTCACCGAGTTTCACTAGACGTGAATTCTGCTGCTGCAGGAAACATGCAGTGACGTTCAAACCGTGAGACAAAATCATTTCACGAGTCGGGTTTTCACCAAGTCATCGTTAGTTAAACATGAGTTATTCCCATTACTGAAATATAAACAAGGATAAATTCAGTAGAGTAGATACAACGAACAAAGCCTAAGGTAGGTTCACACAGAACTTTTCATGTCCAAATGCTTCACATTTCCAATACAAACAGCAAAATAGTAATGACCAATAATCATTGAGAACAAGATAAAACAATAAAAGAAATAAGTGAAACACAGCAGCAAACAGGAAATGAAGAGTGTATATTAACAAAAAAGGAATATCTCAGAGTTTGTTGCAAAGCGACGGCTCCTTCGCGCCCACTAACGATCTCTGGGAAAGTCCAGACGCTTCCATTCTGTCAGGTTGCCAACATGCTTATCCAGCCTTTATGTTTTTTTCCCATCAGAAACTTGTGACGAGGGGTTCGCTGTGTGCTGCTGGAATAAACATCAACTGTCACACATGCAAATGTCTACAGAGACTTATCTCACCAGGAACCCACACTGTGCCTGTTCTTTACGGTTTCTGCATTTCTACACATCAAAGCTTCCATTCAAGCAAAAACTGGAGCAGCAGCTGCAGCTTCAGAATCTGATGGGAACCACAGAATCTTTTCATCTGAAGAGATCGGCTTGGTTTCACCTGAGGAGACGCTGAGGCCTCGCTCAGACGAAGGCCGGGGACCAAACTGCAGCTGTCAGATTGAGATAATTACGCTATAATGTCAGTAGGAATAATAATGTCCTACAGATGTTTTTTTGTTGTTCGGGTTGGGGTTAGGTACACGTGAAGAGTTTCACCCTGAAAATATAAGAAGCTGTGGAACCTTGGCAGTGGCTGATGTTTGCACGTTACACGAACCTCCAGCTCTTCTTCTTTTCCCCGCCCCAGTGTCACTCCGGCAGATTCCTGTAGATTTATAGGACCTGGCAACGACTTGAATCTTGATTCCGAGGCACATTTCTTCACTAATTGAGAGCTGCTGTCATGTGCTGGAACATCGCCACCTCTCGTAAAAATACTGAGGGGGGGAGTGCATTGGTACCATCTGTGGGGAACATGAGATAGCTTGTTTATATATAGTTCACGTGATGACAAAGGGGCAGTGTCGTGCAGGTTACACAGCAGCTTTAAATCTTCTAACGACAGACAATAAAGAGCTTGTGGAAAGTCCAGAGTGAATGAAATAACAGAGATCAGCATTCAAGCACAATAAAAATATATAGAGCACGATCAAAACACGCTGGAGCTCAGCTTCAGCTGCAAAACCTTCCTCCGATGCCAGCAGCAAAATGATCTCACTGGTGGAGTTAGACGCAGTTAGATGGTTGGTGTTTTCAGACAGTTGCTGCAGCAGCTACTGTCTCCGGGTTCATTAGTGACTTCGACATGCCTTTTTAATTTGACAACATAGATCATTAGGAACTTGTTTCTGGGCCCGAAAGGTGCACCCCTGCACCAATCGCGTATCATCATATATGGAATATATATCATCTATATTCCATATATGTGTCTTTAACCAAGACAAAAAGAGAAAACATGCAAGAAACTAAACCCGAGTAGCATTAAACAGCTTTAACAGAATCCAATATGCCTGTCTTAGGCATGGAGACAATCACAATAGCTCCCGCTGCAGGAATCCTTTCTTTAGGAGAGGGCACAAAATGAACCCCCTAAAAAGATGCTTGTCCCACAATGCAATTCTTTTGACAGTGAGGTTGTAGGACTGATGTTAGTGGTGTAGACTTTATGGATGTGACACTTTCCTAGTTGCACCGGATCTGGCAAACCTTCTAAGGTCCAGTCTGCTTTTCCACAGGCATTATCCTAACGCTGCGTGTCTCCTGACTTCCGGTTCTCTCGGCCCAGCCCGGTGAGGCTGAATCCTGCAGGGTGCGGGGACTGAACCCTAACCCTAACCCTGCAGTCACACATTGGAGCCCCCCCGCTGCACCGGGGACATTTGTTGATAGCTGTTAGATGGTGATGTATGTTTACTATCACAGCTGAACACAGATACACAACCCTTGATTATTCCTGCTGTTACATGTTATTGTGCAACTATTACCCAACGCAGCAGCAGCTCAAATAAGAGGGCGGACGACCAAATCTGCTGACATCTGACCGCTCTGAAGTCAGCTCTGGGTCCTAACTGGCTCCACATCTGCATGCACTAACATTAATTACAGTCTCCTGTCCAAAGATTAGTAGCGTCACTTTCTTATAGCGCTCAACAGAGCCGGTGTGGTGCAGAGCCTTCAACTCTTTGTCACTGCAGTCACATTTTATTAGAGGCCTTTTTCATGTCCAAGTAGCGTTTAGAAACCGGACGGCCGTCACGCGGGGAAGCACTGCTAAATTCTTTGCTGCTATGAGTGTGTGTAATTACAGAAGAGATCTCAAACTGACTCTGAGTTTGTCCTGCGTGGAGGGACGAAGGTGGGTCGGAAAGCTCCCGTGGATTAGGCATTTCATGTCCCAGCTGCAAAAATAAGTCAATCAACGTGTGTTTGTCCTTCATGGCGCCCCTTTGATTTCAGTTAGCATCCGAATTATTCCTCTTTTATCCCCGTTTAATGGAGTCATTAGCATTTGATCAAATATTTACTTTCATTTGGTTATTATGGAAAGTGCATTAAACCCAGCAGCTGGTGGTTATGTCCTAACAAATGAGAAGCAGGCTCCATTCAGGTGAAAAAAACCCAGCATGTGTTGTGTTGTTTGTTTAACGTGTGCAGAAACAAAGAGTGAAAATCTGGATAAATTAACATGAAAAACAAAGAGACACACAAGGCAAAAGGCACATGACGTCATCAGACGTCGGTTTGTGGGACACTCTTCTGATGGACCTGGATGATCTTCAGGAGGTCAGAACATGTGTCAGAGAGTGAACTCATCTGTTCTCCCTATAAAGCTGTTGTGTTGTTCGTGTCTGTGATGATTCACCTCAGTGTTTATTAAGTCTTCAGAAAGTTTTTTTAAAATCACCGGCAGAGAAGGAGTTAAGAGTCACATGGTGGCGGGTGGTATTATCAGCCCCGGGCTCCAAAAAAACGTGTATGTGGAGGAAAAAAACTGCGGCCAACAAAGAAATGAGCGTGTATTTAAAGCGAGGGCTCTGTGTGACTCGCGGCTCCGCGCAGCGCACTCACGCAACTCACGCAACGCGGGCGAGGATGCGGACTTCTCTGCTCATGTGCTGCTGCGTGTTCGCGCTGCACTGCTTCCCCAGCACGCTCTGTGCTCCAGCGCGGGGCTCCAGCACGCACAGGGTGAGTCCCGCTTCCTTTTCTCTGTTCGGGGCAGAATGAGTGGCTTTGCTTTGCACGGTGGGGACTTTCCTCCTTCCCCCCGAACACGCATTAATGTTCGGCTCACGGTGCTGCGCACAGCTCTGGAGCTCTGGATCGCATGGACACCTCCACAGCTTCTCCTGTGCATGCATGCAGCATGACAGGTCTGCTGCCCGGGGAGCTGGAGAACGGGGAAAACAGGCAGAAGGGCTGCAGAGTGCCCCTGTCTGTAGGGCAGGAAGTGGTAATAACAGGTCTGAAGGCATTTAGTCAACAACACCATAAAAGAGGAGGCTGCTCCATATGGAGCCGGCACCCAGGCGTCAGTGGTGCCTTTGTTCATCTCATGTCTAATGTTTAGGTCTTTTTATTAGTCACACACACAGAAAATGATGAAACTGTGTCATTTCCCTTAATTGGTTCTAGTGTCGTGCATTTGTGCTTTTACACTTTTCATCCACATTCCTCTTGTTTCTGCTCCCTCCTGCCCGATCACGTGACTGCTTCCTGGTGCAAAACCCTGAAACTGTGTTTGCTCAGAGAGGGCTGGTGTAGCGTGCGCGCTCCTTCCTAGGAATGTCCTGTTTACAGGTACACAGGGAAAGAAGCCATTTATCCAAACCATCGGGCTGCTCGCGTAAACAACCACAGGGAACAATAATCTCTGGCTTCACAGGGAAGAACTCTCAGATGGTTTCTGATTGTCACAAGTGATTTAAACTAATGTTTGTTCCTGGAGCATCAGAAACCTGGTGTTTGTGCCACGCGTTGGATTAAAGCAGCCTTAACGCTGGGCCTTCGGTTGATGAAGATTAAAAAGAGCAAATGCATGTTGTAATGTGTCCACTGTGGTTTGATTGGCCGGCTTGTGGAAGACCTCTGCGGGGCCGGACTGGGCCCAGCAGCGGTGCGGGCCCTGCCGTGGACGTGGCTCATGTTAGTTTAGGCTGTTTGTGCACAGGTCCATGTTCTTGAGTAGCGGTTCATCTGAGAGAACCTCAAACTGGACGGTTTGTTTATTCAAACTCTAAGATCAGCTGTGCTTTCATTAGTGCCTGACAGTCACCTCCTGTTCACTGGTGTGTGTCGGAACGTGGAGTGAGAATTCTCCTGCAGCTCCAGGTGGTCATTTGACTGGACCTCCACATGAAGCCAGAGCTGCTTCTGCTGCTTGTTGCTCAGCTCTGAATCTTTCATCTGAAACAGCCTGATCATCGGGATCAAACAATCCGTCAAACTGTGTGTGACAGAGAATAACAGCATTGAAAGGTTTCAGAGTTATAAATATCAAGAGAAAACGTAGTTTGATTAAAATACGTTTGGATCCCGTTTGGGCAGAGAAGTGCCGAGAAGGTCGCGATGCTCAGACGCTATGCAGACGTGAAGGTTTTAGGAGGCACCTGCTTCCTGATTAAGTCTCTCTCTGCGTAGTCACAACAAGAATTTTTGACTCTGTGTTCACTTACCAGGGGGGGTCAGGACCTCGACAGGAGGTCACGGGACAAATTAGAGAGGTCGCGGGGTGATTAGGAGGAAAACATTTCTCCGCTCTCAGCTCCGGGACGACGTTACCTCAGCAGGACTCCTGGAGCCCAAACAGTGCTTTACCACGTGTTTAACCAGGTTCATGCACCACCTGTGACAGCAGCGTTGTTATGTCTGTTGCGTCTCTACACCGGGAGGCTAATCTGTAGTTTTCTCATTTGGCTCCCTGTTGTTGACAAAGGTGTGTGAGAGCGCAGGCCTGGACAGGCCTCAGTGTCTGTGGCATTCAGAGCCGCCGGTTTCCCTTTCCCTGTCTGGAAACCTTCGCTTCACGTTTCTGCTTTGTCCTGTCATGTCGAGGTCTTCGGTTCAGACGATTGGTCATGGAGACCGTGAGAGCAGAGGTGACATCAGGGCCGAGCGCGGGTTCCCATCGAAGCAGATCTAGGTCACAGCTGCGCCAGGCTCGAGTGCCCGATTAGACACAACAGTGGAAGTCTTCACCACCAAAGAGAGAGGGGCAGCATCGGCCCTGCGCTCCTGCACTTCACTCAGGTCTTCACAGGCCAGGTTCAGTCAGGACTCACTCGGCGAGTTTGCATCACGATGTTACCGTGGGAATTTATTAGAGCGCACATCACAGAGTTTGAGGATGAAAGAAAGAGGAGCACGCCGAGAAGTTAGCAGGTATTCTATGAAGGAAAAGCAGAAAAAAAAGAATTAAGAACCATCGAATGAGCTCGATCACGTTTACCGTGTGACGCGAGGACTGACCCTGAAACCTCCACAGTTTGGTCCAGAGAGAGAGTTAAGCGGCCTGGTAGCTCAATGGTTTAAGCGTCAGACTCGAACCCCGTCTGACTCCTAATCTATCCACTACCAGGTGTGTCCCTGAGCCAGACACGCAGCGCTTTGGATAAAAGCAGAGTAAGTTAAAGTAGTTTGTGTGAGTTACAGAACAACACTTCTCCTGACACACACAAACCTCCCAGTGAAGGAAAACATGGAACGGATGAACAGACCTTCCACGAGCTACCATCTCATTCGCTCTCTGACCATTCCTCCGCTCAGACACGTGTTGTTATTAACCGTGAAATCACGCCTCAGTCATCTCGGAGCCAGAAAGACAGAAGATCTGCGAGTGTACGGTCTCAGCGGAGGAAGTTTGCGTTTGCTGCAGGAGAGATAAGAAGTTGAAACCCGCATGGTTTGTATCACCTTCCACTGTCGGGCTTTCTGATGTTGGGGTGATATTTTGAATCACACCCCTCCTGCTGTAACCAGGCCTTTGTCCTTGGGTTGAAACTTTATCCGTCTCCTGCAGTAAACAGTCACTCACGACGTGTCAGACGCTGAAGTTTCTGCTCGTTCGAACCCTTTATCACCTGCAGCTTCCTCGGTTTACTCTGGCGTGTTCAGTGACTTTCTGGAGGAATTTCTGGATCAACTTCCTTAATTTCCTCTCTGATGAACCCACTCACCCTCACCGCTCGACGTCTGCAGCAGTTACGGATTTATTACGGCTCTTATTCAGAACACATGTTGTTCAGTGCAAAGCTTTCTGCTCTATTGATGCTCGTGCGAGCAGACAAATTGGTCTCTGTGGAATCTAACAATGATTGTCGAATTTCTTTCAAATTTTATTCATATAATATTAAATTTCAAAAGAATAATCAAATGTTTAATCTGAGCAAATGCATCTCTCTAATCTGTAATCGATGAATGAGTGGGTGCTGCCAACGAGGCAGCGCTGGAAGAGCGTTTTCCAGCTCACCGGTTTATTAGCAGCAAATCAGATCAGCATGTCACCCACTTTTCTGAGCACCAGCTTCAGCTCTGATGAGGTCGCTTCATGAAACCGTCTCGATGTGGAGTGTTGGGTTGTTACTAAGATGGTTAGGGTTAGATAGATTGTCTCTGATTCCTCTTAAGCGTAGTTATGAACCAGTAAAAGCAGGTTAAGTGTTGCTTCAGTTAATCCAAGTGCAGATGTAGTGGGGTCAACGAGCCCTCACACCGTACCTACACCTAAGGCCGATCACGTAGCTGGCCTTCGTCGCCATGGAAACAGCCATAAACCTACAGACTGTGGAAGCGTCTCGGTGTCTCCGGGTTCCCTGCAGGTCGCGGTGATGCTCCTCTGACGCTCTGTGCACAGACATGTTCCTCCGTGCGCTCTGAATACCACTGTCAGATCCCCCACGCCGCTCTTCATGCATCTTCATCTTCGTCATCGCAGTAACCAGAAGCTGGATGTGTCCGTACTTGTGCCTCCACCAAAACAAACTTTGCATATTCCCACAGGCTGTTGGGAGAGTTTCATTTCTCTCCGCTGACTTTGTGCAGCCTCAGCAGAACGTGGCAGACGAATCGTCCTGAGGTGTTTTTCTTTCTCTCCATTGTTCTGTCTGAACTGTAGATGTGATGAAGCTGCTCACGTTAGGACGCAGATAGAAGCGCACGCCCTGATGTTTCTCAGTCTGTGTCAGAGGCAGTGAAAACGTTGAGCTAGTGTTCCTGTTTGACTTTAACCTTGAACTCTGGCGCACGTTTAGCTTCGGGTTAAGGCAGCAGGTCAAACAATCCATCTGACACAAGCAGAACGTTCAACCACTCTGTCTTTTTCAGTGAAGTTTTATGACCCTGAAAGCCAACACTCCCTGTAACTCTGAGAGGGATTCGGTGTTCAGGGACGAAGGTTGGACGGTGATTGATTGGATGGATGATCCCACACCAACAGTCACTGACGGTTTCCTTTAATCACGTGAAACAATCTCTCTGTGCGGTGTAAAGAATCACGTCTTCATCAGTAAATCCACTGATTCCCGTGAACTCTAGTGAGGACGCGGAGCCACTGCCCTCGGGGCAGCTACAGGCCTGTTTAAGCTCTGGTAGTTTTCTGAGAATGCAAACAAACACAGGCAGAGTTCCTTCAGCTTTTGGGCCGACACACGTCAGGTTGTTTATCTGAGCGTCCCCTGCAGCGGTGTGGAGACGCTGCACAAAGGAGCTGAACAAGGAGCAGGCTCCGCTCAGAGACAGAAACGCTGCTCCCTGAACACCGTTAAGTGCTTTGTGCTGCTGCGACCTCCTGTAAACACAGTGTGTTCGTGTTTGTTCTGGGATCCATCAGTCACTGTGTTTCTGCAATCCGGAGCACATTCCACGAATCCTGCTGGGTTCGGTTCCCCATAACCTACTAACAACGATACGCTGAGAGTCCTGCAGAGCCGGAGGCCAACAGGACCCTCACCCTGTACACTTTACAACTGAAGGCTAAAGTCTGCACTTTAGGAATGAAGGAAAGGTGTTTTTCTAAAAATAAACTTCCTGGACTGTAAAATGTTTGCAGCCGGGTTGAATTTTTATAAATGGGACACTTGGGTTAAGAACGCCTTAAGAAAGGAGGTCACAGACTGCTTTTTGTTCTGAAGAAATGACCATAAACACGCGGCATACTCCTTTACCCCAGGTCCTGGTAGATGTTTTTCATGCACATTTTAAAACAGGCCTTTAGTGGGATCCTCCCATCGTGCCATTAACTCGTCAACATCACCACACAGAATCGGGTCAAACATCCGAATCGCGTTGGTCTCATGTGGGTGGGGGGTGTGGGGGGTGATGCTGTAGGATGTGGTGATAAAGGTCATTTTGTTCATGTCTACACAATACGTCGATAGCGTCTTTTCCCACAGGTTTTTCTAGGCAGCGGAAAAGGAGGCGCACGTAAGCGAACTAACTAGGAGCTGCGGTTTGGTTTAGAGGCCGAGGCCTGAGTCAGATGAGCACAAGACATCGCCTCTCTAATTTGCTTCCGTGGAAATGAGAAGAGCCATTTCCTCTCGTCCTGGCAGGGGGTGGGTGGTAACGATAACGGGACGTCCTGGGACTGCATCGCTCTCTGATTATGTGTGTGATAGGTCAGTTTCCCCGAAGCGATGCTGATTCATATCCAGCTGACACACACGTTGACTGTTTAGCTTTAGCACGTCCCCGCCAGCGTCTGTCAATGTGAAACCAGGTTATTGCAGTAAAGAAGGTAAAGTTTGATTTGGTTTGTGGTGGAGTTCATGAGTGCCGTGTTGTCCCAGGTCTTCGAAAAGAAGAGAGGAAAGACTTCTCACACTGACCTGGCGACCCGACCTCGCTGTGGCGTACCGGACTACCCCGCCCAGACGGATGGACTCTGGCAGAGGCAGCACCGCCACAGACGCTTCGTCCTGTATGGAGGACGTATGGACAAGACGGACCTGACCTACAGGTACAGAGCTGGGGACACAAACATGCTCGCTCTGACCATCCCACCTTGGTCCTCGACACACACACACACACACACACACACACACACACACACACACACACACACACACACACACACAGTTGGATGGACTCACACCAACTAAACCTGAGAACAAACCTGCTCCTGAGCAGATCGGGCCTCAGATGCTGACACAGCATGAGGACCAATACGAATGAGAAGCTTCTACAGCTGAGTGAGCACCACCTCAGTTTGAACGGACTTCAGCAGCAGTGAAGGTCCACCCGCAGATATGTGGCCTCTGATAGATCGGTCTGAACACACACATGCCTCCACACCAACGGTTGCGCCACTGCAGGTTTAACCTGCGCGTGTTCGTTGTTTGCCGACAGGTTCTGGTGGATTCTAGTCTCACTGGATGATGGATGGGAGGTCCTACGCAGCACTACATTATGTCTCCAAATCAGGTTTCTGAAAAAGGGTGCTGGTTTGCTTTCATCTAAGATCTTGGCACCGCTGAGTGTCTGGCAGTCGTCTGCTGCCGCGCTGTCTGCGTCTCCCGGGGACCCGTTGGCGGTAACAGTATATTAACAGGCAGAGACAGGCGGAGGAGGAGGCGGAGTGCTGTTAATAGCAGCACTGGCCACAGACTTAATAAGAATCTGCTGGGTGAGTCCAACAAAGCGCTCACACTGACAGAGCGCTGTGGTTAACCAACCTGCAAACCATGACCTGAGCAAAGCCACGAAGAGGACAGGTCTGTTTTCAGTCTTGGTCTTGATCTGGGTCTCGGTTTAGGTGGTCTTGACTACAACATTAAAAGTCTCTTTTACTATGATGAGAGAATATTTAAAAATGGGTACCACTTTGCTCTGCTTTACTTTACTTTACTTGGCAGACGCTTTTATCCAAAGCTGTGTGTCTGGCTCAGGGACACCTGGTAGGGGATGACTAGGAGTCAGACAGGGTTTCAAACCTGCGACCTTCTGCATCCCAGTCTGACCCTGCCCCATTGAGCTACCAGGCCACAGACCACTTTCATAATGGACAGCGCCACAGTCAAAAACAATGTAAAAGTATAGACATTTTTAACAGCTCTTGATATTTGTGACATTGACAACACACAACATGTGTTTTAAATCAGAGCAGTCGTAAACCCGGAGGTGCTGCAGAGGTAGAAGAAGAACGGCTGAGTACGTGGGTTCATCAGAAAAGGAAGTGATAGAAGTTCACAGACCAAACATCACAGACTGAACAGATGAAATAAGGGTCTGAGGGAATTTACATTCAATCCATAAACGCAACCTGCAGGTGACGCTGGGAACGGTTCCAACAGGAAACGCAGCTTGGCGACGTGGGTTTGATTAAAAAAGTATTTCATTCTTATCTACCGGGTGTTTGAGCAGCACCTGATAAGCTCCAGAAACTTGTGAACTTTGCACTGAGGAAAGTCCCGTCGCGATAAAACCCCGTGCAGGTACAGTCGTAGACATTGGTCAGAACTTTTAATACGGCGGTTCTGGTCCATCCCTCGGCCAAACTAAAGCCATTTATTAATCAATCCAACAGAAACTTCACCAATAAAACACGTGCTCTGTATGAATGTGTGAGAAATCTAAATGTTTTACTGCAGACTGATTCACCTCTAACTTTACCAGAAATCTAGTCTGTTAGGGTCCGTCGGGGTCCGTCGGGGTCCGTCGGGGTCTGTTGGGGTCCGTCGGGGTCCGTCGGGGTCCAGTTCTGCGTTCCTTACACTTGGTGGAGGAAAATGAGGGAACGTGATGCACAGCTTTGTGAGGGCTCAGATGTCAGACTGGATGGAGGTCCGTGAGGCCGGCGGCCCGCTCTGCTGCTACACTGTTCATCCTGTGTGTGTTTGTCTCCCCACAGGATCGTCCGCTTCCCCTGGCAGATGGGTGAGGAAAAGGTTCGCCGCGTCTTTCGGGAGGCGCTGAAAATCTGGAGCGACGTCACGCCGCTCACCTTCACGGAGATCCACAGCGGGAAAGCTGACATCCGCATCGACTTCACGAGGTGGGGGGGGGGGGGAAGACATGTTAAAAAGTGATGGGGTCAGAACTCTCCACCTGTTGTGTTCAACGACCTCTCAGGTTTCGGGAGCTCAAACTGACAAGGTTTCAGCTTGGGTATAAATCTACTTGTGAAGTTCAAGCAGAACGTTGATACATTAAACTTAATGTATAATAATCATCATCATCCGGTTTTAGTATCAGTTCACTCCGTCGGATGTCAGAACACAGACGTCTGTCTTTTCCTTCTTTGCTGAACATCTGTGTGTTCACCAGACGTCATCTCAGGAGAGTCCAGCTCCCACAGTAACGAGGTAGTTGGAGCAAGACGGAACAAGCAGATCACAAACTAGTGTTTTATGGGGAAATGTGTCCCCATTTTCTGTCATGTGTCTTCCTGCGACTGCTTCTTGTTTTCCCCCTTTTTGACTGAATCGTCCCAGCAGCGTCTGTCCCACGCAGCACGACTAAGCCTCACAGACTGCCCCAACCACGATGGGAATATGTCTTCGAGGAAGAATAAAACGGTGCGTGAGGAGGACGAGGAGCTGAGGAAGTCCTCCAAACGATTCCGTCCTTTCACGTGTTAGCTGGTTTACAGACGAAACGTTTGGTTGTGTTTAAGACGAGATGGTGAATTATGGTGAGTTATTATGAATCAGGTTCGCTCTGTGGTTAGAGGAAACTCCACATGTGCGCTGATGCTCTTTAACTCGTCTGCTCCTGCAGGCTTTGACTCACAGTTGTTGAATCAGCTGTGTTGCTGAGGTTAAACTGGATCACGCTTTAATGCTTCAGGCTTCCTTTCGTGCTCATCGACTGTTTGATTTACCCACCTGTAGGTACTGGCACGGAGACAACCTTCCCTTCGACGGCCCAGGTGGCATTCTCGCTCACGCCTTCTTCCCAAAAACACACCGACAAGGCGACGTGCACTTTGACTACGATGAGTCATGGACGCTCGGAAACCACATGGGTGAGTGAGGCGCCCAGAGGGGAGAGAAAAACCTCCACCTGATCGGGAAGCATCACGTGTTATATTAGACGAGGAGAGGTAGAGGAAGATGGTGATTAACGAGCATCTTCACCTAATACAGGCGAATGACGGGGCCACAGGAAGGGCCTCAGGTTGTATGTTGTAAACTGGTCTAAGGACAGATGCTCAGCATTAGGACATCTGTGGTGCCCTTTCACTGGCGTCCCGCTGCGTTCAGGATACAGAAAAAATTCCCTCAGGTTTCAGCTTAGGTATAAATCTACTTGTGACTCACAGTCAACAATCAGGACCTGACACTGACCGAGGCAGCAAAATCCCCTCGGTCTGAAAACAATAACCTCAGGTTACTTTCAAGCAGCATCTGAGTGGAGTGTGGTTTTGCATTCTCTGAGGTTTGTCTAACCCCCCCGGCAGGCACAGACCTCCTCCAGGTTGCAGCCCACGAGTTCGGGCATGTACTGGGCCTGCAGCACTCCCGCACGCCGGGAGCCATCATGTCCGCCTACTACTCCTTCTCCTACCCGCTGAGGCTGAGCAACGATGACAAGCGAGGAATCCAGTACCTGTACGGAGCCAACAGGCAAATCCTGCCCACGCCTCCACCCCCGCCCCCGCCTCCGCCTCCATCCAACCCAGAGACCAATGAGATCGTTCCTCATGTGAGTGCAGCCATTAAAGAATCACCCTCAAACAAACAGGTTTATTTTTAGAAGGCAGTACCGTTTCTTGCGCCATGCGGACTATGCAGAGACACAGGGCCCCGCGGCCACTAGGGGCCCCCAAGCTACTGCTTATTATTATTAGAATTTTTTTTTTTTTAATCATTTCTGGGTGACTTCATTGCCAATCTTTCCTACATCATCAGTGAAAGAAAGAAATGAAAGAAACAGGGGATGCAATCTTGTTTAAATCTTGAATCATGTTTTTGATTTCAGGTTTGAGAGCCTACTATGATGCATTGCAACAGATAATTAAAGGGTTTAAATTTGTTATATCGATTCAAAACAGGGCCCCCAAGATAATCTTGCACAGGGCCCCCACAGACCCAGAAACGGCCCTGGTTGCAGTAGGATCTGACGTTTCCAGCTCAGCTAGGAGGGTCGTAAATGTGTGACGTGCAGAGATGCAGTATGAGTGTGAAATAGGCCTGAGCGCCATACTTTCTGTGCAGCGCTTTGCATCCAACACATCAGTTCCTCCTAAGGATGTTAATGCTACAAAACACCTCACAAATATTTAGTTTAGTTTAAAGCATCAGAGACAGAGCATCACGGACAAACAGACAAAACCAGTTCAGATTTAAGGGATTTCTGTGGCTGAATTTATCCTTCATACAAATCATCCTTTAGAGCCATGAAGGTTTTTATAGCACGCGAAGACTGGGGGATTTTTCTGTAGTAAAACCTGTAACAGAGACGTTTCCACTTCACACCAGGTCTTCAGCTGGAAGCTATGAAGCTGCTTTCTTCTGGGATCAGAATCCAGACTTTATATTCATATGACTCCTCACCCCGCAGCATTAAAAACAACCTGTCTCATTCCCAGCCTGACGCCTGCCACACCGACTTTGATGCCGTGTCTATGATCCGGGGGGAGCTGTTCTTCTTTAAGTCAGGCTACGTTTGGCGGATCAGGGATGGCCATCTGGAGAGCGGTTATCCAGCGCTGGCATCCCGTCACTGGAAGGGGATTCCCGACAATATTGACGCCGCCTTTGAAGACAAGTCTGGGAATATTTGGTTCTTTCAAGGTCGGTAGCGGAGACGTTATAGCTGCTGTTTTTGTGGTTTATGGTTCCATGAGAACGTAGGATAATTATGCAGATGTGCACAAAGTTCCCTATCCTTTGAGGCAAGTAAAAAAATGTTAATGAACATAGAACGTGGCTGAGCTTGTCCTCATCAATGCTGCCAAATATTCTGCAGAATTTAAAATTCTATTTGTGAGTCAGAGCTGACTTAGCAGCAGGTAAACCTATCTGGTGCGGATTGACTGCCAGGGCAGGTTGAAACAGCTTTTACAGTCGCCAATAGTTCTTCCCTGAAAAAACTAAACGGGTAGAAGTCAGCTGTTTGCTCAAAAGCACTTCTAACCCCTGACCTTTGGGTGTGAAGGAAAATTATTGGTAACCATGATGTCAACATTGTGGGCAGGTGAGAAGTACTGGGTGTTCGACGCCGAGATGAAGATCAGGGGGCCAGAGTCCATTAGGAGTCTGGGTCTGTCTGTGTCCAGCATCCAGGCAGCGCTGCGCTGGGGCCACGACCCCAACTACAACACCTACTTCTTCAAGGCAGGCAGCTACTGGAGGTTCAGCCCCCACGAGAACCTCGTAGAGTCCGTCTACCCGCGCAGCATGCGTGACTGGAGCGGCATCCCCGGCGACGTAGACGCTGCATTCCGGGACATCTACGGTACGTCCAAAGGTCCAGTGTTATTACAGCATGAATAATGTCTGCACATTCATTCATTTCTATGTGTTCTGTATGCTTCTTATTTATTTAATTTCATAAAAATGTCTGAAGAGTTATGCAAACGTTGGCAGAGCAGGAAGAGCGAAGCAGAGCAGGAAGAGCGAAGCAGAGCAGAGAGAGTGAAGCAGAGCAGGAGGAGTGAAGCAGAGCAGGAAGAGAGGGAAGCAGAGCAGGAAGAGTGATGCAGAGGAGGAGCAGAGCAATGAGAGGAAGAGCGAAGCAGAGCAGAGAGAGCGAAGCAGAGCAGGAAGAGAGCAAAGCAGAGCAGTGAGAGGAAGAGCGAAGCAGAGCAGGAAGAGTGATGCAGAGGAGGAGCAGAGCAATGAGAGGAAGAGCGAAGCAGAGCAGAGAGAGCGAAGCAGAGCAGGAAGAGAGCAAAGCAGAGCAGTGAGAGGAAGAGCGAAGCAGAGCAGGAAGAGTGAAGCAGAGCAGAGAGACAAGGGGCGAAGCAGTGAGTTGCATATTGTAGCTTCAGGTATTGACTTAGAATCCAAGGTTCTACGAGCCACAATTACAAGATGCTGAATTTTCTTACAATCACCATTTTATAACTCCACAAATCAACACGGTCTGGAACGAGTCCAGTTTATTACCTTCGACACATATTTCCATATGTATTTATCTTCCAGGCTACGCTCACTTCATCCGAGGACGACAGTACTGGAAGTTCGACCCTGTTAACATGAACTCGTTGGAGGGCTACCCCCGCTACATCGGCGTGGATTTTTTGGGCTGTAGAAACGTGAGTTTTTAACGTTGGACAATCACATTAACTGTTTTGTTTTTTTATAAATGAAGAGGAGCTTCGGGACCAAACTGTTCATTATGTGGATTCGAGGAGACGAGACGATCTCCTTCAAACCTGTTTCTGCTTTACTCCATTTACTCAGATAACTTACCTTTTCCTCAGGAAAACCCAGACGTGGCACCTCCTGCGCAGCTACGCTCACATTTATTTTGAGATGTGGGCCCGGTGTTAGTGATGCGGGATACATGTGAATTACACCGTTCTCACCTCCTTTGTCTGAGCCTGGCTCACAGACAGAACCAGTTCTGGCTCGTCTTACTCTATGTGCCGCATGTTCTACATTTATTCTTTGTTTTTTCATCACATGTCTGAAGAGTGTCGTCAAACTTAAAGCTGGAGATTTACGCGTTAGCTAACTAGTGCTAACTTTTATGCTAACGCTGTCGAACTGAAACGTGGAGCCAAACATGCAGTTGGGTTTCTTGACTCACATCGATGATAAATCTGAACATAAAAACAGTTTTTAACTAAAATCTGAATTCAGCAATCGGGAAACCACATGGAGAAAATTATCTTTGCTCGCCATTTAAATCTGCTCCAAACTGTTCTGATGCAATAAGTGACGTTCAACACGCTCCTTCATCTACTGCCCTGTTTTCAATGCTTCATTTAAAGCTTTTCATATCCCCAGAAAGCACACAAACTAATGCACAAAAAGACAAACAAGCACGCACAAGAGAAAAAACAGAACAGAAAAACACTACAAGCACGAGCTGCCAGACAACAACAAAAATATACAGACTCCATATTGGATCAATGTCAGAAAAAGCACCAAGTGAGCGGCATCAATGAGTACGTTTTAAACTAGAAACAACGTGCTGACATATCTATAGAGGGATGTTAGAAGGGGAACCTTTGCGAACTTGTCCAGTCTGATCTTTGCATTTTTTCCAATTGTATGAGCAGCAGCAGGTCCTTGATCCAATGTGTAAAGCAAGGAGGGGTAGTAGGGTTAGTTTCTTAGCCTCCTCCGCTCTGGAGAGCCAGTCAAAGACCAAAGACCAAAAGTTGTTTAGTGTGGGACAAAACCAGAAATGGTGTTTCTAGCGTCCCTTCAGCAGAGCCACAGAGTGGTGACACAGATGATGACAGTCAGGCTTTTTATTAGTGCAGCCGATGCATCACTTTGAACTAAATCAACCTGTAACGTGTGTGAATCAGGCAGTGAGCGGAGACTTTGGGAACTTTATGGGCCAACCTAATCTGACTCGGTATTCTCAAAGAGTTATTCAGAATAGAATTTGGATTTGGGCCACCACCCCTGGTAGGTTTGTGTAAGTGGCCCTTAGATATTCTGTGTGATTTATAACCCCACACAAACAGTAAGATGATAGAATCGAGCTCCTTGAAAAAAGACGCATTTAAATATGGAGGTCGATTTTGAAAGAGGTTCAGGAACCGAGGCAGACACAGCATCTAAATAAATGTACCCGTCCCACCACAGATAAAGGGAGGGTTCTCCAGAATTCAGCATTTCTTCCAACCTTTAAACTGCTTCTGTGAAATTTAACACGCTTTACAATATCTTTGTTCAGATTATAGGTCTCACCACTCAGGTTTCTATGCTCAAACTGAAAATGCAAATAAAGCAGGAGGAATGAATTGCACTAAAAACTAATTTATGACCCTGACTGGCAAAAAAGCCTCAAATAAACCAGAGGTTTGTTCAGAACGGAGAAGGGGTTCGGATGTCGCTCTTCTAACTTTGTGGAGCTCCTCACTTGTTGGTAACTCACTCACCAGCCGTGTGGAGCTCTGCTGCATGAAAAGCTCCAGGGTCCCATCTAGAGTCACAGTGTCCCGCTGTGAAGTGGTTGCTTCTCTGTGACGTGGTGCTCTGCTCAGGTTCATACGCTCAGGGAGGACGGCTGCGGCGAGGATGAGCGGTTCTCAGCGTGGGCGCTCCTAAGAAACACGACCTTTGATTCTACTTTAGCTTTTTCAGACGGTCTTGTGGAATCACTAGATGAAGCTAGGGTTTCACAGCAACGTAACGGCAGAGCTGGGAGGAGACCGTCTACATTTACGAGTGTACCTTTGACATACCTGGAACCTTTTCTATCAGTTTATCTGCAACTGCTGATAAATGGTTCGTCCATGAAATGAGAGCAAGTAGTAAATTTTTAAAGGTTGAGTTCACCTGCTTTTATCACTTTTCTAGCGTGAACATTGAGAGACACACTTTTCTTTGAGAATTGACATTTTCAGGAGTTGTATCATAATCAAATATCAGAAAAAACTAATATTTTGAACTATGTGTGTGAAGTAATTCAAACCATCTCGAGCCAGTTCAGCAGTAACATGCAGCTCACGCTGATGCGTTAGGGCGATGATGTGTCACAGGAGACATGTTCCTGCAGACCTAAAGCACGATTTGCTGAGAGAGCGCGTGTCAGGACGCCTGCGCTGAGACCCGCTGCTCCAGGTCAGCTGACATTTCCTGGGCGCAGACTCAGCACAGACACAGTCGTGTTTTTCAGTGCAGGACACTGACGAGTCAGTTTTCTTCGCTCAGACTTTCTTTACCGTTGATGTTGCTGAATCATTTCTACGACTCATATCAAGTATTACTCCGTGAACTCTGCTTTGAAAACATATTTATACACTGATTTCCTTGTACATACGTGTCTTTGATTGTTCTGTGCTACTTGTAGCTTGTACTCTGAACATTGAATTTTAAGAACTGCATATGGTTTTCTTTTAAATAAATCCATAACCTTTTTTAACAAACGTCTGGAGAGATTACAGAGTTTAAAAAGTTTCTTTCGTATGCGACACACGACACGTCTGAATCTAAAGAGTCTGGCTGTTTAATAACCTTTAAAAATGTATTTACACCGTAGAATATGAATGTGTATTAGCTCTCTTTGGACATTTGATCCCAGTGATATGATCCTAAATCTTTTAAAAGGAGGTAAACACGTTAAAATAATCTCTGCATTTCATTCATCTGCCTGTGAAGTGATGCATTGTGGTAAACGTTGACAGAGTGCCTGGAAAACATGGTGTTAATTGGTGAATGCATGTGATTGGCTGGTGCAGTTGGGTGGGCGGGGCCTATGCTACTCATTCAGAGGGCTGTTGACAGTGAGACAGCAGCAGCAGCGATGGCTCTGAGCTTCACTCAGGAGTATTTCCAGATCCCCGTGGTGACCCGAGCTTACACGACTGCCTGCGTCCTCACCACTGCTGCCGTGGTAAGAAGCAAACTACCAACTCAGTGATCGTGCTGATGGAGGCCTAGACTAAAAGCTTTGAATTACAGTAACAACCTTTCTAACTTTATTTCTTATGAACTGAAATTCTAAAATCTAACCAACTTCTCTCGGCACTGATGCAGCTTCTTTAAAACGATGTGTTTTCACTGCTGCTGATGTTTATGTTGATTTATTGGAGGGTAAAGAACCAAATGTCTGTTACCTAGAGACATGACATGGAATAAGAACAACTCTGAATGATTCTGTAAGAAGAGTCAGTTCAACAATGGTTTATTGACACCTCGGCTCCCTTTATTCGATGAGTCAGCTGAAGAGTAAACAACAACAGCCACGGAAGGTTTAGTTGAAGTGAAAGCGTTTGAAACGGGTGAAAAATTTCCTGTTGTGATAAAATCAGATGAGTTTCAAAGAAGAAAGTGACGCGTGTCGTCTGTCATGGTTATTGATCGATTGTTTTCAGCAACTGGAGGTCATCACCCCCTTCCAGCTCTACTTCAATCCAGACCTCATCATCCAAAAATACCAGGTAAACTGATCAGTACTTCTCATGTCCACATGACACACGGTCAGATGCTGATGTCTGCTCATCTCTTCCTCTCAGATATGGCGCCTGATAACCAGCTTCCTCTTCTTCGGTTCTCTTGGATTCAGTTTTGTGTTCAACATCGTCTTTCTGTATCTTTAAAGGCCAGTTGTATAAAACACGTGTACGTCCTGACCTTTGTAGCGTGGAAGTCCTTAACTGAAGCAAGTTGCAGATACTGTTGGATGCTGGAGGAAGGCTCCTTCCGGGGAAGAACAGCAGACTTTGTCTTCATGTTCCTGTTTGGTGGAGCTGTGATCACCGTATCCTTTTTTAAGTCGTGCCGTTCTGCTTCAGGACAGGTAGCAGCAGTTAGCTGCTGTGTGCTCACACATCATTAGGAAACGGGACACAGTGCTCCTCCTGAAGCACTAGAAGGTCTGCTGGTTAAAAACCATGCAGTGCCAGGGTGTCCACGTTCCAGGACCATCCCTCGGGCTTGTTGTAAAGTGTAACTCTGCAGGTTTATGGGTTGTTCTGGGAAAGTCTGAAGATAAGTTCTCAGGTGAAATGAACGGGTTCAGCATCTGTGTCCGTCCAGTATTATCGTTTAATATACAAAACAGAAAAACAAAGATGGTCTGTCTGAATCCTGCTAAAACTAAAAATGAAACCACTCAATCAACGAGCTTCCAAATCCCGTGTAGGACACATGTTCCACTG
Source organism: Microctenopoma steveboyesi (assembly GCA_032359275.1). Classification (NCBI taxonomy): domain Eukaryota; kingdom Metazoa; phylum Chordata; class Actinopteri; order Anabantiformes; family Anabantidae; genus Microctenopoma; species Microctenopoma steveboyesi. Next base: position 20,758,138 of record JAUMHF010000026.1, on the reverse strand, counting down.
TGAAGCTGTCATTCAGCAGGTGTTGTATTTAACCTGACGCCCTGCAGCTGTTCGGGCTGTTCGCCAACATCTTCTTCCTGGGTCAGGCCTTCATCATCATGCTGGTGTACGTGTGGAGTAGAAGACACCCCCTCCTACGCATGAACTTCTTCGGACTCCTGAACTTCCAGGCCCCGTTTCTGCCCTGGATGCTCATGGGATTCTCCCTGCTGCTCGGAAACTCCATCGTGGTCGACCTCCTAGGTATAAAACATTTAAGTGGTTTCAAACGTTCCCGACATCTTGGTCCTTCAAACCAGATGATGAGTTCCCCTCTCCCCCAGGTATCAGTGTTGGTCACATGTACTACTTCCTAGAAGACGTGTTTCCAAACCGTCCGGGAGGAAGGAAGCTGCTGATGACCCCGGAACTTCTGTGAGAACAAAAACACAGCACATGCACAAAGTAAATGTTGTAGTATGTTTCTCAGTGTGACGGGGGCCGTTCCTCCCGCTGCAGGCGAGTCTTGTTTGACCGACTGGACAACCCGGAGTATCGTCCTGTCCAGGAGGAGCAGCAGGGTGAAGACCCGCCACACAACTAACACCAAGACGATGAGGTGGCAGCAACGCAGGCCGATGTGGATTCACACAGAGACGGTTCAGATGCAGGAGGACTAAAGTCAGCAACACTAGAGTTTCAGTTGTTTTTGTTTGAGCACCAAGAATTCACGCGGATTTGGGAAGGTCCAGCACGTTCACACAACAAATGTGCAAAAAGGGTAGAAACGAGGAAGACGGCTGGAAAATAGTCCGAGGGAAGAGGATTAGATGCTTCTGTTAGTAACACGTGGAGCTGCCTGACATGATATGTATTACAAAGGGACAGGTGGTGTGTGAAGGTTTGGACATCAGCAGGCGTCAGGTTGTTTCCTGAGGTAGTTCATGGTGCTCAAAGCAGAGTTTCCACTTTTATCATTAAGTGATTCACAAAACGTCTGTGTGCGCTGAAAGCAGCAGGAGTCAGGACTGACCCACAGACACACACGCTGCCTGAAACCCTCCAGCCCTGCTCTGCACACGCTGCACTTTTACCCGCTGCCTTTGTGGGTTAAACTCTATGGAAACTGCTTAGAACATCAACACGCCGACAACAAAACACGCTTCGTCATCCACTGCACTGATGCTCAATGTCAGTCAGAGCTGGAGTTGGGCGAGTTTTAGTTTTCTCCTCAGAACAGAAAATAAAATAAGTAAAATGAGCAGTTCTGCTCATACCTGTTCAAACTAAGTACAGTCATTAAGAAATGGTGAAAGATTTCTTCCTGATGAGGACCAGACGTTCATCATCCAACCGCTGAAACATTCAGCCATCTGTGCACAGAAAGTGTGACCGAGCAGCAGCAGACATGTTCATTTACTTCAGTTCTGTTCAGGTTCATCACATTTGTTCAGTCGTCTGAAGCAGTGAACATATCGTACAAAGGGTGCAACACAAAAAAACAGGAGCAGCTATGTGAGTTCATACTGTCACATCCCGTCAAATATGAATGATTGAAGTTCATGGAAAAATATCGTTCTGCAGCTGATTTCATTGATCTGTTAAAAGAGACAAACTAACTTTATTCCGTCAGTTTTTAAATGACTACAAAAACTAACCAAGCAAATCAGGTTTTCACTTTTTATTTTGTAAGAATTATTAAAATGTACAAAAAGACAACAAATACAACAGAACAATATATTATCTGAGACGGGGTGTGTCCCCCTCCCCCCTCTGTTAAAGACAGTCAGTGGTCAGATTGACAGCAGCTTCTCAACTCTGGGGGGTGTAAGGGAAACAGCGGGGGGGCTTTGCCAAACAGAACATATTGATAATAAAACGGAGACTGTGAACGGCGGGCCGAGGACCCGATCGAGCAGAAGACACATCCGGCCCGCGACGGGAGAAAATCTTCGTTGCCGATGTTGGAAACCGGGATATCGTCATACGTCAGTCAGACGCTCACCGTCCCTGCAGGGGGGGTGTCGATGCTGATCCGATTACCACGCAGGTGCCGTGTTTGCCAGTCGCCTCATTCGCCTGTGGAGCAAACAGTGTGTTTCATATGATCACTGACCAGTTAATGTAAAAAAAAGTATAGTTTTTGTAAAACTAAGAACAGGGAACTAAAAGTGTTCTACAGCGAGGTGCAGACAGTGTAAAGAGTTTAAACCTCCAATAACATATTCTGTGTTAGATGTGTAACATTTATTCTTTATTTTGGCATTTATTAGTATTGGAAATTAATAATATTTAGTTTTTTTTTGTGAGGACAACCAGAAAAATAATTTTAATAAACATAAATAATCATAAAAGATTTAACGGCCAACTTTGGACTTGCCAAGAGAAATTAATGAATTTAACAGAGACGGGTGTTAAAACCATTTTAAAAAGGTGCATCCTAAAGGAATTCCTGCCTTAACTATCTTCTCTTTTCAGGACAGTTCAGTTCAGCCTCTAGTCAACCTGAAACCACTCACCTTGTGTTTCTGTCCTGGTCTCTGATCTTCTTCTCCATCTCTGCGTCCGTCAGTGTCTCCAGCAGGGGGCACCACTGGTCAGCATCGCCTGTGTTTCTAATGGCTATCTCCACTGTGGGCAGGGGGTTCTCACTGCATGAAAACAAATAAACAAGTTTTATGTCACTCCATCAGTCCCTCCTGATGTGGCTGAAAGTTCCTGTAGCTGAGATTTTCCTCCACGTGAACCAGATCCCACATGAAACGGGTTTGACTCCCGATAACATTCTAACTTCCCAGCTTCATAAAAAAAATATTTCACGACAAGCTATGACAGACAGGACCGAGGTAGCGGGGGGTTAGTTACACTTAACATGTTTTGGTATTCATTCATTGTTTTCTAGTTCTAAATAGAAGTCGCACAATAAGCAAGACAAAAAGTCGGAGGGTCGTAAATAAGAGAAGCAGGGTCTCAGGGGTCTGTCGTCTCAAAGTTCATTCAGGGACAGAAAAACAACTGTTAACAGATTCATTTTATTAAGCTTCTTAGCAGCTGGGTCTCAAGCAGCAAACTTTTTAAATAAGCAGGAGAAGAAACAGATATTTCTCCACTGTGATAAAGATCAGCACCACTGCCAGGGTTTGGAAATATTTTGTAACTTGACATCTTGGGAAACTTGTCGGCCACATTTCACCCAAATACACATCAGAGCAGCAGTAAACACCAAACATGAGACTGGTTCAACTTTAGTCCAAATGTAATGAAACACGGCAAAGAGTTTTTGCGCCACCAGCTGTTTATCCCAGTGTAGTTTTAGCAGGAGATAAAAACATCTGTTCATCAACTTACTTTTGCTGATTCTAATTTGAATAGAAATGATTCACTGATTGTGTCTCATCAACCAATGTCTGGTGGTTGACACTGGACTTGTCCACATGGGACACGTCATCTTGTGTCGACGTGAGACACCCAAGATAAAAAAGTAAAAGTAAACATACTTTCAACTGGACATTTTGTGCTGTGATTGCAGCGCGGTACCTGAAGGCGTACGTCCTCTGGTGCCAGCTCAGCTGACCGCGGATGCTGTAGGCAATGGTGGTGACGAACTCCCCGCCCAGGCCAAGTTCAGAGCACAGTTTCAGGGCAAACTTCTCCGGAGAGTTCTCCCTCTCTGACATGTCCCACTCAAATTGGTCCACCAGAGAAATGTTTCCAACATGGATGTTCAACTGGAACACAAAAAGCATTTTATAACCAAAAGAAAAACTGGAGCTAACCCATCAGTCTGGGGCACAGGGTTTACTGAGCGTGATGAGAGGTGAGAGTAGAGCTTCACACCTTAATAATGACCCTCTGGTCCGTCTGGTCCTCCAGGATACTGTCTGTGGGATACGACTCGATCTGCTGTCGGATGGCAGAGGCGATAGCAGGGACAAAGGCGAGTGGGTTAAGGTCCAGGTCGTCACAAAGGATCTCAGCGAACATCTCTGGCGTCATCAGCTTCTCTGAGAAATCAAAAAGCAGAAGAAATGTACTGTGCATGTTCTCTTCAGCGCCTTTAAATCTTTGTTGTGATACCATGCTGTTCTGAACTGAGCAGAGTTGTTGGGGGTGTTGTACCGTTCATGTTCCAGGTGAAAGCGTCTCTGAGCTTCTGTCCCTCAATCTCCATGTCCAGACGAATTGGGACCAGCACTTCAGACTGGGTGGCATTTTCATGGATCACTGCAGGATCGTGGTCATCAAAGCTGCAAAAGACAAACACGGAGCAACAACTTACTGAGAGCGATTCACATCGCAGAACATCACTGCTGAGATAAAAACAGAGAGTGATACTAATGATGTCGTAAAATATGTACTTGTTGCTCACCAAAGAGGAAAGGTTCTCTTCTTGTCACGTCCGAGTCGGCTGCGGTTGATGGTGGTGGAGCAGGGCACCGCGTCCAGGTGGTGAGAACTGTTGGGCAGTGTGGGAACCCACTGACTGTTCCTCTTCGCCTTTTGTTCCCTGGTGACAGAGCAAGACATACAGATAAGTGAAAAATCACAAAACTACTTATAAATGTAGTAATAAATGCAGAAAATGCACAATCTCACAAGGTTACATTCTACTAAGATTAGAAAGATGGATGATGGAGCCAGTAACTATTACAGGATCATCTCTGATTTTCAAACTAGCCACCGTTTCTACAGATGAGCAGCAGGTGTACCTGAGGTAGGCAGGTGGTTCAGTGCTGATGGAGACAGCTTTGTACTTCTCATCATTTCCTTCAAGGATCTCCTCAACTTCCGAAGCCTTCAGCAGAGTCACACTGGTGGCAAGCTGAGTGTAACCGTGATCTGAATCACAGCAACACAAAAAGGGTCAAATCAGCACAGAAGCAGAGTGACAACAACAGAATCAGCAAAAAAACATTTAGGTTTACTTTAAAGTTGTATAGAACACTTCACTGACCATGTGATGACTCCACAATTTTCTTCCGTTCCTCCACTGACGCTAGTTTCCTCCATAGTGATGGATATCTTTTATACAGGGAGCCTCTGAACATACGGAGGTAGTTTCCCACCTGAAAACAGAAACAAACAGATTTAAGAAAAATAAAGACAATAATAGTTTTTACTTATATTATATATTCCATTTAATTAGTTGCCCTCTGTTTTCTGCTCATGACGAAGTTTTTATTTATTTATATATTTTTTATATTATGTATTTTGGAGTTTAAGTGAGCAAGTCGCAGACGAATAACTAAAAAAACGTCATTATAATGACCACGCATTAATTATATTTAATCATTTCAACAATTCTATGTGATTTTAATACAATGTTTATTATCTAAAGCTACACAACGCCGAATAAATCTAAACCCTACAGTTAGTCTATAAAATACAAAGCACTCTAATGCAGAGAATTAATCAACGTGAAATTTATAAGAATAGTAAAATTTATACATTAGTAAAGTAAAGTTTTGCCAAACGCTGGAAAATCACTAATGCCTAGCTAACTAGCTAATCCTTAGCTAGCTCGGTCGAACGGAAAAGGGGTCACCCTCTGAAAACGGACGAATGCTTTTAGGCTTACGTTTACTTCGTCTCATTGGCATATGGACTATGTGTTTTATTGCTTTATTCTACCACTCCAGCTCTAAATATCCCAAAAAATAAAACATAACAGAAATGAATGTGTCTTCGTTGCCTGCGTTGTCTTTGCACTCTACTAGCATCGTTAGCTAAATAGCTAGATACTTAACTGCTAGCGGACGAGCTGCCAGCGTAAACGATACATTTCTACCAGAAACGTAAATGATTAACGTTACCGTTTGTTAATAAAATAAAAGACTAACCTCCGACCCGATCATATAAAAGTCCCCATCCTCTTCCAGTTGAAATTTGACCGGTTTTTGTCCAAACGTCTTGCTAAGCGCCATACTGAAATGAAATAACAAAGCCCTATGATAAGGCGCAGGCGCGTAATGTCGCAGGGAGATGACGTATGCCTAACGCTCAATGATTATCATTGCTCTGCAAAACACAACATTAATCTATAAATCTGTCTTTGTTTTATGAAATACCCATTTTGTTCCATTATTTTTGTCTTTTCTCGTAAACTGTGTAAATGCTGAAAATCGCTTAGGCGATCTTGTGACATATATGTGCGACTTGTATGTGTGTGTTGAAATAAGAATGAAACCGATTAAATGAGTGTTGTAAACAACTTATGTGATTTAAAATAAATTGTTGGTATACATGATTTTCCCAACAGAGAAGATAATAAAAAAACTTTATCCCAAGAATTTGTTTAGATACATAAAATATTATATTATACACTGGGATTGGACCAAGAAAATCTTTTTTTTCATTTTAGCTTTTTGAGCTATGTCCAGTATAATGTATCACATCCAATAAACAAAAGCAACAATGAGAAGAAAAGAGTTTTTACTTTTAGAAACTTAATGTTTATTCATATATACATGAATATATTAATCTCTAACCAAGAAAGGAGAGAATGTACAATGCAAAACAAAATCTCTATATACAAATCAATAAATAAACAAAAAGACAGAATTGAAGATGGTTTTGTTTTGTACATAGTTTTTGTGTTCTTGGGAAAAGTAAAACAAAACTGCAGTTAGAAAAAGTTCTAAAAACCTTTGTTAAAAAAGGAAAATGGCACCGAGCACAGTTCAGGGGATCGAAGCCAAATGCTAAATCATAAAAAAAGGGGAGGGGGGACAAAACAAAAAAACACACACCACACCAACTGGTTTCAAGGTTTTACTTTTTCTTGTAAACACAGTCTTTCTCTTTTTTTATGTTCAACTCGCACAGAATCAGTTCAAATCACAAAAGGTACGTCATGTTAACACGGGCTACGACGACACACAGTCCGACATCAACCTCATCAGCACAGAAACGCTCGCAGGGGGAAAGAAAATGCATTTAAATTTCCACTCAAGTGCACAACGTTCGTGCTCTGACTACGAGCACAACCAACGGAGTGATGGAGCTGCTGCAGAAACAGTCAGTTCTGTTCTTTTCATGGGTTTTACTGACAGTAAGGAAAATATAGAATAATTTCAGTTTTATCCTTTAAGAATCTGTAAATCAGCAACAAACCAGCTGTTGTTGTTGGCTAAAGGCTGCAGGAGTGAAGTAGGAGAGACATAACACTTTCTTTTTTCCACACCGTGGTGCGTTTAAGGTCCTGTTAAGAGGAAATGTGAACTTAAACACAGAATTGAAATATTAAAAGAAAAATGTTTCGACATTGTTCTAAGCTGTATTAATCAATGTACATGTTTGTGTCACTGCTGTTAAAGTTTGACCGTCGTGTGGAAGGAAAACTACAGATTTCGATGGCACGGATGACCCATATTTTTGAGTATTTACAAATGCGGCAGCAGTTTGACATGAAAACATGAAATACAGGAGGATAAAGGTGATTTCATTTGCAGCTCCTGACAAATTGCTAAAAGGTTCTTGGGCGACAGACGAAGTCTCCACAGGAAAATGCAACCTTTTCTCTTTCCTTGTTAGTTTTTGGCACATGTAGGATCGAGCCTGCCGCCCTCGCTGCTCGCCAACAACATGAGCGAAGGGTGGATGTTCACTACGACACCAGTAAAAGAAGATGACGTGTTTTTGTTTTTTTAAGTTCACAGTGCTCATCATGACGCTGATCAACAGGCAGAGAGGGCAGAGTGAAAAGGGTCAGAGGTCACAGTGTTCAACACGCCACAGTGTTACAAACAACATCCAACAACCTCCTGCTGCTCGTCACCATATTGCTTTAGCTTTAAATCTAGCGCGCCTCATTCATTTGATCGTTAGGAGTTAATGCAGGTGGACTTAACAAAAAATGGCAATGAGTGATATGAACAACTCGTCAGGAAAGATCCAACCTCGGATATTCCATCATTAAGTGTTTCTGGATTATAAAGTGTGGCGTTTCTCCACAAATAAAAGTGTATTAAACAAACGTTAGCATGTCAGGCTAGCTAGCTTCAAAGCTACAGGAGGTTTCGCTTCGTTTGAGTCACACAATAAATTATTGTCAATTAAAAATTTTTTTCTAAAAGTGGACAAGTGGTTTGACAACTGTCCAGTGTGCAAACTTTTAATAATCATGAATCAATCGTTTGGTTGGCGATGCTATGATACAGGGTTTAATTTTAACCACCACTTTATAAATGTTCGACAGGGGTCTCAGCTGGCAGTGAATTCATGGCTCCGACGTTAAATTAATTCACAAACCACAATTAGTGACAGAAACAAGAAGCTGCTTTCGCTTGACATGAAGCAATATCTACAGTAAATCTGCCCGTATTAGCACTAGAAATATGACGTGTGGCGTGTGTTTGTGCTGGAGGAGGAACAACTGCAGAATCCAGAAAAGAAGCCCTTTAAAGATGACGCTTTGTAGCTGTGGTGATGAGAACCTGACGTCACCTTGATCTATGGGAGGAAAAAAAAGAAAAAAGGACCCGAACGTGGAAACGTTCTGCTGTAGACAGTGATGCTCGGTTGGACTTTTCCCTTAAAGAACCGTTTGTTCCCAGCTACACTTTCCCCAGATTCCTGGTTTAAGAAGCGTTTCTCATTTCTGTGTGTTGTCTGAAAATCAAACAAGTCTCCTTTGTCTAAATCTACGGTGAGTTAGAGCCGAGAGAACAGAGACTCTGCCTGTCGTCACCGGCACATGAACCACAAACGTCCGGCAGGACAAACGAGCGGGACGCAGACGTTCAGACAGTGGATATGAAAGAGGAGCCGCCATGTTGGGAGAGCTACACCACAGCCCATCATGTCCCGGGTTAAACGAGAATATCAGTTTCTGAATATGGTTCTGAGGCCCAGAAACAAACCTTGTCCATTTTGTTGCTTATTTTATATGGTTAATAATTATATTTATTTATTTTATTAATGTTTTTATTCTCCACTGCACTAAAACACCCCAGGGTAATAATATTAATAAGAAATAATGAATCTGAATGGTAGCTGAGACTCAAAACATTTAGTCTTTTAGTGTTTTATATATAAAGAAATCGCATGTATATAGTGTAGTGGTGTATGGAATCCCAGTGATGCCAACATGTTTGTAAGATTTGCAAATTATAAAGAAATATATTAATGTGATATTTTCCTACTTTTTAAAATGGTGCTATTTTCAGCATTACTGCATCTGACCTGTGGGATGTATATATATTGTTTTCTTTAAAGTAATTTCAATGAATGTAATATTTGGAGATTCATTTTTTTACCAAGTAAAAAAGTCCCTCATTATTTCAGCTCTAACTTGTTTTTTTTTAAACAAACATTTCAGTGCCTCTCTTAGTGTGGGGGACGTGTGATGGTTCTTCCAACACGGCGTCTGCAGCACGGTGACGTGCAGCTGTTTCCATCTCTTCAGTAAGACAGAGAGCGGCACCGTGCTGAAGCAGGACGATGTAAGATGCACAAAAAAATGTAGAAAGGAAAATGAAAAAAAAGGGTTGACATTGAGATGAGTCTATTAACAAAATCTCATGATCCATTTTAACGCACTGCACAGTTGGTGTTAGTTGATATATACACACTTGTTTGTTTCCAAAGAACATCCTTCATGATGTAGTAGTTACGATTCATTGATAAAAAAGAAAACGGTGGCATGTGATTTATGGCTGTGGCCACTGGGCTGGATTTTGACACCACGTCTCCATTCCAGACCACCTGACCTTTTTGTTTTTGTTCAGTCTGTTTGTAACATGGCAGCTCTCACAAGTTAAACGAGTTCACATCTTTTCACGCCACTGGTCCCAACGTCCGGGGGAGACGCTCAGCGCTGCAGTCCCAGAAACACGAGGAACACGACGACCGGGAATCGGGAACCCTGTGGCCGGACTGTGCGGGCAACACAGAACAAAAGTTCCCTGAAAAATAGAAACACATTCGAGCACCCAGCTGGTTTAAAGACGTCTGTGTTCTCTTGCTGCGGTGTCGCGCTGTTCTGTTATGTACACTCCGTGCCAGGAGGGGGCGCGTGTGAGCACTGAAGAGGAAAATAAACTCGTAAAGGCTGCAGAGAGATAAAAGAAGGTGCAAAAATGCTCCCATGAGCAAAAAGGCTTGAACAGAAATCTGTTAGAGCTGATCGGAGGACGTTAGTGAGTGAACAGATGTAAACAAAAAGTAATCAGGACCAGGAAGTGAAACGGGTCTACCATGACCAGTCACGTTGCAGCTGTGTGTGGTGTCCCTCCCTTCCGTAAATGAAAAAAGCTTCTACACAAGCTTTTCCTGCCACTAGCTCAGGCTTTGAAAGTCCTCAGAGGGTCCTGATAACGCGGCAGCTGTTATTAAGTGCTAAAGTGCTCCTCGGCTTCCCGCTAATGCGCAGAAAGGCTGTTGGGTCGCTTCCCCTCTGGCATCTCTGTCTGAACCAAAACTCGGATGCTTCAGGTCTCCAACTGACCTGGACAAAAAAAAGGTTCTTCGGAGGAGCGGAGACCACAGAGAGGTTTGAGGGGGTGTAGTGGAGCCAGGAAGTGGTGCGCTTTCGCCTCAAAAGATCCCTTTAGCAATTTTCAGTCCCTTCTGTTTCATGCGAGGCAGCGTCGAGCTGGCCACGGCCTTGGCCCGCACCGGCCGCGCCGTGCCGCGCTTCTTCAGGACAAAGTCGTAGTTGGCAGTGGAGTTCATGGCGTAGAAGACGTTGGCGTTGTCGGGGATCCGCAGCTCTACAGAAAGAAGAGCAAAAATGAACCGGAGGATTATTTTATGACCACATGCTGAGACACGTCACTATGGAGTGTGGAAAGGGACACAATATAATAAATGTAATAAGAATTTAAATAGCTGTTTAGCTATTACAGATGCTCTATGGGGAGATGCAGACCAGACCAATGTCTGACTAGAAAATCATGTTAGACCCGCTCACTGAGTGTGATGGGTAAAGTGAAAAAAAATAAATAAATAAATATTTATTTATATATATATACACACACACACACATTTATTTCTTGCTGTGCATCAACACAGACTGATAAATAAACAGACAGTGGCAAAACCTTTTTTTTTAAATATGTAATAAATGACGTGTGAAATAATTCTAATATTGTGTCCTTTTCCACACTCCGTACATCACACTCAGAATCAGTGGGATGTTTGGTCGTATGTATGGAGATGAAACCTGTAGCAAAATCAAGCACAACGAACAGACACACATCCTGTGTGAAAAAATAAATTTATCAATGATAAGAAAAGTTTCACCTTTGTCCTCAGAGATTTTCTGCATCAGCTCGTACTCCTCCGTCTTCTCTCGCTCTAGGTTGTGTTTGATCATGGCCTTCCTGATGACCGCTGGAGTCTTGTCTTGACTCGTCACCTGAAACACCAGACGGGAACTTGCTGGTTACATTCAAACGTCGGCTGCACTGAAAACCAAAGTTTCGCTGTCTGAAATGTGTCTTCATGTTCCTAGAGCGTGTCCTGACTCCAGTGAATCTACAGTATACACGTGTTTAATACCACCAGCTCCTTCGTGTCCTCACCAGGATGCTCTTGTACATGTTGCCGTTCTCCACGTCCAGGCTGACCCTGATGATGCAGCAGTCGTCGACCTGCTGGTTGTACAGCGGCAGCGACAGGGTCGAGTAGTTCGACACCGCCGACACCGAGCGCTTGTGTGAGCGGGAGGCAGACAGCGGGGTGGAGCAGGAGACGGAGGAGGAGGAGGCGCTGCTGGAGCCCGAGGCTGAACCGGAGCTGGAGCCCATCCCGGAGGTGTCCAGAGAAGACAGAGACGTGCACTCCCAGAACTGAACGGGACATCGTGAGAGCAAAGTGAGACCAACTTACCAGACACGCTGAAGGACAAATATGGTTGTTAATGAACAAACCGTGGACGTTGAATCTGCTGGCGGAGCTTCTCTCCCCAGAGCAGAGACGGTGAGTTTCACTGACGGAGTGGACGTCTGGAGGAGAAGAAGAAACAAAAAAGGTTAGCATCCGACTGTTCACACCGTCAGTGTCTTAGAGTTCTTTGCTGCGTCTCTGTGCCTTTCGTTCGTGTCCCTCCGGAGAATCGGACAGGAAGCTGGCGTTCACGTCCTCCAGGTCGGAACCGCTGGAGCTGACGGAGGTGACGCTGAGAGCATCGCCGCTGTCCCCCCCACCTCCCTGGTACGGTCTGTAGTGCGAGTGGTCAAAGGACTTGGAATGAGAACCTGAAGCGCCGCTGGACCCGGCCTCGGTCAGCTGTCGGCTGGACATGAAACGATAACGTTAATCAGCTGTGTGATCTAACGTTCGCCTCCATCTCGCTCAGCTTCCACCGTCACTTACTCGCTCCAGCGCTTCATGATTCCTCCGTTCTTCTTGGCTCTCAGCGTGTTGCTGGCCGACTCCGACAGTGGCTCAATCTCACAGGACAGATTGTAGCTGCAGGAACAGGAGGACGACAATGTTACTTTCAATTCAAGTCGAGGGAAAGACAGGACAGACAGCCTTGGTGTCCGCGGCCATCCTGCCAATTCAGTGCACAGAAATCCTGCAGCAGACGCGTCAGTAAACTCAACACAGGCTGCTGACCTCTCGGCCTCGCTGAGTTTCTCCACGCCTGCGAACCACTCTCTGAAGTGGCTGTCCTGAGTGAAGCTGTAGTTGTTGGAGGCCAGCTGGAGCAGTTTAATCTGAGCGATCACCTCGAACTCCTGCAGGCACAGGGAGGAGCGAAACAGTCAGTGACAGCCACAGAAACGTTTCCGTGACCTCTGCGATGCTCGTTTTAGGGTCCACCGCTTACCTTCCGTCTCTTCTCGAAGTTGATCAGCCCACCCTGAAAAGAAGATTAGAGGCGTCAACATGTCGGTCAGACAGAGCTCAGAAGTGTCCGCTCAGGCTGCACTGCACTGACCTCAGTGTAATCTTTCATGGCAGTGTCCATCATCACCAGGTCCGTCAGGAAGGTCCCCAGGTAGGGAATGGTCCCCTGCATCACTCCCTGTTCACAGAGCGACAATCAGGGTCTGACCAGTAACACGCATCACTGAACATTTAACCACACAGTAAACCGTCTCTAGGCTTCTGTGGGTGTCATCACTGTATTCACCACTAGGTGGCGCTGTCAGGGCTTTAAAACACAGCTGTTTTTGTGGACTCACCAGGTCTCTCTGCTGTTGGTGTCTCCTCTGAGCCCGTTTGGGGTTGATTTCCAAAGTTGCAAACTTGGAAGTTCCCTCCTAAAGAACAGCGACGTCACGTTAAATACACTCTTCAACTCTTCATCTGTGTAAAAACCTCATCGAGATAGAAGGAAACAAACTTCCTGGAAAGTTTCCTAAATACTAGCTGGAATGTTTAATGAATATTTTCTCACTTACATCATTTGATAGTTTTTCTTACTCTCTCTGTAGCCACTAATATGTTGTGTAACTCTTAAAAGAAAGTTGCTGTGAGACACGAACGCCACTAAAAAGAACATCCTCAGTTATTAGAAGATTAAATACATGAACATGGATGTGAAGATATTTTCTTCTTCAAAACATTTGCTTCTTTCTTCAGCAGCTTCAGAGGAAAACTGGGAGAAGCTCCACCTCCTGGCGTTCACAGTCACATTCCTCAGTGATGTAATGCTCAGAGGTATTCTGCAGCCGCCTGTAACTCGAGCCCAGTGAACGCAGCCTGGCCCGAAGAGATACTGCGCCAATCAGGCGACGCCCGGAGCTTTTCTTTCACCGAGGCGTCGGATCGGAGCCGTTATCTGCAGCACACCTGCCAAAGGTTGCCTCCCTTTGACGTCAGCAGGGATTCCCCCAGAGGAAGCCCAGGGTGCTCACTCACTACTGCGTCAGCAAAGGCCATAAATGGGCGAGAACGCAGGGACGACTCACAGGTGCTGTCACCACCTCTGATGTCTGTGTTTGTTCCATGAAAAGACTAAAGCTAGCAGTGGTCCTGTCCTGTCCGTTACTGTGATATCGTCTTTCACTGCAAGCACATTAATAATAACCATACTTTACATCTACACCCACAGCGACGTGAGGATCTGGGTGAAGCAAACGCAGGGAAAGGTTTGCTGACAGTGTGCACACAGGTGTCCAGGAAGCTACCACCAAATTCCTTTTACACACGCAAACACTGAAAAACACGACGGCTTCGAAGCAGATTAATTCGTTTTCAGAGAAGGTAAAAAAAGTGTCTGCGTGTTCAGATTGGACTGAATCGTGTCGGTTGTGCGCGTTGTTCTTTCTCGTCTTTGCGCTGAAACGTCTCTTATATCAAAGCTTTGCTGTTGTCGCGTCTCTCCGTGTCAGCTCCCGCCGACCTCTCACCACGTGTGTCAGCGGGACAGTCTGACAGTCTGTCGGCGGCGCGGAGCCCGCCCAGGTCATCAGGAGAAACACTGCATGCAAACATGGTACGAGGTGTTCTGCCCTGCAGGATGTTTCTCTGCATGTCCCCATGCAGCTGTTAGGCAGATGTGAGGAAGCCCACCAGCAGATCAAACATCCTGCTGCCATCTTTCCCCCTCACCTTTATCTTCAGCTTTTTGTTTCCTGGAACTGATTTCACCCACAGGTGTTTCTGCTCAGGGTCGTAACAGTCAACGCGAGGACCAGCGAGTCTTTTTCTCTACACATTGAAATCCGTCTGCAACGAGCAGCCATTACATAGACATTAAAATGAATTTAAAACCTGCTGAGACGCTCTGACCCACCTTCACTAGCAGCTCTCGGCTGAGGGAGTAGTTGTTGTCATCGGAGAAGATCTCGGACAGCTCTCGGAAAGTGCGGAAACTTTCCCTGTGGATTGATGCAGAGGTCAGAGAAAATCCTTGAGCACATTTTTATTTCCTCACGAGGAGACGGAAAACCTACCGAGCCACCTCCTCCCATGTTCTCTTTAGGCGGTGGATGGCGTTGCACTGCAGGGCGGAGAGGATGGCTCGCAGCGAGGAGAAGTTCTTCAGGATGCGACACTCCTGAACACAACCAGAGCGACGACCCGTTCAGGAAAAGACACAAGCGTTTGGATTCCTGACACACAGAGAGACACAGACGGAACCGCTCACCCGCGCCACGTCTATCCACCGCTCCAGCAGCCGCGCTCGCTGGTTGGGCTTCAGGGTGGGGTTGCTCAGGCAGGTGGTGATGACGCAGTTGGTGACGGAGTTGAACTGCGCCACTGTGGCTCTGATGGTGGGAGCCAGGTGCTCCTTCCCCTTCTTGTCCCGCTGAGACCAGATCCCTCCCAGGCAGTGGTAGGGCACCACCTTCTTAAAGAGGTCCTGAGGAGAAACAGCAGCACTTTACTTTCAGAACCCGGCCAGTAGTTTCAAACCAGACAAAACCCAGGCTCGTTAGGAATAAAGGTCTGCAACGGTTGGAGATAAAACTCCACCGGCTGCATTTGATTGATTTCTATCTTTTTCCCTTTTGTTGCATCGATGTTGACCAATTCATCTCCCATGAGTCCCATTGTTTTTGGATCTTACTGGGCCAAGAAAAGTTTGTTCAGTAAAAAGATGTGTGTTCGTAGACGTTTTACAGACTAATGATTAAATGTGCAGTAGGTTTATCATTATACATATTATTACGTTTGTAACTCTAATAGATAATTAGTTGTTTCTGCAAACCTCAGCTGTGCAGATATTTAGATACTTTAGATTTTGTTTTGAGTGAATGACGAATCGTAGATAAACTCTCACCGCGTCCATGAGCGTGAACTGCTCCGCCACCATGATGGGGTCAAACGACAGGAAACTAAAGGCAGGAAGCTCGTCTTCAAAGCCGCTCTCTTCCTGCGTGGCGAAGGGGCAGCCGATGTGTTCCCCTGAGGAGTTAAAAACAGATTCTTCACAGCGCCGCCTGAGGCCCAGTTTAACCTCCACCCGTCCCTGCTCTTCTCCTGCTTCGCTGTCTCATCCTGCCTGTGACCTTTTCATCATCACCCGTACAACCATCCCGTTCCTACAACACGTGCACCAGCATTGTGTCTACGCTCTGGCCTAATCTAGCCCCTGCTCTGTGGTCCCTCTCCTGTCCTGCCTTCATACCATCAGGATCAGGCTCACACTGCTGTCGGCGGTGGAAGTGGGCCAGCAGGTTGCGGGCGCGGCGCTCCAGGTCCGAGCCGGGGAAGTGCACGTGCAGGTAGGACAGCAGCTGGTGCAGACAATCGTAGTTCGGAGGAGTCCAGAAGTCCTCAGAGTACTGGTCGAGCCAAGCGCCCAGGATGGATGAGACAGTGCTGCAGCAGGCACAGCAGAAAAAAGGCTTGTGACACAACTTCTCCGTGATGCTTTTAGCAAATAAGAATTCTGAGGACGAGGCCAGTAACCAGGCGGGGCGGGGGGGTCGGCACACTTACTTTCTGAGCTCCGTGCAGTCGTCCTGGGAGAACCTGTGCGCTGTGGCTGGAGGCACGTTCGGGAGCCTGGCATACCTGAAACAAAGCATTCGTTACCACGTGGAAACAAACGTCTTCATGTTGGAGGTGAAGTGGGACAGCGCCGCCCGTCTCCGTACCTGTTGAGCAGCAGGTCCAGCACCTGCCTGGTGGTGGCGAAGGAGCGGTAGGTACAGAGGAAGATGGTGACGTAGGTGGAGTCTTTCCCCCGGAACGCAGACACCATGTACTCCACCAGCCTCTCCAGCGTGCCGGCCTTGATGGTTCGCACCTTGCAGGTCTCGTAGAGGCTCAGGGCCGAGTCCGTATCCACGCCCAGCCACCGCTGCCCCTTACTGGCCGACTGGTAAAGCTGCATCTTCCTCAGCGTGATGGTGAAGATGGCGTCCTCCTCGGCCTCCTCGCCGATCTCCTGCGTCGAGCTCTGTGGAGAGGAGGGGGCAGAGCTGTGAGACTAAGTATAGGCCTCGCTGTGCTGCTGAGAACAGGCGGTTGGAAGAAGCTCTTAAAATATCTGCTCGGAGCAGATTAGAAGAAGCGACCACAGAGACGCGATGCCACCGTCACCACGTGGAACGGGGAGTTAAAAACACGCAGCATGTCATTTTGGGATCAAACCCTTTAATTATGACCATCTGTGTGACCTGGCGCTCCGTCGCTCTGACTCATACGCTGTGCATTGTGTGTGTGTGTGTGTGTGTGTGTGTGCGTGCGCACAAACAAACAACAATAGCTTGTTACTAAACAGAGCTTACTGGATAACTGCCACTTCAATACAAGCTGCAGCCTGTATACACCCAACAGGGAATTAACACAAGCCACTTGCTGCCTGAATGCGGCCTCTGTGGACGGCCGCGTGTCGTGGATTTCTCCTGAACGTGAAAAACAAACGTGCTGCAGGTGGTGACAGAGATAGTTTCTCTCCTCATCGCAGGAAGCTCGACAGAAACACAGACTCGCCGTGTTACATAACAGGAACTAATCTTCCAAAACTACACTGAGAAAAACCAGCTGGTCACTAAACAGGGGCGGTTCTAGGATTTTTCTGGGTAAGGGGCCGTCAAGGGGCCACAATATTCATAAAGAGGCCAAGTATATGTCCAACAACATAAAAAACTTACATGGTAAAAGCACAGTAACAGTTGTACTGTACAAAGACAACCACTGTTTTGTGATTTATTTTAACCTTTTTTACTTCTTCTTCTGTAAGATTTATTGACGCATGACTTTCCTATTCGCCTCATTAGCACCACCAGTGTTTGGGTTTGGAATTGCATCCATCTAACCGCACTAGGACAAAAAGACTGACAGGAGAGGGGCACCTCAGGGGGCCAATCAGATTTCAGCTGGGGCCAGTGCCCCTGTGGCCCCGCCCCTAGAGCCGCCACTGATAGTGAAACAACAGCTGGAGTCGTTCCAGCTCATTTCAGAAAGACATTTTCCAGGACATTTCCTGCAACATAATATATGATTTGAGGATCACGCCTTTATCACACAGAACTGTTTTCTGTTAATGTTCTTTATTTCTGTAGCAGCGCACGTGTTAATTTATGGCTCTAAATCCGTTCTTATGAAATATTAAAAGTAATAATGATAATAAATCTGTTCCTTTAAAAGACAAATATATGTTGAAGCCACCAGCAACGTGTGTGTAAACATGAAAAAGCATTATAGAGACGTCTGGACATGAGACCGGGAACGTGCCTGCAGTGTTTCACAGGGAGCGACTCTCAGGCAGGAGACTTAGAGTGAAGGATGAGGAACCTTCTCTGAGTCAGAGAGCGATAAAGCAAACATTGATCTCATTCCTAAGTCAAGTTGATGAAAACAGACTGCACCACACGCGATAATGACATGTAACGGCGTCCGGCTGCTGGCATGTTCAAAAACACAAACCAGGACTTTAAGCACAGGAACGCAGGCAGCTCACACCTTCAGCTGTCCTGTATTGATCCTTTAGGCACGTTCAGGACACAGCACCTCTGTGCAGCACTGGGGACGTGGTTAAAAACCTACTGTAGCACAAGTCAATCACACGACACCGCTTCCCTTCAATCTCCACGTTTATCACTGAAGATCAGGTCATATATTATATGGAATATTACATAATGAACCTGAATGGCTGCGCTGCAGCGGCGTGAGTCACCAGGAAAGGAATGCAATCTGGCGTGCCACAGTCATCTGTCACGGCCCCTTGTTGTGTATCCAGGGAGCATTAGTCATCCAACTCCGTTTCCAAGACTCAGTGTGGCTTCAGTGCTCGCTTTTTTTTTTTGGTGTCGATGTGTCTTTGTTTCCCTGGAAACAAGCTGTGAATTTGGGAAACCTGTGTAATTAGTGATACAGTATGTTCAAGCGTTTGTTTCCTAACGGTTGTGTTTCTGTTCTTCCAGAAAAGAACAAAAACAACATTTTAGAATTCGCCACAGAAGACGGTGATGCGTTCAGGTGCCTTGTTTTGTGTAAGCAACTCTAAGATGCTCAGTCACGTATGGCACATGTGTTCATCAAGCAGTTCCTGCTGAAGTTTCCGTTCATGGACTTTGCAGCTCTGATAAATAACATTATTATGTTTTTTTAACCATCAAAGCGGCTGTTAAACGTTAGTAACATGTTAAACCTGCCGCAGGATGAAGGAGTGTAACTGTCTGAACTTCAGTGACCCGAGCACACGTGTTACAGAGGGAGGATGTGTGTGACAGATAAATGGGCAGAGAGGACACGAACCCCTGGACTGTTGGATATCGTGTACAGTATAATGGCTGCGGAGCAGCTGCAGCTGAGGCCTTGACAGCAGGAGTGGAGCTTATCAAACCAAACCACAGAGGCTGCGCTGCTATCACTACAAACCCTGAAAAATGCAGCGCTCAAGGGCAGCGCCGAGTCGATTCCCGAAATAATGCTCCCATTTATCCGTGTTTCCGAGCTTTACCATCAAAACCAGACTCCTCTAACTATCAAACCACTGAATGAGCAAAACAAACATGTAAAGAAATGTCTGCAGGAAACAGGTGAGACGTCTTCACACCAGGACTCACATCACGACGCCACGCTATGACAAAACGTTCTTAAACCTAAAGAAAGCTATTTACACTGGTAGCGGGTGACGAGGGTCCAGCCTCATCATCAGCTGATGCAGCACTCACCATCAGTGTGTGAGTTAAAGCCGCTCTGAGTACAAACAACCAAAGAGGAAACCGTTCCTGCACTTTAACGCATGTTCGAAGAATCCCGCAGCATCTAAATGTCACCAATGGACTGAAAACTAGTGATGCTGTCACTGGTCTCTCGGCTCCTTGTGAATCGTTGAAGAAAATCAGACAAATGGAAAAACTCCAGCAATGTCTGGCATCCGGACTCGGCCTCCTCCGCACTCTCTGCGTCGCTTATCAGATGTATGTTCACCTACACCGTCCGACCATGAATGACCATGAATGTACATGTGGGCTGCAGGAATGTGAGGAGAATAAAAATGTCTGCAAAGACTGATGGGCAGGAGAAAAGTTTCCAGAAGGAGGAAAAGGGAAAATCAAGTCAAAATAAGAATCATATATCTGAAGCGCGTTTGCCTTTGTTTTCAGGAATTTACTATACTTCTGTTCTTATGGATTATTTTCCCGTCCTTATATCTGATGGTGGACTCTCTTTATCATAAATAATAAAGAAACTACGAGAACTAAAGTAAACTCATTCACGCTCAGAAACATGGTAACACACCTGCTTCCAAAGCCCCGGCACTAAAAAAGCCCCGGGTCTAAATGTAGACGAGCAGGGAAACTCCCCGTAGAGAGAAAGAGAAAACGTGCCCCCAAAACAGTCAGCAGCCAAACAAAGACAACAATCGTGCACTTCCATTCCAACCCTGTAGCACAAGCCAGCGACTTCTCCTCGCTAACAATGAGTGAGATCATTTGGTGAGCGAGAGAGAGCGAGAGCGAGAGAGAGAGAGCACGAGAGAGAGAGAGAGAGCACGAGAGAGAGAGCAGATGTTCAGGAGAACTCTCCAGGCTCATGGACGGTACCGAAGTGTTCATCTTTTTCAAACCAACGACTGATTAGGACCATTGTACCATCAGGAAAATGCCACAGGACTTTCTACAGGCTCCAGGCTCCAGCTGAAAGATCCCCCGCGTGACGTCACCAGGAGGAAACATTCATGACCACCGTGCGCCTGAGGCTGTACAGTACGCGGAGTTAAATGTTCAGCAGATACACCATTTAAGTGTAGCATGCTAGCATTAGCTAATTAGCACTAAACACAGGAGGAAATGATTGGTTCTATATGGGCAAAACAAACTGATCAAAGCAGTCACACGTCCGTTAGTTCCAACCGAATAGAAGGAAACATCTTGTTGATCTGGGTGTACAAACTTTCTTTTTTTTAACAAAGATTAGGATTCATCCTCTGGGAACCGTGAGCGCCTACACAGTGCTTTGGAAATCCAATGACGCATTTTACAGGATAACTAACAACGTTGACCTACTGCTGGTGCTAGGGAAAAGGCCCAGGGATATAACCTCTGAGGACCAGGAATACCTGCACAAAATGTTTTGGTTAGATGTCGAGATAAGTAAAGTACATATAAGTTAAATCTTTGACCTATTGGTGTTTGGCAGGCACTTTTACCATTTATTGCTTTACTCGAATACCCACACCTGTGTTTCAGATATCTAGAAATGCATTTTAAACAGTCAAAATTACAACGAGTCAGAAGTCTAATTTGAGATATCTACCACATTATATTGACTAGTCAGTATGTCCCATTGAATTGAATGGAAAACGACTTTAGGATATCTACTACGTCAGTTTCACTCTCCGTAATGTGAATTCTAGATCTTGAACAACGTGAGCAGTTTAAAGTCTAATTTCCGATATCTACAATTGAATTGTAGATATCGGAATTATATCGTCATATCGTCCTTTGAGACAAAAGATAAATAAGATATCTTCTAAAGGCGTTTAATTAGAAACATCTTTAACCTGAATTATGACTAGTCGAAATTCAAGTATCGAAATCTGAAATGAGATCTAGAATTAACATTACCGACAGTCAAAATGCGTAGTAGATGTCCAAAATTATGCTTCTGACTGGCAGGAAAGGCGTCGCAGACATCCTGTATACTGTTAAAAGCGCTTGCCATCATTGGTGGGGGATCTTGTGCTGATTTTCATGGCAGGCCAAGCGTAAAGTGGCTGCTGATCGAGCTTATCGAACAGACACGATCAATTGTGATCCTGCATACCAAGCAAAACGAAAGAATCCCATTTCACTAACGATGTTTGAGTGATTCAGGCAGTAGGCAGAGTCCACGGCACTTTCTGCGTTTGTCTGCGGCTCCTGCAGCAACAGGAACAGAATTTGTTCTGTGACATTATGCCGACAGACTCGCTGCGGTCCAAAGAACGATTGATTCCATTTCAGAGATGACCTCAGTCGATGTTTCCTGCCATCAGCTAATTTTCTCCTCGTTTATTCATCAAATCTTCTCAGCGTGCCAGGAAAATCAGCGACAGTTCAGAGTGACAGGAATGATTTGGCGGGATAGAAGACCGGAGGTGTCTCACCCACACAGCGTGTTCTCGTTTCATTGGCACATGAATACAAGTGAAACCCAAACTGCTGCGCATGTGTCGGCAGAGCTGTTGTGACAGGTGTGAGCAGTATATTTGCCATCAATTATCAATCACTGGGTCTGGAGGTAGAGGCCGTGTTGGAGAAGCCTCCGCTCACCTCCTCCCTACTACGGGGACAGGATAATCCCGCTGACTTAAATCTAATCCCTGCAGAAGCTTCTCCACGGCTGTGTCCTCGTTCACCCCGAGTCAACGTAAGTATTGTAACGAGAGTCTCCGAGGCGAACACAGACGGAGCTGCTGAACTTTGTGATGGACTTTCTCCATCAAAGGTTTCTGTGTCGTCTACAGAACCCTGGTTCCCAATAACAACATCTGTGTCTGCGTGTCTACTTATTGATTCTGCCGTTTAATCATTAGCTGGATTTATCTTGTTTTCTTATCCCCTTTGCAAACTTTCCCCAAAAGCCACCAAGCTTGTTTTTGACCCGTGACCAGTATGTTCTGTTCTGCTGGTGCTGTAAAACTAATCACGGCGTTTTTCCCCTCGGCTGAATCAAACGGCATTTCCACTAGGTGAGAACTTGCCTGACACGACATTGTCCTGTTGTATCCTACGTGTGCGACGGATTCTCCAGATGGAGCCCAGAGTTCACGTGAGGAAAGCTCGTATTGATTTGGAGCCTTTCTGTAAACACACTACAACCCTCCAGAGCACAGAACCGGACGACTGGAGACCCGAGCGGAGAATGAAGCGTTTCTCCAGGTGTCAGGCCTTCACATTCCTGCCACTGTTTTCTGATCCAGCACTCACATCGGAAACAAACGTTCCTGTTCTCCTTTTCCCCCGTAACATACACCCAGTCTTCCGATGTGCAGTTAATCACAGGTTATCACAGCTCTACTCGCTCAGTCTTCACGCTGCAGCTCAGAGCGGCGCGGGACGACATGTCGTCCGCACGGGTCTCAGATCTGGCTGAAGCTCAATCAAGTCACACTTTTACTGTGGATGTGGGTCACAGGGATAAAAATAGATTAAGAGAAACTAACGGGGAAACTGCAAACCAGTGCTGTCGCTCTCCTGCTTTTCTTTTCGTGGCCTCCGTGTGGGATCAGCAGTCGTTCTGGGGCTGACTCACTGTTAGCGAGGACGAACTGTTTGATGCTGTCAGGTCCTCGCTGTGCTGATTACAGAGATGAAGCATATTAGAAGGAAGTGAATGGAACGCAGAGTGAGTCACAGGGACAAAAACAGCTCAGTCAGTCCTGAACTGTCTCTGATGTCCCCGCGATGTCCCCCGTCTCCTTTCTAACTGAATGGGCTGTTTACCAGGCCTCTCCAGTCTCACGGAGCAGCAGTGATTGGCTGAGGTTCAGAGCTCTGCCCGACTCATTCCCACTATATTTAGCACGACAGTCCTGTTGCACTGTCCAG
This sequence comes from Microctenopoma steveboyesi, assembly GCA_032359275.1. Taxonomy (NCBI): domain Eukaryota; kingdom Metazoa; phylum Chordata; class Actinopteri; order Anabantiformes; family Anabantidae; genus Microctenopoma; species Microctenopoma steveboyesi. Next base: position 20,734,766 of record JAUMHF010000026.1, on the reverse strand, counting down.
TGTTTGTCTGATCCACTGACAGTAGGAGCAGAGGAGGAAAAGTAAAGCACTCGGATACTAACTGGTTCCCATCAGTCGGACAGATTAAGACTCACAAACCTCACAGAACATGCAGAGATTTCTGATTTCTGAGGATCAAGCTTTGCTGGGAACTCGTTTTCACAGCTGCGCAGCCTCCACGTGTTCTGTCCTGGTTCAGGGTTCACAAGCCGTGAAGCAGCAACAGACTATAAGCGAGAAAATCACGCAACTCTTTACATTTAACTGCCAGGTGCCGATCTGATCCAACATGCACGTCAGACCTTTGGTCAGGACCAACAATAAAAGCAACAAATATGAAAAGCATGAAGTGGGGCAGCGCAGCAGCATCTTTGTCTCAGGAGCCGTAACTCGATCTGCTGGCAAACCTCCATTTCAAAGCCAATTGATCCTCTCAGCTACACGAGACGGTGGCTCAAGACGGGGTGGGGGGTGCAAGAAATAACAGATCTAACCCACCACCCCCACAGCACCAGCACACCCGCCCCGGTGACCCCTGGCTGTATGACATGGCCCCACGGTCACGTTCACCGCGGTGTCATCAGGAGAAGAGGGAAGATTGAGGAGGAAGCCCGCGGCCTGTGCAGGAGGGAGATTAGGCGTTAGCTAAGTGTGTTAGAGGAGAGGATCAGATTAGAGCAGGGGGCGAAGCTGAAGGCCTCACTAAAGGGAGGGACCGCGTCCATGTGGACGCGCTGTCCTCGTCTCATCCCAGGCCGATAAATATGACTACTCATCCTCCTCCCTGCTTCATCCATAAACAGGAGGCAGTGAAACTGTCTGTTTGAGTCAGGCGCCGAAAAGGAAGGTGAAGCGGAGGAAATGAAAAGAGCCAGACTGTTAAGAATGAGCCTGAAACCCGCCGCGATCACACGGTTCCTCCTGTTCCTGCTGTAGACATAACACCACTGCTCCTGGATGTTTCATCAGTTCTATCCCTATGTGAGACTCTTCATGTCTGTTTAGCAGTAATTAAAATCCGTGTTTCCAGCTTCTCCAGAACTGTTTGCCGTTCCTTCTGTGAAATGTCGCTCAGCTATTTTTGGACCAAACAAAGACTCGATTCTTTCACTCGACTCCGTTTCCTGTAACATAAGCTGAGAACTAGATGGACTAGAAACAGCTGATCATGCACATATCAACTATTCTTCTCTCAGGCCTGTAACGTCTCCCAGCAGCAAACAGTTCGTGGGGGGGGGGGGTGTTAGGGGGGATTTGTGACTTTCTGTTTTGGATTATTTTCTAGTTAATGACACTGGGAACCCCCCGGACTCCCCGGTCCTGTGCAGCCCATCAGCCTGTGCACATGAACCGTAGCGCGGAGAAAGCAGAAGATGTGGGGCACGGAGATTAAACCATAAAAACCAGCATCACGACATCCCTGAACCCTGGACCCTCAGAGCCAGTCCCCCTAATCACAGCACCAGCAGCCTCCACCTCACCTCCATCAGCGGCAGATCCGGGTCCAGGTGTGTAAAGCTGTGCAGGACCACCGGGCTAGGGTCCGGGACCACCTCCAGCTTCACCCCGTCCCGAATGCTCCGCACCCTCCACGACGAGTCGAACATGTCGAGCGGCTGTCCCGCCTCGGGCTGCATCCCCGGGACGTAGACCATGGGTCCCCGCGGAGCCGTGTTTCCAGGCGAACGTCCCGCGGCCGTGTCGGAGCAGCCGCCTCTGAAGCGCTCAGTGAAACCATGACTCAGACCGGGGCTTCACAGCCCCGCCCACAGCGCCGCGCCGCGTTCACGGCAGTGGGAAATTTCAGAGCGAGCAGTGCGCAGATCAAAACAACACCGCATAACGGGACCAGAGGCATCTCAAATTACTCGTCTCCAGGTGAAACATGCGCTAAGATTCAAAGCAGACCAGAAAACACCATGAATGTACATAAATAGTCCCACACGTGTCTCATAAAGAATTCTGTTCCTAGATTCATAGAGATTCATTGTCAGTAATAGCGCACGTGTCAGTACCACAGGGTAGCTCCTACATTTATACTCCAGAAAAAGGGAGAACCTTAAATCCTCAGTACAGAGTAAATGTGGTGGAAGATCCCAAAGAGAGATCTTCATTACACTAAACCTCTGTTTGCATGACGCACAAATCATGTAGATCTTGTTCAGAAGGTATTTTCTGTTATATTACATAACTCTATAGGATGAGGGAATATTTTTCTGTCCTCCCAGAAATCCATTTCTAAGTATTATTATAATGATGCATGTTCACGTTGATGGAAGAAAATAACGTCAAAATGTTTTTTTAAGGTGTCCCTGAAGGCATCGTCCTCCTCCACTGTTGTGTCATGCCTTATGGGAAATGGTGGCAGTGTGTTGTTTGTGCTGCTATGGCAGTGAGCTGGTATTAGAGAGAACACACACACACAGTTTAGTGTCTCTGCTGTGACACACGCTGAACCAACATTCAGCTGCTCCTTTCCATTTAAGTCCTACTACATATGTTCATATCAAGAAAAATGCCCATAAACTAAAGAGGAGTTTCTTTCAGGAGCCTGTGTGGATGTGACATCTAACACTGCCTCCTGCTGGATTCAAACGCCCCCCCACACACATCTATCATCCTAACAAGGCACATGTCTGCTTTTAAAATGATCAGAGCCTCAAACTAATTAATCCTGTCAGGTATCAGCAGCAGTTACATCAACAGCACAGCAGCAGTCTGCATTTTCTACCTAATCAATCACAAGCTTCCATTAAGCGCATTTCTTTTCAGGGCTCTGTGCAAAGCGTGTTTCTGCGCCGGCACGAAGGACAAGTGTCAAAGTTAGACATCTGCTGAACCAGCGGAGGCTCAGTCCGACCACAAGCACGTCTGACCTCCCTGATCATAGCCCACATCTGCAGCTGCTGCAGGACCCAACTCCAGATGTGTGTGTGTGTGAGAGAGAGAGAGGAGAGGGGGAAAGTTTGTGCTCACTCCACCTTCCTAAATGTCTGCTGGAAAAGTTCCCACCTGCTCGTCCTTCGCTGGTTTTATATAATACATTTACATTTAAAGTTTCACAGGCTGATCTTCAGTTAGTCAAACACAGAGAACGTCTTGCGCTGAAGCTTCTAACAGATGATTTTTTTATTCTCATTCTAAAATATAGTTACATAGAAAAGTCTGCTGCTCAGAGTTTTCCCTAGAGCAGCCATCGGCCGTTTCTGACCCGTTATAACAGCGTTTACAGGCAGATAATCTTCATCAGGACAGACATTTGAATTCTATTTGAAAGCAGGTTTGATGTTTTTTTAAGAAAAGACCCAAACCAACTATGTGACCTGGTTCCTCCTGCATCACTGGGCTGCAGGAGGAAAATGTGACTCCGTTCTGCTGCTGTTTACTGAAGGATTGAGACACACGTGGCGAGATCGCATTTCAAACGGCACATGCAGATTATTTTTAAGCCTTTCTAAACAGGTCTGAATGTTGAGGAAAGGTGCCGTTCTCCAGGAATCCAGTCTCAGGTGATCATTTACTGGCACAGACACTGTGATCAGTGCGTGTCGACGCTCTCTCCGGGGTAACACTTGCTATGGTGCATGTGGACAAACTCATTTTCATTAATAAGAAATGGTGCAGGAATCAGTCTCCTACAAAAACCCATTTGGACAGAACCCCAGAATCATGTGAGAGCTCGGCCAACTTTTTAACTAACGCTGCTCTTCATCTGCTGAAAATCAATACCAGAGGATGTAGTTGTGCTGCTGCTGCTGCGGCGGCGCCTCTGGCTGTTAACCTCCCGTCCCTTACCTTCTCACGCACACACACAGATACCGCACCCAGAATGAGTCTGAGGACGTCATCCGAGTCACGAGGAGGTTTAGGTCTAAAGCAGAGCGCTGACCTCAGGATCACATTTTAGTCGTAATTACTCGAGACACGCAGAAGCTTCCTAACTCTACGGAAAACTCCCGTCAAGACACCGCCGCCCCCCGGGGGAGGCTCACTGGCTGCCAGTGGAGGCCTGTGGTTGTACTGGGCTGCTGCCAGGAGCGCAATGTTCCCCCGAGTTCCACAAACAATAAATCTGCAACGAATAAAAGGCAAAGAGAGGGCCAGGCGTTACGCAACAGGAGAAAACAAAGAGACACGTCATCATATTAGAAGTTATACTGGTTAAACCACTGAGCTTCACCAGCCCTACATCTCCTGTAGGTCGTTTCCTGGACCAGAAGGCAGGAGAAGGCGCTGGACCCTTTTCTATGAGGCCCCAAATAACAACACGTGCTTTAGGTGAGACTTGAGGCGCAGCAGGTGGACCCTGCTGTCCGAGGATCTCTCAGGAGGCTTTAGCCCTTTACCGGCGCAGACGGAGGTCGGGCCTGACGATCCTGCACCGGCGTTCAGGGGATCAGAATAAAGGAACGTGTTGCATGTTTGTGAGTTTTCCCTGAATGTTCTAGATGCGAATCTAACCTAATATTACAGGAAGCAAATGATTAATGTCTCACAACAGCTGATTCACAGCCGCCTGCCTCATGTCTGAGGGAAGCTTTTACTTTTGACTCCTGCTGAGTCTCAGAGCGTGGAGTTGTGGAGTGTTAATCGGCTGCTGCTGGTCCAGAGACAGAGGTTGTCCACACAGCTGTGCTGGTGGGTCGGTGGGTAACCTGGTGGTTAAAGTTCGACGTGTAGACGTTGTTTGTGAGGGAAGATGCTCCACTCTAACGCCTGCTGTACACCCTGATGTAAACAGGAACAACTCTGTCAAAGTTACTCCTTTCCTATCAGTGAACGAGGAAAACCCACATTTGTAGCAGGACCTGAACAAGTAACTCTGATAGTAAGAAGAGCTGCTGTCTGATTGTATTTACTGCAGGTAAACAATCATAACGTACTCCGAATCGATCGGACTTTGATCAGATGTGTGAGTGGACATCTCTGTAAATGTTGGATGGACACCGACTTATCTCCGGCCACCAGTTCAATTCAGACTACCTGGACGGGTAAATGCGACAGTAACCTCCTCACACCTGCACAGGACGTCCTGACTTTAGGTCACACTAAACCTCAAACAGCTCAACACAACGTTAAACAGGCCAGAAGTCCCACCTGTCTGCCTCCTGCTCTGACTGAGTGGCAGTAATAGTCCTCGCCATCCCAGTGGACACCAGTCCTGAGCAGCAGTCCACAGATCCACCGGCTCCAGCACCACATCAGCACGTTGTTCCCAACCAGACCAGAGACCTCAGCTCTCAAACAGCTCCGGCACAATAAGCCATCGACGGAACGAGCCTCGACTCCTACTCCCCTCTTCACGGGTTGGCAGACGCTCCGCTCCTGCGTGTTTGCTTTACCAGCTGTGTCAACAACACTGGAGAAAAATTAACTAATGCCGGAGAAGAGAAGTTTCCAGCGGCCCAGCGGGTCTGTCACAGGTGAAGCGAGACCTGCAGCATTGTCGCGTCACCTCACGACAGCTGAACAGAAAACGAAAGCTGAAGATGACTCAGTTTATCTGGTTATCTGTCTCATCAGCTGGATTCTCTCCTCCTTCAGATCATTTCTACTTTACAGAGACACAGGAGACAGCAGAGTCCAATGAAAACGGGGACTTTAAAGGTATTTCTTCATCAGACAATGTTTGTTTGTGGACACGCTGAGCATGTGTGTGTGTGTGTGTGTGTGTGTGTGTGTGTGTGTGTGTGTGTGTGTGTGTGCACGTGTGTGTGTGTGTGTGTACGTGTGCGCGCGTGTGTGTGTGTCTGTGTGTGTGCACGTGTGTGTGTGTGTGCATGTGAGTGTGTGTGCATGTGAGTGTGTGTGTGTGCATGTGAGTGTGTGTGCACGTGTGTGTGTGTGTGTGTGTGTGTGTGTGTGTGCACGTGTGTGTGTGTGT
>JAUMHF010000026.1:20668849-20716271 GCA_032359275.1 Microctenopoma steveboyesi | reverse complement strand
GCGCACACAGACACAGACACGCGCACACACACACACACACACACACACACACACACAGACACACCCACGCACACACACGCACAGACACACACGCGCACACAGACACAGACACGCGCACACACACACACACACACAGACACACAGACACGTGCACACACACACACACACGCGCACACACGCACAGACACACACACACGCGCACACACACACACACACACAGAAAGACACAGACACACACACGCACACACGCACACACACACACACACGCACACACAGAGACACACACACACACACAGACACACACACACACACAGACACTCGCACGCACAGACACGCACTAATGCTTCTGATAGAAAAAAAACCCTCGGGACTCAAAGCTGGAGAAAAAATATTCTGATTCTTGTCACATTCCATCAGACAAAGAAGTCGGATATGCTTGGAGTGAAGTCAAGCTTCAAGAACGAAGTGGTTTCTGGAGCAGCGTGCAGCAAATGGATGAGAGAAAAGCATGAAGTTTGATCTGCAGTGGTGCAAAAGAAAAGGGAAATACGTCAATAAACATCAATAAGACGAGCGTCAGGAACCTGGGTTCACATGGAGGGAGAAGAGGAGAAGAGGAGAAGTTTGTTTACAGTAAAGTGGAGCGGTGGGGAGCCTCAACATCCTGCTCGCCTCACACAGAAACCTCAGCAGTGACCTTTCACACCGATTCATCGTCACCACACACTTTAACATCGGACGTCAAGAAACCCACAGAATTATCATTCAAAGTTATGGAGGGAAAGTTTCTGACTGCAACGTGTGAGGAGGCGCTGCGATGAAGACTAATGCTGAATGACAGCGGAGAAATCCGAACATTCAGCCACATGGTCACCCCCTGTGTAGAATATGACTACGCTCTCCGCTCTGGTAGTGGCGACAAACGTTTAATATTCCGTTTAGTTGTGTGGAACGTGTCCCTGAAAGCTACACGAGTTTGACGCCCTGTTGCACGCCTGCATATACTTTGATCTCATGTGAGTTTCGATCACTGTGAAACTACAAACGGATCAAACGCTCGCTGATTCATCGACAGCTTCACGGACGTCGTCTGTGTCGCCTCTGTAGAAACACCTCGCGTCTCTCAGGCTGTGATGTGTTATTGACGTGTCAGCTTTTACACGATGCCCCCCCACCGCCTCACCCCGTTAACAGCTCCGCTCCACCTCCCACAGCTCTTGGACAGAGAAGGTTATGGGCTCCAGTGACTGAAGGACATTTCCTGGAGGGTTTCCGCTCTGGAGCGGAGAACATCTCTGAGGCAGTCAGTTCTTTTCTGGAAAATGATGCAACATTTCTATTTTTTAGTATACTTTTGTCTCAAGAACACGGAAAATAAGTAAAAAGTGTTTAAAAGGTGGATTAAGATTGAAATAAGAAATCTGGATGATATTTTTTTGTACAGCAGCTGCAGAGACAGTGAGATTATATTAAAGTCGGTGAGTCCATCATTTTTCCTGTCCCGAAGAATCCCTATCCTGCCTCCCTCAATGATTACCGCCCCGTAGCCCTCACTTCAGTAGTGTCACTATCGGACACACGACGATGGCATATCTCACCTCCTCCTTCACACCTGGACACTAACAGGGGGAAATATGTTAAAATGCTGTTCATGGACTACAGCTCAGCATTTTATACCATGATCCCCTCCGTACTCACCACCAAGCTGGAGCACCTGGGACTCAGCCCATCCATGTGCCAGTGGATCTCTAATTTCCTTACTAAAGCGTCTCTACCACCTCAGACCGCCCCCCGGGGTGCTCAGGAACTTCTACACCTGCACCATAGAGAGCATCCTGACGGGGAACACTCTACACCTTGCAGATTAAAGACATTGATCATGGTCACCTATATAAACTTGCACATCTGGTCATTTCAGTATTTCTTGTCATCTCCATATTTGATCATTTCCAATATATTCCTCTCAATCCGCCCCTGGAATGAACCTCACACAACCATTCATCTGGACATGCACACTCACCGGACGTTCTCTAATCCATTCCACTTCCACCCATCCTACTGATCTCTTGTAATATTATTATTGACTCTCTTATCACTGTACAGTTTCTTCTTCCTTCTCACTGTGTGACTTTATTCTATTTTATCTTATATATTTGCCCCACCTATTTCTTGTAATTCCTTTTTTAACATTTCTAAGGTCGTCTAAGCATTTCCCTGCAGATCGTACTGTGAATGACTGTATGACAGTGAGAAATAAAATCTGAATCTCTCCACTAACACACTAACAACAATATTACTCAACATGAATGAAAAATTCCAACATGTTCAAATATAGTTAACTTTGATTCATGAGCATCCCGTAAGAGACAATCTACAAAAACCTGATTTCTGACAATTTCAGAAGAAAAAGTTCACCCTTCAGTCAGAAGCAAGACGAATCAAACCCTAAGAGCACCACACTGGTGAAACTGCAACGAAACGTTCAAAGATGAAGCCATCTCCAGTAATTAATACAATAATTGAAAATACGGACAAAACTTGGACACGATGTGGCAGAAAAATAAAGATTAATATCCACAAAAAAGATCAAACTCCCACTCCAAGTGTTGAAGATGAAAACATCAGACCTGCCATATGCCTTCACACAGCTGGCGCGCTAAGAATAGAAGTGACGTGGACACATGTGTCCTCCAGAGGTTTCTCACGAACCCAACACCTGGGAGCCTCGCGCGGAGGCCACGCCCCAACACACAGGTGTGCACCCAGCTCGTCTCTCACCTGTTTTTCCAGCATGATCATTCTCTCGGTATCATGACCTTCGTGGAGCGTGTGTCCATGAGTTAGAGACGCTCCTCCGGTGCCAGCATCTGGTTCGTCACGGAGCAGCGAGGAGAAGAGGAGATAACGGTCACTGACGCCCGCTGCTAGCCGCCGCTAGCGCCAGCGTCGGGAGGCCACCGAGACGGTTTATCCTTGAGAGAAATGTCCGCTGTGACCCCGGCATGTCTCGGTTTTACCACAGAAAGGCGTCAAAGGTGTTTGTTCGCCAGTTAAACACCGTATCCGTTAAACACGGGGGGAGATGGGGGGTGAGAACAACCGACGGCTAGCTAACGTTAGCCTGCTAGCCAGCTAAACCCGAGCGGTTATCAAAATGTCATTTGTCTCCTCCTGCCTTCATCCATCGCTGCTTCCAGTCGCCCCCTCAAGTCGGTCACGCTCGGAGAGCAAGCACGGCCGAAAGACGCCCTCCAGCATCGGCTCTCCCGAGCGAATCGTCCCCGGTGCTCGAAGACGGCATCCCAGTGACGAGCGGTGGTCGACGCGAGGGGAGAGATGTGGAGATGCTGTAAATGGATGCTGCCGCTGAGGGGATCTCCGCTCTCACCGAGACAAGACGCTGCTGCGGTCGGAGAAACGAGAGCGCCTCCGCTTTCCGACGCTCGCGAACGCACCACACGTATCACGACCCAGAGCCAAACAGACGCTCCTGAACGCACCTCAGCCTCCTTTTAACAACGTCTTCACGCACGAATAAAAAAATAAAACAGCGTTTATGCAAAAGAACTACTGTTGCTTGTCCGTTTTATGTTCCTTTTACTCCACTGCGGATCAGAGCGATGTTAATTTGCAGATACATGTGTAGAATAGAATTAGAATAAACTAATTTATGTTTTATAATTATTTTAACCACCTGACAATACATAAAGCAGTTAAAATTATTCCCACACTTACCGGCTGAAACATTAGCGATGTTCACACAATAATGTTTCAAATAAAACAAGCGATGTATGAATCTTTAAAGGACACAATGTCCACTTGTAATAGAGTATTTCTACACTGTGGTGATGATACTTTGAAACTGCTGTTTGTGTCCCTATTGCAACAGAGCTCTGTTCACTCGGCAGACGCTTCTATCCAAAGGAGAATACACGAACAATTACCCTTCGGTTTCTCTCGTATAGTTTAACCTTTAAAGTGTTTGCATGATACAGTACACAGGTGAAAAAAAAACAGTGTTAAGGTAATAAATCACTTTCTAAATTATACCTCTGTATTCAGGGTTAATTTTAGAAATTTAATTTTAGATTTCACTCTAGGTTCTATTAGAGTCATTAAATAAAAATAATGTCCAGTATATCTTGACAAGTTGGGTCTTTTTAGGGCTCTTAATTTGCTGTAGCTCAATATTTACAAAATCAGAATGGTAATTTCTTGTGTCTTCTCCTTGTAAGTTGGATAAATACGTCTGCCACGTTAAGTAATACTTTGAAGGAGACTTTATAGGTACATACTTACATCTTTACTTAAGTGTGCAGTACCTTTTATAAAGGTTAGATGTGTCACAGCATTCGCCACTTGTTTAAAATGTAAGAACTAGTAGAAGTATTTTCTGGAAGTGTGGGATTGATTTTATTGGGGTCCACCATGCCTCGCTGCCCTTTTCCCAGATTCATCCTTTGTACGTCTCTGGCGGCGGCGCTCAGCCTGACAGACCCAACTCAGGGCGTAAAAACCCTCCGCGCTTCCCTTCGGTGCATTGTGGGACTTTATGTAAAACCAACATGGCAGCTGCCAGAGCTCTGTGTAAGGTCGGCTGGGCTCTCGTGGGGTCTCCAGCAGCCCGCCGGCCCGGTCCAGTCTCCCGCCTGCTAGGGAACGGTACGACGCTGGGCTCGAGGAGGGCGTACGGCACTGGGGGAACCGGGGTCCGGTCCAAACTGCTCTCCTCTCTGCGCACAGGTGGAGGAGGCAGTGTCCTAGGCTGCGCCTTTCTGCTCGGTGGAGGTCTGGGACTGTACCAGACAGTGAGGCTCTCTGTGCAGCAGCACCTGGCCGAGACCCAGACCGAGGTGAGTCTGTTCACCTGCGCTCTCACTGCGCATGTCTGCAGCTGTTCATTAACAAATATTCACAGACACAGACAGCACAAGTGATCCATAATCGATACTGGTCAGTGAGGTTCTGTTGGAGTGTGAAACGGTACCTCTACGAACAGCATTGGTTTCAGCAGCGACCTTCTGCATCCCAGCATCATGCCCTAATCTGTTGTGGTGAAACATCTCGTCGCAGGTTCCAGGTGGAGTTCTGAAGTTGGTTCTCTACCAGTACAAGACCTGCCCGTTCTGCAGCAAGGTGCGGGCCTTTCTGGACTACCACGGGCTGCCCTACGAGGTCGTGGAGGTGAACCCGGTGATGAGGCAGGAGGTCAAGTGGTCGTCCTACAGGAAAGTGCCCATCCTGATGGTGGACGCTGTGGTGAGGCCTGCTCTCTCTCTTTACCCCACACACACAATGTGACGATCGACTGGTCAATCAATCAATCTACAGAAAATAATCATTAATGAGTGATCTTTTGTTTTTCTGTGTCCTGCAGCAACTGAACGACTCGTCCGTCATCATCAGCTCCCTCAAGACGTATTTAATCAACAAGTGAGCTGAACGTTTGTTTAGTTACTGTAATGAAGGGAGAACGCGCTCCAGACTTTGTCACCTGTTTAAGTGTGGATGTAACTGACCCTTGTGTGTGTTTGCATCTTTTATTTACAATAGAGCATCCAAGCAAAAAAGCATGTCTGAGATCATCGGCTGTTACCCGGAGATGAAGTCCGTGAACGACAGAGGGAAGGAGGTGATGGAGTACAACAACAAGTACTGGCTGATGCTGAGTGAGGATGAGACTGCAGTGGTTTACCCCGAGAAAGGAAGGCAGAAGTAAGTCTGGATCTAGTTCTTACGCTTTGTGAGAAACCACTGCTCAGAGCTATCGGCATGCTCTTATTTTGAAAGGTTGGGAGTGGAGCATTTCTCTCCTGGCTTTTGTCCGCTGGCAGATCTAAAGTTTGTGCAACCTGGGGTAGAACATCACCAGACATGAAAAGTAGCTTTGCTCCAAACCCGGAGAATCTCCCGGGGGGGGGGGGGGGGTACTTGGTTACGAAAGGCTCCGACTGCTTCCTCTTATTGTCCAGCTCAATGGAAACTAAGTGTTTTGTGTTTTCAGGGAGGAGATGAAGTGGCGTCAGTGGGCCGACGATTGGCTTGTGCACCTCATATCTCCCAACGTGTACCGAACCCCCGGCGAGGCCCTGGCCTCCTTCGACTACATCGTACGAGAGGGAAAGTTTGGTTCGTTTGAAGGTTTCTTTGCCAAATATGTGGGCGCTGCTGCCATGTTCCTGATCTCCAAGAGGCTGAAGAGTCGGTGAGTGACACAGTGACGCCGAAACCCAGAATGGACACGAGGGTCTGGATGTGTGTGTAGTTCCATGTGCTTATCCTCCTCTTCTCCACTCGACAGACACAACCTGCAGGACGATGTCCGACAAGATCTGTACAAGGCCGTCAACGACTGGGTGGCGGCCATCGGAAAGGAAAGGAAGTTCATGGGCGGAGATCAACCCGACCTGGCCGACCTGGTGAGGGAGCAGCAGGTCTTTGTGTGCAGTAGAGTCCTGTTCATGACCCGTGACACCAACACAACTTCACGTTGTTCCTGCTTCTTTCCCTCCACGTGCAGGCGGTGTTCGGCGTCCTCAGGGTGATGGAGGGCCTGCAGGCGTTTGACGACATGATGAAGAACACCAGAGTCAAACACTGGTACAGACGCGTCGAGAGAGCGACGCTCAATCACGAGGGCCGGGCCTGAAGCCGAGCGGAGGCCACAGAAACGCCTCCAAAAAGACTGAGGAGGTAAAAACCTCCGGAACCAGCGGCGTTCTGCGTCATGGAGCGAGTGGGAGCGCGTTCGACTTCCTGCTCGACAAACCTGCTTTGTTGCTGCTGACATTAACTGTGTGTAGACAGAGGCGTCGTATGCGGCGTGAAGCTTCGTGGTGAAATAAAGTGCTCATTTAGAAGGCATCAGGTGTTTACTGGCGAGACATCGGACCTGAAACCTCAGTAACAAGAGCTCAAACCTCGTTTATGCTTCAGGAGCCCTGACAGTTCTGGTGCAGAACACGTTTCCCAAAAGGACAGAAATAAAGTTTCCTCTCGTGTTGATTTGTTGCTTCTAAATCCACTAATAGAAACAAAATGTGTGAAACTTCATATTTAGCTTCTTGGTTCATGTGAATCAAAAAAGAACCAATTCGTTCTAAAGATTCAAACTTATTTTCCGTTGACTCGTTTTTCTGTCGGTGACATCAGATTGTTTCTGTATTTATCTTTGTGAAACTGATTCAGGATCAGTCTGAAAACGCTGCCACTTTGAATGTACTCAATATGCAAACTGCAGAATTTATTCTATTAAATCTGATGGATATAGAAACGAAAACTCTGGAGTCGTTTGGTTTTTAGTGAGCTGTCGTCTGAAAAAAGTGGTTCGCTAATAAAAACAACTTTAAAAAGCACTAAATTAAAAGATTTAGTTTTATCTATGAAAAGATAAATGGAATGGTCAAAGTAGATTTTCAGTCGATTGAGTTTTAGTTGTTAGAGAATATCTTCTGCTTCTAACAGTATTACAAACGGTACATTCAGAGATGGAAGGTTTCAAATGAGCCACTGAAAAAGGAGGTATCAATAATTTTGTAAAAAAAAAAAAAAAAACAGCTTCAGGCACCGTCGGCTGTAAATCTGGGAATTATTCTGTGAACCGATCAAACATTGTCAACAATGGCTTAAAAAAAACCCAAAGCCCAACATGACGTCTTCCTTTGGTACTTTCAAAATAAAGAAAAATATGATTCTGTATGTACTTGTACACTGATGTATTCTGACTTTGAGCACCACAGGAAATAACTGTTAAAGGTGATATTTTAAACAAATTCAAGAAAAACTGCTCAAGAGGTTTTATTCCAGATGTTTCTGCAGGATTTTTTAACACACCCGTACGATCAGAACAAAAAACATTCATCAGAGTTTCACCTACAAACAATTCATCTGTTCTTTCTAAATGAACTTCAGCAGTTTTTTCCATTTTCAACCCGGGAGTAGCTTCATTCCCGGTGGTTAAAACTAATTCCACGTGGTGGCTTTATAAAAAAATTAAAACAAACCATCAAACAGTTACAGGGCGACTGCAGACACGGTATAAAAGCACGGCGATGATCCTGCAGCGACCACAGGAACATACAGGAAGTACCAGTAAAACTGATGTAAGCAGCTGTGAACATTTTCATCTGGAGGATTCACAATCAGGCACTTGGCAAAAAAACAAACATAATTATTGCAGGTCAGATGAAATAAACTTCTTCCGCAGCATCTGTTAGATATCTCATAATCCAAAACTGGCTGAACTGTAGTGCATCATCATCATCATCAGTCAGCTTCCTCCTGATCAGATCCACCTTCGCATCGTGAACGTCACACAGGAATCTGTCCAGCGTCAGACCTGATCCTGCCGTTTGATTCTGACCTAAAGTAGCGTCACACAGCGCCACCCGCTACAGCCGCTCCTCCATCACGATCTCCAGAAGCTGGAGCTCAGCTGGCCTTTGGGCGGACTGAACTGTCGGCTCTGCAGCGACGTCTGCGCGTGGAAAAAAAACAAACTGTAAGTATTGTTCCCACGATGTGAAGGGAACTGTTCCCAGATCTGACCTCTCAGCACATCAGGCCGTTATTAAGGTTACGAAATATGAACGAGTAACAAACCTCCAGAAACTGTTTGAGTCTGATGACTGAGCCCATCTGTCCGCTGCTGGTCACCGCTTCAATCCTGGAGACGACAGAAGAAAAGTTTTCACCCATCAGAGAGATGCTCACCTGCTGACTCGGCGCGTTTCAAACGCTAAAGTCAAAGCGTACCTGGGGAAGTAGTCGTCTTTAAGAAGCAGGATGAGTTTCCAGAACTGGCCCTGATACTGCTTCATCAAAGCGTTACCGCAGACCTGAGGGAGACACGAACGTGCGTGAGATCCGCCACGTGTACGCGTAGAAACACGAAACTCTGGGTTCCTGACTCACTGATCCGCTGCAGGTAACACTGTCAGCTGTTCAGTGTTAGAAGGCGGAGGACTCACCTCCAGGAAGTCAAACAGCAGCGTCGCTGTGATGTCGGCCAGAGGCTCCATGTTGAGCATCTGAGCGAGCCAGCGCCAGCCGTGGTTCAGGCCGTGAGGAACCGGCTGAGGCACAGATCCACGAGGGAATGTGTGAGGTTATAATCTACAAGTTAAATGACACCAACATGAAGTGAAACGTCTTTTTACCCCCTGTTTGGAGCTGTACGGCCACCTCAGCTGGATCACAGCAGCGTAGAGGCGAATCATCCCAGACATCCTCTTCAGAAAACTGTCCTGACCTTCGACCCCCGAGTCGTCCACGCGATAACCCAGAATCCTGAGGAAGAGAAGAACCTGATGCTAACCTGAGCGCTTCACACACAGGAAGTCCAACTGAATAACTGATGAGGACGAGGGGCCTCTCACCTCTGATATTCCTCCACAGGCGTGCCGTCCTTCATCGGAGGATAATGTGGGACTGCGTAGGGACATTTCTTGTGCAGGTGGGCGAGTAGAAGGTCTCCCACCTGAGGGTGCAGCTCCCAGACACCAGAGGCCACCACAGCAATGGGAAAGGCTGCTTCGTAGTGGGACGCCACCTCCTCCTCTCCTTGTTTCTACAGAAAACAAATTAAAGTAGCTGCTGCTGTGTACAGATGCAAAGTTTTTATGTCTGATTGTGTTTTTCTTCCCCGTCTGCTGCAGAGAGAAGTAAAAGCAGAGAGCTCACAGCGACACATGGAACCTCATGCAGACAAAACGAGTCCGACTGCTGCACTGGATGACTTCGCATTGGCCTCAAGTCATCTTTGACCAAGATACATCATTTACATCCCCCATAAACAGGAATATAGAACGTCCTTCTTCCATCTGAGGATGTTTGAACATTTCAAACATTTGAAACATCCCGTCTCACAGTGTTGGTAAATTAATATTTATAATTTCAAGGCGTAAAGACGTCACACCATTACACAGCATGTTACCAGTGGGTGAAGGCAAACATACCTGGAAGCGACACTGCTGAAGAATAATATCCACTAAAGTAGAGTTTTTGGAAAATAACATAACAATGAAAATGCATGTCATATAAATAGTTGTGTGTGTGTGTTTTTTGGCTTTCTTATCGACGTGCGCGTCTTTGTACGCATCGCTGCAGAGCTCTGCTGCAGGAGAGACTGAAATTACGCTGTCACGTAAATCAGATAATTAACACGAGTCTGTTCAGATAGTTTAACAAACATACAGACCTGAGACCTTCACACTGTAAAGTTAAGTTATGGTTCCTGTGGAACAGCAGCAGGTGCACTCACCACAAACTTCTCAGCCAGTTTGTAGGCAACAAAGTCCAGGTCCCGAGGATGATGGGAGGTGGAGACGGACTTCCCCCCAGACACCACCGCCTGTCCTGACAGCAGCCTGTCGATCTTGTCAAAGATCTCTCGGAGCTGCGACCCAGAGTTGCTGGCGATTTGACTGACGGGGATGGTGGCGGCTTTCTGGAGCTCCAGCTTCAGCTTCTTTGTCTGAGGAGAGAAATTAAAGCACCTGTACCGGGATGTGCTCACAAATAAACACTGACATCGTTACATTTAGGGACCTGCTGTAAAGATCTGTTTTTGTTAGATGGTAGTTTCTCTGTGCTCACGTGTAGCCGAGTTGTGTGAAACATTCACGTGGAGAAAAGAAACCCACCTGGGCGTCTTTTGGGGAGTTGAGTTGTTCAAAGGACTGAGCGCACCGAGCAGCTGAGTCCTGCAGCTCCTTGTACCACTTCAGCGTGATGTCTTCAGCACTGTTCTGCAGCCCTGTTGGAGTCATTCAGTTTAATTCATTTAAATGTTTTACCAGTGTAATTAACACAACCTCTTCCTCCTCCAGTGCGTCTCCCTCACACAGTCCTGTTTCATTATCAGGTGTAGAAAACTACACGCCTTCCTACAGGTTTCTATTCGCCACGTTGACTGGACAGTTTGTCCCCTGTAACACACACAACTCTTCTCTAGCTCTGCTGACCTTTCCTCTGTGCCCGCTCCTTGGCCGACTGCGCCGCCTTCTGCTGCTCTTCCTGCTGCACCTGCAGCTCTGCCTGCTTTCTGCGCGCCTCCTCATCCTCCTGCTCCTTCTTCTTCCTCTCTTGAGTTTTGGCTACCTCCTCCTGCATCATCCGGATCAGCGCCCTCATCTGGTGAAGGGCTCGCACGGCCGCCGTCATGTCCTCTACGCTGGAAAACTCTCCCTAGTAAGGAACGGTAAAAAGGACACGCAGGAAGGTCCGAGGAGCAGGAGCAAAGTATTTTCCATCTCACTTCAGACTTTCTCCTTGTCAGTGCGTGTAAGCAATCAGATAATAAACTGACCTCTGTCGTCTTCCGAACCACCTCCGACACCTGGGAGCACAGCTGGTTCCCGCGGGTGCTGTAGGAGCTGAGGCTGGCTGCTGGGAGACCTGTTTTGGCCTGGGCAGAGGGCTCCAGCAACTGGTTGAGCTGCAGGATCTCCTCCTGGATGTTGTTGAGGTTGCGTAGCCTCTCCCTGCCCTCCACCTGCCGCTGCCGCTCAAGCTCTGCCTCCCGCAGTCGCTGCTGCTCCGCCTCCCTCAGCCGCAGGTTCATGATCTGGCAGAATGGATGATGAAGACAGTAATTCACTGTGTAGAGAGATACACTTAGGACTGTACAGGTGTTGCTGTGAGTGTAGCTGGATCAAACCTTCATTCTGTGTCGCTGCTCTTCCTTCAGCTTCTCCTGACGTCCGATGCTCTCTTTAGTTCTACAGAAGAGAGACCCCCCCTTTGATTACATAACATTTTTAGAAATGTTTAAAATTGTAAGTATTTTGGATGCGTCTTACTCTCTGTCCATCATGTCCCTCATACTCTGGTACTCCTGCCTCTGTTTCAGCTCCATGAACTCCTCGAAGCGTTTGAGTTGTTCTGACTCGGAGCTTGCAGCATCTGCCACCAGCTTCTCCTGCATCTCCTGCCTTAGACAGAGCGCCGTCTGAGCCAAATGATTTAAGACACCAATCAACTTAAGGTACAGAGCTTCCTGTATCTGCATTCAGGGTTATTTTCATCTTTATCTCTGGTAAAAAAAACTGGTAAACGCCTTGTGTATAAATAACAGATGGTCAATAATAAGTTTAAAATGGCCCTAATAGAGGATAAGTGTGTGTGGGAAAAAGAAATCTGTCTCACTTTGGCCTTTGCCCTTTGTTCCTCCTCAAATCTGACAATGCGTCCGGCTGTCTCCATGGCTTTGGGTGACAGCAAGGAAATGGCAGAAAGTGATGCTGGCTTGGAAACGTCAACAACATCTTCCTCTGGATCTACATCCTCCTCATCATTGATAGCAGCCTATGGGATTTAAACAAGAGGGAAACATAAGGTTTAAAAAAATCAGGACATTCAGGGGACACTATAACACAATAAGCGGCCTGGTAGCTCAATGGGTTAAGCGTCAGACTGGGATGCAGAAGGTTGAGGGTTTGAACCCCGTCTGACTCCTAGTCCATTCCCTACCAGGTGTGTCCCTGAGCCAGACACGCAGCGCTAGCGACCTGTAAGTCGATTTGGATAAAAGCGTCTGCCAAGCAAAGTAAAGTAAGTAAAGGAAAGAATTCATCAAACACAGTGACAGGTACTGAAATGAGGAATATTTATGTTTGTGCGGAATAAAAAAAATCACATCAGTCACAAAATCAACACTGTCTCATGTAAATTTGCATATAGTGGCTGTATCCAGTTCACACGTGATAATGAATGTGACATAAAATATAAAGCCATAAAGAAAAGAAAACTCTGAACTGTGTTCAAACATGACAAACAATCAGCAGAACCAAATGTGAACCACGAAGCCACTGAAACAATCAGACTTACATTTTAATCACTTTAACAGAAGTGTAACTTCATAAAAAAGTCCTCCAAGTTCATATTTGTTGGTCAAATATCCTGCTTCAGATTAAAATGGATTCCATCTTGAATATTATATAACAAATGTTATAGTGAGATAAGTTAATGTTAGATTATCATTTTAATTATTATTATTCCTCTGGAATGGAGGGAAAAACGTCTTCCAGAAAATAAAACAAGTCTAGCCGCCACTGAATACCATTTTTCAGGATAACCATTACCTTGGCGACTGAGAATCTTCACAGACATTATGAAGGCTAATAAAATGAACTGTTGAGAGTATGTGGGTAAAGTGCAAACAAACAACAGCTTGCTTATTGAAAAGCCTGAAAAACTAAAGCAGTGTTTTTGATACTCGCCTCTGTCTTTAAAGACGGCGCTGGGATGTGTTTAGTGTTCACGTCAGGAATAGATCCCATGGAGGAAACAGAGGCTGGGATCTCCTCAGACAAACCCGGACTGCATTCTCCAGAACTGGAGCCCAAAAAGGAGGACCTCTGCAGGGCCAAAGAACTGATGTGCTCCAGTATGACCCCCGAGTGCGACGACAGGCTGACAGCATCTTTACAACCCGCCAAAATATCCTGCAAACACACACAAACATTAAGTCTCAAGTAAACCTCATTCATTCAGTGCACTTAAGAGAGTTTTAAGTTCCAAATTGTGAACAGACGAACATAATGAGTGTTCGGTTAAAGGCTTAAAGATTTATTTACTTTCACTTCAGAAATGCTTCAGAATTACTTTTAAAAGTTCAAATTAAACATTGTTTACCAATAGTACTTAAACTAATATGTGTACACAATATATATGCGGTGGAGTAAACTGTACAACATTGCTCTGTGAAATGTGATCAGTAAACATATAAAGTCAAAATACTAAACACGGCACTAAAGTTTTCAAGTACACTAAAGTGATTTAGCAAACGGGGCTGATAAACCGTTCTCACTACAGACAAGTCAATAAGCCTCTTAGCTTTTAACTTTAATTGTTGGCACATTAATTGCCAAATTGCTATAATACACTAACCTGGCAAACATTAAGCAGACATTAGCTGCTCAGCTAACAGCTAACTCTAATATCAGTAAGCTAGCTCTCACTCACCTCGCCCCTTTCTGACCAGTACGGGTCAAACGTGATATTTCCCTTTGGTGAATTCTTCAAGGCCTGTAAAGTTTCCCATCGTAGATTTTCAGCAGGCATCGCGAAAGATTAGTGACAAGAAAACAGAAACTAACTTCTTCCGCTAGGCTAAATTTTGAACCGCGGTAGAGCGTTACATAAATTACAATCCGAGAAGAAACCGCCGGTCTGCTACATAAACGCTTTTTAGTTCCGGCTAAGCTATATGAGCTATCATATCTATTCTGTTTGTTTTATTGTTGTTTATTGTTTTTTTATTCTTATTGTATTTTAAATTATTATATTATATATACATTTATCTAACATCTAACTTTGTATAAATTTCTATGGAGTACTCGGTCTAATACAAGAGCATTACATCTATTACGTTCATGAAAATATTTAAATAAATATTTAATAATGTGCTTATTGTATTTATGGGAAAAAAATACAATGAACACATAATCTCATACAAAAATGTTAAAGCTATTTTTAGCTAATTTTTATTTTAAATTCGGCGTACAAGCTACTCAGTTTGCAACGTTGCTCACTAAGCAATTAGCTCGTTAACACAATTGTCAATGTTCAAATTTTAAATAAATCAAATGATTCACGTGTATCAGACGTATGCTGCATAGCTAACATATTCAAGCAATTTAAATAATTAGCAAATATATTTTTCTATTATATATTTATATTTGTTGACCAAACGTTTGTTTAGTGTGAATATAATAAATCTCCAAAGTGTTAAAGAACAACACTAAATTTATAAAATGGTAATGTTTTATTTTACAACTCCTGTATTGTTCAGATTATTTTCTGGAATTGTTTCTCAATTTCCTAAAAATCAATACTTAATACACATTACTTACATACTTAATATGAAATACATACAACAGATTGTTTGGTTTAAGTTATGGTTTTGTAATATGATATTAAAGATTATCCAATAAAAACCACCAGAACTGTACAGGAATTTATTTATTAAACATAATATTAATAAATTCAAGTTAAAAAGAGGACTAAATATATGACTACATTCATTACAACAGCTTTTTCTAAATGTCAGACAGAATAAATGTCTCAAAACAAAAGCACATATTTGCTTAATGTAATTCAGGTTTGCTCCAGTCTATTTGGGAACGGCTGAACGCCGTCAGCTTGCGAGCAAAGAATCGCCAAACACGTTTCCGTATGATGTTTTGAGAAAATGAACATAGTTCTGCAGACTGCGGTTCGTGGAGTCCGACTGCTCCAGTCTGTCTTTCATGTTCTGCAGCTGCGAGGAGAAACGCCGCTCCATCTGGAAACAAGGAGAACACAAAGAAACATGTCTAACAGGCGATGATTAGTGATGACAGCAGGAGGAGCGCGATGGCGCACTGTACCTCTCCCTTGCTTTTCTGTAGCTGACTCAGCTCTGTTTTGGATCGACTCAGCTGGCTCTGCAGGTCCAAGGCTTTGGACTGGGACACTCTCTCTTTGGCTACAACCCTCTGCATGCTGTCGTTCACCTGCAGGCCAGAAACGGGAAAATGACCGGGCTAACATGCAGTGAAATGTTGGTAAGTGACGATGTTTCGTTCTGCAGACGCTGACGGACACAATGAAGCTCTGTTGGAGACCTGTTTCTGTGCGTCGTCCAGAGTTTGTTGCAGCTGCCGGGACAAGATGCTGCACTCGCAGCTCTTCTCCTCCAGCTGCAGCTGAACGCTGCGGATACTTGCTTCCTTCAAGCCGAGAGCCTGAGACATCTCTTTGTTTTCTACCTTCATGTCCTCCAGCTTCCTACAACAAAACGCAGGCCGCTCATTTGTGTTTTTTTATCTAAAGTTTAATATGGCAGGAAGTTCAGTAAATATCTTACTACCTCTCCAAGTTGTGAATTTTCTCTTTGAGAACGTTGTTCTCCTCCTGCAGCAGCACGTTCCTCTGCTGAAACGTCTCCAGCTGAGTTCCCTGCTGTTCCACCTGTGGAGGAACAGTTAGTGCAACGAACACCGTGGTCACGGCATATACAGTGGTGTGTGTGTGTGTGTGTGTGTGTTTCTGTTTCTGTAGAAATGTGATCTAAACGTGATCAGACGGTCCTCAGACTAGTGTAAGGGAACCCAATGAAACACAGAATAATATTAATAATAATAATGATGATGAATATTTTATTGATCTCTTAGGGAAATTGTTGTTTGAACAGCTGCTAGACCTGTGTCTGTGCTACTACAGGATATCGGTGACACGTAGCTTTGTGGAGACAGAGAATCGAACCGCTGACCCTTAGGTTGGAAGACGACTGCTCTAAATTACTTTAGTTAGCACTGCATTATTGTCAGCGACGCGTACTTGTACACCTTGCGCACCTTGTGTCTGACTTCAGACAGAGCTGAGCTATGCTCCAGGTTCCTCCTCTCGTAAGCCTCGGTCTCCTGCTGTGCGTCCCGGAGCTGCTGCTCGGTCCTCCTCAGTCTGTCGGGCAGTGTCTCCAGTTCTCTGAGGCGACCCAGCAGCTCCCTCCTCACCTGCTCCGTCTCCCTCTCCAGGCTCGCCTTCACCTCTAGCGCCTCCTGCTGCGTCCTCTCCAGCTTCAGGCAGCACTCGTCCGACTGCAGACGCGCCTGCTGGACCTGCAGAGGGCGGAGTGACGTCACCACAGCACAGAAACCAGTAGCTCAAGTGTTTCCTGCTTTGTTTTCTCCTGTTCCAAAGCGTCATTTCTCATGTTTGCAGGTTGAACTTGAAAGTTGTTATCAGCATTGATGGAGTCTGGCTGTACCTTCTTCTTGTATTTCTCCACCAGGTTCTCATACTTTTTGAGGAAGGATTTCAGCTGGTGAGCTTCGGACTGGAGTCCTCTGAGTCCCTCCTCGGACGATGACAACTCACCCTGATGGTGAGTGAACTCAGGGTGAGTTTATTAAAACCTACTGAAATACGTTTGCTTCAGTTTCCTCTTATTTTACCTTCAGCTTTTGGTTGTCCAGCCTGGTGGAGGCGTTTTCAGCGCTGAGTTGATGAAGCTGATCCTCGAGCTTCTCCCTCTCTGCTCGACTCCTCTCCTCCGCTGAGTGAAGCCGGGAGCCGAGCTCGCTCACCTGACTGTGACAGAGGCAGAAGATAACCCTCGTCCACTACAGCTTACCGATACATGCAAGTTATGATCATCATGATTCATCACTACAGGCCAATGCATGAGGTGAACACATCAGCTCCACCTTTCCCAGCTGCTGCTTTGTCTCTATTATGACACAGAAGTAGATTTTTATCTCATCTTATCAGAAATGGGCTTCCATACATTTCTGAATAGAAGAAATGAGAGACGTTGTCCTCGAACACATAATAATGAACATTTCACAAACATGTGTGAAACAAATCCACACTTGACTTGTACATTCACGTTCCATCCAACTGATGCCCAGAGAAACATGAATAAAGAATTGGAAATAAGGTGGAGTAGGTGAAGTACAAATGTAAATCGAACACTACAGTATTCTGCAGTGTGTGAAGTGACACTGACTCTACAACCACTAAACACGTCGTTTATATTTGTCTGACAAGGTATAAAACATTTGTGTAGTGTAGTTTATTATGAGACAAATACCTCATGTATCTGAGCATTTATTTACCACATCTACATGTTCTGACGTGAGCGTCGCCGTGACAGTGTGTTGTTCTGAGTGCACTCACAGCCTGAGAGCAGACGTTTCCTCCTCCAGCTGTTCTCTGGCAGCTGCTTCTTTCGAGTGTCGGAGGCACCAGTCGCTGGACGTGGTCAGAGCTTGAGCCAACTGAGTTTCCTTGAGGACAAAAACACGGAGACTGTCACATTAGATTATCGTGTTTCAGCCTTTCAGCCATTTTATTTGTTAGGATAATGTGGATCAACACAGTTATTTCAGCGGGGCTCACTTTGATGCTGATTCCGTTTTATTCTCTTGATATTAATGAGACAGGTTGAAAAGTCCAGTTCTCTGTTGACACACTGAAGTTATTCAGCTAACACAGCCCTAACTAAACGTTCTGTTCCTACCATTGCATCATTGTTTGTTTAATTAACTGCAGTCACATGTGAATAGCTGAGCAGGAACGTTACTGACACAGACCTAGCATCTGCTAAAGTCACTGTGTTTCCTCGGCGTGTATTCTAGTTTTAACTGGTTGTGAACCAGTAAACCGGCAGAACGTCCTGTGATCACACGGCACGGGCTGCCACTTCACAGAAAGGTTATCATCTGACAGAGCAGGGACACCACCTCCATCCCATCCTTTGTAACGCGGTGGCAGAGAAATCGCTGTGATTGTCGGACTCTGACCTTCTCCTGAAGTCTTTCTGCGAGCTGCGTGGATGACTGCTCAGCTCGCGCGGCCTGCTGGGTCACCAGGTTCAGAGCGTCCCGGTCCTGCTGCCTCTCCTTGTCGTCCTCCTCGTCCCTCTGTTGCCTCACAGTCTGCAGCTCCTCTTCCAGAGCCTGGAGCTCTCTCTGCTGCTGCTTGTGGCTCTGCTGCATCCTCTGTCTCACGAAAAGAGAAGTCAGGTTCAGGTAGAATAAAGTCCCACAGACTTCTCTACGCTGCTGTAAATCACACAAGAGACACTGTTTCATGTAAGGCTTGTGTTTTACGTCCACGTGCCTGGATCTGAGCAGCCAGATGAGCTTTTTCAGCTTCTGCTCTGTGAAGCTGAGACTCCAGGTGGTCGCGGGTTGACTCCAGTATTCTTGAAAGCTCTGTTGTAGTTTTTATGTTGTTCTGCAATGACAAAGGGAAGCAGAGTGAGAGGCGAGAAAACTTATCCTCTCTGTGCAGCCTGTTACCAGATGACCTGCAGACCTGCACCGGTGGTTTGGGGACCTCTGCATTAAAGTAACTCTAGTTCAAATTGACCTCTCCTCAAGGTGCTTGTCTGGAGGAGGCTCAACTTATTATTTCACCGATGGACTGGTTCAGTAGATAGTTCAAAAGGACTTTTCAAGTCAAAACTTAAAACCCATCTGTTAGAGCCGCTTACTCTGTCTAGACACTGATTTATATCGTTGTCAGTGGTTCTTATCTCTTTATTCCTTATTATGTGTTTTTATGCTCATAATGAATTGTGTGTTTATAATGTTCTAGGCTCTGTACCGTGTTATTATTAACAGTCAGTTAAGATTTTTAACCTTTTCAAAATCCAGATGCTCAGCAAGCTTGGAAGCCTCTTTCTCCTTGTTTGTGAGTTTGGCCAAAAGCCGCTGTAAGACAAGAAAAGGGAGAACAACCACGTTGGATGTCACCTGGTGGCAGATTAACTGTTGAACGATGGAAAAACGGCACTTACAATGTTGTCTGCCTCACTATGAGCCAGCCTCTTCTTTAAATCGTCTCTCTGCTCTGAACACGTCAGAGATTCTCTCTGTGGATACAACAGCACAGATTTGGATTTTTATGACGTTATTCCTAAAGACAAGCAGCATTCAGCAGGTTTGTGCAGGTTTCCTTTCAGTTTAAGTGGCTTCGTTCCTGCAGCTATGACGTACCACGTATTCACTACACTCTCGGAGCAGCTCTCGGAGGCTGTGGTTCGTGTGGTCAAACATCTCGATCTTCTCGAACAGCAACCTCTGATGTCGGGCCAGTGAAGCCGCGTGCATCTTTGACAGCCTCTTGTCCTAAATAAATAAAACAACAAATAAAAACATGAGAAGTTTCCATCCTGACCAAAACTGTGCAAGCGGTCATTTGGTGCCAGGTTTACCTTGGTGAGGCTGTCGAGTGCATCCTTCAGGGCTGTCAGCTGGTTAGCTACAGCCACGCCGTCGATTTCTGCCTCTACCAGCGCTCTGAGGAGCACGTCTAAGTTTTTGTATTGGTCATTAGAGTCCGACCTGTGGGCAGGAGTACCTTAATTATTTTAGGTTATTTTACAAGGTTACAGTGAAAAACAAAAAGCTGGAGCAGTGGTGAAAGTTTATTTTTTTATGAGCTCATCATCATTGAGACGGAGTACGGGACCACAGTGGACACCTTTGTCACATGGTGTAAACTGAACTATCTTCAGCTCAATGTGGCAAAAACAAAAGAGCTGGTTGTGGACTTCAGGAGGTCTGGGACACTTGTGACCCGTGTCTCCATCCAGGGAGGTGATGTAGACGTTGTGGAGGACTACAAATACCTAGGAGTACACATTGACAATAAACTGGACTGGGTTAAAAACACAAACGCCTCGTCCAGGAAGGGCCAGAGTCGTCTCTATTTCTTAAGGCGACTTGTGTCATTTAATATCTGTGGAACAATGCTCAGGGTTTTCTCTGAGTCTGTTGTGGTCAGTGCCGTTCTTTATGCTGCTGCATGCTGGGGCAGCAGGCTGAGGGTTGTTGATGCCAAAAGCTGATTTGCAAAGCCAGTGACGTGGTGGGGACCGAACTGGACTCTCTGAAGGTGGTGTCAGAGGCGTATGTTGTCTTTCCACCCACTCCATGATGTTTTGGCCGGTTATAGGAGCATGTTCAGTGAAAGACTGAGAGCAACGGAACGCCACAGGAAGTCTTTCCTTCCTGTGACCATCTCACTGTCCAACTCCTCCATCTGAAGGGTCAATGACGTCACAGGCTGACTCCTCATACGAGCTGTAGGAACTCATACCAGTGAACATCTTAATATGGTATCTCTTGTACTGTGTGTGTTTTTGTTTTGTTTTTAATATTGTAGCTTGATGTCTCTCTTACTTTTACTCTTTTCACTGTCAGGAGCAACTGAGACCTCATAATTTTAGGGACTAATAAAGTATTTCTGATTCAGGTTCTGATTTCCTTTGTCTGTTACGTCTTGGTGATTTAAATCAGCATGATCATGGTTTTCTCTGACATTTTTGATTTGAACCTTGGATTTAAATAGAAACATTAGCACAAATCTTACTTCTTCAGCCAGCGGATGTTTTCATTCTCTCGGAGCAGGGCGCTGAGGTTTCTGGATACTGCAGACAACTCTTCTTCATGCTCCTCTTCTTCTGGCTGACGTCCGACACCGCTGTCTGGCTGATGCTGTGCTCTGCTCCTCTGATCACAGGACGCACACAAACAAGACTGAGATAGATTCAAAAAAGTCGCAGATGGACTTCCAACAACGAAATGTGTCCCTGCGCAGAGCATATCTGCAAGTATCAACATCATCATCTGCACAAAATTGGAAAGAAATCTTTGGTGAACACACCATGGAGTGAGATTATCAACAGATGAAATTCAGCTTTGTGGTGTCGCATCATGTGCTCAGTGCAGAACTATCTGTCCTGTGAGTACATTCCTGCCAAATGTTCTGTTACAGGCAGTAAGAGGGACATATATGTAAACTCACATCTCTTCGGCAGGACAGTCTTCCTGGAGGAATCCACGGTGTCCTGACCTTTAGCCTCCCCCCGTCTCCCTTCACCTGTGACTTTTTCATCCTGTTCTGTAAAAGCCAATTTGACAGTAAAAGCAATGGACCAGTTATGTACACGGTGTGCAGCTGACTACATAAAGGCAGAAACAGTTTACAGGAAGAGACATGAAAGTATTGCACTTTCTGATGTGTGTGATGTTGCACTCTTGTTATGGTTGTTCTGGTGTATGGGCATCTGTTTTTTTACCTCTTTTTGGACATATTTATTTTCTTAGTGCACTTTTGAGGTGTCTTTGTTTTAATTCAGCCAAAATGTGTGACTATAAACACTATACTGTGTGGACATTTGGAGTGTTTGTGTTGGGTCTGTGTCTCTTTCTGGGCATTTCAAGTGTCTTTGTCAATTTTTTAAGTCTCCTTATGATCTATGTTCTCGTTTTTAGTCTCTGTGGGAGTTTTCTAAAGTCTGTCTTTAGTCAGTCTGGATCTCGGTTTCAGTTGTTTAGCATCTTTGCAGTAGTTTTGTTTTTGATCAACTTTCAAATCACCTTAAATCAGTGCTCATGATGAATTTCACGTACAAGCTAAAGATACTGTAACAGTGCATTGTGTATATTTACTACTGATCGTAGTAGAAAAATGAACCATGAGAAAATCTGAACTAGATTTCCATATTAATAAGTCACAGTAAGTTAATAACCTGTGGGGTTTTGCTGGGGCTCGGACTCCTCCTCATATGAACGTGTACAGGTGTGGTCTCCGGTACATGGACGTGGACCGGCGGCGGTGTTAAATCCGAGTTTGACATTGTTTCGAGGCGTTACAACATCTACGCGACATTAGTTATCACAAAAACTCTACACTGGAGAACGACACTAAACACCACAGAGCTCATAATTACTGTGCTAAGTTATCTACATTTGCCCATCCAGCGTTAAATCCCGACTTTTGTCTGCAGAATAGACGGTTGTTCGCTTCACAAACGAGCTCACTGATTGGCTGATTTGCAATACCCCGCGCTGTGATTGGTGAAAGGGAGTTGTAGCTAGCGTTGCTAGTGGTAACAGTTGAAAGTAACGAGTTCACGGTACTGCGCCAGAATATGGACGGAAATCAATTCATAGATGAGCTTGAGTGTTTTATTGTGTAAACGGCACTTAAACGTTTTACAAAATTCAATTTAATAGATTTTTTACACATAAAAGTCCGTATCATCAGCAAAATGTAAACGTACCTTTGCTGATCAAGAGTAATGCCTTCAAGTGGAGGATTGTAACTCCTACATCTACTGAAATACTGTAGTTATGTACAATATGGTTGGAGGCTTATTTGTATTTTATTGAAATATTTCCATTAATGTTACTTTATGTTACATTCCATAAAGAACGGCTATTTTAATAGTGTGAGTAGGCCCACATGTGGCTGATAATACTTGACTGTAGTTGAACATAAATTTCTTGGTACTGCTTATTAAATTCTGAGGTGATCATATGTTTAAATAATCAACATCTCCAAATAGGTACCAGATATCTGTTGCAGAGTAAAAACAACAGTAACAACATGCAAATACTTAAATACAGGAACATGAACACTGAACCTGGGTGCTTTAGCTACTTGAGCAAGTGTAC
Organism: Microctenopoma steveboyesi; assembly: GCA_032359275.1. NCBI lineage: Eukaryota > Metazoa > Chordata > Actinopteri > Anabantiformes > Anabantidae > Microctenopoma > Microctenopoma steveboyesi. Next base: position 20,693,313 of record JAUMHF010000026.1, on the reverse strand, counting down.
ATAGTTGCTTTTCGCCTTTGTGTGTTTTTTAATCGAATAAATGACATTTTTTTCAGTTATGTAAGCGTCTTGTTCATCTACGCAGTTACAGGAGGAAATGTTTGAGGTGACTGCATTTCCTGTTTCTGTCTGTGGCACTTCCGCTCCCAATTTAATAATCGCGTATTAAGTCCACTAATCACTTTATAACCGTTCATATGTCTTCTGAAATCGTTTGACTGTGTTCTTATATTAAAGAGAATTATTTTGGCTGTTTCCATCAATACTTAATAACATCACGGCACTGCCTCGGCTAAAAACAAAGATGCTAGTCGCAGCTGCTAGCTGATTAGCTTTCCATGTGCCTGCGAAGCAGCAATGAGAAGCAAACGGAGCCCGTGGCTGCTGGTAAAGCAGCGGGGCACGGTACTGGTGCACTACATTTCTTTTTTACTCCTCATTAACCCTGCTGCATACCAGCTCAGTGAGGCATGTTTAGCCGCGGCTGAACAGGAGGAGGCAGCGGGCAGCAGCGACAACGTGCTACTGTGCAGGGCGTGCGGACACGAGCTGGCGGTCGGGACGGACATCCACTTTGTCCCCAGTCGACTGGCGCTCTCCAGCCGCAACGAAACGCTGGCCGGAGGCCGAAAGGTTAACGTCCAGCTTTTCGAAAATCCTCACGGACACCAGTTCGAGGTCATTACATTCAGAAAAGCGGACGTTACCCAGCACTGGCCGGCAGAAAAACACTTCTCCTGGTTCCCGGGCTTCTCGTGGACCGTGGCCACCTGTCCGCGGTGTAGAACTCATTTAGGTGGGTACAAGCCCAGCGAAGAGCCGTCTGTAAAGTTACTGTCAAAAAGAGTCAGGAAAGCGTTTAGGGTAATAAATAAATAACCAGTCCGTCATAAGACAGCTCCCTGGTGAATAAAGGATCTGGGCCTTATTTTTATTATTTATCATTATTATTATTTCTTTGTCACCTTTTCATCACTACACATGTATCAGTCTTTACCTTAAAACACACCACTGAAATGAGTTCAGTTCTACACCAACATTTGCTGCCAACTTAAGGGCCAACAGAAGAAATTAAGAAAAAGGGATTCTATTCTCAAATCTGCCCTAATACCTTAAATTTCTGTTTAAATCTCAGTGAGTTTAGTTAAAGCATGTATCTCAGGATGAAAGACGAAAAGGTAACCTGCACTATAAAATTAAGTACACTAATATTTTAATGTACAGAAAGTTATGCACACCCATGTAGCTTGTAAAATATATACTTCAGTTTAATTCAAAGATCAAGATTTAACTACTCAAAAAAATCTAAAACTTCATCCTTGAGTAACATCTCTGCAAAACCTTGTTATAGTCTAGAATAATCTGGAAACTGAGTTATAGAGCAAAAAACTTTAAAGTGAAAATTAAATAAAATATCCATAATATTTGTAGGAATATTTCAGTCACATTTATTATCTCAATGACAATTCAGATTAAAATTTGCAGTATCCCCATTTTACAGTATCAACTTCCCATTTTTTATCCACAGGCCGTATTTCTTGTGTGGTGCGCATGTAATAAAACCTTGTGTAAAATAACTGATGTTTTATTTCTAACAGGTTGGGCGTTCCAGCCCAGCAACTGGCCAGACACAGTCACAAAAAGCAAATTTGAGGAGTCGGCGCACACCTTCTTGACTTTAATCACCCAGCGACTATTAAGAGAAGACTTTGCTTCGAGCCTGCTAATGACTCCGAAATCCTTCAACAGCTAATTTAATTTTAACTGTATAATTCACCCAGGTGCCTTTGCTGCTACTTTAAATAAATTTCTACAGCACCCACTTGGTTTCAAGAATCCCACACATGTATACACAGTAAGTTTTATTATTGTAACAAAGCAAGTTGTACACCTCAAATTTAAAACAGTTCTTCCCCCCGGCGGCAAAGGAAACGGTGATTAGATGTAAATTCTAGGAGATAAACGTGTTTTACCCATGAAGCAGTGGGGGCCAAAATTTACAAGCGTGTTTTTTTTTCCATTTTGTCCTTTATTAAAAATGTCTTTTCAAATCTTATGGATATCTGTAAAACAATACAATGAAAAAAAAAAGTCCCATAGAAATGGTGTCAAAATAACCACTCTCCCCAATAACCAACATACTCCTGCCCCTCCCCCCGCCCACTAAACATTACAAGTCAAAGGAATGAGCTGGTTCTCGTTAACCACAGAGGGGGGAAAAAATAAGTTTTCAAGGGATCGACATCCCGAGTGAAGGAATCAATATGGAGGAAAAGAAATTGAGAGGTCTGCTAGTGCTAGGTCACTACACCATGGCTTAAGTCAATTTACCACACAAACCTTTAACAGGAGGAAATCTGTGTGAATTGTCTTCAAATTCTACTCAGGATGCCGTGCTGATTCTATTTTTATACTTTTATTTTTTAAATGACTTCGGTATGGTACTCACAATTCAGGGCAAAGTGCCATTGGCTTAAGATGAGTCAAAGGAGAACATAACATGGCACCAACAGGTGAAGAGGCTTCAGAATGGGAAATGAAGCACACACGGAATAAAAAAAAAAGTAAAAAATAAAAACAAAACCATAGCTCCCGAACATGAGTGGAAAAAACAAACAGGGGATAGAAGGTTGAGGATCTGGGTAGATGGTATTTCTTAGTCATCTTCTCCTTCGTCATCCTGAAAGAGAAACAGTAGTTTCAGTCAGTGAGTGTTTAAAACAAACGCATGCCTCCATCCATCTTCTAGCTATCACTTTACCTCTCCATCTTCTCCATCATCCTCTTCATCCTCCTCTCCATCTTCATCTCCTTCCTCGTCAATGTCCTCCAGACCCTCCTCATCTTCTTCATCGTCCTCGCCTTCACCTTCTTCATCATCCATGTCAGGAACCTAGAGATGACACCGTGGTAATGGTAAATGTGAAAATTGGCAGCAATAGAAAAATATATACACTGGTAACCACTGAATGTCAAACATACCAGGTAGTACTGCAGAGGATTCGGCCAGATATCATCCTTGATGACTTCTCCAAGCTCATCAGCACCCGCATCAGCGTGATCAGTGAACCAGGTGAAGAAGCTCTCTGGTTCTTCATGTTGCCTCTTCCTTCCCGCTTTGTTCTGTGTCTGGCTGGAGCGCTTGGTCAGGTCCTACAAATATGAAGACAAATAACACAAGTGAAAATTAGGCATGGTAGCTTAGGAGAGGCAACACTTGGAGCTCTGCTCAATGGACACTGTATCCCCGTCTTAAATGGGGATCATTTTCAAAATAAAAGCCTCACAGTTCACAGTATTTCTTGTGTACTGCGACGACCACAAATAATGCAGGAGAAATGTACACACCTTCCCCGACTTCCATTTGATTTCTGTTGACTTTGAAGATGGGTCTCCGCTCTCATTCAGGTGGAATTCTTTGGAAAGTACTTTGTTTTCGAAGTACGGATTTTCATCAAAATACTAGAAGACAAAACATAACCAGGTGAGAACAAATAAAACAGCAGGCAGCTACATCTTATTTCTGAATCTTAATACTTACAAAATCTATTCTGTAGCCTGATTTGATGTCTTCAAACTCTGTCACCTCCACTCGGCTCAGGTAATGAAGTGCTTCTTCGTCTTCCTCCCCGAGTAGGGCAGATACTGTGGCAAATTATACACAGATATTAGTTTGAGTAACTGTTTAAAACTCACAACCTTCCTATAAACGCGTTGGTGGTGTAATTATTAACAGTAGTGCAGGGTATAGCAAAAAGAAAAAATCTGTTCCGACTTACCTTGTGGATGGTTGACAAATGTGGTGACCCAGAAATTGGGGATTTTGGCGATCAGTTCTGACCTCTTCTGAAAGAATGGCTGACGGAGTTTGTTGTATTTCTGTTCTACTTTGAGGATCTCCTCACTGGCTTGCTCATTCAACCTGTAGAAGAAAAAAGAAATTATATATGTCAATTTTAAAGGCTTAAGCTGATTTTGTCTTTTTAGAACAATGTACATAAAAGCACAAAACAAAACCTAATTTCAAGCGATGTAGCCAATTATGTTTATTCGGGGCAATCCATGAATCACATTTTTCATACATCGCATCTACTGGTTAAATTCTACTTTATAAGGTCTGGTAATTAAATTTTGTTATATATTCCAAAATTAGAATGTTTTTTAAGGCATTCTAATAATTACCTGTCAATTTCATTTTGAACTTCATCAATGTGTTCGATAGCTTCTTGCTGCTCTTTCTCTGTGGAACAAAGTTAGAGTTAGAAATAATAACAGTAATGCCATTATTTTTGCTCATACTAATAAAATAAATTCATGCAAACATAAACTGGAGCCAGTGTTCTGTCAGACCTGTATTCATACCCACAACTTACTTTGACAAAGTGAAACGACTGCGGTCTAACGCCGAGCCGTTTTTTCTTTTCTTGTTTAGGATTTACAGGAAAACCCTCGTTAGTAATGAACAGATAACGGTAAATGTGAGGTTAAATGAGATTAAAAGCAGGACTCTCCCTGAGGTTACGGTAATGCGAGCGGCCAATAGCTGCAGCTCTAGCGGCTCAGACACTCACCGTTTCCTGCCGGCTGCTGCCGACAAGGCCGCGTGGTTTAAATGTGGGACATCTAACTGCACAGTGTGAGACACAGAGCTAGGACAGATGCCAGCACACATCCCCTTATTGTCAAACCGCTGCTCACACGGCGTCCTGCATCCTCTCGTCTCAATACAATAATTACCCAGTTTAACTGAGTGCGAGGCTGGTTGATTTTAAATGCATTTGGTCAGTAACAAACCATAACGTCGTCAGCTAGCGTTAGGTAACACTACAACAACAACACTAGCCGGCTAACTGCTAATGCACAAATAAATCTGGTATGTTTTCGTGTTATAGAATGAAGTTTGTTCAAACTAAACACGAACTAGCCAATTTGGTGTAATTTCACAACAGCATACTGAACAATGATGCCCCAGCATCACGCACGGCCACTCAGTCAGTAGCCATCGACATAACTGGCCACGCTGATAATGCTAAATGAACTAGCTAACATGGCCTCTCAGCACCGGTCTGAACTGAACAACAGCAGGCTGGAGTAGCGGTATGCTAGCTGGTGAGCTAGCTGCGAAATGCGAATACACGCAACACCCGTGGTCAACTACAAAGGAGACCTAGATGCGACAAGGCAAATCTAAGAAACACATACCACAATTATTAATAATACTGCATCCAGTCGCAGTGTAAATTCTGTTAGAGAAGACAGTGAAAATGGCGGTGAACAGGAGGCCGCCATTCCGCTTACCGGAGGTTTCGTCCGCTCCGTCATGGTTCGAGTTCAGCTCCTTTTTACTCACTTTTGCCGCCGAGGCCGACATGTTTTCGCAAGCTTGGGTAACTTACAGACGCCTGAGAGAATATGTAGTAGCTGTAAATCGGCTTTCTCCCTGAACAGGAGAACGTTGATTCGGCGTAAAGTTCAGCGTGCAGTAGCCAACAACGTGCTGCTTTCCACACAATGTAGCTGCCGAGGAGCGAGGAAGTCACAGCAAGCACCGCTCACGCGCTCCTTTCATTACGAACGCGCCTCGCCGAATGGAGCAGAGGCGAGCTCCGCCTCTCAAAATAGGTCTCACTGTACGGCTCCAATTTGCTCATTTACCACAGTGTGTTCTCTTAAAATCACCACAAAAATCAACCAAACCTCTAATTGGTCTTATATCTAAACATGAGGGATTTTTTTTATTTAATCGAGTAACTAAATGTGACGTTTATTCAGGTCAGGCCAGAGCTTCGCTTGGACCGAGTCGCACTTGCGCACTTAAGAAAGATGCTGAATGTCAGTTGGACGGGGAGCTTCATTCGGGTGGTCAATGCTAATTAGCCCGCTGGTCGGCCAGGCTGTTGCACGGTTATAGCGAATTTTATGTGAGAAAAAGCGGAATAAACGGGACAGTTTGGCTGTAAAGATCGCACGCTCCTTTGTGTTGGAGCGTGTGCTTAAAACATCAAATGCCTTGTGTCTAAAGGCACGTAATATGTTAAGTATCAGTTTTACGCTAGCGTACATTGGCTAATATAGTATACGTGTAAGTCATCTTACTGATGGCAACTGCGATTTGCCCCAAAGTAACAAGTGGCCCTAAACTCAAGTGTGGAACTTGCACTGGATGTACTCCATTAATTTAAAGACCAATTATTACATATATTCGCATCAAGTCGCAGGTTAAAATGCTGATGCTAAATGTCAGCTTTCATTTCGGTGTCTGTACCGTTAGTCAGTCACAGTTCAGACCGGCTAGTTGTTTGTTTTAGGACAGAAAAGTCTGATTTTTTAATGCCCCAAGCTCACTGGTTACTTTGAGAGTCGGGCTCATATATTATTATCTTTCTGCAAGGACACTCTCAAATTATCTGCTGCCAAATTGCTTGATTATTCAGACCAATTTTAACTGGTTAGCTGGGTGAGGTGAAGCAGTAGTGCTAAGTGCTAATTCACAATAGCTCATTAGTAGTAGTTTGAAAATGAGGATAAAAGGGAACTTTTAATTGAGTTAAAGTCCAGTAGCTCACAGTATTTAAGTATTAAAAAATAGCTTTGGGTTACATTAGTGTACAGTAATGCTAAGTGAGGATCATGTAGCACAGAAGCCCAGCTAATTGTTACAAGTGTAATTTGCCTCTTTATAGTTAATTAAATATCCACATGTGGTTTATATATTGCCAGCTTTTCAACAATAGATTAATTTTGAATTAATTTAATTTAATCTTTCTCTCTTCTAGCTAAAAAACCCCCAGATGTGGTCATAAGGTCAACCAGGACTTCTTCATAAGAACAATGACAGTAGAACTAAACAAATCCTGACCTACATCACCTGTAGGAGAAACAGAGATATTGTGATATCAGTACGTTTAATACCATCTATGTATTCCTTAGAATATGAATAAAGGAATCTTTGACGCTAGCAGTTTAAAATAGATGCTGAGTGTCATTGGAAGAGCAGTGCTAAATGCTAATAATCCCATAAATCACGTTTTTAAATTATTTTTGGTCTCAGATCAGAAAGGGCTCATAAACATTTTTAGTTCAGGTTATGTGCAGTAGCTTCCATGCTCCTCCACTCTGGGTCTAAACAAAGCCATGTGAAGTTATGGGCTTATCTTCTATCAAATAACGTAAGTGACCGAGACAGTGAAGTGTGGAAGCAGAGTATGAGAAGTGTAAGGTGGAGGATTGGCAGATTATTCCAGTGTGTCCTTTCATGTAATCATGTAACTCATCAGTCTCCACTGCACCAGACCGTTATGGTGTGGGATCGTGTTCAGTACACTAGGAATGATATGTACATTTCCCACATCCTGAAGGCATGTTGGGTACTATCAGTACGGTTATTGATGCCTCTCACACCGCTGTCTCATCAAAGAAGGTTACAAATCTCCAGAACATCGCAGGCAGGGCTTTGCCTTGTCCCAAACAGAGCAGCAGCAGCGCCGTATTTGTCTTTTGGTTGGTGACAGCATTAGAACATGTGGTCATGCAGTGGCCAATGCCGAGCCCAGAGCAGGCAATCAGCACTGTCAGAGTAGCAGCTGTACCACCGGAGAGGAACTCTGCCGTCCCCCTGCAGAAAGAAATATAAGAGAGAGGGAGAGAGGGGGATCTGGTTACAGAGCGGAGGATCAGGATGCAGTGGGAAGGAGATGTTGCAGAGGAAGCTGCTGCGAGGCAAAAACAAACAGGAGAACAGTCTGTGTGATGTAGGTCTCAAGACGTAGAAGCTGCATCAGAATCAGTGTGTGTGTGTGAATGCACCACAGCACCAGGGGACTTGTGTTTCAAGGATAGTAAAGGTGGATAGGTGCAACCTGAGAATTCCTCTCTCCTCCTCCACGGAGAATGACAAATTAGTCCTTATTCAGCACGGAGTGACAGCATCGACCTGAGGTTAGTGCAAAGTCATACTGTTTACATCTGACATGGGCGCACTGTTCTCATGCTGCTGCTTCTTCTTTTGCTCTTGTTTTTGTCCCTTATGGAAACAAGTTGTGTGTGCAGCACGGTCGCTTCTGATTCCCTCGTGTTGTGCAACTTGTCCTGCTAAGCTGTGACTGTATTTTGCCATTTCGTTCTTTTCTGAGCAACCCATCCCATCCCAGTCCAGCCTGACCTGTCCGGGGAAAGAGCTTGGTGATGAAGTGGGGCTCGTTGTCTCTATGATGTTGTTATCCAGGATCGGGATGTTGTCCACAGCTCAGCAGATGCTGCAGGATAGCCGCTCCAAGATCGAGCTGATCCGACTGCAGATTATCAAAGTCACCCAGGCTGGCAGCAGCGGCAGTGGCGTTATTAGTGATGATGGCAGCGACAACCATAACAGCTCCACTCACACAGGTCAGGATCCTGGGCCACGACAGCCTCACTGTTAGTGACTGAGTTATTATGTAAATGCAATCAGAAGAGGCAAGAAATCATTTCTGACAGTCATCAGATTCTGTCTGTCACCAACAGCAACATCAACACCATTTATGACTTGCTGGTTTCAGTCACAAAATATGGGATCGTTCGGATCCATCTATCAGAAACAAGACGTGACAACAAAACAGTGCTTTTTCTTTTCTAGAAGATCATAATTCACAGATACTGTCAGCAGTTAAACACCTTAAAGCTCTGCTTATGTGTAGAAACACTAGGTGACATTAAAGGCGTTAGACCACAAAATAAATTATATTTCACTACGTTATGTTGTTTCTTTCCTGCTGATGTTCATCTAAATATATAGCTAAGAAATGTCACGCCTGAGTGAGCGTTTCGGTTTAATTAAAGGCAGCGATGTGTGTCTGTGCCGTCTCTGTCTTTGAAGACACTCAGCTACACAAAAGTTATTTACGATTTGAGTTTGGTTTTTGTTTTACTGTCCCCCCAGAACCTTCTACATAACGTTTCAAACACACTTCCTGTCGAACAAGTGCAGGTTTTTGGTTTGAAAAGGTCAAGATCAGAGATATAGAACAACAGTAGAGGATTTCATTTCCGAAATATCAGTGCTGGCGTTAAAAGCCTGCATTGCTTGAACCATGCTTCCTGCCAACTGTCATCTCTGTGGGTGTCCATTTGTTTAGCCTTCACTGGAAAATGAAACTACTCTCACTGCATTAATAGACACAGATGTAAATGTGCCGTTTAAAAACGGTAAAACTATCACCCAGGTGATTCAAAGGAGGAGTGTGCAACACGAGACGAGCGTCCTCTGCTCATTTTCTTTCCCCTGACCCCTCGCCTCATTTTCTATCAGAGATTTCTCGACATGTTTTATTCTGTTAGGAACTGAAGCCACGTTTGTTAAAGACAGGCTGATTAATTCAGTTCTATTATCACTAATGAAGACAGAAAGTGTGATTAGAAAAGTGACGTTGTGTGAGAGCTAAATGTGAAAAAGCAAACGTTCGGTGTCGCTGACTCAAAATAGAGATCACAAAGCTGCTGCCTTTCTCACACACAGCAGCGGGACTGGGTCTGTTAATGTGTGCGGGAGAAGTTAGTACGAAAAAACGAACACTTTTCCAAATGTTGTTTGGGGCAGATTCACACAGGAAGCATCACGTTTCTTAAAGGAATAATTGATCACTAAGCAGAAAGACAAAAATAGGGTTCCTTCAGTAGATGCAAGTCAAAGCCTCTCTTCCAGGTCTTACTATATTAACTAAGTTGTTTTCTTATCTCACCTTTCAAAGCTTTCATACATTTTAGATAAGTGTCAGCTAAATGCCAGAAACATAAAACATGTGATGTGAAGACCTTTGCCTGGAGCACAGTGACATTTGAGAGAAAACAGCTCACTTGAGCTTTATATATAAAGGAGACTCTGCCTGTGGAAAACGCACGCTTCTCTTTCAGGGACGTCTCCTGCTGCCGTCAGTCCTGTGGATGCTCGTTTGGCAGAGTTGCAGCACTACGTGCAGAGAGAGACAGATGCATTGGTGCTGGCCAAAGATGTGGTGAAGCAGCTGGAAGGGATCGCAACGCTGGACCAGAAGGCTCTAGCTGAGGTGGGGCTCTCCAATAATTTCAGTTCCTATAACTGCACACTCTATGTACTCGTTCTCATTTTGGACAATTCTCCAGCGAAGCCAGCCTGAGCACCAGTAACTGTATATGTAAAACATATTTTCATGTGGTAAATTTAAACTGATGTGAAAGTGCTCTGTAGAAAAAAGTGAAATACAAATGGTTCTGGTGGGATTTGGCGTTTATGAAGAAATTGAATTGACAAGTGGACATCACAGGTTTTAGTAACAAGGTCTGCAGGCGTTGAACGGGGTTCCTCGCCGGGTTATATGTGAGCAGAGGAAGCTGCAGAGAACAACACTCGCAGGTAAGGAAAGGTAAGTGTGTGCAACAGGATAAACAGGAAGCAGAGAGACTACGGGAGGCAAACAACGCGGACACCAACATTACACCATCCAGACCACTGAGTGAGTTTATCCTCTCACCAGGCTCAGTCCCATGTGCAGGAGTCGTCCCAGAAGCTGGATCTTCTGCAGCTGTCCCTGGAGAAATGCCTGAAGGACAGGAACCAGGATCCTCTACAGCAGCCTACAGATGGAGCCGACCCCTCCACGGGTCACAACCCGAGGCCTGAGGGTCCTGCGTTGTCCAGCTCCCCGTCCATCTTCTCCATCAGACCTGCGTCTTTAACTGGTATCAACACAGACCTGGTTGTTTGTGAACGCGACTTCTGTAACATGTTTTTATTTGTCTGAGGAATTCATTTTCTTCAGGATGAATGTTCGGGCTCTTTGAAATAAGAGGAGGACTGTTAAAAACGACCTAATGTTCTGAGATGGAAGCATCTTTAACTCTTTACAGAAGAACTTGTTACAGCAAGATTTCATTCAAACTCGTCTAGAGGAGTAAATGTTAACGTCACGTCCTGTAGAATCCTTATTCTTTACCGAGTGGAACAAGTGCAAATGTCATTACTTTAGAATTTAGATTTTTTTAAATATTTGACAACTTTACTCATTAGTTACTTGCCTGCTAAATCTAAATCTAAATATTCTTAAGTATAATATTTTATAATAATAATGATATGGTTTGAGAACCACTGTTTGGACAAATTCAAATTTCTCAAGGAAATTTCTTTAGTTTCGGGTAAATTATTAGGAAAACATTTCTGTGCTGTCGTCATTTCCCTCAAAGAGAATTGTAGCGTGTTTATTTATTTAGATTTTGTACCAGTATCATGGGCACCCAGAGTCTAATCATGATTTGCCATCTGCTGACCTCTGGCAGAGGATGATCACGACATGTAATCTGTTGGTTTTGGATGGTTCAGTTGTAAGCCAGTCTCTCGCCGCACAAGGCAGAAAAAGGCAAAAAAAGGCCTTCTGATGATGTAACAAGGAGACAAATCCTGGAGTTGCTCTGTTGGCAGTGAATAATGAGAACAAGTCTCAGACGGTGAAAACGCTCGAGGCGATTTCTGCTCTGCAGCAGTGAAATGAAGAAGAAAACGAGGATGTGAAAGCTCCAGACAGCAATGATTAGTGGCTTGATTCCAAGAGATTTAGTCATGCTGACAAATGAAAGACTTTCAGCGTGTTCTTAACTGAGATTCATCATCAAGTATTACCAATAGAATCACGCAGGGTTCATTTCAGTGTCGTAAGAACAGAGCTGGAGTTGACCCTCAGCTCGTGTGTAGGTACCTTCAGGTTTTACAGCAGCGCAGTGTCCGTTCATTCTCCATGTTAATTAACAAACGGATTCTGATTTTAATCATTTTTTATTTCCTTTTCCAGGCAAACTTGAAGTTAAGCTACTTGGATGTGAGGATTTACTGAATCCTCTGACAAGCCCAGAGCAGGAAACCCATCGTAATCCCGCTGGGGACGGTTGTCGCGCTGCTCACAGGCGGGGTGGCCCTCCTGGTATGTGGACGCTGTTCAGTCAAAGGCATTTAGCTTTTAGTTTGCTTCTTTCATTCTGCTTCTTTCTCTGTTTGCAGTTAAAGAATAATGTAATCCTTTTCAGTCAGTGAGCGGTGAGGACAACATGTCCTGCATGTGAACGCAGCCCTTCAGGAATGGCCTGATGGAATTTCATTACTCATGGATGAACTGAGGAGAATATTATTCTGCAGTGATTCTCGTTACACGTCGTACACACAAAATGCAGATGGTTTATTCTGTGGTGGCGGTGACATTAATGATACGTTTTTCTGACAGGTTTGAAGGGAAATTAAACTTGTGTACAGGTCATTCTGACATCACAGGGACTGAGTGTTATCTGCATGACACCTTCCCCTCTGTGCCACAGCAGCCATCAGCGCGGTGCTCAGGCTGGACGGCAGAGTAGTCGGCCGGACGCGGTGGGCAGCTGTCGGCACACTGAGCTGGGATCAGATGTTCTACATCCAGCTGGAGCGAGTGAGTCCTGTTTGTCATATCTGTGTCATCCACCCGTTTTCTTAACTGCTACAAGCTGACGGTGCACTTTCACACAGTTTCCCACAAATACTAAAGCTGTCGTCAGTCCAGTGATAACATTCGTTTCTTATGTAGAAAGTATAAAACAACAATAGGTTCAGCCTGTTTCCCATCACCACTCCAGGCCAGCTTCCAGTATTTGTGAGTCATTTTTTTCACTGGGATCCATCTGCTCTAAGCGAATACAGAGGAAGGATTTTGAGCAGTCCTTCCTGTATTTATTTCCCTCTCCAAACCTGAAATAAGCTCAAAAACACAAGGCCTGCTCCCATCTTAGAATGAATGAGCGAGGCGTTGACTCTGTGAGGACTCTGTGCAGGTGGATGTGCTGACACTAGTACAAGCAAACAGAGTAGGACAGACACACGTGAACTCTACTCTATGCAACATTTTGCATTGAAGAAGAAGAATCCACTTTATTGTCATTGATAAATAAAGTGAAATGCAGAGGACAATGAAATTGGTCCTCTGCATTTGACCCATCACCCCTGGGGGGAGCAGTGGGCAGCCACATGGCGCCCGGGGAGCTGGCGCTGGGTGTCTCGCTCAGGGACGCACCTGGTATGGGGGGTGGGCTGGGTGCCTCAGCTGGGAATCGAACCCGGGTCTGCTGCTTTCCCAGCCCTCTGCCTTAACCACTCTGCTAACTGCTAACACATAGTTATTATATTATGTCTGATTCTGTGGAGGTATAATCTGAACCACTGTGTAATCCCGTGTGTGGCCAGCAGGTGGCGCCCGAACACTTAGTGTAGACGTTTCTCCATCCCTCAGAGAGCTGCTGAAAGGATCCTCAGTGCTGTTTTACAGGTGTTTGCTTTGAGTTTGCTTAAGAATTGATAGAGATGGAGATTTGTGAATCCAGACGTATGAAAGCAATGAATGGAAAGGTTTTCTGTAAAGTCCCACCTCTTTACACGATCTTATACTATCTGCTTATATTTTCCTTCACTAACCTCTAACCTATCATCAGAATGACACATGAGCAAATTCTCTGATCTCACCCTAAACAAACATTCCAGCCGGGGAACAGACCTGAGCACTGCTTTCTGAGCGAGCACAAGTTTCCTAACCCTCCATCCAGTTTGACCTTGTTCTGTCTGCTGCCAACAGTCTCGAGAGCTGGAGGTTTGTGTCCTCTGGCGGGACCGGAGGGCCATTTGTGCGGTCAAGTTCCTGCGACTGGAGGAGATGATGGAGAACGCGCCCCACAGCCAGGGGTTACGTCTGGAGCCGCAGGGCCTCCTCCACGCCAAGGTACACACAGGAGGCCGCAGTTTGTCTACATGAAAACAAGCGAATGTCTACGAATAAAGCCTCTTTTCCATCTGACTTCACGTCACAGCTTCGATTCGTTGACACGTTCGCTGAGCGGCAGCCGAAGCTGAGGCGTCAGCGCTGTATGTTCACCAAAGAGAGAGGTACAGACCGACAGCACGCCTGTTCCACGTGACGCGCCTCACTGTTGGTGACGCCTAACAGCAGGTTGCTCTTGACCTCAGGGAAGAACTTCCTCAGGGCAGCCCAGATGAACATGAACTTTGCCACATGGGGTCACCTGATGATGAGCATCCTGCCTCGCTACAGCTCCTTCACCACCTTCAGCTCCTCTCTCTCCACGGCGCCCGACCTGCTGGCCAACAACGCCCCACATCCAACTCAGACGGAAACCACCACTCCACTGCCAAAGTCAGGAAGAGTCATAAGCTACCCTCACACACACACACACACACACACACACACGTTATTTTATGTGTTACAGTTGGGTTTTAGGTGAAGGTCCGAGGCTTCAGTAGCTGAAACTGATCGACTGTCGTTCCCTGTCGTTTTGTCTGCTGCAGCGAGGCTCCAGGCATCGAGCGCGGCCTCAGCGAGGATCATTCGTCTCCAGCGAGCGTCGACCACGGAGACAACGCTCCCACCTTCGCCCCCCCAGAACAGAACACGTCATCTGTGCCTGCAGAGCCAGAAACGCTGGTGAATGTTTACTTATATTTCTGTCCAGATGTAACGTTGATGTGAGCTACAGTCATAAAAGAGTTATGACATGTGTTTATGTTTCGCCTGCAGTTTGTGGGCCCATCTTTCTGTTGTCACTGTGCACAGCTGTAGTTACTGTAAACACTGACGCGTCCTCCTCAGAACACGCATCCTTCCTGTGACGTTTCTTTATGTGACGCAGTGTTTCACGTGTTCTTGAATCTTTGGTGTTTGTTAAAAACGTGAATGTTCCAGTTTTAAAATGATTTTGGTTTAAAATCTCAGTGCTCAGCAAAAAAAAACACACAATAAAAACAGTGAATCAGCTGGAAAAGAATGATGCAGCTTTGTGCTCGAATCATGGTGAAGAATAAAATGTTTGTCTCTGTTTGCAGTCGTCCATAAACGCCACAGAAGGAAGTCAGGATCAGCCTGTATCTGCTCCAAAGTACACACACACACACACACACACACACACACACACACACACACACTGTAAAAGTTCAGGACGAAGCGTGAGCTGTGTCGTCCTTTCTGTCTCTTCCCACCAGGATGCACATGGAAGGGTTCAGATACATCTCTGTGTTGGGCAGAGGACACTTTGGGAAGGTACAGCTTTTTCACGTAAGCTCGCTGGGCCTGTGTCCGTCCCGCTCTGACTGGTTGTGAATGTTCTCTGCGTGTAGGTCCTGCTGGCTGAGTTTAAGAAGACGGGAAAACTCTACGCCATCAAAGCCCTGAAGAAGAGAGACATTGTCTCTCGTGATGAGGTGGACAGGTGAGTTAAGGCGTCCTAACACAACACTGACTCTTTTCCAGTGAACCCTATGAGAGCTCTTTGAGAGCACCCCCCCCCTCCTCCTCAGACACTTCAATATGAGCTAAAACGATGACGTAATACTGCTCTTAAGTCACGTGGGTCAGGCAAATGTTCTGCATTAGATCGTTAACGTCCTTCTTCCTCAGTTTGATGAGTGAGAAGAGAATCTTTGAGATGATCAACGCGTCCAGACATCCGTTCCTGGTCAACCTCCACGGCTGCTTCCAGACCAGCGACCACGTGTGCTTCGTCATGGAGTATTTACCAGGCGGAGACCTCATGATCCACATCCACAACAACGCCTTCACCGAGGCCCAGACCAGGTCAGGCTGCTGTTAAAGAGGCGGGCATCATTTGCACGTCCGTCTCCACAGATAATGGGAACGTGCCGTGTGTTCTGTTGTTGTGCGCAGGTTTTACTCGGCGTGCGTCGTCCTGGGTTTAGAGTTCCTGCATCTGAATAAAATCATCTACCGGTAAGTTTCACGTCACTGCGGGCGCGGTCGTGTCCCGGTGTACTGACTGCGTGTCTCCCACAGAGATCTGAAGCTGGACAACCTGCTCATGGATGCAGATGGCTTTGTGAAAATCACAGACTTTGGACTCTGTAAAGAAGGTGAATGGATTTAGTGGGTGCAGCCTTTGTTTGTGAGTCACTGTCACGGCACATGGAACCAGCTTTTCCACTCTTCCGCAGGGATGGGTCACGGAGACCGGACCTCCACTTTCTGTGGGACCCCCGAGTTTCTGGCTCCCGAGGTCCTGACAGACGACAACTACACCCGAGCAGTGGACTGGTGGGGAATGGGCGTCCTCATCTATGAGATGCTCGTGGGAGAGGTTGGAAACTTTTCAGTCCATTACTGTGAATGTTCATGGTGATGAATGGTTGTTCTAAATGAGACATCGGTCTCTCCGACCATCAGGTGCTGCAGAGGGGAACTGATGAACTTACCGTGTTAATATTCTTCTCTATGCTGTAGTTTAAGTGCAGCAGTAGACACAACACTAACTCGACTCCTTCCCGCCTCCCCGCTAGTCTCCGTTCCCTGGCGAGGATGAGGAGGAGGTGTTTGACAGCATCGTCAACGACGACGTGCAGTATCCAACCTCGCTCCCTCCCGATGCCGTCTCCATCATCCAGAAGGTGAACGTGTCGCTCCGCTCGCCTCACTTCACTCAGAACGTTAGAGCTGGATCCGGGTTTTCAGCCCTCTGAACTGACTTCATCTTTTAAACATCCCCCCCGTTTAGAGGTTACAAGTCTGTAACCTCTAAACCCTGAAACTCTTTCTGATCCACTGAGTAAACGATGATTCTTCCTCCAGTTTCTTACAGTGTTCAGACGTGAAACACAACATTAGCACTAATCCTAAATACTGATAGATCTAGACAAACGCGATGACTTCTGCAGATGTCAGACGGTTTCTGCTTCCTCGTGTGTCTGCAGCTGCTGAAGAAGAATCCCCTGAAAAGACTCGGCGCCGGAGAGAGGGACGCAAACGAGCTGAAGGGGGAGAAGTTCTTTGAGGTGAATACTTTTTAATCGTTGTGTACTGTCTAATTAAACAGTTATTAAACCATTACAACTTCTGTGAAGCTGTGCAGATGCACTAATAAAGTTCTGTGTGTGTTTATCACGGGAACCAGGATAAACACATCTTTGTAACTTAACAGTTTGTTTATGAAAATGCTGCACATGCATCAAAATCCCTAAAGTGAGACACAGTTTAAAGCATCAATCTGTTACTAATCAGGAAAGTGATGCACCTTATGAAACCAGTGTTGAATTACAGACCATCGACTGGGAAGCTCTGCTGGCTAAGAAGGTAAAGCCCCCGTACCTGCCGTCAATCAAAGAGTCCGTAGATGTCAGCAACTTCGACAGCGAGTTCACTCAGCTCCAACCAATCCTGTCGCCTCCATCGAAGCCCTTCAGCCTCTCCGCTGAGCAGCAGGAAGCCTTCGCCGACTTCGACTTCTGCGCCCTGCACGGGTGAAAGCAGAGCAGAAAAGATCAGGGTGGGAAACTGCACATGCAGTACATACAGAGGCCCCCTCGGCAGGTAATCAATCACTGATAAATAATCAATTAGCGATGTTCAACTGTCAGTGAACAACAAAACGTTTTTCAAACGTAAGACACTTTTTATAATCACTACTTATACTACTAATAACTATATAACACTACTAATAAAGTTAATCAATACAGAATCAATCAGAGAAGTAGAATGTTAAAGGAATAATTCGACATTTTGGGAAAAAGCCTTTTCGCTTCCTTCAGAGTTCTGATCCTCATCATCCCACAAGAGGAATCATTTTAAACATAAAACCATAAAACAATCAGAACAAAAGAGTCGCCTGGCCTGTCATCTGCTGCCTCTCACTTTCAAACGTGGTGTTGAGTGCTCAGGACGTTGCGCTGCTCTGCTCATATTAATGTGGATGAAATGAAGTAGCTTTTCTATACGGAGTGTGGAGAGAGACACAATATAATAAATATAATACGCTTTTAAATGTGTCATTAATTCACACAGAATTTATTAGATATTTTACGTATATATTTATATGTTTCAATGTCTATGTTTGGTGGGCGGCTGTGGCTCAGGAGGTAGAGCAGTCACCTGCCAGATTGGAAGATTGGTGGTTTGATTCCCCGCCTCCTTCAGTCACTGAACCCCAAGTTGTCCCCGGTGTGTCAGGTCAGGTCTCTGCCATCGGTGTATGAGTGTGTGTGTGCTTGTGTTTATGAATGGGTGAATGTTTAAAAAAAAAAAAAGGGCGGCTTGCTGGTGTGGTGGTTACCACTGTTGTCACACAGCTAGAAGGACCCGGGTTCGAGTCCCAGGGTCGACTGGGTGCCTTTCTGTGTGGAGTCTGCATGTTCTCCCCGTGTCTGCGTAGGTCTGACTCCTAGTCCATCCCCTACCAGGTGTGTCTCTGAGCCAGACACTTAGCGCTAGCTCCCTGTAAGTTGCTTTGGATAAAAGCGTCTGCCAAGCAAAGTAAAGTAAATAATGACACATTTAAATACTTATTTTATTTGTTTTATTGTGTCGCTCTCCACACTCCACATCGAGACTGATCTTTGTTCAATAATCCGATATAATCGCCTGCTGGCTGCAGATTCATGTTAAATGTTCAGACTACACTGTGAAGTGAACAGCTTCAGTGTCGACGCTCTGAAACACGCTGCTCGTGCTGCGCTCACTTTGTAAATGCGACATAAATCCCAGCAAAGCAAATTATCCAAAATGTCTCATTTAAATCCAGACGAAAGTGAGATTTCTGGAAGTATGAACTTTGACCTCCTGTCCCCAGGAATCGTTCAGTTATTTGTACTATTTGAACCCTGATTAATCCTTGACGTTTCCCACCCTGCTCCTGATACTGCTACACTACGGACGAGCCCATGGCTGATAACGCTGACTGTTCTCGCCGCCATTCAAACGACTACAAAGCGTCAGTGAAATAATCAGGCTGTGTTTTTGGTTTTTACCAGAGCGAAGAAAGTGATTGTAGCTTTTTATAGTGGACCTTTGCTCTGACTGCTCCAGCTCTCTGTCGACCTGCCGCACGCTCACCTGCTCCTCCTGTCAGACTTCATTCCCAGTATGAGGGTCGCTCAGGTCGGACGTTGCACAGCAGCAAATGCAAGATGCTAGAAGAGTTTTTAACCAGATTTGATGACAGTATTTTACAATAATCCTTGATGGAGTTTATCATTTAATTTGCGAGGTATCTGTTAAATTCAAACAATAGTTGGTAGTAATACGTTTAAACGAGCAGTACTTTGAACTGTCCTAATTGTACTGAAATATCCTGACATCCAGTCCCTTTGAAGCCTTCACTTCCACCACTTTCCTTCTTTCTGCAGAAGGACGGTGCCAGTTTTATATCTGAGGCAGCAGAAGTTTAGGAAGTAACTGCCTGTGCTTCTGCAAGTTGCCTCAAAGATGTTGAAAATAACGATTGTCTGTCTCGTGTACACAGTTCGCCTTGTTTACGAGCGCCGGCTGCATCAGTTGCAAACGTGGCACAGCTTCGCACTGTGGTGAGAGGAACTGCCTCGTTTAATCACGTAGGAACACAGACAAAGACAACAGCAACATCTCTCATGGTGTAATTTACGGAAGAGGATTAGGGCCCCCATGAAAATTTTAAAACATTTTCATGGGGGCCCTAACCCTCTTCCGTAGGAATTCAACATTCCAATGAAATAATGATAAAGTAAATGGATCAAATTGTGAAAAGCTAAACTTGGCGTTTCTGGAGCTCTGAGATCCGCAGACGTTGAGTCAGCTCACATCATCAGTCAGCTTGTTCTTGGTTCCTGAACAGCACGTTCAAGCATCCTGTGTGACAGACTGAGCTTTGCTTTGTGGCCTTTGCTTATTCTCCGTCAGAGGAACAGTCCGTGCTGCCGTCTCTATGCATCACTGTGACAGGCTTCTCCACTGCCTTGACCAAAACAAAAGTTACAACCTCACCTTTTTTTTTTTTTTTTTAAAGACGTTCAATCCAACATGTTCCACATGTTCCTTCACATATCAGTTCCAGTAGAAGTGCATGGCACCATAGTGAACGTGTGCACTAGCTAATGGTGTAATCGCTAGCAGTGTAAAAGAAGCCACAGAGATGCTAACATAGCCATAAATAGTAAGAAGATATATGTACTGTAGCAAAACATACTCTGAGCTCTGGTGATGTCAGTGCAATAAAAGAGGAGGAAGAAGAGGGCGAGGATTCAAATCCACACGCAGGACTTTGAAGAGCTGAGAGATTTCCTGTTGACTGATAATAGAAATGAAGAACACGACTGATCGATGAACTCTTAACAGCAACACGCGGAGGGGCGAGTCACTGAACCGGTCCAACATTCAGTATTAAATCAGGAAAGTTGAAAAGGCCTGTATGTCATTTCATGTCCTACTGAAGTGTCCTTGAGCAAGACACTGAACTCTCCAGCTGTTCTGGACCCAGTCGGGAGAAACGCGAGTCGAATGTAACAGAACAACCAGCTGGTGATGACTTAGCTGTTGTAGCACTTTAGGTTTATGCTGCTGAATATTACATGTTACCTGTGTGTCCGTCCGTGTTTCTATGTCTGTATTTACTGTCGGGAACGTCACCACATATCATCAGTGTTTTAATGTTGTCAATAAATACGAACAGAACTAATCCAGTACAAAGTGTTTGGCTCTGTTATAGTTAAAACGTTCACTGAGCCAGTAGCAGGACATGAAGCCACAGGAACAGAACAAACAGCCAAAGATGAGACGACGGTGCTAAATGAAGCACCTTAAATAAAAACCAGAGAGAAATGAAATGATTAATAATACGTTTTATTCAGACGTTCAGAGGACCATGAACGTATTATTATTCATTCATTTCAGTCTGGACCAAATGACAAACACAGACTTACAGCTACACACATGCGAGCCTGGTTCAAAGGGTTTTCTGGTATAAAAACGTGTGTTAATCAAAAGTGTCCAGTGTTAACCAAAGTCAAATTTACAGAATCCACCCAAAAGTTCAAAATAAAGTCATTAAAATCCCACTTTCTTCAGCTCCAGCCCTGTGAAACCCAGTCCGACGTTAGACTGGATTTGCGATTTTCTTGTGGTACATTTGCTCCCACATCACCGTCCTGCAGATGCAGAAGAAGTCCCACAAGTTGCAGAAGACTCCCCGGTCAAACGGGTTGTCCTCGTCGCCACAGTTCTTCAGGTACGAGATCCTGTGACGTGACATGAACTCCCAGGTGGTGCAGTTGACGGAGACCAGGTAAAGGTGGCAGCCCAGCAGCACCACCACCACCATGGAGAGAAACCCGGTGATGCCAAGCGTCACCAACAGGAACCCGTTCACTCTGAACCACAGCTCCCAAGTGATGCTGGGTGAAATCCCAGACCTGAAACGTACACAGGGATATTTAGGAATGTTCAGGCTGTTCTGTGCCCAGAACCACGTCTGGCAGGCAGAGTGTCCCAGCCAAACCAGCCATCAGACATAACTTTCTAATAAAATAAAATTAATTTAAATAATTACACATCTCACCTAAAGCCAGTTTTCATGTTGGCAACATATTTCTTTTACTTTATTTGGCTTTTTTAAGCCTTCAGGCGTCTCATTTATGTATATTGTAACATGCATGTCAGGTCATCCACGTTATTTTGAGTTTGTGCAACACTTTCTGAGGTTGCACCATTGTACCAGTTGTGGCCAGTTAATGCTTGTTCAGTGTGAACAAAGCAACTGAAATGATTGAGTAACTCATGAAAAGGAAGCAAAGACCTGAAGGTGTAAACAAACTTTGTGGAGCGGGAACTTGCTGTTAATCATTTCTAGACTATTTGCGCAGGTCTGAATCACTGGACCTTAAATGTAACTTCTTACATACATCTTTCTTGATCCTCCATAAAACACAGGTTGCTTGAACTTTGAATCTGTATTGGAAACCATCAAGTTCCCGTTTACTCAATGTAAACACAGATTACTCCATCAATTCACCAGTGGTCTTGAAATCTAATGTCGCACAGATAAACCTGCAGCGCAGTCACATGTCACCATGCGAAATCATTTTCGCTGACTCGTTACAAGACGTACAGGGCGATGTGAAGAGCCCACAGCAGAGCGAGCAGCTGCACCAGCAGGTAGAACACAAACCAGCGGTGGTTCCTCTCTCCCACACAGTTCCCCATCCAGGGACAGTGGTGGTCGAAGCGGCGAACGCAGTGTTTGCACGTCTTACAGTGCCTCGCTCTCATGGGCTGCTGCTCGAGACAAAGAGACAAGTAGAAGAAGAAGAAAAGATTGTTGTGGCCCATTCGTACAACAGGGTATCAGGTCTCTCACAGTAGGTATTTATTATGTTGACTGTGATGTGAACTGATGATGAATTTGTGAATAAACAGCCTGTTACCTGCAGCAGACAGTATCCGCAGCGCCGCAACCGAGGGCTCACAGACTGGGAGATCATCGACTCCATTTCCTCGTCCGACCCTCGGACACTCTGCACAGAACAGACCGATGTGTTATATTATGTGTAATATTATAAATGAAATGTGTCTCAGGTCTAAATGATTTCGTCATTCATTATGCACGTCGTCTTACCGTGACAGTGTCACTGAGAACAAAACCAGGGTCCATCAAAGAAACTGCAAAGTATAACAGCACCGATAGAACGACCAGGAGGAAGAACAGAACCGGCAGCAGCAGCTCTCCCTGCTCTTCACATTTCCGCAAATCTGCACAAACACAACATTTTGATGATGAACCAAACTTAAGCCGGACGCAGGGACACTGCAATTTAAAAAAATATATATGTCTCAGTTCAAGTTGACATGAATTCACATCAGGCTGGTGTTTGAAATCCTTAAAAAGTGCTTGAATGTTACCCTGGAAAAGGTGTATGGACCCTATCACAGGAATAAAATAAACATATATAACATATAATCAAGATGAGTCATTAGCATCTGGAATAATTATTAGACTTAAAACATGATCATCAAAACATTGCATTAAGTGAACAAAACAAGATCCTGTAAATTGATCGATAATTCTATTCTACTTTTACTCTTTGATTTGTTTTTAAGCTACGTCTGACCCTACATTTATAAAACCTTTCCTGGTAATCTGATATGCAGTGCAGTATTTTCCTCTGAAGTGTATTACAGCGGAAACATTAAATATGAACAAGTACTAAGAAACTGTGCTATAATAAAACGCGCTGTAGCGCAGCGAGAACATCAGAGACGTTTGGCCACAGGTCAAGTTTTAGATAACTGTAACTAGCAGGTAAAATTTAGACCTGAATTGATAAACGTACCTGTTTTGTGTAGAAACAGTATGAGAGTTACGACCCAGGTTAACAAAGTGTGTGTGGCCCGAACCAGGAACCCGGTCCGAAACATGTTCTGAAGCATTTTCATACACGGGCACCGCTGCTAACTGTTAGCTAAGTGTTTAGCTTCAACTACAGTTCCTACGAGTACAAGACAAATACCTGCAAAACAGAACACATTGTAACTCTGCTGAGTGGTAAATGCTAAATTTATAAAGTCATCGTGTTCCTAAGTACAGTACTACATTTGATATGCGAGTTATATTATTATTATTGAGTCACTTTATATTTTCTTCTTCTGCGGTGTCGCTGTGTTTTGATACGGGAAGCTGCGTAGGACAAACGAAAAAAAGCGAAAGAATTTTCCTGCGTCACCTGCTGACCTGCTGTTGTGTAACAGTAGGAAGGTACAAAAGGACTGAAAACGGTTCAAGCATTGACTGGATATGAACCTGGGCCTTATCAATAAGGTCTGGCTTTATTTGTGGCCCGACAGAACTGTAATGAAACTGTAGAGACGTAAAGGTGAAGTATAAATGTGTATATTATCACCATCAAACTGAAGGACGTGGCTTAGCGAGTTTCTGCTTTTATACTTTAGGTTTCTGTTCATGTATATTTTTCCATGTTAAAGTTAAATGTCCTTCTTGCTGCTTTGCCCTTAACTCAAGGTGACAACACACTTTAAAAACTACACTGGTTAATGAAGCAGCCTTTTTTTAATAATCTGCTCTTGATCTCTTATTCGCAACGCTCCAGTTTCTAGAAAGCTTTGGTTGAGTTTCTTAGAAGACCTGAAAGTGTTCTGTGAAAAGTTAAACGATATTTCTCTTCAGAAAATAAATGTTTCACTTAATGACAGGAAACAATGTTAGGACTTAAAGGCTGTTTTTGCAGTTTGATTGAACCCAAACATCGGCTTCACTGATTTTGTGGGACTGGACCCGTCACTCATATTCATGTGGGTCCTGTAAATATATCAAAGTGAGACTGCTGGTGTCCGTCTGTACAGATAGTCCTGTCTTCTGCAGATAAACAGGCGTCTCTTTGCCTCCACCCACATACGATGAAGGCGCGTTTCCTGGAACGGAGTCTGCACAGATGTATCATGAAAACTACACGAGATGTGTCCATGTGGAGCAAGGACACGAAATGTTCCATGTAACATTTTAACTTGCTTCTAACCCAGATGCAGAACATTAAACCTCATTAAACCTCGCTGGGACTGCGAGGTAGTTGTGAGTGGTTCAGGGACCACAATGACTGGAGGAAAATAAAGCATCTGCTGTATGTTTAGGTGAAGAAACCTAAATGAGAAAGAACACTTTGCACACAC
>JAUMHF010000026.1:20615069-20668749 GCA_032359275.1 Microctenopoma steveboyesi | reverse complement strand
ATGACTGGAGGAAAATAAAGCATCTGCTGTATGTTTAGGTGAAGAAACCTAAATGAGAAAGAACACTTTGCACACACACTTTCTGGATGAGAAGCACAGCGTTAGAGATTATTTTTATTTATTCTTAGAAAACGGTCAGGAAGAAGCACAGTATGCTTCGTTTGTCTGATGTCGTACGTTGCATCGTGTTTTTAGGATTCACTTCTTTGTCTCTTCCTCCTGTGGGGTGGACACTTTGGAATGTATGACACACAAATGAAACATTTGTGTGAATTGATGATTCTGGAAATAACTCCCACATGCTGTACATATTTGCAACTTGACCTCACTGGGCCCGTGATCCACGTGTACTGTGGTTAGTCCACCATCGCGAGAAGCTACACTATTATACAGCGAGAGGTTCCCATCATCAAACAGATCTTCACCTCTTCAAGCTGAACTCTACAAGACAGACACTCTGGTCTCTCCAGCTGGACCCTCAGCACAGCTTCAGTACCAACATTGGATCTTCAGCAAGTCTCCTAAGAGCCTGCAGCTCATCCCTAAGATCCAGAAGCCTTTGCTGAACACAACTCTTTCACTTGTGGATATTCCACCCAGCTCCTTGTGCAGGTAGCATGTCTCACTCCTGATTCATCAAACGTCATGTTCAAATCTCACTTACCCACAGAGCAGAGGACTCCACAGCACCTGATCCGGGTCTACAACCCTGCTCTTCAAAGATCGTTTAGCTTAGAGCTTTTTTAGTTTAGAGAGTGAAATAATTCACTGCTCAAAGAATAATACAGGCAGACATCACAGACACAGAGTATTTCCAATAATTTGCATTTATTTGCATCAAAATGGTCCATTAAAAACATTAAAACTCTTTATAAACACTTAGTTCAATCTTAACACGTGGACGGCTGCATTAAAGTGCATTACGTTGCTCATCTTCATCAAGCCCTTAAACCTGAGGTGAACATTAAGACAGTCATACTTTTTTCTGATAAAGGCAAAACAACTAGAGAATAAATTAACAGACATAATCTGAAGTAGTTTTCACCCAACAAACAGCGAGTCATGATGACTCCAAACAAGTCACCAGATAATTACGTTAGTGTTTGATAGCCACATGTTACGGTTGCGGTCTGGCGCTGCTTCCCCGCCCTGAAGACAGTCAGCGTTGCTTAAACTGTTCAGTCACATTTGGACACACGCACAGCATAAACACTCAGCTGGCTGTTTGTGCCAACAGTCCTCTCTTCTACACACTAAAACAATAAATACAGGATGGAAATAAATACGTCAGTCATTCAGAAAACACTCTAATCCACTCGCTCGCTCACTCAGGACAGGGATAGAGAGAGAGAGAGATCAAACTCACATGTGCAAAACCCTCTCGTTTGGGAATACAATCATTTCTTCCAACAGGCAGACGAAGACATTTCTTACGAGCTTATTGATGCTACATCTGCCACGTATCTACCGAGTGGGACTTAAGTGCTGGCGATGCTTTTGAACCGACTGGAGCGTGCAGCCTCACACCGAGATGAATAAACTGGACGTTTGCTCAGGCACCACAACAACAGGAAGAGCAGAACAACCCATTTGGTCCTCGATTTAAACTCTGATTTTTATACAGTCTTTCCTTTAAAAAGAGAAACAGCAGCAAAAACACTCCCGACGGGTTCGGCGCACTCCCTCGTCGTTCATCGGCTGACATTCACAGAATGAGATGGCTCGTCGAACCCCGAGGTGCCAAAAGCACCTTGGGATTCCTCAGCATGGCATGAGCCATGGGAGAGGGGGGGTGGGGGGTGTTGAGGGGCAGGGTTCCACCAGTCACATCCATCAGCGCGAGGTGACTCCCAGCTGCATCTTCAGGTGCTCGTAGACCACGTAGCTGATGCTAACGGCGGGTATGACTTTGAGGAAGTTGGGGGCCAGGCCCCTGTAAAGGCCCGTCGGGCCCTCGGTCTGCAAGATGTGCCTGAAGAGACCGCTCATGCTCACCTGCTGGCTGCCTTCAGTCACAGCTGGAAGACAAAGAGAAACACGTGGCGGTAAAGACACAGTTGGGAAATAATCTTCGTATCAGGCTTCACGCTGAGCTTTTTGACATCAACCAGGTAAAGCCTATGAATTGTAGTTGCTATTCGGACACCTCGGGAGCAGAGGTCTAACCTTGTGCTTGCATGCGGGTTCGGATCAGAGCCAGAGGGTAACTGGCGAGCTGTCCGCAGGTGCTGGAAACTGTGCCACAGGCCAGCAGGACGAACACGCTGGGCTCTGCACGGCTGCTGCCGTACTGCTGCAGGTAGCGGTTCTTCAGCGTCTGAGGAGGGAAGAAAATGAGGGGTGAGAAACTGACAAACAGAGAAAACAGAGAGCTCAGGAAGTCTATGCGGTCAGGCCGCTCACCTCATACACCGCCAGGTCGATGCCCGCGTACGGGATGATGCCCAGCATGTTGGGGACGTAGCCTTTGTAAAATGCTCCAAGTCCTTCTCTCCTGAAAATCAGCTTTGCACAGTCCGAGATGCCAGAGTACTGCCCGGTCTTCCTCAGAGCCAAACGGGTTTTCAGCACCTGCAACACAGAGAGCAGAGAAAATGTCTGTTCCGGTCTTTATCTGTGGAGCCCAGAAATGTCTTTTCCCACATGTGTGAAGCAGGTAATCACCTCCATGGGGTAGATGGTGCTCTGGGCGATCACTCCAGCCAGAGATCCGGCTACAAAGCGCTCCACGATGCTCAGCGCCTCGTTATCGGTGCCAATTAGGCGTTTAATCTGGAGAGGCAGACGGAATGATTAGAACCAGCCAACAATTCTACGTCTGGGTCCAGCAAACTGTTAAAGGTCGCGTGCTGTACCTGCTCGTACGCCATGAACTTGAGGGCCGACTCCGGGGCGATTTTGATGACGTTCACGCCGTTGCCTCGCCACAGTGACCTCGTGCCTCCCTCTTTGATCATCTGCATCAGGCCGCTCATGATGCACATGTTGTTAGTTCTGGTTCCATAAACCTACAAACAGAACAGGATGGAATCATCTCCACGACCAAGAACGGTTTGAACGGTGAACTGGCAACCACCTCGTATTGTACATCTGAGCAGGGCTCACTTCTATGTGTGCCATGTAACTGACCCCAGAATCTGGGCCAACTGGGTCAGGCTTGTTTAGTTGTGGGGAAAATAACCAAAGCTTATAATCTAAAAATCATTAGGGCTCAAAGTCAACACGATTGTCCCAAAGTTGACTTTCCACTCAACTTACGCAAATTCAGCTCAGTGACACGGTTCCATAACTCGAGCACAGAGACCTTCATCCCACTGACGAGCGAGGATTACGCAGCAGAGGGTGTGAAGGGCGACTGTGAGCCGTCATTGGGCGACGTGTAGCCCGACTCTGACACACTTCTCCTAAACATTAACCCGTTTATGGCACTTGCACAACTCGTCTACTTGAACCAATGGACTGTGGGACTAGCTACAGCTACACCAGAATAATTAACAGAACACAGGAGAACTCGAGACATGATTTTAGACCTTAAATGTGGACATTTGACTTAAGTTTTCTATTGTTTTATGGTTTTAGCCTGATTGACAACACGTCTGAGGCTGATAACTGGGTCATAGTTCCCACGAGCTGATCATTCTGTTCCAAACGCGTGTAATATAAGAGGCCTTATCTTCTTCCTCTACATACTGTCCCGTTCACAGACTCATCAAGGCCTTAACTCAGCGTTCACATACTTTCTCCTGTCCGATGCCAGTTTTTAGACCAAGTGACTTACAGAAGCTCTTTGTGTTCGTCTTACCTGCATCATGACCTTGAGTCTGTCCAGGGGGGCCGTGCAGGTCCTGGAAACAGCTCCAGCTCCTCCACCTGCAACCAGGTGCCTCCACCACATCCCAGTCTGCTTCTCCTCGACGGTGAACTCATCAGGCACCATCAGGTTCTCACCCACATCAAATATCTGCCAAAAACAAGAAAACCAACTATTAGAAACACAATAGATTTATATGAACGTAACGTGGAGAGAGACATTAGGATTTAACGAGCCAGTCTGGGTTTAGAATTGTGTGTGCCTCATTCTCAGCTCTTCATCTCAACCTAAACATCCAGTTAACCAGCAGAAAAGCTTCCCAGTGAGAACCACAGCTCTGCATGTGCACAATTGTGTCTGAAGCATATGACTGTGTGTCATCAATCTCCTCCACCACAATAAAGGTCGAGCCATGTGACCATGTGTCACCGAGCACCGGATTTGTTTCACAGGAACGGCAGCACAACACCGCATTGAAATCTGAGCCGTGCAGGTTTCTCCAGGTAGATGAAGGTCAGAGAGCGCGAGTGGGTGAGGAGATATGTGTCGAAATGATCCAGGTCAAGGGCAGAGGTGGTCACAGCTGGATCCATCTAAACCTGTACATGTGGATCTCTGCCAACCCTGGAGGCCTTCAACAGCAGCACTTCGTGACCAATAGACAAGTTTTCATTTATCTAGGGAAACTCATTTCATTCGCCGCTCATCATAAAACGACCCATGTATTGCTCTGCCCCAGTTGACAGGGTGCAACAGTCTGTTCATGTTACAGAATAGTTGGAAAGTGTCAGGTCGAACTCCTCTGCTGAGGAAACTGAACCGTCGGCCGCACACAGCATTAAAATCAGATTTATATTGTTGCAACCTGAAATATTTCAGCAGGTTCACGTTTCACTAGCACCACGGCTGCTTCTGGCGAAGCCCCCAAACTGGGGCAACTCTAGGTCTATTCCTGGTCCCAGTTCAGCCTGTAAATGTCTTGTGTGCCAGTTTGCGTCTGTTAGACTCATTAGCTCAAATGGCAGCGGAGATCACACTGTCCTCCCGTGGGGCCTGTGCTACATCACGGCTCCCCTTTACATAACAGTCACACAAACTCACAAATCCTTCCGATATAATCCTCCCACAATTAGAACCAATTCCTTTTACAGGCTAATGGAGCTTAATTGCTGACGCACAAGAGATTTTTCTTTTGAACCTGCTTTGTCGGGCTCTGGTCATTAAAGACGACTTGTGTTGCTGCTCGGGTCAATTTGTGCAGAACTAACCGTGGAGTGTTTCCAGTACAGGATGATTTCAGGAATGTTCTCCGTCTTCTCCACCGTCTGATAGCTGCTCCAGTCTTTGCTGCTGATTGTTATCATTCCGTTCTTGTCCATGCTGTAAAAAGAAAGAACGCAAAAGAGTTGGACCTCATTTAATTAAAAAAAAAAAAAAAAAGAAGAAGCCTAGACCGTGAATGAAATGGATGAATAAATGAAACCTTTTAAGGGCTTTCTCCGCATGCTGCAGGGAGATGTGCACACCGAGGTCATGGAGAGACTGCAAGAACTCTTGAGGATCGACACAGCCTTAAAAGGAGACAAAGTTCTAAGTTATAAGAACGGCATCTCCTACTGTAGCAAAGGAAAAGAGGAGAGATTTGCAAAAAGGCCCCAGCTCAGCTTCAGTCTCATACCTGCATTCTTCTTGTCGAGACTTTTCACCACAAGCTTCAGGTCTTTCTCATAGTCCTGGAGATAGTGAACAAACTCGTCAAACTCCAGCTGCACGTCGGAGTCGTGCTCTTCCCCTTTTAAGGTTTTCTGTAAGCAGAAAAAAAAATCAAATCATAAGTAATGAGTCATGGTGCTCTAATTTAAGTTAGGACACAAGACAGAGGTTGAATACTCGGGGTTGTTCATTGATCAAAGTGTAAATACAGGGTGAGGTTTCTTTGCTTTCAGAGGAAGGAACCATTGTTTTGGCACCAGATGACTTGCTGTAGTGGTATGCAGAGGACTCATCTGCATGAACCCATGAAGAGTTGATTGTGAAACACATTCAAGTTCTGAAGTGTAAAATTTATGACTCTAAAAGTCCATCTAAACGTTCTCAATGTGACATAATCAAGCGTGTCCCAACTCGTGTTTCATGACCCATTTGCCAAGCCACAGTACATCCAGAACCACTGAGCAGGGGGGGGTATTGATAGTGACACCCCAACCAATCTGTGCTGGCCTCTGCAGTCTGACCTGCCAAGTGTTTTAATCTCGTCTAAGCTCAAACCTCCTGAGCTAAAACAAGACGAGGACACCAACAGTGCAGCAGCCTACAGGTCAGTCCCTGATACCTGACCCAGTGCCCACAGTGCAGGCATATGACTGTAATGATACTCCCCTGGACATTCAGGTTTTCTCTGCAGCGCACATAAACCACCCACACATGTGCACAAATGTGACTTGCAGCGGGGTAAAAAGGTGAGGGTCACATCAGCAATTTTATGAATTTACAAAACGTCATTTATGCAGAAAGGGACGCCATACGTCAGTGTTTGTATTCATCAACTGCACGTTTCTCAGGAAATCTGAAAACTCGACCAGAAACCGGTTCAGGTATTCTACTGCCAAGAAATGGAACATGTGACCTCGAACTGCAATATGACTGACTAATGTCTCATCAAAACCAATCAAACTGTATTAAACATTCATGCTTTGCCTTCCGTTCATGAGAACAAACCTGAAAGAGCATGAAGACATCTGACAGGTCTTTCCAATTCACAGCTTATAGAGTTTAACAATGTTTAAGAACAAAAACCTCGTAACATGCGCATGCGTGAATAACTACAGCCTCATTTTAGAGTAAGGAACAAACCCATTTTAACGAAGTCATCCTGGATCTTACAGAGTTGGTATTGGCAAAATTTCACACTTCTCTCATTACAGTTCATAAAAATCCAACGATAAACCAACAATTCAAAATAAGACAGGAACAGATGAAACTGCCTTTGACATGAAATGTGCAAATACATACCTACACCTCAACCAGCGCTATTATATCACCATCATCACCACCTTTGCAACATATTGCACCACTTGTCTTATACAAGTAAAAATTCAGATTCTTCTCAAAACCAAATGAAATTACAAGTAATCATGTGCAGCAAAGTTCTGCAAAGGTAGAAATGCACCTGGTGAGGTGTCATTAAACGTACCTCTTATTTATAGATACAGAAGAATATGCAATACCATAAATTGTGCATTTTGCAGATATGCATTCTATGTGCAAGGTAGTGGTAGAAACAAGTCATGGGCTGAACAGACTCATTCATTTACATCGCGCAGCTTTACAAAAATGCATTTTATGCTTTGTTTTGTAAGCTTTTCCATTGAAACTCGTTTCAGGAACTGGCTGATCTGCATGTGAATGTGCTTTAACACAGACGTCTGGTACTCTGAGCAGCAAAGCAAGAACAGCGTAAATTCCTCTTTGGGGTGGAATTTCTCCCGTCACGTGAATGAAACCGTCCGCGCCGGTTCCGCTGAGAAGTTAAACTCACAGAGGAGAACAAACACCGACGACTTTATAACGGAAAGGTCAAATTACCATTGTGTTAAAAGTTACAGTAGTGTTTTCACAGAAATGATAGGCACGTGTGGTTAAAACGACTTTTCTGGAGGCAGGTGACGGCTCCGCGGCCTCGTCGTAAGGCTTCACCGGCTAATGTTCCATTGGCGGTCAAAGTGAATGGGGTTAACAAGCGTGAAACGGTACGTCTAATTAGGGTGTTTTAGCAAACGAAGCACGAAAAACCCCACTTCTTAGTCTTTTTTCTTACCTTTCGCCATTTTTGATAGGTCGATAACTCCTGAGAAGGCAGGAACACGCTCAGCTTGTTGAACAGAGACTTCAGCTCCGACGGGAGTCCGTTAGACTCGAAACATTCCACTTCCACGGGGTCCGAGTTAGACACGGGGACATAAAGGCACAGGCCGAGCATGTTTGGCTCCTCAAACTTAAAAGAAACTATCAATAAATAAATAAGTAGCACAGCAAGGTGCCGTTCTTTCAAGGGCTGAGACTGAAACGCCGGTTGACAGACGCCGGCTCTAAAAATGATAAGAAGTCACGCCCCTTACGGGAACAGCTCCGCGTCATTGGCTGTTTGAAGTCAGCGTGAACGTAATATTACTACTGACCAATCACCGAGGCCCCTCATTGAGGGGCTCGAACCGGTCCAGCCTACTTCTTGATACGGTGAATAAAAGGCCAATCCCATGCCCTCTTTCATCCTGCATGCGGACGATTGGCCAATCCTGTGTCTTCTTTCGTTTAAACAGAGACAGAAGAACATGTGCCATTTACCTTTTCCAGGTAGCCACAACAAAGTCTGTACAACAAGGTTACTGGTACAATTAATGCCAAGAAAAAAACATTACACTCATATTGTTGATATGACTTAACAATGTTAGTCCAAGGACACCATTAACAATAACAATACTATAACAATAGCAATAATGATAATAATAAATCTTTACTTTGCAGATGCTTTTACCCAAAGCGACTTACAGGGAGCTAGCGCTGCGTGTCTGGCTCAGGGACACACCTGGTAGGGGATGGATTAGGAGTCAGACGGGATTCGAACCTGCGACTTCCTATTTCCCAGTCTGACGCTTAACCCATGTAACTGAGAGAAGTCATTAGCTTCATTATAAAAACAACAGGAGAAAAATTATATAAAAGATCAAGCATTAATTTTAATGTTGTTATACAACTGAATAACTGTAACTGCTCCAGTCAGATGTGTTAATTTATAAGTCTACGAGGAAATTTGACCTTCAGAGTTTCTTTTCGTCATTTTGATTTGGACTTATTTTGCTAGAAATGTCAGAACAAATGATTAGTGATTAGTATTTACTGAGCAACTTGTTCTGCAGCCAGGTATTAAACATAACATGCACATCTGGAGCATTACAAGAAAAATAATGCAGCTAACATTAATACTCAACATTGCTTTAGTCTGAGTTCAGTCTGTCCTCGCAGGAAATTTGGCTACAAAAAACAGAGTTGTCCATGAATAAAAAACTAAATCAGTTTGTTCTCGTGTTGTTTCTACCTCATGACTGTCTGGTGTTTCAGTCAGGCTCTGAAACACACGCCTCCTGCTTGTCATGTTTCACCATAAAAACCCTTTTCTGGTGAGTTATCAGGAAGCTGAAGTGGCCCTGTTCTATTTCTGTGCCTCACTCCTTCAGTCCCATGGTTTGTTTTCTTTCCTGCTGTGTTATTCCCTCTGCTGAAGACAGTTATTACATCATCTCCACTGCGCACATCTAAAGCCAGTAAAAGCCGCCCTGAGGTTGGACGGATGAGCGCTTCAGAAATAAACGGGAACATAGGTGGCTGCCAAAAAAGCCTAAAAAAGGTGCTGAAGAGACGCCAAGAGCTGCCAGCCTGAACCCCCCGATGCTGTCAGCTGATTACAGTCATAACACAGACACACACACACACACACACACACACACACACACACACACACACCACTGCATGTGGTCAACTACCACTCAGAGTAAACTGCTTTTTGAGGCTTGTTGGACTTCTTGGTGTAGATTTCCTCTAGTTTACATGTCAGACATTCAAGTTGTGTGTGTGTGTGTGTGTTTACTCACACCTTGGTTTGGATAACAACATCTGCTGAAACACTAAATGTAAAATTAGTGCTCGCGCCTCGTCCAGATTTGTCTCATATATAAAGTTGAGTCTAGGTTTAATCACCCGAGCAGGTGGTTCATTAGCATTTATTAGCTAAAAACAATCAGCTGGTAAGTAAATGTATTGGAAACAGATATCACAGCAGAGTCGCTCAGTAAATACAGAACGAGGTAGAAAAACAAGGTGTTTGCACAGTTTCTACGTGGCCTTTGAAACAAAGAGCTATTTTTGTCTCTGTCTGATTTGGCTTTTTGACTAACGCTGCATTAAAGTGGATCATGTTGACGACCTTTCAGCAATCAGTTAAAAGTCCAGTGCAAACACAAACATGCTGCTGAAGCTGTTTACCTGTTGCCTTCTTTCTTTCTGGATTCTGTGCGTCACAGTAGAAAGTATAGGAGATAAGCGTCACCACACTGACCGCGTCAAGCCTGGGATCCAGCAGGCTCAGACAAACAGGAATAATCCAGGTGAGAGGTGGTGGACAGAGAAACGTCAGACTCAGCACGATGAACTAACAGCGTGAGGAAGAGTGCAGTTTAACAGCTGGCTCAGTGTTTGGTGGTGGTTACTGGGACAAACAGGTAACGGGGATGTCCCCGTCATCAACCATGAAGCCGAGAGCCTATGTCCTGATAACCTGCAGTCATTTCTTTAAACTGCTGCATATCTCTCTGAAAAATGTGAGAAGGAGGCATCAGCAGAATCCAGTTTACTCAGATGCTTAAGTTAGGTTTAAGATACAGTTACTTAGATGCAGTTACTTTTACTTTGACAGAACGTATACACACACACTTTCTATGAAGTGTTAAAGGATTCAGACATGTTTCGTCGTTACCTACTGAAGTGTGCCTGCCCCATTCGACTGGCTGAGAGTATCATCACCGTTATAAAACATTTAAAAATTCACTTGTTTAAAATGTACACACACACTCATATCATTGTCTACCACTAAACAATTTCTACGCATGTTCTTTGTCTTGTTAGATCTCATCAGGGTTCTTTGTTAGTATCTCAGTTTTCACAGGAACTGAATGGTAACTGCTGGTGTCTGCAGCTGGTAAGTAAACTAAAGTAATAAAGTCTAAAAGGACCAAAGAGAACTTGAACTAAAGTGGTTCCCTTCAGTCCTCTGCTGCTCTCTGCTGGCTCAGCTTTAAATGGAGATTTTTCTTTTTCCTTTTTGTCATATTTGGTCGTATTTAGAGCTTTTTTACTTTTCCACGTACGGGATGGTGAATTTCTTCATGCAAAAACAAGTAATATCATGTAAGTATAAGTATTTATAAAATGTTAACTCAAAACCAAACAATCTCCTGTAGTGGCAGCCAGTTTTACTTTTAGCAGCCAGTTTTACTTTTTACGTAACACAGATTTGTAAAATTATATTTGAAAACGTTGGTAGATGAGATGTAGGGTAATAAAAAGGTTTCAATTTTAATGTTGAGAAATGTGACTGAATGAGTAATACTTGAACATTTCTTTATAATAACGAATACATAATTGATCCAATTGGGGAAATTGTTGTTTAGACAACTGTGTCTGTGCTACTACGGGGAATCGGGTTAGGGTTAGGGTCTTGTCCAAGGACACCGTGACATGTAGCTTTGTGGAGACTGCTCGACCCACTGAGCTGTCATGCTGCCCCTATATGTGTATACATATAAATATATATATATATATAATTATGTGTGAGTGTGTATATATCTATGTATCTAGAGGGAGAGAGATCCATAAATACGTAGATGCATAGATGCAGAAATATAGCAGTATTATTCTAAACCAACATGCAACATGCAATAAAGACGTCTGGTTTTGTGGCCTGTGGTGGATGATGATGGATCATTGATGGATCCATGTATTTCTAAAAGAATGTTTATAAGCTGTGAAGAGTTTAACTGTATTGTTGAGAACAAACACATCAGTTTTATGTGTAGAGAATTGTACTTACTCTTTGGCAATGCTAACAAATGAGAAATGCTGATGTGTGGTGAAAGACAAACTAATTGTTGTCTTAATTTTATTTTTCTCATATAATAATTGAGCCAAAGCAAATGAGCAAAACTACTACTGTACAAGTACAGTACTTGTAAATGTAAATAATTACTTTCCACTACTGGATAAAATTGCTCCCAAAAATAATTTATAAGTTACAATGTCTGTTTTAGGCCAACTTATATTAACAAAATACTTGATTACTTATTGTTTTATTTTTATTATTACTTATCGTTTATTGAAGTCCGCTAGCTGCCAGCAGCGCTGCGGACTGTGGCCGCATGGTGTCGCTGTTTCACGCCAGCAGCTGTAGCGGAATGGACAAAAGGAGGCTGTCAAGTTAACAACATTGAGCTACGTTCCTTCTCTAAATAAAACTATAATTAAACAAAGGAATATATTCTTTGTATTCAGCATGTTATATTTTTACAGCTGCAACTACACATTATTTTTAAGGTGACATCTTCAAGTTTTTTTATTTTGTAAGAATATTTGTACAGAACCCCCATATATGCACATACAGTTTACCGTGATATAATAGAGGCAATATTTGGCATTGTGTAGTTGAAAATGGCAAAATACTAGTCATTAAATTAGACGCTTAAAATCAGTGTAAAGTAACAGAACTACACTGTGGTTTAATTTAAGTCTGGATGACAAATAAGGATTTTTTTATTACTAAGAAAAAAAAAAGACAAATATTTTCTTTGT
This sequence comes from Microctenopoma steveboyesi, assembly GCA_032359275.1. Taxonomy (NCBI): domain Eukaryota; kingdom Metazoa; phylum Chordata; class Actinopteri; order Anabantiformes; family Anabantidae; genus Microctenopoma; species Microctenopoma steveboyesi. The sequence continues at coordinate 20,656,541 of JAUMHF010000026.1, read as the reverse complement.
AGCTATGTTATTTTAAAATAAAAGATCTCTACATCTGCTATCTGTACATTCTCTAAAAAATCCACAGTTTACTCAGTGCTATGTTTTTCTTCTGCAAGAACATTTGTAATGTTCATTTTCAACTTTATTTTTGTGAAATTAATTAATAAGGAATATTAACAGAAATATTTGGACGTTATATTTAAGAAGGGGTTAAATAACAGGCAATTAGTTGGAATGAAGATAGAAATTTTATTACTAGACTAGTAATAAGACTAAGACTAGTAAATGAAATACCACAAAAAAATAAATAAATAAAATTAGGATAATTTAGTCCCACCTTTAGAGAGAAAAAAATCGTGTGTTTGCAGCGTAACCTTAATAAATGCTAAAACTTCCTGTAAAATATTTACTTGCAGGCTCTTTTTAAGTAGCTGCAAAGGATCTCTTTCTAATTTCACATTTTGATTCTTATTCTTGCGGTCATTTCTTAGCTTTTATTCTGAAGGAGTTGTACCGGATGTCACGTAACCCAGCTTCCGTTAACTTGACGCTGCCAAAGTTCCTCCTCTCCGCGAGAAAAGGAGGCGAAACGTCCTATTTTCTGTCACTTTATGTTGTCGACCCGCTGCTGGCGAAACTCGGAGGAACCGAAATGAGTCCAGGTTGGTTTTTCCCGGCTTTGGCCGCTCCCTGCACTCTTGTGGCCGTTTTTAACCGAGCTTCGCTGTTTGTTTCCAGATCTCTGCGCGGAATCATCCGGAGAAGCGGAGTTCGCATGAGAGCAGCAGCAGCTCGTTTCAGCCGCTTCCAACGCTGTTTTCCGGGTCGTTTCTCAGCTCGGAATCCACCAGAACCATGGCCTTCTTCGTGAAAAAGAAGAAGTTTAAGTTTCAGACCCACCTGACCCTGGAGGAGCTGAGCGCGGTGCCGTTCGTTAACGGAGTGTTGTTCTGCAAACTCCGGCTGCTGGAGGGAGATTTTGTCGCTACGTCTTCCAGGTAAAAGAAAAAAGAAAAAACACCGTTAAACCACTTTAAGCTTCTTTAAGTCTGCTGAGAAAGTTTAAAACTGATTATAAATGATGACTTTAGTGTCTTTTATTATTATTTATAGGTGTTTTTTGCCGTCTGATGTTTTTTTACTCTGAAATTCAACATTTGCTAAGAAAGTATGATTTTATGTGACTATGTTAATGTGCTGCCACCGTCTATCAGGTCATGTATAACCTGTGCTCCACCTGTGACAGTGGTTGGTTTGACTTTAGTTTCATACATGTCAGAAATAAAGCGAATACGCTGCTGTTGCATCTTTGTGGAGGAAGAAAAGCAGTGGCTGGGTTTATTTCTCTGTCACATCTCAGAAACGAACCATTAACTGTTACCTGCCTCTTGTTCCTGTTTTTCTCTGGCTGGTACTGAAAGCTCGTTTTCTCTGGGTCACACTCAAACGCAGCGTGTTGCTTGTGGAGTGGACTCATTCTGCGCCTCGGCTTGGCCAACAAACCAGCTGCACCTCCCTGGAATAATGTTTGCTCCCGTTAACCTGCTGTTTCTCAGTGAACGACCCCAGGATGTGGTCAAGTTGTCTTTAAGTTGCTTTCTGGCTTCTTTTCATCTCCACATTTGCGTCACACGACTCCAGATCTTCTCCTCTGGACCTTGATAACATCAACATCTTTCATGTCTCTTCCCGTCCTTGTCTTCGACTCGCCAGATGAGATTATGCAGCTGTCAAAGTCGATGTGTTTTTACGTCGGGAGACGGCGAGTGTCCGGGCGCTGTTTGACCTTTGACCTGGAAAAAAACAGGCTGAGGCATGACCTGAGAACGTGGAACACATTTTTCCAAAAGAAGGTTTTCCAGCGGTGCATATCTAAGGAATGTCGGAGGGAGTTCCTTTACTTTGGCACAAACGGTTGAAGGAAGTGATTAGAAATTTGTGGCCAAAGGTTAAAGGTCAAGGTCGCACTGGCTTTACATTCAAAGTCTCTAGTTGTTTAGCAGTGCTGTTATAACCATGTATTTTTATTTATTAGAATAAAAGTAGAGTCGGCCTGAAACACAAGCAACGACCTTGTTGATTTCTCTGATTCACTGAACCATCGTCGGCCTGTGAAGCAGCAGGAGCTTTCATGTTCCTCGTCTCTGCTCTGCCTCTTTCAGCGCTCGCAGCTCGCTTATAGAGGAGGAGGGATGATTTTTGCACACCCACTTTGAGAACGTCCTCCTGGCGTGACGGGAAACGTAAACGCTCGGGTTTAATGGTCGGCGGACGTTTCCGTTGCGTCATGTTTTCATCAGCGAGGAAAGAGCAGATCTCACGTTTAGGTCACGCAAACGTTTCTGTGAGGAAGCGATGGTATCGTCTGTGGAAAGAGCCTTTTAAAAGACATATGAAGAACGGTGGATAGTTGCATTCGTGTACACGTGTGATGATGTACACGAGCTGCGCACGCACGCACGCACACGCACACACACACACACACACTGTTCTGTCGCCTCTCTCCGCTCCTGTGCTCCGCTCTGAGGTTTGTCTTATGACCCAGTGAGATTGTGTTTTCTCTACCTCTGGTGATTTGAGTCCGATAAAACGTTAGTCTCATTTGCTGAGGAATAACAAACGGTGTTGTTCCCGCCTCCCTCCTGCTCGGCTCCTGCCCCGCGCTGCAGCCACAGCGAGGTTCTCTGCAGAGGTCACTCTCCCCTCGGGAGGTTATGTAACGGCTCAGATTCTCTTCTCTCATGTCGCTTATGATCATCATCTCTGTGGCTGAAAACAAGGCCTCCTCAGAGGAGGAGGCGACGGCGCAGGGAGGCTCCCTCTGCGGCGGACAGAGATCAGCGTTATGTCACAGATCTGACAAACGCGGCCTTTGTACAGGCTGGTTGGAGCCTCGCCTGTTTGTGGGCTCGGGAACAGTGGGGGAATTAACAGCGGGCTTATCCAGCGGCGCGCGCTCTGGCTCAGTCACATGCTGCTCTGACATGTCGGGCTGGAGTCTGATATGATATGATGGAGGGTCAGCTGCTGCAGAAAACGTTTAACGCCTCTTCTGGTGCAGAACGTCCGTACAGCCAAGCGCGAACACCATCAGACACTCTCCAGGCTTCAGGCATCTTGTTTTTAAAAGTAGCTTTATAGTCGACAGGTCTGTGAAAGACAATAATGGTGCAGCGGGAAACAAATGTAGTGATTAGAAACAGAAGCAAGCGACTGCTGCAGGACGCGCAGAGGACAAACCGTCCTGTTGTGTTTTTTTTATATGAACATTTGAGAACGATTTGAATCACGCAGCAGGTTCAGCTGCTGCCTCGTCACGTTTTATTCTCCTCCACTGGATTTATATTGAAAACACCTTGCTCAGGATTTATCATGAGTAATAAAGCCGAAAAGAAAAGAAAAGACCAGTTTATCCAGCTTAACAAAAGAACCCAGATTTGCTAATGAATAATGTGTTTTCGTCTTGATTTGTCAGAAAAATCCTATTTCTACTCCACATGGTTCCTGCATTCGTTGAGCCTGGTGCCAACCTGTACAGGTGAGAAGACACAACCACTGTAGCCTGAACCCGGGGCCAATTAATCCTTTATTTAGTCTGAGCGTTTAGAGGAAGAGGAGGATGAAGAGGGTTAGGGACTTTTCTATGAGAGCTTTCACATAAAGAGGAAGCAGAAGTAAAATGTGACACGTGGAGCTCTGAGAAACTGCAGCCAGCGTTTCTGATGTGGGACCGTGGACACACTGTGGACGGACCGTGGACACACTGTGGACGGACCGTGGACGCACCAGCTGTTCTGTCATTTAACGCCTTTGAATGTCGTTCCATCGAGGATGAAGACGCGTCTTTTAATCTCCCCTCTCTTCTGTGCCTCTGTGTTACAGACTTATTGTACTTCTACTTGAACTGACTGTGTTTGTTTGCACATGAGTGAAACCTGACGCCGTATTTGTCCAGTGTTGCAGGTTTTCTCGGGTGGGAGGTTCAGGATGTTTTTAGGGCCCTGAACAGGACCTGGAAGCTCGGGGCAGATTGGGCAGAGACTTGACTCAGAGGCGTCGCCAGCGTGCGTCTGATTACAGCTGCAGTCTATTTTTTACCATTTTGATGGCAGTGTGTCCCACACAGGACTGACCCGTGAATCTCACAGCTACACGCCATTTACTGCTTCGCTGCTGTGCTAGTTGTGGGTCGTTCGTGGATTTCTAAGCCCTGCGTATATTCCTAAATAGACAAACATGTCAGTCTGCACATACCACACCGGGAGCCAACGCACGCTCACATGTTCCACACTCGTGCAGCTGCAGACACGTGAGCGCATGAAGTATTCACCTTAAGTGCATCAGATATGCGCTGTGGCGTGGAGCGCTGGCCTCTACGAGTGAGCTGCAGGTTTGGATGTTTGTTAGGCGCTGGTGGGAACAAGCTTCTTGTCTAGCAAAGACCGGATCTGAGACGAAGCGGGTACATTGAGCAGGCTCAATTCACCGGCCAACATCAACTCCAGCGCGTTTCCGAGCTTCAGCCGTGCTACGGTTGAGGTGGAAGGCGGTGCATGCTGACAAACCCGTTTGAGACCAAAGTCCAGCATGTGGTTGGGTTTAGGCACGAAGAGGGAGGAAAAAAGATCCGTTAAAGGATTCAGAAGTACTAGATAGTAGATCAGATACTGAACATGCTGCTGTATCTCAAACCTCACACAGCAGACGACGCACAGGAGAGACATGCATCACATGGCTGCCTGTTTGCCTGCTCCATCAGGTCTGTGCAGCCTGTGGGTGGATGCACTCCCTGTGGTGCTCCATTTAAATCCATCCAGTGGTAAGTAAGATCACACGGAACCACCTGTTTTCACAGCTAGATCGGCAGATGTGGCTGCAGTGCTTTCGCTCACGAGCATCTGTCTCTTTTTTCACCCGGTTGGGCAGAGGAGACGAGCGGGGGGGAAAGAGGAGTTGGAGATCGACAGGGGCGAACAGCTTTTCAACAGCTGTTTCCTGTTTTCAGCTGACTTTTCCAGTCGTTAGCGTTTTGGTGGGATGTGAGGGGAGGTCTGTGTGTAAGAGGCGTGGGGGTGTTTTGGACGTAGTTCCTCTGGTGTCTGAGCGAGTAATCAAAATGAACTCCCCGCGTGGAAGGGGAATTCCTGGGGACTCGACTGTTCTGTTGAGCTGGTCTCTCAGAGAATCCGTGCGTGTGCAGGGAGTCCAACGGCTTCCTTCCATGACAGGTGGAATGGTACGCACACACACAGACGTAGGGTCCAGACGAGGCTGCTGCAAGAAGCTTTTGCATGTGTGGAAAACTCCCAAAAGGGGGGGGGGAAGTGACCCTCACTTCTTACATCTGCAGACATTTCCCTGGTTTAGAAAGTTTGATGAAGTCGCGTAGGTCGAGATGTTTTCGAGTCTAAGAACCATCATGACGTTTATTTGAAAGAGGATTTTGTCTCCTGACATGTAGTCTATGAAACACTGGATCCTCCGTTTCCCATAATGCATCTTAGAACAGTTTTTTCCTCCAGTAGACTGAGAGTGTGGAAGTAGCGCCCACAGATCAGTACCGAGTGTGTTTAACCTTTTTCATCTGTGAATAAAACGCGTTGCTGACTGGACAGCTCAGCAGTAAAAGGTTGCTGGTGACGGCGAGGACCGACCTTGTGACCTCTCGGGTACAGGGACATCCTCCCTGACTCCTCGCTCCTCCTGCTGCCGGCTGACGTCACGGTGGCCTGTGCAGGATCTGTCTGCTTCCTCAGCACTCTGCTGTCCGGCTTGTTTATCTGAGCCCCCGATACGAGAACCCGGGACCCGCGCGGCCATGATGGGAGATAGGGATCCGATACCGCTGCGACACTGACATGTTGAGTCATCACGTGCCGGGGTCTCGCGGAGGGCGGCTCAGACCAGAGACCTCACGTTTGTGTGTGTCTCATGAAACGTTTAATTAGTTAGTTTCCTCGTAAAAAGGCAGCTGAGCCCTTTAAACGAAGCAGCATGGACGCTGGACAGAGCCTTAACAACCTGTCAGGTTGCCAGAGTGCAGATTTTTGGCAGCAGGGAGATGTTCAAAACAAATCTGATCCCAGTTCCTGGAACGTTAGCTCAGCCCGTTGAACTCCCTTCACGTTATTTCATTATGTAAGATTTTCCACGCGGCAGAAACGGCTAATTAGTAGACATAAGTATGCATGTACGTGCACACCTAAGCCGCTGTAATCCTCAAGTCTCTCTCCGGCTGAGAAGAAACGGATGCTTAACAAAGTAATCTGAATTTAATTTGTGATTTACTAGAGAAACTGTTAAAGTCGTGGTTCGTGTGAACAAACTATTGTTTCTCCACTTGAAAAAAAGTAAAGTATAAACATGTGGCTTTAGCTTTTTACCAGCAAAGCCTCACTGACATCAGAGAGAGAACAACATGAGACACGAACACGTCTCACCAAATCATATCTAATCATAATAAAACCTCTGAAAGGTCCAAATACTTTTCTACAAACAGGAAGTTGTCTGTGCACCTGCTTTCTGCAGGAACCTGGGCTGCGACTGCACAACCTGCCTCCGCATTACCACGTCTTTGCACTTTCCTCTGGCAGCAGAGTAAATTCAGCACTACGTTGAGGATCTGGCCTAATGAGTTTCCTCAGGCTAAAGCGTGTTTGGAGGAAACTCTGTGCGAGTCGAACCGTGCATCACTGTCGTTGCCTTTCTTTGTGTGTTGCGTTCTGTCGAGCCTCAGCCTCCGCTTCTCACTTCCAGCTGGGTGCTCTTGTTGCATGACTCTTTTTTTTCTCTTCCTGTTTCTTGAAAATGCTCAAAGTCCTGCACATGCTTCATGTTTCTCCTCCCAGCTCAACCCTCGTCTCCTCGGTAACCCATCTGTGGCTGCTGACGTCTGTGTTTGAGGCTGAGCTCATATTTGGGTTTATTTCTTTCATCCTTAGTTAACATCTACAGGTTTGTTGGGTTGTTTTGTCGTGTTTCCAGATGACGAGCAGCAGTTTTCTGTTTGACAGACACTAACTTGGTTCACTTGTGCAGCGTGGTGAAAGGAATGCCTGCTGCACTAATGCGCGGAGGAGGACGCGCACAATCACGTCCTTTGTGTCCGTGTTTTACTTTGCAGGCCTTATCGGTGTCCATCTGCCTGCTGTCGTCGCTGCCTGGTTTAACTGAGAGTCTGCTGCTGGGCTGTGGACGCAGTGGTGGTAAATTTGCCACATTAACCCTGTTTAATGCAACGCACATTTAATAAATTAGCTTTCTTTCGGCTGCTCCCTCTCAGCGTCGCCAGAACGAATCACTCCACAGATTTAATTTGGCACGAATTGTTTTTACCCTTCCTGACACAACCCACCCCGTTTATTCGGACCCAGCATTAGGGAGGGGCCTACCTGCTGCTCGCGGTGATAGTCACTTTCTTTATAGGTGATCTATCAATTACAGATTATTACATGTCCAAAATGTTAAAACCAGCTTCCTAGACAGACTCTTCGTTGATTATTGTTCTGTCTGATTGGTTAAGCCCTACATTAATCCCCAACACGCTTGCAATAATCAGGTTGTGAAATCAGTAGTAACTGGTTTGGATGTCAGGGACCTTGTACTCACGCACAAGCCTCAGTTCCCTTAGGATCTGATTATTAGATATCTATCTGGCTCAGACTGGAGAACCCGAGACGCTGGGATGTTCTTGTTGGTTTTATTTCAAAACAGATGAGATGCAAGTCAAATGTGAGAAGTCAGACCATCAGCTGCAGCGTGAGGGGAGCATTGGAGTTAAAAGCTCTGCAGCAGGGTTGCTCTCGACTATTCCACCAAAGCTCCTCCGATACGAAGAGTCGGACCCCTGTGAGAGTCCTAAAAGTGAGCAGGAGAGGCCCGGAGGTCACAGGTGAGATTAAAAACAAAAGGCTTCTAAAAACGTCACAGTGCTGGTGTGAGCGCCTGCTCCTCCTCTGAGCTGCTGGCAGAGCGTCTGTGGATTTGAGGAGTGTGAGGTTTCCATGGAGCCTGAACAAAACCATCTGGAGTGAGGAATGTGGTTTGGAAACGCTCCCCTTTTACACACTGGAGGACCAATGGCGCGTCGGTCCTGATAAGAGCAGAGTGTGCTTTGTGTTTGTAGTCTTCTCACTCGTTTCCAGGGACAGAGGGATTAACAAACACCCAGCAATAAGAGGACATTTCACCCTTTTTAATACTTTAAAACACAGCACGATTCCTCTCGTTGTGAATTCCCAGTTTTTCCCATTTTTCCAGCTTAAATAAAGGAAAGAAAATTAAAAATCAATAGCTATCTTTCCAAAGATGTTCTAATCTTAAATTCAAAGAATATTAAGTGTAGAAGTGCAATAAATAAACTTTATCTGATAAGCTGCAGCTACTTTAAAAATGACTAATGTGTTTTATCCTGCAGATGTGACTGCGTCTGACATCACAAGCTGCCAGTTGAAGTTCAATCACTTAAAAAAAAGATTTATTAGTAAACTTGTATTAATTAGCTGAAATAGGTCGTTAGGTCTCAGATTTTACATGTATTTCATATTATTGGTGTTTAAAGTGGAGGAGAAAGAGTGAAGTGATGAAAATCACACAGCACATTGTGTAGAGGTGAATCAGACCGTCGGGGGAGGGGAGTGTGAAGAGCATCTGCTGCTGGTCTAAACTACAGAGTGTGTGTGTGTGTGTGTGTGTGTGTGTGTGTGTTTGTGAGAGAGAGGGAAAGTTAGTACTGCTCCATTTGGGCCTCTTGTTGCACAATAACCCTAAAATGACTGAAAATGAAACTGAATTTCTGTTTTGTTGGCGAGAACATACACGAGCTCATTTGACTGACGTTTGTGACAAATTCCTTTGACGTGTTCTTGAGACATCACGCCACCAGTCGCTGCCACCGAAGTGTAAAGCTCCTGGTAGCAAGTCATTTCAGACGGAGGACAATATACAGCAGAGCTAGACGAGGTTTGTGTGTCTATAAGTCGACTCGGGACGTGTTGACTTTCATCCAAGGTGACTGACCCTCTGATCCGAGAGGAAACGTGCCACATTTTCTTTACCTGCAATAGTTTGAGGGTTTTGAAATGTTTTGACGTGAGATGCTCAGAATTCTGCACCATTTGTTAAGCTAATAATCTAATCAGCAAAACTACGTTATGACATCATTAAACAAGCAAATCTCACTGACATCAAGACAAACACAAAAATACAGTAACATTAGTATCTACGAATACAGAGCGAGTACAACTTACCTCTGTTCAGCGGCAACGTGATCCGTCTTCCAGAGAGCTCCTTTTTTTTGTTTTTTGTTGTATTTTTGTCCTTTATTTCTCTTATTGTCAGTGTCTCATTCATGCAAATGTCACGGTTCAAATTCCACCAAACGAAGCCACAATACATTGTCAGAGAGCTGCTTCTTAAAGCCCAACTCTCTAATTCATTCCATGGTGATGATGCTCATATCAGCTTGATCTCTAAGGAAAGCAGAGTAGTGAATCTTTTCATTATCGTTGGTTGTGGTGGTTTTTATTTCTCCTTTTTCAAAGAGCTGACCATGAATAGTAAAAGTAGTTTCACCTTCCCGCCTATCAAATGAATTCAAATTATGAAATTGTGTTTTCTGGACACATTTTCTTTTTGATGGTCGGGAGTTCCAGAGCTGTGACTTATACGAGGTGGAATCTAGTTTAGGTTTAAGAAGCCACAGCCACCTGCAGCCAGTGAGGAGACGCCACCGCGAACACGTTTCACCGGGACAAATCAGAAGCATCTTCCTTCGTTCCCACCTCGCCGTGTTTCTATGACACGCCTCTGGAATTTACCCCCGTTCACATTAGCTTTTGTCTTCCCTCGGCCTTGTTTTCACACCTACTGCTGCGCTCCCACCCCTGAACCAGAATGGATGGACACTTAAAGGTTTTCCGCTGGCATTTATGACGAGCTGTGTTTTCACAGGAGCCCGAAGACCATTGTGCAGCGGTTTCCTTGACATGTTTTCTCGTCAGTAAAGCACGCGAAGGGAAAGATCCTGCAGGACAAACTAGTTTACATCTTGGTGACGGCGTTCGTCTGTGGCTCTTCACTGTCCTCAAACAAAATGTTGCGTCTGCTTATAAAACATATACAAACCCGGGTGGAGATTCTGAATTGTAGACATGCTGCTTCTGAAAGCTTTGACCCAGAGTGGAACTGGAAAAATGATTACTCTGAAGCTGGAGCGTGCAGTGAATCTAAATCAGAAGGTTCCTTGAGTCTTGAGAATGTTTGGGTTTGGTTTAGGGTTAGGGGTGGGGGGTGGGGTTAGACGTCAACACACGTCGCTAAACGTCAGGAGCGTTTTGGGAACGTCGGTCCATGCACAGTATGAAGAGAGCTTAGGTTCTTCTTATTATTAACATTACCTGACCCCTGCAACGAGGATGCGTTTGGAAATGAATCGTTCAGAATCACGTTCATCTCAGTTTCTTGGTTTCACAGACAGGAGGTCCAGGAAAACTGCGTTCGCTGGAGGAAGAGGTTCACCTTCGTGTCGAAAATGAGCGCCAACCCCCACACCGGCGTCCTGGATCCGTCCGTGTGCAGGGTGTCGGTCAGAAAGGTACGTGTCCCCGCCAAGTATGGAGCTCATGTGTCGTGTAGTTTCTACCAAATGAACGATGATGATGATGATGAGTCAGACAAAGCGTTCCAACCCAGGACCGAGAGATACGGCGTTGAGGTTTATGGTCACGTTTGAGTGTAACATGACAGAGTGAGTAGTGATGTTCACTCTACGCTCTGGTCCTGAAAACTCACATTTAAACGGTGCAGGCTTGCCGCCGCCCCTCCCATGTGAGCGCCACCTCAGTAGATGCCATGGGTGTGGGCGCAGCCTGTAATTCACGCTCTGCTGTCGGAGCCGTGTAATTGGTGCCCTGTGTGATGTGAAGTAGGATCTCTGGGTTCATGACCGTCTTCCTGTTTTGTCCCTGCAGGAACTCAAAGGAGGAAAAGCGTACACGAAGGTAAGAGCTCGTTCACAGCTTAAGGATGGGTTTGATTGTGTAAGGTAAATATTAGCATTTCAGCCGTCAGCTGGGCCCAGAAACAGGTCTGGTTGGCGTTCGCTTCTGCCAGGAATCTGCAAAACATCCCGCCAGCACCTCTCTACCGTAACACCAACGTCTCCCGGTGGATGAGTCACGTCTGAAAGAAGCTACAAGGACATAAAGTTTAGTTACTCCGTGGAGGTCGCTGCCCAACAGGAACCGCTTCCTCTGTTCCTGCTCGTTCTCCATTTAGATTTCCTTTAGCTAAATATACCGGGTTTCCCTCCTTAAGAGGCCGGCTTCCTAAATACACACCTATGAAAACAGGAGCCTCGTAAAGAAAGGGAAACCCTGGGATGAAGAACGGGAACGAGCTCCGACAGTTTGTTTTAGGGGTTTCTAATGTTCCCGTCAGGTAACAAACCTGAACCGCTCCAGTGTTTCGTAGGCCTCAGACCAAAGAGGATCAGGACCCTTTGATTGTAGGGAGGATGAAGTGGGATTAAAGATTCCCTCGGTAACATCTCCAACATGTCCATGCTTCTCCCTCGCTCCATCACAGGACTTTTATTGCATTTTAACAACAACACAAACAAAAACCAGAACATTCAGATTCCCAAGACCCCCCTCCCCCCACACTGACTCACAGCAGCGTGAGCCTCAGTGGAGGTCTGCTGGATATTTTTGAAAGCCTCCCTGCACTAACGGGGTTCACTCTCAGTCTGGTTTGATGGTTTGATGTCTGTTGGACTGACGTGTGTGTGTGTTTTTTTTCCTACACTGAAAACAGCGGGTGTTGCTAGAGTCCCTCTCTTTCCAAGCATGTGCCAGAAATAAGTGTGTCCTGGTTTTGTCTTTCTCAGCTGGGCTTTACAGACCTGAACATGGCGGAGTTTGCGGGTTCTGGCTCCACCGTGCGCTGCTGTCTGCTGGAGGGATACGACACCAAGAACACGCGGCAGGACAACTCCATACTGAAGGTCAGGAGAGAGGCGCTAAACGAAGATCCTTTCACCTTTGACCCCCTCACTGATTGCTTCCACTGCACAGTTTACTCAGAAGAGGCCCGAGGGGGGAAAGGTCGACGGACCGTGAGGCGGTTTTCCTGCTGAAGTTGAGAGATGTTTTAGAGCCGTAGTTTCATGTCGTTCGCTGGCTGCTCAGACAAAACAGGAATATGATCCGCGTGTTAACTGTACACGAACGATCAGGTCTGTTTGCTCGGCATGCAGCTGAAGCAGTTTAACGTCTCTGTGGGTGAAAAGGGGCTCTGCAGCGCCACCCGGTGGCCATCGCCTCATACTGCTCTGTAGTTTCATGAGCCAAGTCAGTCACGAGCAGATTTGTCATCTCGTCCCTCTGGAAACTCGCAGGTCGTTTGCTCCAAACCTCTCTGGGAAGTTTCACCACTGCTCACATGTCCAGTGCAGCGCCGCGAGCCTCTCCTCCTGTCATGATGAGCGAGTGCGCAGGAAGAACGTGCTGCAGCACTGGACATGTATAAAACGCTGTGTGGTGTGTTACAGGTGATCATCGGGATGACCCTCCTGTCTGGAGACCCGTGTTTTAAGACGTGAGTTCAGTTCCTCCTCCTCTGTGTTTTATGATACCCTGGCGTTTCAGGCACACTTTCAGCCAGACTGTTAAATCTCTGTGATCCTCTGTTTGTTTCCGCGGTGACTCAGCCTCCCTGAGGTCTAGAAGACGAATCTTATCTGAACGCGCCAAGCGAAGCACAACTGCAGCCCCTCCTGCGCTCATTTTGTTCCATACTGACTCAGTGTTTTCCCCGCAGGCCTCCCAGCACAGCAAAGTCCATCTCCATCCCGGGACGAGAGCACACCCTGCAGCTGGACTGCAAGGGGGAGGGAACGGCCGAGCCCGGTCCAGCTGGAGGGGTTTCTCTGGGACGATCCGCCAAACCCCGCCCCTCCATCGTGAGCTCAGGTACAGGACAGGAGGACCGTGGTCAGGTTTACATTAACAACCTGTGTTTAGAAGATTTCTCTAAAAAGCTATTTACCAGACAGACAAACACAGAGAGAGCGAGAGGCTGAGACTCCGGCAGGACTAAGATCCGGATCATAAACGTCTGGAATGCACAGAGAGCGAGGCGCTCCTATATTGGAGCGAGGAAAACAAAAGCGTAGAGAGATCTGGGTTAGAGGTGGAGGGATTTCTATGCTTGGTGATGATGGACACATTTCAGAGCGATTGAAACCAGCTGGTGCTGGTCGAGTCAGCATGAGTCACAGTGAAGGAGGGGGGAACATTAAGTTCTGTTTGGATGCAGATGCTGTTTCCAGTCGCAGGGGTTCATAGAGTCGAGGCTGAGGACAGGCCACAGAACTTCCTGCACGTAGAAAACTCTAAAGCCTGGATTTGAAACTAATTTTCCCGTATGAAACGGGATTTTGCGCCTCACCGCTCTCTGCTCAGAGCTCCTTCATATCCTGAGCCAGATCCTCCTGGAAGGAGTATCGAGAAGATGTTCCTGACGTGAAACGCCAGCAGTTTGAATTAAAATGAAAAGGAAAACAGCTGGTGTTCCTCCTGAACACGCGAGTTAACGTGTAAATGTTCAGCGACGTGTTCCGCTGCATGGATCAGATTAAGGATCATAGACAAAACTGCTCGACTGGAAACAAACTGTGCTGTTTTCCTCTTTGGTGCCTTCAGGTCTCCTCGAAGAGTCGGAAGCGAACCCAAGTCAATCTGGTCCTGGGGACGCTTTCCACTCTGGTCACTCACGTAACTCCAGCTACGCCAGTCAGCACAGCAAGATCTCAGGTAAAGTGTTTCTCTCTCTCTCCCACACACCGACACACGCAGACACACACACACACAAACAGACACACACGCACGCACACACACACACACACAGACACGCACACACACACACAGACACACAGACACACACAAACAGACACACACGCACGCACACACACACACAGACACACACGCACGCACACACACACAGACACACACGCACACACACACAGACACGCACACGCACACACACACACACACACACACAGACACGCACACACACACACAGACACGCACACACACGCAGCACTTTTCAGACCCGTTCCTGACATGTCCCGTCCTGCAGGCTACAGCACGGAGCACTCCTGCTCCTCCAGCCTGTCGGACCTCACGCATCGCAGGAACACCTCCACAGGGAGCAGCACCTCCGGGGGCCTGGGCTTCACTGCTGACACACCCACAGAGGGCGACAAAGAGGCTGGACGTCCAGAGAGACCCCCGCGACCTCCGCGGCCCGTCTTGCCCCCTATGAGGCCTCTCAGGTACAGACACGGTGCAGTATTCATGCTGACAGGAAGTAACGCCGTCCGCCAGCGACGTGCTCACTACGTCTTCTTCTGGATTCCAGGAGGAAGCAGGATTCGGTGGAGACTCACCCGTCCTGGGTCAACGACACTCGCATTGATGCCGACGACATTGTGGAGAAAATAGTCCAGAGTCAAAACTTTGAAGACATCAACAACACTGAAGGTACAGCCTGTGTGTGTGTGTGTGTGTGTGTCTGCGTGTGTGTGTGTGTGTCTGTGTGTCTGTGTGTGTGTGTGTGTTTCCCCTCAGCAGCTGCTGACTCCTGCTTTTCTTTTAGACAGTAACCTGCGCCTGTTCGTCAGCAGAGACGGGACCACCGCTCTCAGCGGCATCAGGCTCGGGAACAGGTGAGACGTTTTATCCATCACTTCCTCCTCTCGCCGTCTGCGCGGCGCTCTCTCTTCCTCTTTTCTCACTTGGCTGTCTGCAGACTGTGAGTAACGGAAACGTCTGAATGGATTCCGGACGCTCATCGCTGTGTGTTTGCGTCCCTGCAGGGTGTCTGCAGGTGGGTACGAGCCTGTGGTGATAGAGAGCCATTAAACGGAGCAGCAGGACAGGCGACGCGTTGACCCGCAGACCGCCTCGTCTTCAGTCTCCCCGGTTTTCCTGGAGCTTCAGCTGGTCTGACGCAGTGAGGGGAGAACCGCGTCAAGTTTGCACTTTACGTGGTGCGTTGAGCTGCTTCTGTGTTGAACGACTTGGAGGCCGTTTTACCTGTTGAGTGATGAAGATTCAGACTCCTCCGTGTAACCCCAGCATGGAGGAAGGTTCTACGGAGCCCGTAGAACACGGTGTCGTGTTCTCTGCAGCAAACAGCTCTCACCCCTCCACGTGCTCGCTCACTTTTTATGTTTACATGTTTGTTCTCGGGCACTTTCTCCGCTCCACTTCACCAGCATTCACTCCACAGAGAATCATTTGCACACGAGTCACTGCTGAAACAAACAAGAAAAGAAACGAGTGATTGAACAGTCACCCGGACAGTGGAGCTCGGTTACGGTGCGATGTGGGACAAAGTGATCTTTGTCAGAGTGGAAGCTGTGGAAACCCTGAAGCCAGATACTTCCCCAGCGCGCTGGAGGAGTCTGGATGTCTCTGTTCATGTCCATCATCACCGTGAACAAAGATCTTTTTATTCGTATCACTGCTCAGTTAGCTGACGGGTTCTAATGCAGATGTTTAGCAGCAGCTTCACTGTGGGTTTAATACAGTTCAAACAGGGACAGCGTTTGATTCCTGCATTCCTTCCTAATGCACCTTCAGTGTGAGACCTACGGGACAAAGAGCGGTGCTCTTATTCTGAAAAATCAGACCTTTCATTCTAACCTCCACAGCTCAGCAGAGATGGAGGCGTGTTTCTTTCTGGACAAACATTAGACTTCTCCTGCTGGTGCCTGAGAAAGGAACATGTAAAGGGTTGTTTTACGATGTGGACTAACAGGAGAAGCTTCCACTGAGGGCAGCGCGTCCGCCAAGCAGCCGCGAAGGCGTCGAGGTTGTTTTAGTTTGTTTGCTGCCGTTTCCCTGTTGATCGGGGAAACTCGGCAGAGTTTTTCTTAAATGACCTGAAGCACCGTTGGACCTGTGATAACGAGTGCTGGTGATGGTGAGGAGAGAAATGTTGTTCCCTCTTTTTATTGTCTTTAGGCGTAGCCACAGTTTACCCCCACCCCCCCGCTCCTCTCGTCCCATGACAGATTCATTCTCTCATCAGCCGTCTGAGGCGAAAGGGAAATCTGGTTTCAGCTGAAACCCTTCTCCCCCGCCCCCCCGTAGAGCAGCACAGGTGAGGTTCGGTTACTTGGAGTCGGGCTGGTGGTGTTTGCAGCCGTCTCTATGGAATAGCAGAGGAAGACTGGGATGCAGGCGACCAGCTGGCTGGTTGGTGCTGCTCCTTCTTTTATTTGTCCACTTTTTGAAGCAGCTTTTTCTGTTTCCATGTTTGACTTTTCGTTCAACTCGAGTCGGAACGTGGAGGAATTTATCCGGCACAATGTGAGAAATAAATCTCATCTACGATTAAATCTGCTGCTGCTGTCCTCCGTTTCTTTTCTAATTCATAAACCACGTCGGTAAAATGTCATAAAATGCTTAAAAAGCAAATGTATTTGATGAGCACTTTTCATCCAAGTGTATGAAAACCTGCAGTACAGGATTAATAACAACTAATATTCAGATTCCAGTAATATAAGCATATAGCAGTCACTTCTATTCTCCTCTTCTTACACTTAAACCTATTTTTATCTGCGCTCTCCATCGCACTACGCTGGTTGAGTCCAGCTCCTTGTATTATTTGAGTCACTCGGTTTGTGTTGTGCAGCTGAATGCTGTTGGTTAATCACACGGTTTGTGTTTCTCACGTTTGGGGATGAACCACTGATCCTATAATCTGAACTTAGGTTTCCATCGCCACAGCCTCGAGTCTTTTCCTCAAAGCGTTTATTTATGCATTTACGTTTTTCTGGGGGTTGGTTATAAGCTATGCACACGACTTATCTCCCCGAGCTTTTTTTCCCATTAGTAGTTCTAACAAATGATTCTATTGTAACAAAGCTTGTATAATCTAAATTTATTAGAGGAAGTAGTTGGAATTGTTCTTCCAAACACTGCATCGCTGTTTTTTTCTTCTTACAAACAATAAAATCATCCGAGCTTGTTTCTGCGTCGTGTTTTGAATCATCCTTGATCATCAAACAATGCTTAATTCAAGGTTTTTATTTTATTGTGAGATTTTCAAGGTATAAAAGCAAAAATATGTTTTAATCGCTCTTCGTCTGATCTCTGTTCCATTAAACTGTGAACCAGGAACAATTTAAACAGAGTATTTCAGAGTCCAATGCCGATGTCAGAGTGAGCTTTGGTCAAATATTTCAATATTTATTCTGAATATTTGTTGTTCTAATCGTCCAACAGCAGAGGGAGCAACGCACCAAATTTTAGATTTGAGCTCAAGTGAAAGTGAAAAAGTTGCTGTGATCAGAAGATCGAAGGAAAAAACAAATGACCAAAGGTCAAAGGTCATGGTGACCCTCAACTAACCAGTCAAAGTGGACGTTTTGTCAGGACATGCCTTTCAAAATAAAATTGCAGCCTGTTAAGAATATGACTGTGACTAGTTTCTGCATGGCTCACTAAGAAGCACTGTGACGGAGAACGTGTCAGATGATGGAGCTTTCACACAGTCGGATCATGACACAAACGTCAAACATTGGTGTGAGCCGCTCCTAACACACCGTGTAGAAACCTAAAACATCAAGTCCTATTCACCGAGATCAGGTCTAGGACTAAAGCGTAGTTGGCTGAATGATGAAGGTAAGAGAAGCTGTGAGGAGGAAGCCACTAGAGGCCTCAGAGGATCCGCAGCTTCCTGCTCTCTATCTATTTCTTCTTCAGTTTACAACCCATCATTTTCTGTGTTTCTCAAACTCCCAGACTTATTTCTGCTGAACTTTAAGGTGTGTGCATCGCACGGTAACTTCCAGTCAGACGACCTGTGTCCTGGGTCACGGTACTGGTAATTGCTCTTCCATTTTGAGTCGTTTTATGGTTAATGCAAATTATCCAGCGAGTCTAAAAGAGTAAACGTCAGACTACAACTCTTCTCAGGGGAACATGTGGCTGTGTGCGAGGCACAGCTTCTTCCTGTGGTTTTCAGACTGGAAATGAGCATGTCAGGCCAGGAAGACGACACACGCTGCAAAAACTCAATGATTCATATGGGCTTCTTTAAAAAACGCTTCATTCAGCCCTCAGCCCGCGCTCCTCTTCCGTCTGCTATGCTCCACCGCGCTCAGCAGAGCCCTGCGGGAATTAGTCACTGTGAGATTACAGTAATTAAGAAATTCTGATTAGTTAGAAGGAGAAGTGTCCCTACAATCAAAAACTGTGCTAATGCTCATACGAGATCCCTCCTTCTGCACCAGGGCAGAGCAGCAGCCCTCTCTGACTGACAGTGCTACAGACGGTCCAGTTAGTCAAATGCCTCAACGTGATGGTTCACAGGTGGTTGGAGACCGTTTCAAAGCTTCATCAATAACCTGTTTATCATGACCTGCATGTCCTGACATCAGAACAAGACACCAGAGCAGCCCCTCGTGCTGCCGCGTGTCCCCCCAGGGTCTTTGAAGTGAGCTAAACGTGTGCGACACAGAAAAGAGAAGAGAAAGAGTCTGCCAGCAGCCTTCTGACGTAGGCAACGAGACGCTCTGAGACCTGGCGTCACAGACACGACAGGACGACAGGACGACAGGACAGCGTCGTGCTCCGCTCCTGATGCAGTGAGCTGCCTGCTGTCAGAACAACAACAGCTGAACGTTTTGCTTCTGTTTCCAGCAAGATTAGACGAGATTGTGTTTTTCACACATTTCTCTGCTGATGCAACAACCTGTGGTTGACACCTTGAGCTAATCAGCTGCAGGTCGAGACGATTCTGATCAGTGTAGGACTTAGATGTAGGAGCTTTCCTGTATCTGCAGATAGAGTGAAATAAGGCGTGTGAACACCGCAGCTCCTCAGGTTGATAAGCACAGGAAGAAAATTTATTAGTTTCACAGCCTCCACTGTTTTCATGAAGACAACATAACTGTACAAAAAGCGCGTTAGTGGAATAACCAAGTGGGCACGTGGAATCAAATCTAATCACATTTATTCATATAGCGCTTTAAAAACAACATCCTGTTGACCAAAGTGCTCAACGTGAAATATGTAATGAAGAGAAATGAAAGGAAAAGTTAAGTTAAGAAGAGTCCAATTAGAATTAATCACAATTAATGCAAATAAATGAACAGAGGTGTCGAGTAACAAAGTACATTTACTTTGTTTTTTCAGGTATCTGTACTTCAGTATTTCTTTTCTGACGACTTTTTCTAGAGAAATATCTGTACTTTCTACTCCTCACATTTTAGAAAACATCTCCTTATTTCCATTATGAAAACAATGCGACATAAAAGTTACAGAACGGGAAACCCATCATTTGTCTCCAGCTGCAGCGAACGTGAAGAGGAACATATTCAACAGGTTTACTGCTGCTCATACATGAGCTGTGTTCACTTCATTCTAGTTATGTTCCGATCGATCGGCAACCGATCAAGTGTGTGATCTCTGACCCCCCCTTCATCAGCTGCAGCTCATATTTTACATCACACAGAGTCCTGAGTGCAGCGTCTTCTAGTGGGATCTCTCTACAAAAAGTCTGATTAAATCAAATGTACCTGACTTCGTGTGTGTGTGTGTGTGTGTGGGGGGGGACACTGGTTAGTTTGATTAATAATTAATAACTGGGTAGTTAGATTAATATCATGTCTATGTTTATTGCTTCCATGTCAGGTCTCATTCTGGAGCTTTATAATTTAATAGCACACATAACTCACCAGTCTGAACCTATAATCATTCAGAACATTTACAATCCAAACGAGCGACGTCATCGGAATCTCCAGCAAAAAACCTGATGGGAACATCCAGAGTTCATATGTCTATATGATCCTGTTTAAGATCTGGTTTAAAGAACAACTAGACAGCAGCAGAATTTCTGAATAAGCTCTCTAAACAACACAGAGCAGGTTGTGAACAACGGAGGAAAAGTTGTGTGTTTTGTAGGTGTAGAGGATTTTTTATCATCAAACGTAAAAATTGTTTTTTACTTTTTGTACTTAAGTACATTTCAAAACCCGTAGTTTTGTAGTTTTACTTGAGTAAAGGATTTCCATCTGTACTTTTACTTTTACCAGAGTATCTGTACTTCTACATGTGAGGACCTTTGACACCTCTGTAAATAAATAAAACAGAGAGATCAATGAACCAGTTGAGGATCAAACTCTACTGTGCAGTAAAAGCTGCTCCCGTCTGGGGCTGTTCTAACGTTCAGGGTCAAACTGTTCCAGAGCTTTGGGGCCGGTTACAACACCGTGCAGACGATCTGAGTGATCTGGTTTGTAAGATGGAGCCAGCTCGTGTGTGGCTTTAAAAACAACCAGCTCACACTGTTGAAACGCAGTTTGTGTGTGGACGGTGATCTCTGAGAGAGAGCATTCGTTTTCCTGGTGCTGGCAGCAGCATGTTCTTGTGTTGAGACTGCAGAAGCAACGTGTGGCAGCGTATCCACAAACTAACCATCACCTGGTTATCGCTCAGTCAGGAAAATAGCTGCGGCATGTTGTGCACAGCGTGTGTTGAGACAAGTGTTGCACTCAACAACCCACTGATTCCCCTGATAACTCTGCAGACTCTTGTTTTTCTTTGTGCGTTAGAGGAAGAAAACCAGTGTATTCTTCACTCAGCAGGAAACCTTCCAGTGGACTGAACTTTCTATTCAGATGTTGAAAGATGGGAAATTGAAATGCAGTGGTTTCCTTTGTTGGCAGATGGGTAGGTTTCACTTTATGATAAGCTGCCCAGAGGATGCACTCACAGAATACATCTCAAAGTCTGGAGACTCATCAGGAAGAGGCGGTCAGAGCATTTAGGAGGTTTAACTAATTTCTGCAGAGAGAACACTTTAGCGAACTGAAACCCGATAATCTGGGTCAAAGGGTTCGATTTACGTGGGGTTTTCTGACATCAACACCAAACTGAGCACACAAAGGTAAAGCTGCGCATTTTCTCCACCCACTCAGATGAGTTGAATTTATTGGTGCTAAAAGTCCCAAACTGTCCCCGTCAGCTTCCTGTTATTGATCACGACTGATTGCAGGTTTGTTTGGCAGCATATGTGAGACTGACCGACACAGTGCAGTGGGAAAGTCCAGCTCAGCTCAGCACTGATCGGAGGAAGGTTGTTTGAGACGTTCCTGCTCATCTGCAGATCTCAGTGGCACCGTTGCTCCACGCTCCATAAAGGACACCTGACAGCTTCACTATCGTTAGTAATGAATGAAGGTTGGATGAGAGGAAGACGGAGCTGTTTGACCCCTTTGCTCAGAGGTGTATTAGGTGGAGTAGAGACTACTGCACCTTTAGAGCATAATGAAAATGCTGCTTAAAGTCACTTTCTCTTCCCAACCCGACTCTGGTGCTGCTCGGGTGGTGTCGTCGGGTTTCCTACATGTAGTCACTGCAAAGTGACCTGCGATGACTGAGACCAGCATTAGACATGAGGAACTCGGCGCCCTTTCTTGTTGTTGAAGCATCACTTCCTGGATTGATTGTATGAAGGTGTTATCACACTCTGACAGTTTCCTTTTCAAATGTCTGTGTGAAAGTGATTCGTCAGCCCGCGGCACTGTAACTGTAACTGACAGGCCCTGATTCCAGAGACGCGCGTGTCACAGAACAGATTCATCAGCTGAATAATGAAATTATTCTAATTATAATGAAACTGTGACGGTCTGAGAGACATCTGTGTGGCCTTCATAGAAACATCCACTGGTTACGTTTAGGCTGTTTAAAGCAGCTCCTGGTTGTTCGGGGGTCCCCACCCAGATCTCAGCAGAGAAACTCACAGCCCATGACTGACTCAATCTAAACTAATCCTGGAATAAACATCTTATTTTCATAAACGAGAACTACAGTCTAAATTTGGGGGCGATAACAGTCCCCCCCAATTGATTACTTACCAGAAAAGGATGTGGTTGTCAGTCAGGGACTTCTGAGAAAATACAGAAGTGCAGCGCGACTTGAGTTTTTTATTTTCTGTTCCTGATTCTGGTCGCGTTGAACCCAAACTGCTGCCAGTTATTCTTAGGTTTTCTTGGATCGATTCTTTCCTTTGAACTGAATTTTGCTGCTTCTGCGTCTAGACAAAGTTAAAACGTCCGAAAATAAGTTGAACGCAGGAAGAGGCAGTAATTCAGAGATGCTCCAGCTGAACGTGTAGCACACACTTATGGTGGGATGGATCCCGCATCCAGGAAAAGCTGGACTGGAGGGATCGAAGCTGAGGCTTTTTCACACAGATTTTAAAAGGAGTGATGTGGTTGGCTGATTTTTTGTGAAGATGTATCTTTGTGCTTTTGAGACACGCCGCTGTTAGCAGCTCGTTTCCTCTTTAGTTTCTTTGGAACACGACTCTACTTTCTCTAATGTTAGATTGATAATAATATCATTTCTGTGGTCGTGCAGGTGAAGCATCGTCTTGTGTTGCAGATGCACACAAGGCAACTTCAGGGTGTGAAGTTAAAACCTACCAGCCACAAAATGTGGGAATGTCTTCAATATAATAATAATTATATGATCTAGTTTATGAGTTTATTTCACATATGTATTTAATGAATGTATAAACCACTAAAGTAGCTCGGGCCTTTTATGTTCGAGTTCAGTATAAAATAACACACGAGTGACCAGAATCTGCGTAGCTGGTGCAGTCATGCCTGTGTGGGTTTTTTCTTCTGGCACTTCTGGGTTGCCACAATGAATTAATAAATCGACCCACAGAAGTGAGCTCCAAATAAAGCTCATTCAGCTGAAACCCCCCAGAAACATCATGGTTTTTTTCTGGTGTTGACAGTGCTTCCTACGCACACTTCCGTATTTGTTGCTTTATAAACCCAGACTCTACTCATTCATTCTCACATCACTTTCACATCCTAACTGGTGCTGAAACATCAAAACAACCGCCGACACGATGACTAAACCACTGCTGGTCCTGGCTGCTCTGACTCTCTGCTGCTGCGTTGTCATCATGCCTGGTAAGATGGACAGTTTTACTCCCATCATCCAGACGGTTTGGGGTTTTTTTCATATTGTTTTTATGGTTCGACAAACTTATCATTTAGTTTTAAACAGGTTTTTTTATTGCTGCTAAATTTAGTTTAATTCCCAGAAACTGAAGAGAGCTGTTTGATGTGACTCAGGAGGCAGAGCAGTCGCCTGCCAGTCGGAAGATTGGTGGTTTGATTCCCTGCCTCCTTCAGTCATATGTCGATGTGTCCTTGGGCAAGACACTGAACCCCAAGCTGCCCCCGGTGTGTCAGGTCAGCTGCACAGCAGCTCTGCCGTCGGCCAAAGCGCTTTGAGGACCACAGAACATTCACTTAAGCTTCCTACTTGTGTCCCATGATGAGAACTGGGCTGACACTGAGCCAGGTCCAGGTGGGTTTCCAGGGCCGGACCAGCACACACTGAGGTTTTTCTAATCTGAACTTTCCACAGCTTTTGCGAGGGACGGCTGTCAGTGCATACGCTACAGCACCAGTCCTGTGCCTCGGTGGGCCATCAGGAAGGTCGAACTGATTCCTTCTTCAGGACACTGTCGCCGACCTGAAGTCATGTGAGTCGTCACGACAAGTAGCACTTACTCTGATTCAGGTCTGGTCCCCACTGCTACAGAAAAACCTAATCTCTCTCTCTCTCTCTACACAGAATCACCACCAGGAGGGGGCAGGTGACCTGCACCAGACCAGGGCTGGCGTGGGTGGACAGGATGATCAGCGAACTGCAAAAGTAATGATCTGCTCGTAGTTCTTCATCAGTGTTGTGAATGAGAAACAGGAAAAGAGCTAAACGCTGTAGCACAGACCAGAATTCAGAGCTGTAAGTGTTAGAGACTAAGATTCAACCAGAGGTTAAACTTCTCGCTGACTTCTTCTCCACCTCCTGTTGTATCTGAAGGAGGGGCTGTGACAACAGAGGAGCTCACTCTTGTAATCAGCATCAGTTATTACGATAACGGTAATAAACGTTAGTGGTTACATATATTTCTATAATCTTTGCTTGGTTATGAATTCAGCCGTGATCAACAGCTGTGTCTATGGTCGCTCTTCATTCACCTCTCTTTTTAATTCCAGGACCAGCGAGCTCTCCAACAAAGTGACTCCTCCACCCACGGCCTCCACTCATG
This sequence comes from Microctenopoma steveboyesi, assembly GCA_032359275.1. Taxonomy (NCBI): domain Eukaryota; kingdom Metazoa; phylum Chordata; class Actinopteri; order Anabantiformes; family Anabantidae; genus Microctenopoma; species Microctenopoma steveboyesi. The sequence continues at coordinate 20,632,403 of JAUMHF010000026.1, read as the reverse complement.
AGGTGACCTTCTAACCACACCGACGACGGCGTCTCAACTTTCTCCAGCTCCGAGTGTCCAGTTTCAGAAATGTATTTTTTTATTCTTGCCTTTGTTCGTTAAATGAACCATTTTTAATGTTCTTTGCCTCCTTAACAATGTAAAGGACTCATTGCAGTGCAGGTGCTCAGACGACGTAATGTATTCAAAACCACTGTGAAGGAAATAAGAAGCTGTTCATGTGAAAAATAAAGCAGAGACAAAAAGACTCTTCAAGAAAGTGACATTTATTGCCTACAGAACGTGGGGGGGTGTGGGGGGAAGTGGCGCTGAGCAAAGTTCGGTTTCAACCAAGGTGGAGCTGCTGACATAGAAAAAAACAAACAGCTGTAGCCTTTGTAGAAGTCCCAGTTTCATTCATGTCAAATTATTAGTAGTAGTAATTTGCTGGAAGAGTCGGCAGCACATGAAAACGTGAAGATGAGACAAGAAGAGGCTCCTGAATTCTCAGCTGTTGGGGAGAGTGGTCAAGGGGTTTTGTTCCTGTGAGGTGTGGCTCAGGATGAACAACCCAATGTTGGATCCTTTTTTATCGTCCGTCCCTGTTAGAAGCTGACTTTTCATTTATTTATGAAGGGACGAGTGGTTTCACAGGTGATCTGGTTTTAATTTCATCTTTTTGGTAATGCGCTGCCCAGTTTTCCTTCTGACATCCAAAAACCAAACTGAAAGCACGCCCTCACTTACTTATTCATAAGCAGGAAGCAGAAAGGGCGTCTACAAAGGCTACGTGTGAACCACTTCCAGTCAGAGAAACCCAGAAATCAAAGACGTCTGCAGCTGTCAGACATGATTCAGATGCAACACCGCCTGTGTCTAATGTCGACAGCTCTGCACCACAAAGCTCAGGGTTTTCCTTCCAAACCGACGCGCGCTGCTTCCTGCCGCCTGTGGTGGAGGCGCACAGTACTGAAACCCAATGTGGTGAAGAGCTGCTGCTCCGGAAACTGGTGAAAGTTAGCGTTGCGTTTCCATAAAACTTTAAAATCCTCCTGAGAAACAAGGCAGCACCGCGCTCCACCTCTGCTGGTGGCTGCTGGTGGCTGAGGGCCTTCACCCAGTTTCACCAATCTGCTGTGACTGCACCAAACGCGTTCGAGTCGTTCAACAAAGACACGCCGACACGTCATCCAGGAGATGAAGCTTAAAGCTGCCTGGGAGTCGAGTCGCCGTGAGGTCGAAGCGACGATGAATGATGACGAAACCGTGACTCGGCTTCCAGACAGCTTCACCTGGATGACGGAGTCTTCACAGAGAAATTTAAAGTTGCTCTTCCCACCGTCAAACCCACTGACGGCAGAAATGACCCAGTGCATTAACCTGTGGTGGAGGAATATCCACACTACACCCTGCATTGTTAGAATATATATTCTGATTTCCATCTTTAATCACAGGTTAATACGCTAGGAATCAAACACGTGTGCAGCATCATCCAGGTTCTGAAACTGTAGACCACGCCCCCTTCATCCAAATAATAAATCCTCATATGGAGATCACATTTGATAAGATCAGTCGTTTTACATTCAGGCGTTTCATGCAGTGACGGTCGTGATGAAGATACAGAAACCTCTGTTTCACGTTGGTTCCTGGTGGGCTGGAGGGGCGACAGGACGCATCAGTGACGGCGCTGGGTTCATCTCGGAGCGTCGCTGTCTCATGGGCAGTGCTGCTGTCGGAGGAATTGTACAAACTAGGCACGTTGTTTGTAGAAAAACGATGTGAGGTGCGAGACAAAATCAACAGGTCGGACGCTCACGTGTCGTGATGATGTGGCATAATGTAGAAGAAGTGGCCGAGGGAAGAAGGACCACACTTTGTTCATCATCTGCTGAGATGATGCTTCGACGTGCACCGGAGAAATAAAAGCCATCAAGACCAACTGCTTTTAAACCTGGAACATTTATCTCTTCTCGTCAAAAACGTGGTAATACTGGATTGTACAAAGAGTCAGCTGAAAAACGGCATGTTAGAGACAGAAAATGCCCGGCGTTCAAAAACAAAGCTGGACAGAGACATTCTGTCTCTACGAGAGTACCGAGAGACAGGTGGAGGTGCTATTCACAGATGAGCTCAGAGAGAAGAAGCGCCTGGTTGATTCCCCTCGCAGATGTGAAAGACGCCCGTCGCCAAGGACGGCTTCATTTATCTACAGCTGTTGTACAAAATCAGAAAACCCTGGGAGGTGAGTTCAGGAGTGAAGTATAGGCCTCAACCATGCTCAAAACCTAACACCCAAACCAGACGTGCCTCAGTGTGGCCAAAGCACGCGCTCCTCCAGGTCTAAAGCTGAGGTCACCTGGTGCCACCTACTCCTAAATCATTATGGCTTTTCTTCGTCAGAAAGACGACCTGCGTGAACGGAGCTGGTACTGAATCGGTTCTGTGTGGTCGACTGTGTTCAGACCAGCGGGAGACCGTGCAGTCAGGAAGTCAGGAAACAAACCCTCGTGTGGCTCCCAGCCTCACGTCCAGGGGCCACCGACACGATTCTGACCCTCTGTCCCGTCCATGTGAGCCTCACAACGAAACCAAAGACGCTGTTTAAAACCTCAGAACATGTTCACTACGTCTTTGGGAAGGGAGCAAAAGTGCAGCAGTAGTGTGAGAACACCATGTAGCGCGTGAGTAAGTGCATACGTTGCCTGTGCTTTGAAAGGACCGTTTCCTGTTTGGTTTCTCTATGTGACGCGGCTCCGCGGGTCTTTAGTTGGAGAGGTACTGAATGCATAGCATGGCCCTGAGGTGCAGCTTACATAAAGGGCTTTAGCACTAATCACGTGACACACATACACAACGTTGTCCACACAAATCTGGCTTCAACAGGCTCCAACAACCAATTTCATCGTAAATACATTCTGCTCCGCATCACAAATCATTAGCACATTCTTTTTTCCTGGCACTAACAAAGCTCGTGGCTCTTCTAGGAATCTTTAACTTTAAATTATCCAAAACTATGTGGAAATGTGCTGGAGAAAAGGTTTGACGTTGGTTTTAAATCCATAAAGCACCTGTCAGCTTGAAACAAGCGGCGCACCACCCGTACGACCAGCGGCGTTACCTCCACGTGCTCCTACCTTAAACCCCGCGGTGCACACACCAGTTCAGTGTTCGCGTGACATCACGTTCCTTTAAAAACTCCCAGTCTCAACCGTTAAAACGCAGGCGTTTAACCTTCATCCCAACGTTTCATGGGGAAATGAAAGTATGAAATAAAACTTTTACAGCGTGCAAACACACGACCGGGGCGAATACTTCACTCCTTCTGGGTGGGTGTGCCTTAGCGTTGGAGGGTGGGGACTGGATGGTGCTGGAGCTTTAACATGATCAAACTGTACAGTCCTGTATAAAGCCGGAGGGGGGTGGGGGGGCTCAGACAGTGTTTAAAAGGGGGGGCTCCCTCAGGCTGCACTACCTGTGCACAGGCAGGTGCAGCCCGTTGAGGGGGTTGAGCGGGTGGGGCAGGGGCAGGTGCAGCTCCAGCTGGGCCAGCAGGGAGAAGTGGTCTGAAGGGATGTGGGGGTGAGGGCAGCCGGTGATGTTGTTGTCGACGAGCCACTGGCTGTCCAGCGGTCCCAGCAGGCCCAGGACGCTCATGTGGGTCTTGGAGAAGAAGACGTAGTCGATCACGCCCTGCAGACACAGAGACACCACCCGATATCAAATGAAGACTCTCTGTGCTACGCTGAGCTACACCTAAGCTGCGGACCGGTCAGACCTTCAGGGTCCCCTGTGGGAGACGTCTACATCTGGTAAAGATTGTGTAGGACAGAAGGGGAAGTCCCAGCGACCTGCATGACTCACATACAGCCAGAGGTTTCAGATACATACAGATGTTCTGCATGAACGCGTCAACACAAACACATCCAACACAAATGGTGAAGCCGGAGCGTCGGGGGTTTCATCACATCGACGTAGAACATTCCACATGTAGTGTCTGAGGGAAATAGAGTTTTACATCACATGGCCTCCTCCAAACTCAAAGCCTGTGACACTACACCCGCCGCTCGCTCCTCGACCCGTCCCTGTTCTTTCATTAGATAAAAACACGCCGCCTCTTCAGTCCCGTGCGTCCAGTTTCTGACTACAGCGGGGTTTTCCGTGACTTGCTCCCACACTTGATGTCTAGGTGCTAATCGTGCGTGTAATTTGGGTCGACACGCATACTTCACACGAGGTAGTGCTAACGCTGCACAGAGACGTTCGCCAGCTCCGCCCAATCCTTCAGGTCAACTTACTCTTTCCACCACGACTCTGCTTTGTGCCTTTAGAGTGATTCTTTGTGAGCGCGGCCGCGGTGTCAAACCGTCTCCAGTTACAGTATCCAGTAGCTAATACGTCAAACAAAAGATCTGAAAGTGATCTGTAAACGTTTCCAGCTCTTGTGAGATCTCTGTTTTCCAAACATGGCTCTCGTTATCGGAAGTGTGAAAGATCCTGTTTGTGTTCTATCAGCTTAGAAATACGGGTTTACATGAATACGTCAATGATCTGAAACCAGCTGGTTACAGGAGAAAAAGAACTGCCTACAGTGGAAACTAATGAGGAGATTGTGAGAATGGTTTCACCTTGAAGTCGTACGTGTAGTTGGTGTAAGGCATCAGAGTGCTGTCGTAGGCGCTCTTCAGCTGGAAGCTGTGTGTGATGCTTCCATCCGAGTTGCCGTTGCAGCTGAAGTTGGTGAGACATTCGTTGTAGCGCAGCTCCTTGAAGTCCTTGTGGTTCTCTGCCACTCCGCCGTTGCTCAGGTACTCCACCACGCCTGCACCCCACAAAGGTGAAAATGGAAACTAAACCAAAGTAAAACCAGATGTTACCAGAAGCAAGGTCGAGACAGTCTCACCAGAGTCGGGCAGCGAGTTGAGGTCGGCACACAGGACGATGGGAATGGAGGACGGGTCGGAGGTCGGCGAGTCGGTTGCCAGGGAACCCGAGGCCCTCTCGGCGATGCTCTTCAGCTCCGACAGAAACATCATGGTTTGGATCAACTTGACGTCCGAGTACTCGGGGTCCCAGTGCATGTGGGCGTTGGCCACCAGGATCAGCTGCTGCTCCTGTGGCGTCTTCATGCCTGCATAGGAAGGAGGAAATTCAACGAGGTCCAAGATAGTTCCACACAAATTAAGTGATTAAGAAAAAGAAAAAAATGATTTTTTAACAAAGACTTATAAATAACCATAAATTATTTTGGTTACAGAAAGTACAGGAACTGTGTACAGGAAGTGTGAGTAGAAATAAATCAACCACAAACAAGGAAGTTTTACTGTAAAAGTTGGTCAGTGTGAAATAAAAAAACTGTTCACTGCACAGTTTAAGGAATATAGAATGATTAAATTAAACCACAGCACAACAAACCATTTTCCTTTTACTTGTCAGGTGCTTTTTCCCCAAAGTGACTTCTGACAAACTAAGAGCTGAACTGATGAGTTCTAACATGTCAACATAAAGAACGTGCTAACATTTTATTTAATGCCACGCCGTCCCCTCGCTCTGCTCCCACTGATCTGAAGATCAGAATCAGTTATAGTGGAATCAACCAGTGACACCTGCTGGATATCAGCGTTACTGCAGCCGGTCAGAACTCCACCTGGGCCTCCGCCTGGTTAATTGATGGAGAATTAACCACAACACTGGTAAACTCTCAGTTAAGTGACTGTTTGCTTTCACCTGTATGTGCACAGAGCACATAAACAGCAGCATGTTTAAAGAAACGCCCTGGTGAGTTGAAGTGTTAGTCAAACTGCTGGACTAAGGGTCGGTAAAACACTTCCGGTCTTTTGTGTGATGCTCCACAGTTGGTTGACGGTGCGACTCTGACTTACCACCAGAAAACATGTCCTTGTTGACCTCGAGCAGAACAGCCACGCCGATGTTGTCTTTGGTCATTACTCTGTTCAGCATGACCTCGGAGCCCTCAGAGTTGGCCATGGCCACCTGGTTGAACTCCACCGTGTGTTTCTGGACCAGAGTGAACCTGCAGAAACACACAGGTCCTCTCATCAACACCGCGCGCAGCGGGCCATGCAAACATCACAAAATAAGAGCAGAAACATACTCAGGAAACTCACTTCTCTGTCTTGAAGAACACAGCGCAGCCGTCCACGTGTTTCCTCTCCTGTTCAGAAACCAGTTTGGCACGAGATTTTGGACAGAAGTAGCCGTCGTAGCCGCGCTCCTTCAGTGTTTCCAGAAAAAAGGTGTAGTACTGCTCTGTCTCCACCTCCTGCACAGGAAAAAGAGTCAGGGAAGAGTGTCGTCATCAGTCATACGTATGTGATGGTAACAGGTTTATTAAATTAAAACCAGTTGTTTTCCTCTGTCGGGTGCAGTTTATATGTTTGTACGTTTATATGTTCTCTCATATCCTCCCATAGTTCCAAAAGTAAAGGTGAGATAAGAGACACTTTCATCCATCCATCCTTTATCTATGGCTTATCCAGGATCGAGTTGCAGGAGCAGCAGCCTAAGCAGGGAGAGCCCAGACCTCTGTCTCTAAGGGACAGTCCAGCCGCCCGTCGGAGTAAACTCACTTCGGCCACTTGTATCTGTGATCTCTCTTCAACGGACCGGTCACCGAACAGAACCCCCCCCCCCCCCTTATTCTTTATACTCTTTATTGTTAAAATGAAAACAGGTTTCTTCACCAGCACAGGTTCTGAAACATTCATGAACGTTCGAAGGTGCTAAAAGTCGTCAATGACCCTGTTCCACTTTAGCAGACGACACATACATTCCTACATTCTACAGACACACACACACACACTCTCTGATAATTACAGCACTGAAGAGACTGAACAGCTCAATAACTCGGCCTCATTCTGCTACGGCAGACATTGTTCTGAGTGAATCATCCTCGCTCGGCTCTTCGAAGACAGTGGACGGACAGATGGTGGGCGGAGTCTCATTAAAGGTCACGAGCTGGAGCGAGCGTGTAGGATGCCACGGTCTCACCACAGCCGGAGGAAAGCAGCTGCATTTTATTCATGCTTGTTGTTGGTTCTCTTTCTTTTAGTGACCGATTGGAGGCTGAGCGGTGGAATAGTTTTCTAATATCAGCATGCTGGCAGGCGAGGTCGACATTCTCACATTCACGACAGACGGACTCATCAGTGTCGCTCCGCCTCTGCTCACCTGCAGGCTGATGATGTCAGCGTCACAGTTGGTGATTTCCTCCATGATGCCTTTCTTCCGGTACTCCCAGCTGAGCGCCCAGGACGGACAGTATCCGTAGAGCTGGCGCGTGGCGTACTTGTCACACAGCACGTTGTAGCACATGACGGTGAACACAGCTGCAGAAGAAGGAGGGAAGACATGAAAACCAAACAGCTTTTGTTGAGATGTGTGTATTTTACATATCAGACTGTTTGGAGGAATCTGGTGACACGTTGCATGAAGCAGCTGGAAAAGCTGGAAAAGTTTCTCCTCATTTACTGAACTGGTTTATTTTGAAATCCCTGTGTAACATCATGTTTTTACACACTTCCTGTCTAAATAAGGAGGTTCTGACTTTTATCCCACTTTTATCCCACTGCACGACGCCTGTGTGACCGGTATCCGTTGTTTTAACAGACTTTTTTCCTTTTTTCCTTTGTCTGCCAAAGTGACAGCCGACGTCCTAAAGCTGTGATGCTCTGGGCAGATTCCCATCTTGGCAAGTGACAAGAAAAAACATCCAAACCCAAAAATCCAATACGGTGACGTCAGTGAACCAAACCAAAAGCGTGCAGCTTGCATTTCTCTGGCTGCTCCGTGACATTCGCAGGTACAGATACTGCAGTAGGAACCGGTTTTGTTCCACACATGCCTCATGATCAAAAGGTGAATTCATGAGATTTATTCTGTTCGTCATTTTTATCTGTATCAATTAAAAACTTTATGTTTTACTGTGAATTCATTTCAAATGTTTGTTGCAGATTTTTCTTCACATTTTCTGGAATAATTAAAAAAATAGGGACAAACATCAGCGTTGTAGCAGGTGCAGCAGATTTTAACCCCTTCATGCTCCGACTGCTGCTTCATCCACTGTACATCACCATTTATTAGTTTATTATATTCTAACAACCTGCATCTGACTTCAGCATTTTAATATTTAAAGTCAGTTGACCTGACATTTGATAAATGCTGTAGTACATAAGTATTTCTAATGTTCTTCTTTATTCTGAGACCCTAGTTTAACCCTCGTGTCTCTCTTCAGAAAACATCCCAGTTTTACACAAAAAATGTCTGCTTCCTAAAAAGTGCTACAAAGATATATTTTTTTTTTACTTTCACTGCATAAAATCATTTTACTCACTTCAGTCCAACTCATAACTATCAGATTTGCATGCACTTTAAAAAATGTTTAACCTATTTTTAACTTTAATGCCATTCTGGGACGATTAACCATAATGACCTTAATGATATGCAACGTTTTTCATATACTAAATGCAAACTCAAATGTTATCTCACTACCATAAGCATGGGCCAAGTTATTGAGTTATTTAAACTGAAATATACAAAAGCAAATGTAGCAAAAGTGTATTAAAAGTGAAGGTATGGGACGTAAAATCAAAATCAGCTTCATCTTCAACACGGAGGAGGTCATTAAACGCTAATGCATCAGTTATGACTGAGAAAACAAACAGAATGGACCCATATGCTGAGTTTGCTGCGAACACGGAAGATGTGACCCGTTACCTGTGGGGGTCATCTGGTCTCGTTCGTTCAGAGTGATCCACGGTCTCTGCGGGAGCTGCTCCGGGTGAACTGGAGGCAGGGCAGGAGCAAAGTAAGGATTAGTGGCGAATGAAATGTGCGTGGGTTGGTGGGGTCCGGCGGCCGACGGAGCCGCTCACCTGCCAGATTGTCGAGCATGTAGTTCAAAAGCTTTCTGGTTCCGTCTGGCTCCTGGTACAGATTGAGGATGTCCTGGGACAAAGGGTTCCCTGCCAAACAGCCACATCAAAAATACAAATGGTCAAATTTAGTTCAGAATTTTGAATAAACGACAGATTAATAAAATAAAACTCACCTTTTAGCCCCAGAGTTTGTAACTGGAACAGCCTCCCGAGTTCGTAAGGCAGAACTCGTAAAAGATTGTTGTTTAAAAGCAATTCCCTGCAAGAAAAGGAACAAGGAGAGTTTTCTTTCTGTCTGTCTCCTCCCTCCAACGCAGCGCCACTGGCGTATTAATGCACAGCTTTGTCATCTGCGCGTTTCTTCTCCTCAGCACGGACATCACTCGCTGTGTTTGCTGTTTCTCCTACCTGAGAGATACCATGTTGCCAAGTTCAGCGGGCAGGCTGCGGAGCTTATTGGACGACAGGTTCAGGTAGACCAGGTTGGGCAGCTTGGCGATGTCCGGCGGGATGCGGGTCAAGTTGTTGTCGTTGATGTGCAGCGCCGTCAAGTGTGTGAGTGTCCATAACGTGCTGCTCAGACTCCTGACGCGCCCTGCGCCAAACAAGCACAGGTACGAGTCTTTACGAAGATACCACCTCAGATTTTAAGAACTTTTTGTAAAGCTGCACACTGCAGAGTATTGATATGTGTCTGTCTGTTTCCATCCACCAACTGGTTTTATCATGTACACTGTCAGATATATTTGACTGGTATAAAATAACTCTTGGGACACAGAACTCTGCTTTGTTTGGGAACAGATTTACACCCGGAGCCTTAGTGGGGCTGTTTTATGTGCAGCGAGCTGAGACTGACCGGATATCTCGAGCTCAGCCCAGTAAGACTTCTTCCCACTGGTCGCCTCCTCAGCTGACATGATGGTGTAACATCTGCGGGGATCTGGAGGATCATATTTTTCCTTTGGCATACCTGTTATTCTGAAACACAGAGCAGAGAGGAAACAGATCTGAGTTCACAATCAGACACCTAGAGGCAGCCTCACTGGCCGGCTCCGCAGACACATCAGGACAAACCACAGAAACAAAACCTGAATCTGGATCTGCAGTCTATTCGAGCTCAGACATTTCTGCACAGTTAACGATAAAAGAAGCAGCAGATCCTGACGTTACCCAGAAGATGACTTGAGAAACCGTTGCTGCTGTAAAACAAAGATTTTCTGAAAACCTGCAGCTCAAGTTTTTGTACTTGTGGAAAATGACAGAACTGTGAAACGCAGGAGACTTTGTGTGGGATAAAAAGGAAGCAGAGGTCATGTGTAAAAACCGTGCGCCTCCCAACAAAGTCAACAAGTCGTCATATTATCAGTCTTGTGCTGAACAGATCAGAGAAGTTATTTACCCCCCCCACCTGTAAAATGCCCACTCTCCAAAGTAGATATTTACAATAATCAAATTAACTTCACGCGGCGTTTGCGTCGGCGTATGTTTTATAACATACATGTCACAATGTGACTGATAAATGTTACTTATCGGATAAACATTTGTTCTTCTTTTTATTCCAGAACAAGTACCCCAGTCTCATATCCTGTGTAGTTCTTTCTCAGTGTCACATAACTGTGTCATAAATATCACGTCTGCTCTAGAACGAACTACCTGACCTGGTCCCTTCAAAGCTGCCGAGGTGTTTTCTTTATAAAACCGTGGAAACTTGGGTCCAGAAATCATGCATGGTACAGGGCCGTGCTTTATAATATGGACTGACTACTGGACATGACGCGTGTGAAGGGAGAAACAGCATCTAGGCTGACGGTGCTAATGTTACGCTAGTAAATGCTGCGTACAGTTTTACTTTCAGCTGTGTTAAATGCTGTCGTTTCTCACCATCATTTTTTCTATTTTACTAACTTTGATTTGAACATACAACACATTGTTATATGACACTGTTGTGTAGTTGTTTATCTTCTTTAATTACACTGTAAATATCTGTCCATGCATTTACTTAAGGACATTTTCAGGTATTTCTATCTTATTCCTACTGCCCTTTTACACCACCTCATTTCTTTGATAAGCAGGTCATTAATAGAAGTACACTCTCATTTAATAATACTATAATGAAATTAATCAGATTCTTTGAGATCCGAGGCTCAGTGTTAAACAGATGAACCACTCAACAGCGTGTAAATTCATCCAATTCTAATCACAGTGATAACATGTGATAATTAAAACTGTTTAAATAAGCAGCATCTGCGTTCAATTTAACTGAGCAACAATGCATCAACAAATCAGCTGAAAGAGTCTCAGTAATATCACACCCAGTCCTACACCATAACCAGCTTTTATGTTTAGACAGATTATTCCTACAGTGTTAGTGTAGTGAATGAAAAACTTCTTTCTACTACTGTAGTGAGTTTAAAGTAGGTAAACGTGTAGCTCAGCTCAGCTCCTCGCACATGCTGCTGGTTTCTCCCTACTAAAGAAACTCCTTCCCCCGCTGGAGGTCGGCTCGGGGGGGGGGGACAAGTTTGGAGAAGACTTACGTAAGCTGTTTACACACTGCTGGGTCACAAGCGAGCGGCAGGAGCGCGTGCGGGCAGATAAACGGCCTGGCGCCGGTTCATGGCGCCGGCTCGTGTCACAGGCTCGTGTCACGGCAGCCGGGGGCGAGCGCCGTCACCCTCACGTTCAACAACACGTAGACGGGCAGTGGGGTTATTTCTCAAAAGTGGGAAACGACGGCAACAGCTCCAGCAGCGGAGGCTCCAAACACGGCTCTAATGTCAGAAGTGACGAGCCCGAGCCCGGGCCCGTTCAGGAGAAGTTGGGTCGCCCGCTCACCGGCTGTCACACCTGACAGCGAGGGAAACACGCCCCTCCGCATACCTCTGTCAGCGGATGACCTCGTGTCAAACGTGGTAAAAAATAGCACCGAGACAAAGTGCGCACAGGTTAGCCGCACGGGGAGCACGAAGCACGGCGCTGGATTTGTCCGGGCAGCGGCCGCACGGCTCACGCCGCTCGGGCTCACTGAGGCGGACTGCTGGGGTGGCGAGTTGGTGGACGTGGAAGAGGATCCAGAGGTGCGATTTAACCGGGGACAGCTTGGTTTAAAAGGTGTCTGCAGTTTAAGAACAAAGTCAGAGTTGACATTACCTTCATTCGGGGGCGGTAGAAGCAGATTTATTGAGGGAATTGGCGGAGACATGCAGACGCGGCTGTCGAACCCGTTCAGACCCTGAACGTCTCGGAAACAGAATGAAGAACAACAAACGCGGCTTCCGCTCGTACCCGTCTGCACGCAGCGCGCGCCCGCGTCCTATAGTTTAACCCTTGTTTAGCACCTTAGAAATCATGGAAATGATGTTAAGACTAATTTTAACATCAACACAAGCACAACACGCTGTTAGAAATCCGTGATTTGAAATTCCTTGTGAAGGAATCCTGTTCAGAATGATACCAAAATCATTTTAATCTTATGTGACACATAATATTTATGCCACCTTATCTTATATCATTATTAAATATGTAACTTATATTTTAAGCAGGATTTGTGTGGATCAAATGTCAGTTTTTTTGGATATTTGGTTTTGAGTTCTCGGGCGGAACTACTTAGGACGTGTCGCTGTTTACACACGGATCAGCAGTATTCCCAGACATGGCTACTTGCACGCGTGCAGTGTGGAAAGGTCAGTGTTTTGTGCAACTTTGGTTCGTGTGACAACCACGAATTCGGTCATATGTTCTGTAAGAGAAGAATGTGCTGTTTCCGAGAGGCTCTCTGTTTGTTTGTTGGTGTTTTAAAACGGCCCAGCCTGTTAGCTTACCTGCTGCTGTCTTGGCTAACCTTCCCTCTACACAAAATCTCATTACAAAAATGAGCTATTTCAAGTTCTTCTTTAAAATGTAGTAAGTATGCCCTTGAAACGACATAGTTTGAAATGAAATCAAAATTACAGCATTTTTCTCCTTCGTACGGCATTAATTAATCTAATACTACGACTTTTAATTAAACGAAATGTATATTTTTTGATTGATTGATTAATCGGTCTTCACTGAGCGCCCTTGAAGCGGACGTATTGCTGGGTGTAGATGAGAAGTGCTGGCTGGAACTGAAATTGATATTCGGTGCACTGTAAAAATCCCGAATGACAAAGCTAATATCAAAGTTTTAAATTATCTTCCCGTGTGACCGTACTGAATCGTCGGACTTTTGAACGATGTTTCGGGCTAAAGATGAGGCAAACAGAGATTGTGATGGGCTTTATAATCTCCCTGTTCCGTGATTATTACTATTGAACGCAAAAGTATGGGCCAAAAACTGTATCTTCACGTTAGATACATTTTAATGTTGCTCATGTAGTTATCGCCTGGTACTCCCTGTTTTTTCTTTTCCTATAAAAACGGAATTGACTTAATTTGATTTGCTCACACACTAACTGTAGTAAAGGTTTAGTAGTTATAAGGATCAAACGTTTTTTATCCCCGCAGGAAGTTGCTTTTGATGGTTAATTTAAAAGCAGGACTGGGGGAATGTGAAATACTGCTGCGATCAAGTTCACACGGGATTTAAATTCAAAACACAAAGTGGGTCTGATTGTTTACCTGTTGAAACAGGGAGTTATTGTTGCATGTGCTTCATGTAGAATTCAAGAGCATTTTATGAAATCAAAGAAACCGTTAGATGCTGTCTCCCTCAGAAACAAAAAACGGCATCTGTCTCTCTAAGCGGCGCTCATCTGTGTTACTTTGTTTGAATTTTCTTATGCAGCTTTTTTTCTCTTTGCCAGTTTTAGCAAGATGTCAGAGGCAGCTGCTGAGCGCCGGCGGTCCCGCCTACACAGGTGTCTCTCAAACTGCCCCCAGGAACCTGCCCGTCAGGACTTTAGCAGCCGTCAGGTGAGTTTACACACTTTTAGTTTAGTCAGACAGTTATCGATCTCCACGCTGAAGGGTTTTCATCTCTGTTACGCTCTCGTGTTTTAAAAGTTTGTTCATTTCAGCCTCTCCTTTAAAAACTAGTTTCCTGTTTGCTGAGCTCATAAAACGTGATTAAAAATGTCGATATGGTCTGATATGGATCAATTTGTTCCTTTGGCATTTTTCTCTTGCTGTCAGGATGCTAAAGAAAGACAAGAAGGAGGACTCAGAGAAGGAGGTAAAGAAAGAGAAGAGGGTCATCGATGACACAGACAGACATAAGCCTTATGGCAGGACGGCCTGGGCGCCTGTGGATGATGTGTACGTAAGGAGGTACTACCCCCGGACCATCCACCAAGTAGCAGACGCCATCGACATGCTGAAGAAATTTCAGCAGTTGGACTTCACGTCCCACAATCAGCCCGTCTACATCGACCTGAAGTTAGACATGAAGCTGGAGAAGAAGGTAACGGCGTCGGCACGGTGCTTTGTGTTTCACACCTCTGTGAGCTCCATCAGGTGCAGGGGTGGAGGGTCGGGGGGGTTGATTTGAAAATGAAGAGAACTGATGCTATTTGCATCCAAATGACTGTCTTGTGCGTATATCTGGGTCACAGAATAAAAGGAAGTGCACATAAGTAATAAGTAGAAGGTAAATACGGTACAGACATGTCTACGACCGGAAACGTGTCTCAGGTTGAAACCACTGGACGGAGCGTGGGCTGGACGGGGTTTGTCCCAGAGCTGCCCTATGGGCTGATCCTCTCACCTGTGTTAATGACCCGCTGCAGCCGGGTGGTACTGTCATACTGCTGGTGAGGATACTTTAAACGAGACCCCTGTAGACTCGGCTGAGGAGCTGGCGTTTGAGTCCTGCTCTCTTCAGTTACTGGTGGGTCTGCCAGCTTTACATTGATCAGGTGTCTACTCAAGACTAATCAGGGTACTTTTCTACTCTGAGCCTCACTGTTTCCCCTCGGCTGATATTTGAAACGTGGGCGGTTTTGTTTATTCGGCTAAACCTCTGCAGAGACGTTCAGGCAGCCTCTTCGAGCTGCACTCTCATCTGTGCAGAAGCAATGTTCCATGCATAATGAATTAACTACACTCCAGAGAAATGAAAAATGAAAGTGGAATTCAGTTCAAGCTTGATGTATGATTTACAATCCTCGTGTTTTCTCACAAATGTTTTATTTGCAGCAACATCGTGAGTTTTTCTTTTTTTGTGTTCAGAGAAAAGTCGACGCCTTCGTCAGCACGGTGCACTTACCACACCCCTTCAAGGCGGAGATGAACAAAGTTCTGGTGTTCACTGAGGTGACTCTTAATAAATGTTTGTAATTTAGCTTGAGCAGCACCTTTTATTTCTCTCCCAGTTTATAATGAATGGGTTCAGGTAGCTTATGTTTATTCCTACGTAGCAGCAGATGTTGTTGGTAGCAGCCGCCATGTGCGCGTTAACAGACAGAATGACTTTCGCCTGCAGGATGCCGAGCAAGCACGTGTTGCTCAGGAGAACGGAGCCGTGGTTGCTGGAGGAGTGGAGCTCATACAACCAGTGAGTAGGTTCATCTGAGTTCATCTAAAAGGAGCAGTTCGCTTTTATTTGTTTCATCCTTTTTATTGTGTTGTAAATGGATCAAATTGCTGTTTAGTAGTAACTATCTTTTTAAAACCCTTTACAACACAATCTGCAGCTTTTGGGTTTGAACCTAGCTGTAGCGAGGGACATGGTTCAGCTTCCTCTGATTGTGTAGAAACTGTAGCTTTAAGCACTTTGTAGAAGCTCTTTTGGCAGCAGTTACAGGTTTGAGCTGTGTTTGGGATGAATAATGCTCACAGGGTTTTAGTTATTTGTGTTGTGAGGCGTTCAGGGACCTAATTAGTTCAGAACAGAAGTATCCCACCTCTGTCTGTACTTTGAATATCATGTAGAGCCCCTGCAGACGTCTTCACAGTTGAACCTAATCTGTTTTCTTTCCCAGATCCTAGACGACGAGGTTTCAGCAGACTTTTACGTAGCAGTTCCAGAAATGCTGCCGAAGCTCGTACCACTGAAAAACAAGCTGAGGAAGAAGTTTCCAAAGAGCAAAAGAGGTACACCAAGGGTATCTGAGAACGGTTTCTCTTTCTGTGTTGTTGCACTGCATCGGCAGCGCCGATAAATTCTGTCCCCCGCTTCTGTGACACCCAGGATCAGTCGGCATCAACATTCCCAAGATGTTGCAGTTGTTCACAACGGGTCATGAGTACATGGTGGAGAGCGAGTGCTTCGTTAGGACGCAGATAGCCACGGTACGTCTCAAAAGGGTGGATGTCTCACATAAAGCTGCGTGTCAAAGAGACTTTTTAAACTGCCAACGAAGTTTTAGATTAAGTTTCATCTTATCTTTTTAAACCTCACTTTGAAATGATTGGTGCTGTGTCTGTAGTGTTACTCAAACACTGGAAATGTTCCCATGACTGAACACCAGGTCCCCGGCTCACGCTCACACGTTAGGTCACACAGCGAAGCGCAAACTTTGTTTGGTTGCAGTGTTTTACTTCTGTTTTCTGTCCCGCACAGCTCGACATGCCCAAAGATCACATCCTTTCCAACCTGCAGACGGTGCTGATGGATGTTTGCTCCCACCGACCTGCTAACACAGGTATGCTCACTAAAACCGCCGATCGCCGAGGAGCTCCCTCCACATGTTGACAACTCTTCAGAATAAAATATCCAACGGAGCCAGTTTCAGTTTGCGGCTCGTAGCCAGACTGGGACGAGGTCAGCCAGGTGCCAACCGTCAGCTGTGCTGTAACTAGACCGAGTTTATGTGATTTCACACAAAAAAAACTCTCCTTTTTCTCCAGATTCTGTTGGGTAAGCTGCAGATTTGAGTCGTACTGTTGGGCCGTCATCAGAGCGCAAACAGTCTAAAAGAATAATGGATTTTGAGCTTGCCAAATAAAGTGTCATTAACATTTCCCCCCGCCCCCACAGAGCCACTGAAGTAAACTGCAGAGCAGCGACTCCATCCTGTGTTAGAAACTCTTTACGGTCTCATTTATCTCCCCCAGAGGCCTCTGTTAGAACCAAACCGGTTTCAGTTTATGTATTCACTTCGTCTCTTTGTGATGTAAATGAGAACGTGCAGGGAGGATTCAGAGTTTACAGGACCGAGCTTGTTTCTGAACAGAACTCATCTTTAAGTGCAGAGAGGTTTGAACCAGAACCAGAACCAACACAGAATTTAGTCACTTTGTGGATCCAACTGTCCTCTACCTTCTTCATAAGTCATGAATCCATCTAAGCAGAAGATCATCGGTGGGGGAAACCTCACCAATGTCGAAGGTCGGTAGACTTTTCTGCGCTTTCAGCAGACGCTTCTGCTCACAGTTAACCTGTGAGTGTGCAGGTCTTGGATGACGATGACCCCTGTGGGGCGGGTCAGTGCTCTGCTTGTGCCGCCTGGCTGCACAGGGCGTGCTCAGCTCTCTGTGGCTCCTTTCCACCGCTGAGCAGCTCGTGTCATTCCTGAACTCCTAACGGTGCTGAGCTGTCTTA
>JAUMHF010000026.1:20583833-20606953 GCA_032359275.1 Microctenopoma steveboyesi | reverse complement strand
TGCTGTGCTTTAGGCTGTAACACAGGACCTGATGACTGGAGATGAGACCCAATCAGCAGGAAGCTCGTGTGAGATGTCTGGTGCTGCTGACTGTGCGTCCGGTCCCTCGAACAGAGAGTTACATCTCTTCACTTCACCTGTGTGACACAGTCAGGGAGCAGTGTGACGCCCAGCAACCCCACGTCTCTCTCTGTGTAAAGTGATGTGTGCAGAAACACGCACCACGGAGCCCCACGGTCACCACAGGTGATGAGTGTTTGAGGCTCCGTTTATTACTTCAGTAAATCTCTGATCTCAGCTGTAAACAGGATTAAAATGATGAATCCCTCTGATCATCTACTCTCTCCGCCTCAGGTTTTAATCCTCCAGAGAGCAGAGTCCCTGTGAGATTATGATGTCTGCGAGGTGGGTGGTGGAGGTGGAGGGGGGGGGGGCAGCAGAGGAGAGGTGGGACGTCCTCCTGGAGAGAGCGGGGGAGGGGGGGCGAACCAGAAAAGAAGAAGAGTGGTGGTGGGAGGGGGGGGGGCTCTGGAGCACAAGAAGCTCGCAGCTCTGTGAGGACTCACTTCAAACCCCGCTGCGGGAGCTCCGAGTCCCTCCGCCGCTCCGGACCTCGTCGTCATGCGTCTCGGCTTCTGAAGGCGCCGCGGCCGCTGCTGCTGGGGGAGCATCTTTCTTTCTTTCATTCTCACAGAGTTTTGCACCGGCAGAGCAGCGAGCAGGCAGCAGCAGCAGGAGGAAGGAGGAGGTGGACACTTCTCCCCAAGGTGCGAGGCTAAGCCGCATTCCAGCGCGGAGCGCAGCGCGCAGGAGTCGGACGCGGCGCGCTCGGTCTCCCGCTCCTCTGAAACAGTCCCGGATCTTTCCTGGTTGTTTTTCTGTACAATGAGAGCCGCTCTCCTCTGAGCCCCAGACATAAACACACCGCGGTTTTGGATTTAATGCTGGCAGCGGCCATGGCTGGATGGTGGATATTCGTGGGCGCTCTGACCGGGGTCCTCACCGTCCCTCGTGGGCTGCATGGTTGGTATTTTTGCTCTCTTTGCACCAGTGGTCCGTGTTGTTATGTAGGTCACCGTGCACGCTGACGTTAGAGCCTCGAACCGGATCTGATCCAGATTTGATCAGGTTTGAAAGGGGGGTGAAAGTTGTGACCAGGACGGTTTCCACTAATCGGGGCAGCAGTGAACCTCCTGGAACTCCCTCAGAAGCAGGACCTCCTGCTCCGGGACCTGCAGCAGGTTGTTGTTTCCAGAGATTTACCAGCCGTCACCTGGGTCACATCCTTCATCACCCTGCGGGGGGTTAGAAACGCCGGGTCCCCCTGCAGTGAGACAGCGACGTGCACCACAGACGCTCGCAGCAAAGCGAGTGTGAGTGAAGCACTTTTTATTAAATATCCGAACACGTCTCTGGAACTGATCTCGCTTCGTGGCCTTTGTGCCGTTTAAATATTCATAAGTGCATCAGATCTGAAAGGTCGGCCCCACGCAGCTCACACGAGCTATAATAATGCAGAAGACTGTCCGGAGCGGAATTTAAAGCAGGTGCGTGCAGCTGCTGCGGAGCTGACCCGTTCAGGGCTTCACTTCGCCCTCGCGTCATCTTCCTCTTCCTCCACCGGCAGCATTAGCCTCCTCTCTTCCTCTCGGCGTGCGTCCAATCTGCTTGGCAGCAGATGCTTCAATAATGTTCTAACTTTCATGAAGCAGCGAGCTCCTTCCCTCCTTCCACTGAGAGGGGATGGCAGGCAGAGCCAAGAAGTTCTGAAAGTTGAAATGTTATTGATGTTAAGTACTGCCCGCTGGTTTGGATGGATCCTGAGATGAGAGGAGAAACCACACGATTGTCTCTCTCCCTCTCCGAGGAGATTCATGTTGTTTGATAATCGCAGGCTGAATCCTGAGTTTGTGAAGCTGCTAAGTGAAATGCTGCAGCACTGATTGGATGAGTTGTAGGTGTGTGTGTGTGTGTGTGTGTGTGTGCAGTTACATCTGGGCTCGGGTGCAGAGATCTGATGTTACAGCAACATTCAAATGACTCAAAGCTTCATAACAGTCCAGACGTTTCACAGATGTTTGAGCTGCAGTTAGTGTTTGTTTCTGTTAACACGACCAAAACCAGACACTGAACATGTGCATCATGTCTTATTTCTGGTGCTTCTACATCAACATGATGAATCTGGCTTTGTGTGTGTGTGTGTGTGTGTGTGTGTGTGTGTGTGTGTGTGTGTGTGTTCCCAGCGAGTTACACTGTTAAATCACTACTTGATGGTAAATCATAGAAGAGAAACGGGTGATGTCACATGGATGCTTGTGTGATACGAGCGAGTCGTGGCCGTGAAGCATTCAGCGTGAGAAAAGCAGTCTCAGGTTTGTCAGTGGACGGTCCTGCGTCCTTTTATCGTCTCTGGAGGCTGCAGATAACGTCCTGTTACCTCGAGAGATCACTTCCTGTCGTCTCGATAGGATAACCAGATTGTGATAACCATCTTGGTACGGCGTAGGCTTCAGGAATCCTCTGTGATCTTCCACCTCACACCACAAACGTCCACGTCGATGCTTCACTTCAGTGTGGTTACAACTTTAGCTTCAGCAGTATATGAATAGATTTTCCTGCCATGGCAGCGTAATGAGAAACGGGCCCCTGGGCACAGACATGGAAAAGACGACTCCTTCTCGTAGGACTCTTTAGACCCAGGGAGTCCTTTTGGGTCTATTTTGGTTCCCCAGTGTCTGTTTTTGCCAGCGTGGTGTCAGTGTTTGATCCGGTTTTATGGTTTCATGTCATGTTCTGTGTCTGTATTTGGTAGTTTAATGTGTGGTGTTAGCAGCGGGACGTCTGTGATGCGTGTTTCTGGTCCTTAGGGTTAGTGTTGGGGTTAGGTTCAGACATTTCTAGGTCCTTTGTCTGTTGTCTCTTCTTGCTGGTTTTGAGGTGCATGTTTTTGGTGGTTGGGGTTAGGGTTTTTCACATTTCTGGGTTTTTGCGTCTCTCCTCTGGTGTTGGATTTTGGTAGGATGTTTAGTCCTTTATATGAGAATTTGAAATTTATTTCTGCCCTTTTAATATTACTTGAGTAGTTCTTTGTCTTTTAACCCTTAACCTAAGCCTTAGGGCTTTAAAGCTCATGCCCTCTGGCCCCTCTGGCCTCTTAGACGCCCCCCACCCCGGACAACCCTATAATCAGTCCATGAGTAACATCTCGCACTGACTCTCTGATAGAAAGTCCCACTCAGGAAAAGCCACCACAGTTGTAGTGTGATGCCTCCGAGTCAAACACGGTGTTAATCTTGTTTAGAACCTGCACAGTTTTCCTTAGCAGCAGAACTGCTTCTGTATATCTTCCCCTGAACTGATTAAAGTGCCAGATTATATTGTGCAGTGTGCAGAGATAAAGACACAAAGCAGCATAACAAACAGACTCACTCTCTGGCTTTGGCTCGGTATGGACCGTTATGGTGAGTGCTGGAAGTGCTGCTTAGCACTGATGGATGGGAACTGTTGCTTTGCAGAAACAGCCTGGTCTAGTCGTTTGATGGGTAGGAAGGACAGGAGAGAGGCCTCCTCTCACTGCGCGTCGGTTTTAAGGTCTTCACATTAGTGATTCTTCATCTCACAGACAGAATCCGCCTAACATCAGCTCGCCGTCTGTCGGCTGGCTGCGTCTCGACCCTAAAACGGTTTTAATGTTTAACACCCTTTGGGTGTTTTTGCAGCTAAAAGTAAAACTGATGTCAGGTTTTAGTAGCAGCGATGGGACTGACGATCCATGTACATTTAGGAGGAAACGACCCTACATGTGCTTTACCAGCGCTCAGCAAAAAGAAAAATAACTGTCTGGGACTCAAAGTGTGAAGCTTACGCTCACAGTTTGTTGTTAGAGGAGACGTGTCCGGTTCTGTTCCACCTTCCCTGTTGTGGGAACGTGCAGCTGAGCTTGACTCAGTGTCCTCACACCAGGGAGAGTTTTAAAACAGACAATGAACTGTGTGTAGTAGCGTTGGTGAATGTCCCTGCTGTGTTATACCATCTAGTTTTGAGAAGAAAGTTGCGAATGTGACTTCACACTGCAGAGTCCTTGATGAGTCTGGTCATTTACATGACTGTACCTCTGATGCTGACCCATGTTTCTCTCTCTCTCTTATCTCTGTGCCACACCAGGAGCGTGTATCTACGAGGGATCGCTGTATGCGGTGAGTGCACCCAACCTTCTTCTTCTATTTTGCCTCCTCAGTGTCACTGGTTAAATTTCCCTCACGCAGAGTGAGTATGTTAAGTGCATCTGCTCATGTGCTGTTCACAGAGACATTACCAGGTTAGTGTGTGTGTGTGTGTGTGTTTGGAGATAGATTGTGTGTATTATTAGCAGGAGCTGCTGCACGTCGTCCATTGTCTGAAATGTAGCAGAGAAGACGTGTCTCATCTATAATGCATGCCGGATACTGACTGTGTAGAAGATAATGGCAACAGGAGAGAGTGAAGCATCCCGTCAGTGAGCCCGGCTGCTGAAGGGATGACTCTCCCTGCTCGGCGGTTGAAGGTTGGGCTCTTTTCAAAGTGAGAGCGAAGTTTGTGATGAGCTTTGTGTCCCGTTGTTCTGCCGGTGGGCTGGCGAGCGTCCAAAGTTTTGCTCTGCGGTGTGTGCTTTTTGTTTTATGTTCTTTAGACGGTGCATCCAGATCCACATGTCCTGTCTGGAGGCTCGCATCAAAAGTTTAAAGTTTCAAGTTGTCCCGTTTGGCCCGAGGCACCAGCTGCACGGCGTTGATACAAATTCCGTGATCCGCGGAGCCCACACACTTACATCCGTGCTTCTAATGGCTAAATCTGTCTTCTGGTTTATTTCACCACTGTACTTACGTAGGGTGGGAGTCCCTCCATCACACAGGTGGTGTGATGGAGAGTGACTTTGCCTGGAAGAAAGACATTTGTGATCCAGGTTTGAATGAAGGGAACAACGGAAACTGTTCCGTCTTAAGAAGCAGGGTTAAAGACTTTAAAGGCGATCGAGCCTTAAAACGCCTCCATGCATTGGTCGAACCCAAGCACGAAAGAATGAAATCAGCTCCTGTGCACTTAAAAACAGCACTTATGTCCTAGAACAACTGGTAATCTCTGGTAAAAAGCCTTAAACGTGGTTCACAGGCGGAATAATGACGAACTGCTGCCTCTTTCCTGCTGTGTTATCAACATAATTAAAGCCCGAAACAGTGAGCAGCAACATACCTGCGCACACACACACACACACACACACACACACACACACACACACACACACACACATATCCTGCCTCCCAGGCTTTGAAGACGGGATAATTATTGGAGTGAGGATGCAAAGAAAGATGGTCGAGCCAGTGTTTTAGGAGGGCAGCAGAATGTAACAGAGTATGGGGTATGGCGAGGGGGTGGGACGTCCCGGCATGTTTAAACACAGTGTGTGTGTGTGTGTGTGGGGGGGGGTTCTGGAGTTCAAAGTGAACCCCCCTCCACCACCACCAAACACCTGGAGTGATGAGCAGATACGAACAAATGGAAAAAGGAAAACAGATTAAAGTGCAGGTTTCCATGAAACCCCTCCAGCCGCTCGGTGTGGTTCAAGTCTGCGGTGAAACTAATCACAGGATCCGCTTTCTTCTGTTTCCAGGCGTCTTCATTTCATTTCCAGCGTCAATAATAATAATTCAATCTCATCAATTTTAAAGAGTTAAAGAGTAGAAACAAAACACAGGCTGTTTGCAAATGACTCCAGCAACTTTAGTCTGTTTTTCATGCACCTCTCAGAAGCTGCGCTCCTCCACACTGCAAACTGAATGCAGAGACTCAGGAACCTCTCAGTTCTGTCCAAACCTAAAGAAAGCAGGCCACACTCGTTCAGTAAGCTCATTTCTTCAGCCCGTCTCGGTAATTGGGGCGGGGGATTAGAGAAACCAGATTTCTTGGCCACACACATGCAGGCTCACAGCTTTCTAATGAGCTTTTCCAACATGAGCATGAATGGGGTGAATATAACAGGAGAGAATCATTAAAAACACATCTAACACGTGTTTAAAGACCTACGGAGAGGGTCCAGAGCTCGGTGCATCGATTGGACCTCCTCGTCAGCTCAGCTTCTCCTGACAAGTTGCAAAGGCCAGTGGAGATTGTGTTGGTCTGATGTTCCACGCCCACAGTAAATCGTTCAGCGGCCTGTTATCTCGCTGCTCCAGTCCGGCGACCCGAGCGGCTGATGTGAGGAACAGGATAACATTCAAACACTGCTGATGCATGAAGCTTGTTTCTTGTTTCACTCGCGACGTTGCTTCATTCGAACAACGCTGTGATACTGCAAGAGGAAAAAAACGAGTAGTTTGACTTCAGTTCAGGATCCAAGTCATGTTTTTTTCTGCAGCTGTTCCTCTGTCGCCACGTGCTGGCTAAACACTATGCGTCAGAATCAGAGGGGCTTCTGCACACTTGCTGCAGTTTGCCACCAGGCCTGACGTGCTGCTAAAAAACTGCACACGGCCCACAGAGAAGGACAGCGAGCCTCGACAACATGCAGCACCACGTCCAAATATACCACCTGCCCCTCGAGGCTCGAATTCCTGGCATTGCAAGTCGCCGTTCCTGTGGGAATCAAAATGTAGGGCGTCTGGAGAACAGCGCCGCTGAGATGTAACGGCAGGGTTAAGGCAGCATGTTAGGGTTAGGGGTAGGGTTGGGGTTAGGTAGAAGCTCACATGCACATTAGTATCTTGGTTTCTATCCCTGTTCACCTTGTGGCGGACTTGGCTTCTGACAGCAGGAATCAGACAAACATTTTCTGAGCCGAGCTACTAAATCAATACTGCACAACTTTAGTTGGGCTGTAACACACGAACCCTTCAGGACGACCGTGTGCATGTAAATACTCTCCCCGTCTGTGTCTCCGTTTGCTGGTTTTACTCCAAAGCCCTGAAGCTACAGCAGCTCTCCAGAGTTTGCTCCCTGCGAGATGTGTAAGTCTGCTGGAGCCAAATGTGTGAGCACACGTGCGTCGCACAGCGTTGAATTCCTGTTATTCCTGTCGCGTTAATAAATGTGAATCATTAAACAAATCCTTCTGAACTGAGTTTGGATTCAGTGGCTCGTTTCCCGCCGAGCTCGTGGCCGCGTTGCCAGCTGTGCGTCGCTGCACACGAACAGTAAAGTGGAGCCGTTAGAGGTAACGCGTCTGCTGCTGTGCAGATGAAACTGTGCTGGTTCACATTAGACGCATGTGATTTAACCTGAAACGTTTGACTCAGGATCTGAGGCTTGTACCAGCTGATATGTGAAAACACGCGTAGCTAAATTCTCTTCCCTTGAAGGCGGATCAGTTCTCACACCCTTTATGAAGACCCACATAATCCGAGCGCGCTTGTCCTCTAAGGTCCAGTTGTTGTTCCGGTCTTTCGTTGTCGACCTGCCAGGTTCTGGTGGTTTTGACGTGTTGTTGCTAGGATCTTAAAAAGGATGTGCTTCTTTTGAGTTACATCAGCAGACGTTAATCCCCGTTACACGATCCAGGGAATCCTGGAACATAGAACGTCCTCCAGAATCCGCTTAACATCATCCTGAGATGTTTGTATTTTCCCTTCATTTCCTCAAACAATGCGTGGGACTGAATTCATACGCCCACAGAATGGGGCGTATGAAACCCCAGAAAGGCTCCCGGCCAATCCGGGGATTCAAACCCAGGAAGCTCGGTGCTAATCACTGAATATGTTTCTGACAACGTGTGAGTAAGTGAAGCTCTGGATGTAACGTGTTACAGCTTCGTTGTGCAGCCGCAAATCATCTGTCAAAACAAACGTTCTGCAGAACACTTCCTGTCGGCTGAGGCGGACCCAGTACTTTGTCTGATTGCCGTAGTCGCTGCCCGACACACTTCACAACATTTGATGGCGTCTCTCTTAACGGGAGAGCTCAGAGAAGGCGCACGCTGCTCCGGGAGCGTGACTGTGCACGCGGCGGGTTCGGCAGTGAAGTATGACATTAGCAGCATTAATAGGATCTGAGTGCTGTTTGGACACAACATGTATATATAGCAGAAACTGCGTGTTCAAGTGCTCCCTGGTGGATTAACGCTCAAGCTTTACTGATAATTCCTGTGCAACAACTGGGCCGTCGCCGGCTGGTGTGCACGCTGCAGTTTGCCCCCGCAGGGGTCTAAACCGCTCATGTGATCAGAGGAAAAGCCAAATCGAACCTCGTGTCACTCCTGAGGGATGAGACATGCTCCACAGGCGCACTTCAAGCCAGCAGGAAGGAGCAGAGAGGACGACAACAGAGAAATACTGACAATAGCTGAAAGAACCGAAGGGGAACAGAGGCAAAGCACAACAGGGAGGCTGGGGGGAAGAACGTCATCTGAAGATGACAGTGGAGGACAAGATAAAGGCAGGAGGGAGCGTGTCTGACTTCTCCTCCCACCTGTGTCTGTGTCAGCATTTTCTCTGCTTCAGCCTGATGAGACATTCAGCACAGATGGAGTCACCTGGCAGAGCAGGAAGAAGGGAACAGACTAAAGCGGGGTTCACCCACAGTGTCCTACTGAGGGAAAGCAGATCTCTGCAACCTGTTGAATGTATAAAACATTTAAAACATCTGATTTACTCTGGCTCCAGTGAATACAGAATAAGCCAGATAAGCTTTGAAGTAGAGCTCCCGGCCTCCTGCAGGAGCTCCTGTCTGACGACACACCTTTTTCAGCCTGTGCTCACTGCGAGCAGACGTCTGGCTCTGAATCATGCCGTCCCTGTTGGACAACGCTGAGTTTCAGCCACTGAAACACAAAGATCTAGATTTTATTGAGTGTTTTAATCTGAATCCCAGCCTGTTTGTGCTTGTGAGAGGTTCTCTGTGCTCCCGTCACATGTGAAGTCTCTGACATAATGAAGTGAGCCAGAACAGGGGCCCTGGACACAGGAATAGATCATTTGAGGACTTTCTGCTCGTGGCTGCAGCACATCTGAATTATTAACTTGCCCGGGGCTGTGAAGTGCCGACACTGGCTGCTCTTTTCATGATGCTTTTAAAACTAAACTACTTCTTCTCGAATCCCTCCGTATGTTTGAGCCAGAGCAGCAGTTTCCAATTTTTTTTGTTGCTCCAGGGGGAAACTTATATAGTTGTGTTATAAAAACAGTTTTATTTTCGTTTCCGGCACTGAGCTCACATGGAGCGGGAGCAGCTGCAGGTTCGAGGGACATTAACCTGCTGGTGGACAGTGAATATTTTACAGAACACGTAATGCAGATGTGGAATCACATTCATGTAGGATATGCTCATGGCTCCTGCTCCTAAAAGCTTCCTCTCAGCTGTTGCCATGGACGCATAATGAGAAAACAGGTCCCTGGGCTCGGATATGTCCCCCAGAGAAACAGAACCCGAACTCGCAACCTCTGCATCACTGTGCAGGTTACTGCACGGTGCTGAGCGACTTGCTGGTGGCAGTGTATCATTTTTGGTAGTTTGCAGTTGTACGGTGTAGCGTTGTGTTATCGGACGGGGTAAATGGACTGCAGAAGGTTAAGAGAGGTCACGCTCAGATGACACCGTGTCTTTAAGAGCACGTCCGGGGCTGTGTTGTTGCAGGTACCTGATGATGTGTGTGTGTGTGTGTGTGTGTGTGTGTGTGAGACGCCACAGTGTGGTTTCTAACACTGTGAAGTACACGTAGACCTACTGGAGTCAGGTTCAGCTGCAGCATAAGTCTCCAGAAACGTGTGCACCTTCAGGCACTGTGTCGTAGTTTGAGCATTTCTATGGGAAACTGTAGAAGGAAACACTGAAAACGTTGGATCACGAGGTGCGAGCGAGCTTTGTTTGATTAAAACCATTAATCAGAGAACTGGAAGCTTTCCTTTCTTTGCAGCGACCCCTCGGAGGGCCCGGTTCCTTGGGTTGAGACCCTCTGTTTGACATTGTCCCACGCCTCAGCAGTGCTGCTGGGACTAAATGAGAACTCGCCATGCTCTCTGGCCTGGAACTAAGCCGCTCTCCCCTCACCGGCTCTCTGCACACATGCAGGGCGGCGCAGGACTGGAATGAAGTGGTACAACCTTTGGCAAACACCCAACCGCTGGGCTAATGGGCAAACAAACAAGCTAGCTGCTCTTCTTCCTCACTAACCTTTGGGGTGGGGGATGTTTGATTCCCCGCTCACCATTCAGGGCAGTTTGCCTGTTATCTGTAAATAGCAGCCCCCCCAGGCCTGCTTTGTCTTCTGTGCTCTACTTTTCCCTGCGTCTGTGCCCACAGGCTCTTGGAGCTACAAGTGTTTAGACAGAGCGTTAAAGCGAGCCAGGCTTTTGTTGTCCCCGTCGGCTCAGGCGGCCGTGTTTGCACACGCTGCAGATCCACAGGGCTCCTTTCTAAGTGAAATCAACTTTCCTGTCCTCACTACTCTGAGAGAAACGTTTTCAGGGCCAGACGCTTAAAGACGAATAGTCTGTTTCACATTTGGAGGCATTTATTCGGAGGATTCTCACGAGTTACTCAACGAAACTCATTTCTTCACGGGAGGTCTCTCGTGTATCTGCTAAGAAGCACCATGAGAAAAAAAAGCTCGTCTGCAGCCTGGTGGCTCAATGGGTAAAGCATCAGACTGGGATGCAGAAGGTTGCAGGTTTGAATCCCCTTCGGACTCCTAGTTTCTCACCTACCAGGTGTGAGCCGGACACACAGCGCTAGCTCCCTGTAAGTCGCTTTGGATAAAAGCGTCTGCCAAGCAAAGTAAAACCTGAAGTAACCTTCAGCTTCTCTCTCCCAGCGTGTGTAGTCTTCGGACTATGGAGCGTTTTCTGACGCTCTTATTTTGGCGGTACGACACAAAGAGAAAGCGCGAGGTGGATGTTACACTTCTCTCACTTGTGTCAGATCACAGCTGTAGTCGTGCAGGCTCCCGACCTGCTGAAGTGATTTCATCATGAGCTGCAGCCTGATTCAGAAGGAGCCTGATTTCCAGTAATGTGTCCGGGACAGGGACGCAGCCTTCCTCCTCACATTGGCCCTAATCTTCCTCTTCTTCCCTCTACTCATGTTCAAACGCTCTTTTTCTGTCCGGACATTTTTCCATGTGTGTCTCTGGATCATTGATGAAGCAGGTGAAGCGGGAGCAACACAAACACTTTGAAGTTTTCACGTAGCTTCAGGTTAACGGACGTGAGACGTCTCTCTCCAGTCGTAACGACCCTTTCACCTTTTTGTAAATAATTGGCACTACGCTCCGAATGATTGTAGGACCAGTGCGAGAGATTAATATCTAACCAGTATATGTGTGTGTCTGTGGGATAATCTCTGAGTCTGCGCTCGTTACCCCCCCCCGCTGTTAACCTTTTACTGAAAGGAGCCGGTGGATTCGTTGCCCGTGTGATAAAGCTGCTGCTGACAGGTGGAGATGGATGTTTGCCTCGGGGTGATGTGTTCAAAGACAGGCCCTGCCTGTCGATGACTTCATTTCCCCTCTTTGTCTGAGTGCTGCTGCTGCCCCCCCCCCCCCCTCAGAAAACAAAGCCAGTTCCCGGTCTGGGAAACCCGTGTGTCCCAGCAGGGCGCTGGGAATCGTCTTGGCTTTGTGCCTGACTGATGAGAGAGAGAAGGACTTTCTGAAACACATTTGATCGTAGATGAGATTTGAGTTCAGCAGGTCTGATTACGCATCAACCCAATTAAAAACGGTCTATGACGTTCACTAGTAAAATACATTCCTGATCACTTCTTTATTATGCTGCATTCTGCTACCTGCAAACGGACCTGCTGCGAGTTTCGTCTCTGTTGGCTGCACGTTCTCAGTCTTGTTCCCAGCCAGACTTTTCCAGGTTTCCAACAGGCCGACGGCTCACACCGAACTTCAGACGTGTTGCTGCACGTCATCTCCAGCAGACGCTGCTTTCATGCTGCACAGTTGTCAGTTCGTCCTTTCTCGCTGCTGTTTTCATGACTTTTGCCAAACAGATCTGTTTCTTTTGGAACTAAAATTCCCTCAGTCATTGAAAAACACTGGCTCCATCAGAAGCCGGTCTCTCTTAAACTTCCTGCACTTTCTGCTCTGCTTGAATGATCTTCGCCCTCTCGTTGGAGGAGGAACATGCCTCCACTCGTTTTATTACAGGCCAGTCTGAGGTGAAGACTAAAAGCTTCAGTCCTTTTGTTTTGCCTGTGAAAGGAACTCCGTTGACAGAACTGAACATAATGTGAGGCCTCGGGTCTTTTTAAGAGGCTCAGTAGTTCTGCCCTAAAGGGATAAAAAAACCGTCTGAGGCTGAGTTTAAAGTTCAGAGATGAGCTGCAGAGTGAATCTGGAGCGGATTCTGTCAGAGCTTCATCCCGACCACCCGAAGTGTGACTCCAACCTTAAATATTTATTCTACCTGTCTCCTCTTTGTCTGCACGGAGACGTGTGAGATTTGTGGGAACATTCCTGGGGGAGCTGTGAGGAGGAGCCGAGCATTGTTTGCTGTGTAAACGTGTTTTCCAGGTGTGTGCTGACACACGGGACCAGTCTCCTGCCTGATTAGCAGTAAAAAGTTGTCTGAGAGCCAGAGTGTGGGATGAATATTTGATGAGCTGCAGTGGAAGAGGGGGACACTAATTTGTCTGCTCCCATTCGCCAACAGAACATCAAATAGTTTCATTGCAATTAGGCTGCGGTGTGAAGCCGCGCCGCTCTTATCGCGCCGTTTATGTAATGGGGGGAAATTACATTTCCATGTCCCATTTTTCCTGCTTTGTTGCCTCAGTGACACCGTCGCTGAGTCAGCTGTCCCGCTCGCTGCCACCCGCCGGGCGCCTGCTGGCTCCATATCCGCTGAGCTGTCGGGGTTTTATTGAGGGCTTCTGCCCCTGCGACACTGCCACTCGGTGGGGTGCTCGTCATTTCAGCGCCTGCACACAAAGGCCGGGCTGGAGGACTGGTGACCTGTGTGGTGACCTGGTCTCTAGGAAGACTGTTAATCTCCACACAACACAGGAGGATCCTGGAGGATCCGACCCACTGAGCCGAGAAGCTCTGTCAGGTCTTTGCAACAGCAAATAACAGCTGGTTTTGAGGCTTTAAGAAGGAGCTGGTCAGAGTCTTCAGGTAAAAAAGGTCACTTGAGAAAACTGTGTCTCATCTTCAGGGGATTTTTATTTTTATATCACATAACCCGCTCCACGCCGTTTCATTTTGTCTGAGATGATCGATCATGTGAGGTGGTCCGAAAGCTCCAGAACACCTACTAATGGACCTGCTGTTCCCACACAGTCCACTGTGAACTGCCAAGTTGCACTGTTGCAAAGTTTGGTTCAGATTTTTTAAATAAACCTGAACGCGAGCAGTTTGACTGAAAATCACTGTGCAGCCGCGTGATGAGTCTCCTGCAGGAGCCTGGTGATCATGGGAACATCAGGACACATCTGTATCCGCAGAGGTGGGAAT
Organism: Microctenopoma steveboyesi; assembly: GCA_032359275.1. NCBI lineage: Eukaryota > Metazoa > Chordata > Actinopteri > Anabantiformes > Anabantidae > Microctenopoma > Microctenopoma steveboyesi. The sequence goes on along the minus strand of JAUMHF010000026.1, from coordinate 20,593,527 downwards.
GATTCCTCAAAGGGATGTAAAAGTTACTTCTCCGGGAACGAATGGCGGCTTCACGTGCAGTCAGGATATGACAGACGTCAGGTTAAGCCCCCCATGCTCGTACAGCAAAGTGACCGATTACTTTTATTCCACTGCTGCAGTGACACAAACAGAGGGAGGCACTATTCTAGTCCCCGCGGGGTTAAAATGCCACCACTAAGCCTGCAGGGACAGCAATAGCAGCAGATCCTGCTACCCTCCATCATCTGAGCACATCCACCACAGCGTCCCCCCCGCTCACTGCTCAGACCCTCGAGCTTCTGCTGGCGTCGAGCGTGTAAATGTAAACACAGGCTCACGGCTCCTGTTACCTTCCCTCTCAGGCACAGAGGCCCAGCAATCATTAATCTACAGTGCAAACTGTGCCCGAGCAGGTTCGATTATCCCTCCTCCTCCTCCTCCTCTTCCTCCTGTATCCCTGCGCCGTGTTTGAGATCACCTCCTCTGTGGACAGGACGGCTTCAGTGGAAAATGACTGTTACGACTCACGTCTCATTCTGAAGGATTTTGGTAGTTCAGGGAAGATGAAGGGGAGTTTGGCAGTGTTGGAAATGATTGTTATCATCTTGCTTTAAATGTTGCTGCTCTGGTAACACAGACGTCCTGTTGATCACCTTCCTGCTGCCTCAGAAGTTCATTATACGAAGTCATCATTTCACTGGAGAGAGACAGACTCAGGTTCAACACTCACACCGTTAATAACGTCTTTTCTTTCAGCCTCTCTCAGCTTTTTCAACCAGCGAAGCTCCCAGTGCTTTACCCTGCTGCTGTGAAACGCACGCGACACATCTGCCTCCTCGAACACGAGCCCGTCTGCTTGATGTAAACCCTGTCACCTGAACATGTCTGCGAGGGGCCGAGTGCAGCCCACAATTTATGACTTCACGACGGACTGCACGCGCCGACATGTTCGCTTAGTGCAAACACAAACTCCCACATGTCTGCTTCTCGCGCCCCTGTCCGCTGTGGAGGACGAACAACAAGATTTACTGAGCAGAAGAAGAAATAAACCAAAATCTGTCATGTTTCCAAGCGCAGGAAACCAGAAATGTCAAAGCAGAAAGTGAGGAGAACCATTCAAATAAAAATGTCTTTCAAAGGTTTCCCCAGAGTCCTCTAAGTGCTGCACATCCAGGCTCTCTCCGCAGCTTTGTGCTGACGTGAGTTTGACTTTTTCTGGCAGTTATCTCCTGTGGTTTGCATAAAAAGACGTGCGTTCCCGTGTTGCCCTCTTTACCCTGAATAATGCAGCCTGCGGTTGGCTCTCTGCTAACATGTAGACACATGCAGCGTGGCATCGGAGGGTAACGTGTGTGAAAGCAGACGGGGGCTTGTTTGGCCATCATTTGATAGTTCGTTGAAAGAAACTGGGCCAACACCGGGTGCTCGTCATCGTCTTTTATTTCTCACCCATCACCCACCTCTGTCTCCCCCGTCCACGCGAGCGTCTCTTTGTAGTGAGGAATGTCCTTGTTCTTTGTGCAGCCTGTCCTCTGACTCAGGTCTGTGCTGGCTAGCAGCCAAGGCTGCCAAACGTCCGTGTGAGTTCGGGCGACGCGCAGAGAAAATAGAGGCGGATGGATGGATAGATGGCACAATAGGCCGACAGCCCCGTGGTACAAATCACTGTCCTCAACAACGAGGCCTCTGTGGCTTTGGAGGGACACGAGAGCATGGGCTCAGTTTATAGCCAGATAAAATCACAGGCTTTATGAATAGTAGCAGGCGCAGTGGGATATTTTGACCTGAATCATGTCTCCCAGACAGGGCTTCCTCTGTGTGCGGCTGCTATTGTGTAAACACCTAATACATCGGCATAAAAACAGCACTTTTGTGAGCCTTACCTAGAGAAATATGCTTTTTTTTCCCACTACGCCATGATTTTGTGATGAAGAGGGTTCTTTGTGCAACTTCCAGCTGAATCAGGTGCTTCTGAGAAACACGGCAAACCTTGGAGGATGGAAGGACACGAGCCCTCGAGTCTGTAGCCTCTAACAGCGCAGAAAGAAAGGTCTTCAGTCAAAGGAACGTTTTTAGAATTTCACTGATTAGCTGCAACTTTGCCTTAACAAAAGTAAAATATAGACGAACATCAGAATGATACAAGCACAACTCAAGTGTTGAGCTTTTAACGCACACGGTTATGGGGCGAGATTTTCATTTTCATGCACGTGTGAGATTCATTTCAGCATCTTTTTGTCTGTGAGCTCTGCTGAAGCACTGCCTCCAGTCCAGCTGATTCACTGTGCGCCAGCGTTTGAGATGTTCTGTCAAATGTGCTCAAAGCAGGTGCAGGATAAACACACAGTCCTCTGTGTCCTTAACAGCCGAGGACACATACTGCCAGGAGTTTAAGTTGTACCCACAGAAAGAAACAGACACTTTAACTCTCAGTGCTGTAAATTAGTGTCCTGAGCGGTTATGTAACGCGCTGCCTTGAAACATCTGGACCCGTGCGCTGCTCGAGTCGACTCCACTGTAATTTGCGAGGCAAGAAAGAACAAGGTTGAGGTGCGCAGCCTGGAAGAAGAAAGACAAGAGGCCGGGCTCGCTGTTATCTGTCATTAGGCGGCTGAGTCATTCATCTCTCTTGCATGTGTGTGTGTGAGAGAAAAACACAGGTTAGCAGTGGCCCTGGGAGCCCAGGATGTGTCTGTAACGCTGCTGGGAAAGAAGTTTGGAGCGTAATTGGAGCCGGAACAAAGGAAGGGTGGTAGTCCAAGGGCAAGAAGGCACGGGGACATGAGACACTGCTTTCTGCTGGGATGCTGGAAGAGTTTCAGTGGGTGCTGGAGTGGTATTGATCCCGATGATAATAGTCTCTATGAGAGGGCTTTTACTGGCTGCTGCAGGTGCTAATGAAGAGCGGTGTCCTCGCGTTGACTTTGCTTAGTCCCCTGGGAATCAAGATCACTATTCCTGCAGCACTGGATGCAAAAGCCACTTATATGGCTTTTTAGATTTCAACAAGCTATTCTGAGCCTCGGTGTGCTGCTGATGAGGAAAAGAGGAGCAGCAGGACCACCTTCCGATGGCTGATACTCATCATTCTTATTCTTATTCTAGGGCTCAGTTAAAACGAGATTGTTAAGTTAAAAATGTGCAAATTCAGGTTATAAGGTCTTTTTATGAGACTGAAAAAGCTTGTTTGAGTCTCAGCAGCGACTCAGCTCTCGGTTCTCATAGCATGTTTCAGCTGTGCACTGATGCGCCCAGCTCAGGGCTTTAAAACACCCACCTCTCATAAGGAAATGCCCCCCGTGACCCCCAGAAAGGTCGGTGTTGACACAGTCCAGCTCACACAAAACACCGTTTGAGCAGAACAGGTGGACATTTTTCTTTTTGCGTGCAGCATCAACACAGACCCAGACAGGAGGAGGGGGCGGCGGGGGGCACCTGTTGTTGTTTTCACAGGGCTGGGGGTCTTGTTAGAGGGCAGTAAAGCCCTAACTGTCAGATTAGGATGTCAAACCTGTGATCCCAAACCTCTTAAGGGGGGAAAGCGTTTCAGTTTGTCACGTATTCGGTCATACCGGTGGTAATTTGGGGCAATAAGTGAAGCAGCAGGGGGTGAAAAGTCAGAGGAGGACCTTCCTGCACCTGGACAGGTGACTTGTTGATGGATGAAAACCAACAGATGTGTAGTACGAGAACGGGAAGGAGACGTTATAAACTATATATTATCACCGTGTGTTCATTTACATTCTTAATAACGCTTTAAAAGAAAAACTGAGTGATATCATGTTCGTCCCCACCAGCAGCGCGTCTGATTCAGGTTAATAAGGTATCGATCAGGTGCTGATGGAGCGCGCCGCGGGGACGCATCACAGCTGTCATAAAGAATCACTATTATTCCTTCAAGTATTGATCGTGGAGCTCCTCCTGCAGCAGCTGGAGACATCGTTGTTATTATGATTTACTGAAGGGGGTAAACGTGTTTAGCTGCATTATTCAGTGGGTAATTTATTGTTTGTGAAGGAAAGTTTTCAGAAAATCAGAAAACTTAAATCGGGTTTGATGATTAGTTGGTAAAAGGCCTGAGGATGCGCGTGCATCACAAAGCTGTGACTCTCCTCACAGGGAATCTGAGTCTAACTTACTGGTTGTGGTTAGGCTGAGCCTCGCGGTAGAGATGCGGAGCTGGAGGGATTGCAGCACTTTTACTAAACAGAAACTCGTGGAGAAGACCTGCGCCCTGAGACGGTGAGCACGCTAAGCCGTGCTCGACCTGATGGATCAACCTGCCACACCGTCACCTGATTCGTCTGAAGCTGTTCACAGTTACAGGCCTCACTTCACGCGCCACATTGGGAATAAGTTAGTTCGTTTTTCACTGCGCACACATTTATTTAACACCAGACTCTTGAATTCTTCATCACACATTCTGAACTCGACGGGTCTTGGGTGCCTGTGATGGGACATTAAATACTGACGCATGTGACAAGCATTTCAAATTAACTTCACATCGTGTGTTAAATGTAAAACGAGACGAGGTTATAAAAGAAACGTGTTTACGCTGAGCTGAAGATCAAGTCACCCCGAACCTGAGAGTCTGTCAGCCGAAAGTCTCACATGTAAATGTGGAAGATGAAACAAGAAGAGGCTCCGTCTCTGTAGCTCTGCGGTATATGGAAATGCAGCGCTGCCATCGTGAATTATTCATGCTTCTTTCTGAACCCAGGAGTTAGAAAAGCTTACTTTAGATCACTTTAATTCTGACTTGTCCCGTCTTTAATTCAGCTGTGCAACAGGTGAAAAGTGTCTGCGTGGCGATGATCAGCGAGTGAGTCTGGAGGTTACTTCTCGTTAATTGGGACTGTGCTCTTATGGGAATCAAAGCGCTGCACGGCAGCGAGAGCTTAAACACAAAGTATAGACCGGGCTGCAAGTCATTCGTGACCCTGAGGCAGCCTCTGATGATGTCAGCGCGTTGGTGCCCGAGGGCTCGGCCGCATGCAGAACACTGCTCTCACTGATTTTTATTACTGTGGCACAATGGGCGGGAATTAGAAAGGAGGTAAAAATAAAGCAAACGATGTCCTTTATGGAAGAGTTTGAGAAAGTTCCTGCTGGGTATCCTGGAACAAGACGCTGAAAGCTATAAGCATCGAGGCTGTGGCACGCTGAGCCAGCGGCCAGGCTGTCAGCGAGCATCTGCACGTCAGGAGCCTGCTGGTGGCGTTTGAGTCGCTGCAGAGTGTTGAACTGGAAGCAGCTTCTTCAGGGACATGCAGTGAGTGCACGATGAGGTAAAATAGTTGTGTCAGTAGAACATGAGAACGTTAAAGTAATTAGAAAAGAAGGAAGGTAAGAAGAAAGCAACAAGCTGTGGACCTGAACCATGCGGCGAACACCTCATTAGCTGTTCTCACAGGTTGCTGCTGCGTCTCAGGGCTCCAGGTTTGTTTTATGTGCATCTAAAATCAGGTGAATGGGACAGGAGTCATTCCTGATGTTTAATGGGAGGCTGTTTCTGAATGAAGAACTCCCTTAAACTCTGCTTAATGTGTTTTTGTAGAAAATCTAATAGTTTGCATATCAATAACCACCTCGCCGTAACCTGACCACACGCAGGAGCTCTGCTCCACATGGCACAGGGTTTTTTTAAGTAAGAAAACTGATCTACGAATCTATCGACTGCGAGTTAGTCCTGCAACTGAAGTGTTCCTCATGAAGCAAGTAAATATTATAGGATGGAAAACCATGAGGAAAAAAAGAGACACAGAGGAGGCATGAACTGAAAGGAAAAGAAGAGGAAAGACGGAAGGAAGGAAAGAAAGGAAGGAAAGAAAAGAAGGAAGGAAGGAAAGAAAGGAAGGAAGGAAAAGAAGGAAGGAAAGAAAAGAAGGAAGGAAAGGAAGGAAGGAAAGGAAAGAAAGGAAGGAAGGAAAAGAAGGAAGGAAGGAAAGGAAAGAAAGGAAGGAAGGAAAAGAAGGAAGGAAGGAAAGAAAGGAAGGAAGGAAAAGAAGGAAGGAAGGAAAGAAGGAAGGAAGGAAAGAAAGGAAGGAAGGAAAAGAAGGAAGGTAGGAAAGGAAGGAAGGAAGGAAGGAAAGAAAAGACGGAAAGAAGGAAAGAAAAGATGGAAGGAAGGAAAGGAAAGAAAAGTAGGAAGGAAGGTAAGGAAAGAAAAGTAGGAAGGAAGGAAAGGAAGGAAGGAAGGAAAGAAAGGAAGAAAGGAAAAGAAGGAAGTAGAAACTGTGTGGAAGGAAAACAAAAGAAGAGGGAAGGATATAGGTAAATAATAAAGGAGAAAGGAAAGAGTAGTTGGCAAAGAAAGGAAGGAACAATAACAGAAATAAGGATCTGTAATAAAACAAAGACAGAATGAGGTCTGAATGAGGTAACGAGGGATGAAGAGAGTAGGAAGCAAGGGAGAAGATGGAGGAAAGAAGAAACTGGAAACAAGTGAGCGTGAGAGAGAGCGTGGGACGAGGGGAGAAGGAAGGATGCAGGAAGGAAAAGAAGGAAATAGAGAAAATGAACTCGATTTCGATTCCACAGGTGGAACGTGGAGGTGCAGCTGTACAGTTCGGTGTTTGGAGACCTCCTGCTGCGCCTCCGTCTCTCCGACGCCACAGTCTCTCTCTGTCTCAGCGGCTGATTATTGTCTGACAAGGACTCGCAGCTAAAACTGCCAGAGCTCCTCAATAAGTCGACAGTGACCTTCACAGGCTGCGTCAGGCTCAAACAATAGGGCTCCGTCAGTGCTGTACATCAACAGGGAGACGGAGAGGACTTGGAGGCGGCGGAGGAGGAGGAGCAGCAGGAGGAGCTGACAGTGAAAGTCGTTGCACAGAAACATTCGATCTGCTTTGAGGCTTCAGATGGATTCACTGCAGCTTTTAGAGGACAGAGGTGAAAACAGAGGCTGCAGAGGGAGCTGAAGACGAAGGTGTGGACGGCAGCGAGGCCGTAAATCTGTCCGAGGCTTTCTGTTCCCAATGAACCTTTGGCTCCTTCATTCTCTCGTCCCTTCAGAGCATTTGTGTTTCTCTGTATTCCCAGTTCAGTCAGGACGACACTCATTTCCCGTCCCCCTCTCCCTCTCTCTTTCTTCTACCTGGTCTTTCTCTGTCAAAGTATGTGACTCCCACTCTAACAGGGTCACTGTGATCACGCTTCTCAGTCTCAGACTCATCCTCATCCTCACCGTCCTTCCTACTCTTTTGGTTTAAAGGTAGAATCTGTCCTCTGAAGTCAGCAGACAATACTCCACTTTTTCCCACGCCCCTCTTCATCCTGCGCTACTCTTCAACGATCTGATTGAGCTGTCTTTTTTTGTACGTACAGTCTTTTTTGTTTAAGCGTCCCGCGTGGCGTTTGTTCGTATTTACCTCGGGATGACAGCAGCATGAACTGATTCGGCTGTAATCCAGGCACCATCCGCTCATCTCTCTGAAGAATTAGCTACATCAGAGAAGACACGATCGAAGGGCGCACTCATTCATGCCACCGCGTATTCATCGCACACTTGACAGGACAAAAGGATGTTCACGGATGAGCTCCAACCAAAAAACTTGGCCTCGCAAAGCAGAGGGCATCAATGGGGCCTTTGTGCTCCGGGAGTCCTCCCACCGCCTCCAAAGCTACCAAACGACTTCCAAAAATGCGCCTTTGTGCAGCCTCGTTTGTTCCGTCGTTGGCTTTAAGGTGGCTCCGCTGTGACCTGCAGCAGTTTGTGTACGTGAACCCCAACAACACCTGCACACACCTTCCCCCCCTGTCTGCACTCACAACAACCACAGAGGTGTAGTGAAATCCAGCGGCGGCTGATCTGTGCGAGGAGGCTTTGAACTCGCACCGATCGACAGCAGGAATTCACTTTGTTGTCCATTCCCCCCTCCACACACGCACACACACGCACACACACACGCACGCGCGCACACACACACACACACACCAGAGAGGGAGAAAACAAACAAGGTCTGCACTGAGCCGTTATCTGGGACTTCCTTCTTCTCACTAAAGGAATGTTTTCCTACTGAAGCCGCTGAGTTTGCCGGAGATCCTGAACGTGTCAGAAGAAGCGGGGGAGGCGCCTAATAGGAAGCTGAAATCAGGACGTCCTCACTAAGTAGGTTTTGTTCCGTCATAAAAAAGGTTTTAATCAGAAATTCTTCTGAATATATTTCACACGGACCTCTCGTTGTGAAGTCCTGTATATCACGATACTATTTAAAGCCCCATTATTTCTTCCTGCACTGAGACGGCCGTCTGTCAGCGTATCATTTCTCTTTTTGGGAAGCAGAGCCTGATTATTTCTGTAATATTAACAGCTGCTGAAAGCGTTGCACACCATCCATCACGTTCTGGCAGAAAACGCTGAATTTAGATGCTTTTATTTTTTGTTAAATGACACGTTGGAGCTTGACTTAATCTAGTAGGTTGTTGATTTGTTGATTAGTGAGGTCACAGAGTAACACAGAAAACAAACACGCAGGTCTGACTCTTTTCGTTGAGTAATAACATTTTCATTAACAAATGTTTTCTTCACACCTCTGAAATGATCAATAACTTTAAGGCAAGATATCCCGAAAGAAGATTATTATGCCTTAATGTCAATTTTATAAGAGCTACAGCAGGTGAACTTCTCTTTGTGCTTTTTTATGGATCACTCTTTCTCCTGACTCTAACGCAGAGCAGCAGAATCAGCCAGATCTCCAGACAACCTGTTTTAGTGTTTCAGCGCTCTGTGGGTCGATATGTTTGCTCTGTGCAGCATTAAAACCGTAAGCCAACGTAAGCCTCCCATGTCGTTGAATATATTCTCTGACTCTGCTATAGTCTCATTACTTCCAAAAAGTCTGGCAACCGCTGCTATTTCCCCCCAGTCGACAGCTGAACTCCTGCTGCTGTGGATGAGACGAGGTCGATCGCGGATGCCCTGAATTTGTCCTCAGCTGTGCCAGATGGAGGAGTTTTTTAACCTCTTGTCTTACAGACATGCAGAGCGCACCGGCTCTTCTCACACTGCTACCTTACAGCAGTCACTGACAGGTGTACCTGGCAGCCATCTGCTGCAGTGGGAGCGTTTCCTCAAGGGAAAGCAGAGAGTGCATACGTGGTGAATGAGAATATATTCTAAAAGCTGTGAGCTGTTTAGGCTGCCAGGCCCTCACCTGGTCACACTCCTTCACCTGGTCACACTCCGTCACCTGGTCACACGCTCTCACCTGTTTACACGCCCTCACCTGGTCACGCTCCCTCACCTGGTCACATGCCCGCACTTGGTCACACTCCCTCACTTGGTCACGCTCCCTCACCTGGTTACAATCCCTCACATCCCTCACCTGGTCACACGCCCTCACCTGGTCACGCTCCCTCACCTGGTCACGCTCCCTCACCTGGTCAGACTCCCTCACCTGGTCACGCTCCCTCACCTGGTCAGACTCCCTCACCTGGTCACGCTCCCTCACCTGGTCACGCTCCCTCACCTGGTCATGCTTCCTCACCTGGTTACAATCCCTCACATCCCTCACCTGGTCACATGTCCTCAACTGGTCACACTCCCTCACCTGGTCACGCTCCCTCACCTGGTCACGCTCCCTCAACTGGTCACACTCCCTTACCTGGTCACGCTCCCTCACTTGGTCACGCTCACTCACCCGGTTACAATCCCTCACCTGGTTACAATCCCTCGCATCCCTCACCTGGT
>JAUMHF010000026.1:20571248-20583733 GCA_032359275.1 Microctenopoma steveboyesi | reverse complement strand
CCCTCACTTGGTCACGCTCACTCACCCGGTTACAATCCCTCACCTGGTTACAATCCCTCGCATCCCTCACCTGGTCACGCTCCCTCACCTGGTCAAACTTCCTCACCTGGTCATCCTTCCTCACCTGGTCACACTCCCTCACTTGGTCACGCTCACTCACCCGGTTACAATCCCTCACCTGGTTACAATCCCTCGCATCCCTCACCTGGTCAAACTCCCTCACCTGGCAGTGCAGTCTAGCCCCTCCCTCTTTCTTATCATGTACTGTTCAGCAAAAACATGTAAATGTGTTTTTTAAAAAGTGTTTATAGAAATAATTCTTATGGTTGAAAATCATCCTCATCAGTCCGATGTACTGAAAAAAACGCTTATTTTCATTCTGTGATTCTGGGAAATGGGGTTTGGCCTCGTTCCTTTTCGGTGCCTTGGATTCTCCCAGTGGAACAAGATGCCTGCCAGTCGTCTGTTACATTTCTGCTTCCTCTTGCACCTTCTCTTTTATCCCCTCAGTGAACCCCGAGGCCAGAGAAACCAGCTACTGTCACATGTCAGGTAGCCTGCAGTGTAGGGGTAAGTTGCAGTGCCACGTTCGGAGGACTCTTTCTCTCTGTCTGTGCCACAGTTCCACTCCCACGTCTAGGTCACGGCCGCTGCTATTTCAGTCACGTCTCCTGTCGGCACAGAAAATGTGAGACGCGGTGAAGCCGTTGTCAGAAACGAGTGGACATCCCTCTCTGCCAGTGATTACTTGTGACTGCCTGCACCTGGGATGATTTTTATCTGTGTCATCCATATACTGGGCTTCTAAGTTCATGCTCTCAAGTCTGGACGAAGAAAAGAAAAGATGTTAAAAATAGTAATAGGACCAACTGAAAAAAAATCAAAGTTGTACTAAAAGTAAAAGCATTTAGGGCACTTCACATTTGCAGTTATGTTGGAGGAGGAACAGAAAAGGAGATGAGATAAAGAGAGTAATACTAGTGCGGATTTCAAAATAAAAGTTTTGCAGGAGAAGGTAAAGAGGATGCTGGAGTAATTAGAACCACAAAACACAGCTATAAAATCAAAGAAGAGACTAAAGCACTGATTTGTCTTCTCTGAGACACGTCAAGGCCGTTCCAGGGTGACTAGAATCAAGCCCTGTAACTGGGAGGAAAGGTTTGACTGGTGAATGAATGGTGTGTCTGCTGGTCTTAAAGCATCGCTGCAGTCACCTCCTGATGCTCCATATATCTGTATTTATCTATTTGGTGACACGTTGCTGTTAAACTTGCTAAATGCCGTTTCTCAGCCTGTGTGAATGTCACAGTTGTTTAATCTTTCACATCACACGCTCCTCCGTGAAGGATTTGAGCCGCTCTGTGCCCTCTCTCCGCTCCCACACTCCTCTCCGCTGCTGCTTTTGCTGCACGTTGTGCTCAGATAAACCCGAGGGGAAGGTCGAGGAAGAGGGGTCAGAGGTTCCCTTCGACTCCCGCTGAAACACTGAGCATCTGTGCTACTCGGAGCCCTTTGACATCAATAAATCATTGCCGCGTTAGATTTGGGATGTTAGTGTAATTACAATGAGAAGACAAGACAAAACGGAGCAGACAGTCGGCCTCACGGGGACGCTACTCTGCATTTATTGTTAGAAAACACGGTTAACTTCAGAGGGCAACACTTTTCAGCACTAAGCAGGAGGAGAACGCTGTTGTCTCAGCGTATGGAGCTTGTTCTACATCTGACTGCAGATAGCGGAAAGAATGAAGTGTTGCGAGGAGTCAGCTGAGGTTGTTCGGGCATCTCATCTGTTGGAGGTTATTCTGACCCATCCAAGTGGTGCGAGACCCCAGGGTGGATTCAAAATGCCCAGGAGGAGCGAGGCAGAGGGATGTCTGGACCACCTTACTGAACAAACTCAACTTCAAAGACCTGCAGACGCTCACCCTCCTCCCGGGAATCCATCAGCTCGTGCGGTATTTCCCATTAATTGGAAAATAATTCAAAATAAATCTTTTGTTTTGTTGTATTTCACAGCACACAGACAGTGACAGCAGAAAACAGAGACCAGACAGGAGAACATCAAACGTGAAGTAAAGATGATATTTGCTGAACTTCACCTGAAACGACTCTTGCAGAGTGTCTGGGCTTCCAGACAGCTGTCACACAGCTGTCACTCCGTGTCGCTGCAGCAGACATCCGACCTGTCTGTAAACACGTCTGTCAAATCAGTGCAGAGGTCAATAATAGCTTTCATTAAAAATTCAGCTCCACTTCATCTCTCACCCCCGCCGAGTCCTACTTTAAAAAGAGCTGCTGCCAGAAACTACACATCTCATTAGTTCGGTAATTATTTGGAGACTTCTCCATAAATTTAATGCTCAATGTTAAAGTAACGTTCAAAGAAACGTGCGTGCAGCACGTTTAGCTGCATCAGAGGAAGCAGCGGCCGTGCAGAGAAGCACGCCGCTGCTGAAGGACACGGAAAAGTCCCAGAAAAAGCTTTGGATATCTTCACGTTCCCTCGTTCAACCTCACTTCCCGGTAGATGAGAACATTTCCTTTCGCCTCTTTGATTTTTTTTTCCATCTTTTCATATTCAAGGCCGTTCTGCTGATCTAAAGGCCCAATTTATTCCTCAGCAGAAGTTGAAAGAGACTTTCTCCCCCTCAGAGCTCTTTCCAATGAGCGAGTGGTGTTTCTTGCGAGGAGGGAGGTTTTCATGAAAGAAAGACAAATCTCAGCTCGTCAGCTTGATTACGGCGGCACCCGCCCGGGGTTTAGAGCTGGGATTCCCGTTCAGCCATGCAGAGCTGAGCGGTTGTGAGAAATGATGTACAGCGCAGAGAAAGTGGCTCTGAAGGGGGTTAGGATGATGAATCTGGTTACGTCAGGGATGTTTAAGGAAAGTTTATGGTGTCTGGTGAGTCTTTTCAAACAACGGCAGCCCACTCCGTCGTGCTGCCGGGGTTTTCTGTCTGGGAGCCACAGAACAAATGACCCATCGTCAGACGCTGGTGGCAGTGAGTGAGTGATGGCTTCTCCTAAAACCCAGGAGCTGGGAGCTAAAGATGAATTTCCTCTCCTCGGACGGGGAGAAGAGCGTCATAGAGCGGTGACCTGTTCAGTGTGTCTGATGCAGGTTTGTCGTTGCTTATGTTTGAAACAGCTTCACCCGATCAACGCAAACAGTTCGTCAGTCACTTCATTTGTGTGAGACGCAGTAGAAACTCAGCTAGAAGACACTTCTAGGACGTGTAACTGAAGCAGCAGTAACTTATCATTAGCTCAATGCGCAGCTGCTCCCGGCCCTGAGCTAAAGGTAAATGAGGAAATAAACACAACTGTAGAGTTTCCTTTAAAACTCCTCAGTCGCCATAGTTTCCTGCCTCGGCGTGAGTCATGAAGTCAAATGAAATGACTTAGAAATGAATTAATCAGCTGCAGCTGCTGCATGGATCCAATCAGCTCTCTGCAAAGTTTTATGCCCCTTTAATTTGTTCACCAAACTCGTGACCTTTTCATCGATTTCCTACTATCTCCCGTTTCTACCGTGTGGGTTGTTGTTTTTTTATTGAACTCCCGTGTGGGAGTTTTCCAGTCATTTGCAGCGAGCAGGCTTTGTGCATAGACCTGTGTTTGAAATGAGTTCAGGATATTTATGCCGTCTTCGTGGTGCTGATGACGATCTTGTATTGATTCTCTCTCTCTGGCCTCGGTTGTAGGCTGCAGGAGCAGAGACCGGCACGACTCCACCTTCCAGTTGTTTACATATTTCACATAACTCGTGCCTCCGGGCACCTGCTGCGCCGCTCAGAGCCGCTCAGAGCCGCTCAGAGCCGCTCAGAGCGCCTCGCCGGGGGCAAAGTGTCCAGTAGCTGCATCTGTTTCATAACACAGAAAGATGACAGTTTCCTGGCCGCCTGCCATCCTGCGTGTGATCTCTGCATTTTGACAGGTTGTGGACAGAGCCGCTCTGTGTCTGCTGTGTTTTCATGGTACAGTACTGTCTTCTGCTTCTTCCACCTCTGAACCTTTGCTGAGTAACAACAGGAAATACACAACACCACAGACAGCTGGAGGATATTCTGAAGGAATGATGGTAAGAATCAGATTATTAACAAGTTAAAGAAGTCAAACATTTCTCAGACGAAATTCACAATTAAGATAATTTGATGAGAAAAAGTTTGTTTGTTCTGAAAAAGATTTTTCACAACCAATAAATCTTCAAGTTTAAGACCTAACAGAATATAACTAAGTGAAGAATCTGCAGAAAACTCAGCAGTGCCCCCCCCCACCAGAACCAGGTTCAGCCTCTCGCCTCCATCAGCAGGCTCACTGTGCTCCAACGCTGAGATCACACATGACGAGCTGTGGCGTCACTGCCATGAAACAAGTCGTGTGTATGAGATAAGTTCAGGCAGCACGTCTGTCGTCATCTGTCCCTGACGGTATGGCCTCTGTCGCTGGTCCCTGAGGGGCAGACCAATACCAGTGCTTCATCACGGCTGTCTGTTGTGTCCCCGCATCTCAGGCGCGTGTGTCACAGGGGTCTGACGCCATGAGCGGCGCCGATCAGCTCCTCCGTTTATCCACTGATCATGCAGCTGGATCTTTGTCGGCCACGTGTGTTGTGCTTGTAACATAACGTGTGAAGTGGTTTAAAGGCTGAATATGTCTGTCAGAGATGCAGCGTGCAGTACAACACCACTTCTATCTGCAGTGCTGCATAAACCGTGTTCACCCTCCTCCCCCCCTTCTTGGCTTCCTTCCCATTGGAGCCAACATGGATGAATACAGTACGGCACATTGGACGTTTCCTTCATGGGGGCACGAATAGTTGCTCGTAGTATCATGTGTATACTGGCTGCCTGCCCACTGCCACTGTCTGCTAATCGGCGTCAGGAATGTCTCACTCCGCTCATCCGTCTTTTGGGGGCATCGCCTGCATATCGGCACTTATTACAGACACACTTTAGAAACACTCCTAAACAACTCAGAGCCTGGCGACTTTATCCCGCTCTCATATACAGTTACAGAGCGAAAGTTAAAATAGCTGCTGTGTTGTTCCTTGTGGCGCCCGGCTGCAGCTGTTTGGTCGCTGGTGCCGTGAACGTCTTCGCCCCACCAAAATAATCTGGGTTGAAGGCAGGGGGACGGTGTGCAGAGTCATCACAGAGCTTTACTAAATATGGACTCGGCAGCAGCAGCAGCAGCAGCAGCAGCAGCAGCAGCAGGGAATCAGGGCACATGAAGGCAAAGGGCAGAACAAAACATGCCCTGGTCAAGAGATCCATCAGTCACATGTCCAGTGTGTTGGTCACTTCAGAACAGCAGAGCCACTTCCTGTCTCCGTCCGGATCGTAGATCACTTGACATCGTTCTGTCCCGTCTCTTCCCCCTTTCTCCCCCTAGCCTGCACTTTTCTGCTGCACTGTGCGTACCGTTACACATTATTGATGGAAAATGAATCAGAATCGGGTTCCTGCTGTGTGATTTGTGTTGCTTAAACTGTGCAGCGACAATCCTCACACATGGAGATAGAAACACAACAAAGGGCAGCGGTTTGAGCGACGCAGGACATCTGCAGACAGCGTGCCGTGTGTGCAGCCTGTGCAGACGGGTCACGCTGACACCGGCCCACCACCAACGGCTGCGTGTGTGACATTTAAAGGGAAATGCTGCTGACATCTCGGAGAAGGACTCGGGTGGGTTTAATGTCGGGGCCGAGCAGAGCCTGTGAGGAGAAAACCCGACGACCGGCACAGACGGACGGCGTGATGCTGAAATGTTAATTCAAGCTCTCCCCTGAAGTGTTGGAGTTTAGGAAAGCAGAACGAAATGTCACTGCTGCTAATAGTATTCACATTCCTTTGACATTTACAGGTAGAGCTGAGCTTTGATGGAAAGACCAGCGTGTGACTGGTACTGAAGGGGCGTCACGTCAGTTTCCTGTTTCCGAGGAGACGCACTGAGCAAGTCGAAGTTTAGAAAGAGGCAATTAACAGCTGAAGCCCCACAAAGCTCCTTTAATTTCATACACCAACACGCCTTAAAGCAGACGGAGGGGATTTGGGGGATAAAACCCGAAGTAAAGAGAGTTGTAGGGTTCCTCGCTCTCGCTCCTACATTAAACCACAAGAATTCAATTTAAGCTTTATTCAAAAGCCGGCCACTAATCTTTCAAATGAAGGCAAACGTTCAAGTGTGTGTGCGTGTGTGTGCGTGTGTGTGTGTGCGTGTGTGTGTGCGTGTGTGCGTGTGTGCGTGTGTGTGTGTGTGTGCGCGTGTGTGCGTGTGCGTGTGTGTGAGTGCATGTGCGTGTGCGTGCGCGTGTGTGTGCGTGTGTGTGTGCGTGTGTGCGTGTGCGCGTGTGTGTGTGCGTGTGCGTGTGTGTGTGTGCGTGTGTGTGTGATTTGAAAGTTTGAACGAGACGGATGTCTGCTGGGAACAGAAAACTAAGCTGCTGCCTGGTGATAGGTGGTGAACAGGTTCCCAGTCACTATGGTTATGACCATGTGGACGATCAAATTAATAAATGACACCAGTACATGTATCAGTCTGTAGAGTTTGTGGCGCCCAGAGAAGCCGCAACTTCTTTCCTGATTCTCTCTCGGTTGATGATGAAGCTCACAGAAGAAGTTCTTGCACTTTCTTGACACGTCTATTCTGTATACATAAGTAATGTCAGGCCATTTTCCACAGTGTTTGTTGTGGCGACGCCAAATTGCTCTCTGGGGAGGGGGCGGAGGGGGGGGGGGGGGCTGTGTAGAGGCGATGACCTTTGGAGTTAAAGGCGGTTGAACCGACACTGGATTTCCTCTACGGGTCTTCAGGGGGTTGATACCCAGGAAGTCCATGTGTCAATCATTCACACACACACACACACACACACACACACACACAGGTGCGTGTGCTCTCGTCTCTTTATCTGCCTTAAAGCGTGAGAAGGCCTAAGGTTTACTCTCTGCACTCTGAATGTGGCAGCACGGCCTCGCTGGCCACAGCTTCACAACGGTTAGATGGATTTCCATGACATTTTCACAGAGGCATTCATGGAGTCTGGAGCACGAATCCCACTGACTCTAGTGATCCTGTGACTTTTCCCCCAGCGCCACCAACATGATGACATTTACGGCTTTGCATAAAATGTCATGATGGAAATGTAGTTTAGACTGAGCTGTAATAATTTGCCTGTTTGCTCCTGGTGAGGACAACACTGTGGTGGACAGCGTGCAGGTCGGATCAAACTGAGACTGGCTGACTTTCCTTCCTCAGCGACACAGGGTCACACCTTCTGATTTCCTGCAGGACTCAGGGTCACCTGATGGTTGCTGCTTCCTGACCTTCTGGAGATGGTTGTGTCCATCTCTTCTCCTCATCCTTTAAATATCCAGATGTATATTCATCTATATTTTAACTTTTCTCCCGTTGGTCTCGCTGATCTAGACTAACCCCCCCCCCCACCTGCCCATACCCACAGCGGCATAACGGCCTGAAACGGAGCACAAATTACGGGGCCGGCACAGCAGTCATGCCTCATCCTCATCATAATTTCAGCTGTCAGATCTGTTTCACAATGTCTTCTGCCAAAATAATTACCTCGGAGCTGTGCTCACTTGGGGCGTGGGGGGGAGCATATGTTGGCAAGCTTCCCTCCACAAAAACGTTCAGCACCTCAGCAAGACGGGCGAGGTTCAGGTGTCATTCCGACTCCTCGTGGAGGCACGTCTTCTCCGTCTGCTGGGGGGGCACCTCCCTGCTTCTATGTCGTCACACACTAATTAAGCTGCATGTCTCCTCAGTCTTCATTGTGACAGCTTGATAAGCGCATATGTCAGAATATGATGCAGAAAAAAACAGCCTGATGAGTCGAGTGAGGAGAAGACTGCTCTGGATTTGCCGACCAGCAGCTGTGATGACGATTTAAACTGGGAAAGTAAGTCTTCCCATGGCAACGCCAGGAGCCGTGGAAACATCCTGTGTGTTTTCTAGAAAGCATCTAGTGGATGTTGTGAATCTTAACGTCCTCGTGCTGATGAAATGAGACGAGATAAGACGAGAAAATGATATCCGATAAACTTTATTGATCCCTGAAGGGAAATGGGGTCATTATGCAGCAGCGTAGCTGAGAGTAAGTCAATAAAGTGGAAAAAAGGAGATACATAAAGCAATAATGATCACACTGAACGTGATGCTATCTGTCTGATGCTACTAAGAAACCGCTGCAGGGAAACTGTTCAGGTGTCATTTTACAAGTGAAAGATGTTTCTAACCAAAGTGGGTAGTAAGAAGCTGAAGAGTCATACTGAACAGATACTGGAGGGATCAGGATGGGCCACTGCTGGAAATGACTTCCTGGTTATATTTATAGAAACTACATCATCTTGCTCTATTTTACCGAGCTTTTCCCTCTTGAATTATTTTGCACTTTGACTGGACCCTCTCTCCTCGAAGCTGCGCCTTGATGGAGCCGGTTACCGCAGCAACGGATGCAAACGCTCCTGCAGTAAAAGCCCTGTGACGTAATGACCAGATCACATATTAACCACCAGTGATCAGTTTAACATCTGATCTCAGTTGGACGAGTTTCAACTTTCAGCTTCTCGGTAATATAAAACATTGGAGTACCAATGGTTTTTTATTATGTTCTGGTTCATGCAGAGAGAAACTGTATCAAGCTGTCGTCAGGCTGCATTTTGTTTAAAGATAAAGAAAAGCTGATTTGAATAGCAGCATGGAGAAGACAACAGCATAGCACTGGAGCAAAGGCAGATTGAGCCTCTCTCAACTGTCCCCTGCAGTGTAGCTGCTTTTGAGTCCATAGAGCTCAGGAGGGGGCTCAGGGCTGAGAAACCAGCGCTCACACAGCAGTATCAGTGTTTTTGACTCTGCAGCGTGTGAAGATTGTAGTTTACTGAAAACAAGATGGTTTGTGTGAGTCTGGATTTCCCTGCCAGCAAAACACGGGAAATGTTCGACTGTGATAACGTATTTACATCATCAGCCGCCCGCTGGGGGAGGGGGGCACACACGCACACACGCACACACACACACACACACACACTCACACACTCACACACAAAGAACAATGCCACCTAGCACTCCTGTTGACACCAGCACAGCCTGGTGCTTGTAACATCATGTCCTCTCGTGCAGAAACTGCAGAAGTATGCTGTCAGCGTTGGTGGGGGGTGTATCCTGCAGGTGTGTGTGTGTGTGTGTGTGTGTGTGTGTGTGTGTGTGTGTGTGGCAGCCAGTGTGTGTAAGAAGACGAAGACAACAAAACCTTCCCGAAAGGAAGATCTGAGCTTCTGAGCACCAAACCCAATTATAGAGCAGGAAGACGGGAGATTAGATTATACACAGACACACACACACAGTGCAGACAAACACACACTGTGGCACATTTACTGCAGCTCCCGTAACAGCAGCCACTTATCCTAATTAAGGGCCTAATAACACACGGAGAGGAGGAGCAGCGGAGTGTGTGAGCCTGTTCGTGAATAGTTAATCAGCCGCGTACCTGTCACACGTCTCTCTCTTCAGCAGCGCTGAGCGACTCCTCATGTGGTCAGTAGGATGGGTTTGTGCGCCTGTGCCTCTCCTCGGCTCCTCACTGACACTCACACGGAGGAAGGTCCTGACACAGCTGCCGAGCTTTAAGGGACGTGTAGTCGACAGAGAGTTTGACATCAGCCCGTAGTTCGTTAGCTGTGTTGCACAATTAACTCTCACTCTCAGCCCTCTGCTGCTGGAGCAGAAACGGCTTCGTTAAAGAGGAACCAGGAGTGAATCTTCTTCATTTGTCTGTGTGTTAGTGGCTGAGCTGAGTGTAGGTCGCCTGGTAGCTCAATTGGTTAGGCGTCAGACTGGGATGCGGAAGGTTGCAGGTTTGAAACCCTGTCTGAGCCAGACAGAAAAGCATCTGCCAAGCAAAGTAAAGCCATAAAAATCTTTGAAGTGTTTGTAGCATCACTGCATGATCTCTATTGGTCTTTGTGAGGGGCGTGGCCAACAGAGGATTGGATCTAATTGTTGCTTCAGGCTGACGAAAGGTTTGTTTCTCCTGGTGAAACTAAGACACTCGCTAGCGAGACTCTCTTCTAGTTTCATGTCATAGAGCCACTGGCAGCACAGGTTGTTCCCGCTGCACTCATCAGCCAATCAAAGACCCATTACTCACATCCTTCCAGTGGAAGTAGTGAGGAAGAAACAAGCGTTCATCCTCCTCGTTGAGCTGCAGTGGGGGGATAGTCAACAAGACACGTGTGGATGATGGCAGCCGCCGCCTCCTTCCTGTGGCTCCTTCCAGCACAGATACCATTGTGTTTACATCGTCTGAAACCTTGGTAGCAGGATATTTGCCTGAAACAAGCCGCTGGTCAGTACGTAACTGACAATGTAAAATAAAAATTCTGCGTATCCAGCAAATAAAACGTGTTTGTGCTGCTTCTGATACGGAATAATATCACAAGTACAACACAGTGTCCAGATAGATGGAAGACGACGACAAATAGATGCTGGGAAAAATCAAAGGATGCGAGTGAGAGGGAGAACTTCACGTGTGAGTGCAGCTTTCATCTCTGTGTACCGACGCTCACGTGCGGTGTCTGAGCTGCTGAGTAGCGTGTGTGTGTGTGATTGTGTTTCTATTTCCTTTGCAAACTTGGTGTGAGTGCGTTTGCAGTTTAACGCCACTTTAATCGCACACACTCACGCGCTTACACCAAATGGCGCATGTTATTTTTGTTGTGTGGCTCCGAGGATGGGGGATGCTAAACTTAACACACACACACACACACACACACACAGCTGTCGCCCCTCTCACGCAGTCTGCCTCTTTCCTGTGTCAGGTTCCCTTTGGCCACTAAAGCTGTCAGAGAGCTGCCCCCCTGGTAATCCATACATCCTCGTCTCTGTGATGTGAACACGTCCCCCTACATGTTCTTAGAGCTTTAGATCCGGCTGCTTATCACCCTGATGTTTGACTGCTGTTTGAGATGCTCGCTGCTGCTGCTGTGGAAGTTGTTTTACCTGCACATTTCTCACCAAACACCTTTACCCCATGAAGAGAAGGTTTTGCAATGTGTACAACAAGGTGCGAGGAGCAAAGAGCTTATTATGCTGCTGCAGATAAGAGTGGAAATCACAGGAGCAGGCAACAACACAACCCTCTGCTGCATGATAGCTCACTAACCTTACGCTGGCCTGTTACTACTATATGAACCACTACTGCTACTATAGAAACCTGCGTTTAAAGTCCTCACAGCGTTAGTATGGTGAGGACGTTAGTACGACTAACGTCTTAAAGTCCAGCACTGCAGAGATGTTGTTTCCTGCAGAGATGGAGAGGAGACAGTTGTGCACAGGGCTAACTGGACCAAAGGTCTGGCTAAACCATAACACTTTGTAAAGTAGGTAATTTTTTGCAGCCCTTGGCTAAGAATGTGCAGCAGCACCTTGGTCAGTAGCCAGCATGCGTGGAAGCTCAAGTGCCAGCCAGTAATCCTGCCAACAGGACATCCTGTGACCTCTGCCCTTCTCCGCTGTCTGACGGGTCTGAAGTTACGGGAGCAGTTTCAGGAAACATTATCCAGCTGGTATTTCTGAGGACTGCAGTTGTGTTGCAGGGTGGGTCTCCATCCCTGCTCACAGCTGCTCCAAATTAAAATGTGGTTACACATTCAGAAGCTTTCTGCGAGAAACCAGAGGCGTCGAAGTGGGTCACAAATCACTGGTCGTTAATTTTTAAGTGAAGTTGCATTTTCTGTATTCCTCCAAGGCGGAACCAGTATTTCAGAATCTTCTCAACAAATAGTCCTGGACTGTACTGTATCTGACAGAAGGAGAGCTGCCCTCTGTGAAGCCAGGGGAGGCGGAGGCTCGAGGGCGACGGGTGGTCGTCTCCGCACCCGAGGGTTGGTTGTCTGGCTCTTCCTGTTCCACATATTAAAGAGCTCCCGGACAAGACACTGAACTCTGAACCCTCTGTGCATAAAATGCAGTTGTCTGTCCACAAAGAATGAATAAAGCATCACCTGCGCTCTCACAAAGCGTGCTCAGGCCAACATGGATGTGGGGGCCGGGTTGAGGGGCCCTTCATTGTGCTCCAGGAAATTACAGCAGATGACACGAGAAAAATTAGACTTCAAAGATTAATGAACTGTCCTCCTTTGGTTCTGTTAGACCAACAGCTTCAGACGGCTGCTTGTGAGGCCAACGTGTGAGCCGGACCACTGGCTCTCATGATGCAACGTGCCTCTAAAGTCATATCTTCATGAATGAAGCTGAATGAGTTTTGTCAGGGGCTTAGCGCTGGAGTGGTTCAGGTCCTATTTGGCAGAACAAACCCTCTGTGTCAGCCTAGGCAATTATGTATCTTCCTCTGCTCCCCTTTGGTGTGGGGTTCCACAGGGCTCAGGGCCATCATCCCTTTGCTGAAGTGTCTTGAGGACATTAAGGCCTGGATGTCCCATAACTTTTTAAAACTGAATGAAAAC
>JAUMHF010000026.1:20557638-20569152 GCA_032359275.1 Microctenopoma steveboyesi | reverse complement strand
CTCACCTCACCTCACCTCAACTTACCTCACCTCACCTCACCTCATCTAACTTCACCTCATCTAACTTCACCTCATCTAACCTCACCTCATCTAACCTCACCTCATCTAACTTCACCTCATCTAACTTCACCTCATCTAACCTCACCTCATCTAACCTCATCTCACCTCATCTAACCTCACCTCACCTCACCTCACCTCACCTAACCTCACCTCATCTAACCTCACCTCACCTCACCTCATCTAACCTCACCTCATCTAACCTCACCTCATCTAACCTCACCTCATCTAACTTCACCTCATCTCACCTCACCTCATCTAACCTCACCTCATCTCACCTCATCTCACCTCATCTCACCTCGTCTCACCTCACCTCACCTCGTCTCATCTCATCTCATCTCACCTCGTCTCGTCTCATCTCATCTCATCTCATCTCATCTCATCTCATCTCTTCTCATCACACAACTCACTTACAGTAGCTACTTGTTTTTCGTGTGTTTTTTTCCAAGGGCATTTACTTAGTTGCCATAGATATGGATTTGTTGACAAGTGGGCTCAACCACATCACTTCTAGGACTTTCGATCCTCCTTGCTGGCTTAATAATTACGCCTGAAAGTAAATGTTTGAACTTGAAAAGAGGGGAATTACAGAGGAATGTATGAAGTGCGCTTGTCAGCTTGTATTCATTCTAATTTTGTTCATATTACTCAGCTCTGCTACTGAAACCTGACTCACTTACGCCATGGCTCAGTGTGATCATCTGTAAGTATAAAGCCACGTTGGAAGAGCCAGGTTCCCCTGAAATGTTTGCAGCTGCCTGAAGGGTCCTCACTCTGCAGCAGCGCCCAAGACCTCAGTAAAAGCTTTAGATTCTTTCTGCTGGCTCAACTTTAGTCCAATTACATGTTTTCTTCCCCACACTCCCACATCTTAAACAGTCCAGCTAGTAGAACTGACAGCTCCCCAGCACTAAGCCCGGTTAATGTTTGACTCTACCTTTAGTTCTAGATTAGATTTTAATTGAAACTCCTGCTGAAACCAGTGTAAGAGCAGCCGAGTCCTCCCCTCCCTCCTTATTTATCCTGAGAGAAATGACTCCAGGATGCATGTCGTCTTTCTTCTTCATCCTGCTTGATTTTGATTCAGGGAGACACGCTCCTTACTGGGAGCCTCCCAGTGTGACTAGAAGCGTCTGATGTGTGCAGCTGCACAAAGTAATGGAGGTTAAAGCTTCACTTCTCAAATCACTTAACTTTCCACTTAACTGATAAGAACACACACCCTGTGCTCCCTCCGCTTGATGTTAAAAAGCAGCTCACAGCGCAACGAGGGAGAAAGCTGCAACAATATCACTCAAATGCAGTCATTAGTTTTAAGTAGACGTGGCGTGATTAATGAAAAAAACAAATGGACTGACTGAAGTTTAATTAACAGCTATTTTGATATCAGTTTGTCATAAAGAAAAAAAAAAGATAAACGTCGCAGTTAGGATGAATATTTTTGAGTTTCGGTCATTAGGAAAAGCAGCACATTAGAAAATGATACTGGTGAATGGAGTAGAATAAAAACCTGGTCCATCCAGACTCCGTCCTATAGTTACGTAGATAACAATATATTTACTCTTTACTGGCTGAAAAGTGCATTTGTCTGTTTCCATTTTTTCTCTGTCTGGGATTCAAACTGACAACCTTCCAACCAAAAACCCCACGTCAGGGCTCTGCCCCGTAAAACAACCCAGCGACTGAGATGGTTCAGTCTGAATCAGATATCCTTCTCCAGGGGGAAAAGAACCCTCAACTCCTCAGATGGGTAATCAATGAACCTCAGGTTTGGGTTCCTGTAGGACACAAGCCCCTTGGGAGGAGTTGCTTCTTCCACTCCTACTGCTGTCGGAGAGAAGGGGGGTCACCACATAGTGAGTTTACCCTTTGTGGGAAATCCTTGCAGCCTGCCCTGGTCACTGTATATTCAGGGTCAATCAATCCTATCCTTGGCTGAAATGGGCTCACCCACAGAGCCATGGAGCTCAGTCCAGCTGAACCTGAAGTCACCTCTGCTGTTAGCTGCCGGCCTAATTTTACACGGCTCTATTAAGAGACACTTAATGGAAACCACCGAGCCATAACAGGAAAATGATTTCTGAGGGCGTGCCTCCATGCATGCAGAATTATTATTAACCCCACTGACTTGTAACCAATTTAAGTCAGAGCGATCCAAACATTTCACGCGACGTTCTTGTTTTACACACAACAAATATACACATACACTTTATTAATACTTTGTGGCTCCACCACCATCTGCTCATTTTAATTCTAACCTTTGTAGTTATCAGTGCTCAGGTTTTGCTCTGAACTATACATTCAGAATGGGGAGAGTCTTTTGTATACACACAGAGACGGACGGCATCCAGACTGTCCGACCTGCAGTGAAACAATAATGTTGTGTGCAGAGATTTCCACGTGAGACATATGCCCGTAAATAAATTCATTACACATCTGGCCACAGCTGTGAAACTGCAGAAGCACATCCTCAAATTCAATTAAATGCACACACACATATACCTAAGTAGCTCAAACTGCTGGGAACCTATCAGCTCTCATCCTGTCATATCACTCAGCTGGCTGCTTCGTCTAATTAAAGTTTCATTCTGTGGCCCTCCCCTCGTCTGTGTCTTTCACCGTGACCTCCAACTTTTCTGCATGTCTTCCAGCTGAACTACTACTGGTCCTGAGAGGTTCAGTAGTAGTTCAGCTGGAAACACTCCTCCCAGTTTTCAGAGAAACAGTAAATTACAGTCCTCTTCTCTTCCAGCCTTTTACTGCAGCCTACGTCAGAGTGTTGTTTGATTTAAGCTCTGGTGATTGACCTGCTCCGTCAGAAACCTTCCACGTCTTCTCTGATTTTCTGCGTTGAGTGGGCACCATGGGTTTTGGACCATTGTCTTGCTGCATGGTGTAGCTTCTTCCAATTAGCTTTGATGCATTTCTCTGTAAATTATCAGACAGAAAGTTTTAATGTCTTCTGATTTTAAACATTTTAATAAAGGGGTGTCCAAACCTGGTCCTTGAGGGCCAATGTCCTATCCCTGCCTTTTATTGCCTTTTAGTTTTTTATTTATTTTATTATAGAAACCTATAGAAAACAGATGTACTCTGTTTTCTATAGCTGCCAGCTGCCAGTGTCTTTTTTTACGTACTGATAACTCTAAAATATTATTTTTCATACTTCATAATACTGTTTTACTCCTGTACACAACTTGTACACAGCCTACATACATTAATCCCACTTTGGGTTCTGAGTGGCAGTATCGAGTGTTCATTTTTTGCTGTAGTAAGTTGTTCTCTTGTATTTGTAGGTCTCTCTCTCTCTTTTTTATCAAAAGTGTTTATATTCTACACATGCACTTTCTGGTAGATTGGTTTTGTAGTGACCCAGTGGAACTGAGCGTGGGATTTGTCTTTCCTACTGCCTAACTGTCTCCCTTTTTTTTCTTTTTCTGCTTGTGGATAAACAAGACAATCCTGGTGAAAAATTGGTGCAGTTGTGTTGCTTTTAGACTATTAATCCCAGTGTCCCCACTTTGAATTCTTGATGTTGGGTTCTCACTGCTCACTGTGGCAATTCCTTCCTTCCTTCTCTTGTATTGGTTACACTCTCTATCAAAAATATTTATATTCTGCACAGGCAGATCGGTTTTGTACTGCATTTGTGCTTTCTGCTGCTAAATTGCGGTTTGTACCCATTAGCATTCTGGCAAACTCGATATAATGATATCCTACTTTTCCTCAGCAAGAAGTTACCGCGAAGGAAAAGTGTTGTATTGTCTTCCACTGTGCACTGTTTTACTTCCAGCATATAGCATATCTGAGTGTTAGGGATATGGCTGTGAGGCCAAACTCTTCCTGTCCATTAAGACGTATGCTTTAGTTACTATCGCGTGACAGTCACCTCCCACCGTGAGGCGTTCACTCAACAAGCAGCGCTGCAAGTAGATACTCCCGTCATGAGAAGGTTATTAATCATCCAGCTAAATCAGATTTATAGACTGCAGGATGATATATCTGCGCATATTCAGGCACTGGGGTATTGATTTCCCTTTGGTGTTAAGTTTGCCATAAGACATTGTCAGCTATAGGTGATATGAGATGTTGAAACTAATCTTAAGCAACTCTGCCTTATTTTGTCCCATCTCCCAAGCTTTTAGTCAACTGCAGCAGACATCCTTCAGTGTTTTATAGCCTAAAGGATGATACCAGTTCAAAGTGTAAAATGGTTTTCTTATGGTTTGTACTACTCCGGATGTCTGAGGGACATGGAGGCAGTTTTAACCCATACGATTGTACTTGTAAGAAAAAATAGAAATAAAAATATTTGTTGAAATAATAGGAAGAAACTTTAAGCAGTTACTGTAATATGTGCAGTAATGTTACTAGTTTCCTGCCGTGTGTGTCAGCTCAAGTTAACATGACTTTAATTAATATAACAGAGAATAATTGTTCATTTATTTTATTTTACAGTCCTGAATAGTCTGCCTGTGTCTGACATCATTTTTTTTTATTATGTGTGTGTTGACAGAACAACACATCATGGAGCCCTCAGTCCTGCCAGGAGTGTACCTGCCACAGCGACGTGTCCATCTGCCGGCAAACCCACTGCCCCAACCCACAGTGTGACTTTCAGAGGGTAAGATGCTGCACACAATCCTTGGCATGTTCTTTATCGTGATAAGTTCTTAGTTTGTAGTAACTCAATTTACAGTCTTCTTCTTGTACGTCACTTTGGATAAAAGCATCTGCCAAGTACAGTAAAGTAAAGGAGGCTATTAGATAAATACTAAATATTTGTGATGGGGAATTGACGCAAATAATTTGTTTGCGGGTTAGAAAAGTCTTATAACAGATAAGGTTACTGTGTTTTAGCCAAACAAGTAACCGCAGCTTCTCTGACGATAATCAACAGCTAGCTTAACAGCTAGCTAGCTTTAGTCTGCTTTGTTTTAGTCTTAGAACTTTAATTTAAAATAAAAATACTAATGAGTAAGTTTAGCAGTTATTATAGGTTGGTCAAATAATAATTTATATTTTAAGCATTTATATATCTTATTAATTCGAACAGATATTTAGCTAATTATTTTTGGCTAATGTTGGCTTTTTCAGGTTAGCTTCTTTTCACTCAGACTAAGTTAATTTACTGCATTTAATCATCTATTGATTTCAAAAACATTTTACAACCATTTGAAAACGTAGCCTGATAGTCGGCTAAACTATACTGTACAACTATACTGGAACAGTCTTTCTTAAATATAATTTTTTAATTAAATTATATTTTATTATAATTAAGTTTTTTTAATTAATTGTTATCAATAATGACATTCGAGTGTACCACATAACTACTCTAAGAAAGCTTTAGGACGGCAGTGTAGAAAGTCCAGAAACAGAGATAAAGACAGACATCTGTGCATGTCTTATAAAAGGGAATTGAATTAATTACCTAACATTATTTTTACCTCCTGGAACCTGGCGTCCACGTATGTGAACAACACATTTTGGGTTGTCCAGACAAAAATACTAAATTCTGATGTCCACGTACGAGGACGTTATACTTTTACTGTTTGTACTTTGTTACAGACATTCTTCAAACAAGTCGTTGATCGAAGAGACAGTTTCTCATTTTGTTTTTGTTATCAGGAAAAATGCTGAGTTTTGCATCAATACTCAATTGTGACTTTATGTTTTTTTTTTTACCAAAATTTAAAACAAAGGTTTTCATATGTGAACATAATTTTTCATAATTTTTCAGGTAAAAAGACAATTCTTTGTTTTTATATTCATCAGGTCACAATCAGCCCAAATAGCAAAGAGAAAGTAGAAATGAAAGAGTTCAGGTCTGAGGAGGTTAAAGGGGTTGTTTCAGGACATCACTTCTTAAAAAATCTGGACATTTGGAGCATTTTCATATGCTGCAGGCATTCTAGGTATTTCTATTTCTTAATTTCAGCTCAAGGTGCAGATTCTCTTTCAAAGGGGGCTTTGTAATTTGTGTTTGTTGCTCTTAAAACAAAGATCAGTGAAGGGACAGACTATTATACTGTCAAGTTTGTCGATTGCACCATCGAATTTGCCACAATGGCAACTTTTAGGAGATTGTTAGTTTCAGCCTACTTTATTTGGCTCTTTTAAATTCACAGACACTCTTTTTCAATGCGTATTTTTTTTACTCCGTCTATCTGGCTGGTCCTCCCAGTGCTTCTTCTTAAAAGGGGATTTAAATGTCAAGCCTGTGGTGACAGCATCAAATCCAATCCCAACCCTGAGTTAAGGCAGCGATCAGTGTCTAATGAATTCCACTCTGCTGTTTATCAATCCGGTGTCAATTAAAAATTAGTTATCATGTGCAGCAAGCCATGTTTTCCCTCTATTTAATAAGCTACACAATGATAAAAAGCATTAGGCTTTTTGTCATCTGCTTGACTTGAGCAGCTTTCTCTTGAAACCTACTTTCATTATCCACAGTATAATCTAAAACGTTCCTTTCCTCACCTATATACTGTCTATCTAAATCTCACAGGATATATCGTAATATTTCTGTATATATGGCCTAAGTCATCAGATCATGGTTGGAGATCTGAGAATAAATGTAGGAAGACGAAAAGCCGTACAGGCAGTTTACAAAAAGGTGAATGTGTTTTTGTGCACTACACTAATAGGTCTACATAAATATTATTATTAGGCAGCAACTAAATGTATGCGTCTCAGAGGAGCTGCAGAACCAAACAGTTGAGTTTTCTTCAGAAGACGTTCAGTGTCAGTAATGCTAAAGACTGCAGCGCTCTGTCCTTCCTGAGCCTGAGCCATCTCTCTTTGTTATTTGCAGCAACAAAAGCTCGTGCTACAGTTATGTTTTTGTGTTTAAATTTGAGGTAACACACAGAAAAGCTACTGCAGAGGCACCGACACATTACGAGGTTTGGGTTTCGTAATGAAGCCATTTTTGAGTCATTCTGCTGATCATTGCGTTTCTACATGAACATTTCATATGGTGATTAAGGAAAAGCTAAACGTAATAAATAAACCTTTGGATTATTTATGGTGCACTACTACCTGCTTTGCAGCTCACTTTACACATGTTTTCTTCTCCGTCCTTGTTACACTCTGCCTGCTCACATGTAATTTGTTTTCTGCTCCTGAGTCAGAGTAACTCAATTTATTTCTTATCCTAATTTTCAACTGACACAAGACATTCTCTGGACCCATTAAGGGTTGTTTTCTCCCTCCTCCCTCAAATTGTGTTTCTCCCCTCTTTCTTTTCCCATTCTAGGTAATTTGTATTCACAAATAAAGGATGCCTAAACTATTTACTGGCTGTGCGCCTGGCCCTTGGCTTCCCCATTCACTTCCTTCTACTCATTCGGGCTCTATATTAGAGCGAGTAGGCAGCATGATGAATCTGTATTATAATATGTATTGTAATACTTCCACTGTGCTTTCTCAGTTTTCTACACACTGCACTCCTGCGAGAGCGTTCCTGAAGTCATTATTGTTCCTGTTGTGTTCTACACGTCATGTGGGTTAATGTCCATGATAATGAACACACTGTAATTTACAAATATTGTATACATAACAGACAAAGGAGTTCATTTACCTTTCTGTTGATGGGTATTTGTGTGTTTGCTGACCTTGCTGAGTGTGTGTGTTGTTAATGTACTAATGTGTCTGTCTTTCCTATAGGGTGAGCGCTTGAGGATTCCTGCCAACAACTGCTGTCCAGAGTGTGTCTCTTCATCGCAGGGCTCCTGCTATTATGAGGGGACTGTTTATGGGGTGAGTGAGAGGAGGAGAAGGAGGAGTGTTACTCTGTTTCCTCTTCACCCGATCACCCAAACTACAGCAGCACTTTGTTTGTTTCAATGCTCCAGTGCATAAACCAGTGTTCCACGGCAGTAAGAGCTGGACTGGTTTGCACAGAACCCTGACCTCATCCACATGTAGCATCTCTGGGATGAGCCGGGCCTCACTACACACCTCTGCCCCTAGGTTCCAACGTTTGTTGGTACGACACGCTCATCTATCGCATGTGATATGGGTTTAAGTTCAGCTTATTCATAATTGAAGTTGAGTGAAAGAGGTGAGCAACTCTAAATCATAAACACATCTCACTGTAGCAACAGTGACTGTGTTGTTCATCTTCTACGAAGAGGCCTCCAGACTAATGAGCTGGACTTTTGGCACACGTTTTAGACATTGCACATACTCCAATGGAAAAAGGATTTTTCCTGGCCGGGTTTGGATATTCCACTGGTGTTGCTTCCTTGGTGAAGTGGCACTTAGAGTGGCACTTTACACAGATCTGAATAACTGTTAGAGGAGGTTTGGAGGTTCGGTTTACTGCAGCTGAAGGACCATTATGTGATACCTGCTGCTGCTGCTGCTGCTGATCTCTTCCCAGGAGAAACTGTTTGGAAAAAAATAAAGCACAGCTCTTATACTATAACATGTTGATTTATTAACGTTTAATGTCACATATTTTCAAAAGATTGTATTGTATTAAACACATTAACTATATTCCAGAACCATAAAGGGCTTAATTGTTTACCGCTGAAATGTCTCCACAGTGAGAAGGCAGTCGGACCAGAGCATTAAATCTCAGACTAATGATATATTTTATGCAGGGTAAAGAAGGTTTTAATGCAGGTCTCACAGCCTGACTCCTCAGAAAATGAGTGAAGCCAGATCCTCACCTCTATCATTTTAACTGCAGGCTGCATCAACATGCTGATATCTCATTTAGATAGAAAGAACAACACAGAACCGATCCACAAACGGATGTAGAACAGACATAATTCATACTCCGGAGACTGTTGTGTAGGTTTGGACTCCATCGGTTCAGTTCTGTCACTCACAGCGTAGAAACAGTCGATGTTAGCTCGAGGCCATGAGGAAGAGAAATCGAGGAAGACTGCTAACACGTTTGCTGTTTGTGTCGAACTGGCATCGCAGCTGAGAGAACAGTCCAAATCCAGATCACACTGAGAAAACTGCTTTACTGAAGCAACTCCCGCCAGTTTTCATACGCTGCACTGTAACATACACCATCTAATTTTTAATTAAGGTTTTTCTTCCTGTCTTGTATCTCTCTGACACATATTTCCTCCCCCTTCATCCCCTGCCGAGACTCATCTGTCCGTCAGGCTTAGGCTCGTCCTCAGAGAATAAAGCCACTTTTCTCATCCCACTGCCTTTCTCTGCGTTCTTTGGTTCCCACAGCACGATAGCCAGTGGAGTCCCTCGCCATGTTCAGTGTGTGTTTGCTCTAGAGGGAGTGTATCCTGCAAAGCTCTCCCCTGCCCCCCTCTCAGCTGTCCTGAGGGTCAGAGTCCTTTCACCCCAGCTGGAGAGTGCTGCCCCAAGTGTGGCCGCAATGGAGGTGAGAGCTGTTTTTTGGATCACATGATTTACCCCTGGTAAAAAAACAGGGTGGGACTGTAAACAGAGACATTTCTATTAAATATTAACAATGTTTTATGTTTGGTTAATTTGATAAAAAGCTAAATGCATCAGTGAATGCTTAAGTGCAATAGAACAAGACTTAGTGAATAAATTATGATGTGACCTACACATCCCCAGAAGCTTCTGCAGACGCCATGGAAACATCAGACACGTGTTGAGCACTGAGGAGACTCATATTTGCTCATGTTCTACATCGTTTTCCACTCTTTGAGGTTTGACCTGAGCTAATTACGTCATCTAATTGCACCCACTTGTGAAATGGTTTAATAAGTGGAGGATTAGTGCCACTACCATTTTTTTTTACTGTAGCTGAAGTATTTTACTTGCTGTTTGTGTATTGTTTGTTGAAGTTGTAGCTATAAAAATGTGTGGGCAAACAAAATAATCTCATAAATAAACAGTATAGAACAAAATACACACACAAAGAACAATGGACACCATAACCTTTCTAGAAACGGGAAAACACACAGTTGCTTGCCCTCTGAGCTGCACCCACACGTTCACACATGAAACATGAGTCTTTAGTTTTGGTGCTGAAGCTGACATTTTGCAGAGTGACAGGCTGCCGCAGGTTAGTTCAGGTCGCATATAACCACAAATGTATTGTTTTCTATTTTGCTCTATATATATTCTCCAATCATTGCTTTAAGAAATGGTGTTTAAGGTTTTATTCTAAGGCACAAAGATGCTTCCAACCCACACACAGATGCAATAAAAATGGAAATGATCCCAGTCCTATCTTTTGTCAGGTATCAGTGCTCTTTCAAACTGCTGGATGAATAATGTTTTCAGGGTTGCAGTGGTAATTAGTTTGCTGATAATGTGTGGTTGTTGCTGCTACGGGAGGTTAGCTGTAGTTTCCTCAACTTACTAAGCAACTAGCAATTTATGTTACAATAGATAATGTGTTTTAGACAATAAATCGTGTCATAGACAGTAAATCAAACACATCTCAGATAAAATAATTCGTCTTATTCAAGACAGCATATTCAGACACTACATGCCTGATATTTAGTGTCTGTCTGATATGCAGCAGCAGGCGTGTTGGTATTTATCCGACAGAGCCGCGATGACAAATCCTCATTGCTTTGGAGAGCTCAGAGCAGCCGGAGCAGAGCTGAAAGTCTTAGCTGGACTCTAATGATGTCTCGGAGCAGCTTCTCTTGGGAATGTAAAGCGTTGAGTGTGTAAGCAAACACAACAGCACATTACCTGTCACCCATTCTCACTCATTTGCTGTTTATTCGCGTGTGTGTCAGACTCTTGCTCCTGGCAGGGGGTTGAGTACAGGGACGGCGAGGCGTGGAAGCCCGGTCTCTGCTCCAGGTGTCTGTGCAGCAATGGGGAGATGCAGTGTGCAGTGGCAGAGTGTCAGCAGGTGGCCTGCCAACCGGTGAGTATCTGGACATGTAGCGCATGTAGAGACAAAGACATCAGCTTTATTATATTGTTATCATTTGTTTCTCACATATTTACCCAGAAACCCCCCCTCCTCTAACTGTCAGGAAGGTCCATTCACTTGCTTTGCTTCCTAACCAGATGTGTTGTGGCTCCGATGTCCTCCTCCCGTCTCTCTCTCCTGCATACACTACTAGAATGTTTACTTTCTCCATCTTAGCACGAGAACCTGGTGATCCAACCTGGGAAATGTTGTCCTCAGTGTGTGTCCAACCCGTGTCTGTCTGCTGGAAAACAGTACCAGGTAGGCAACCTGTGTGTGAGCCTGTTACTGCATAGTACTGTGGGAGGGTCCTCTGGCAGTGCCACTGTGTGTGGGTGTGTTACTGTGTGTGTCTGCTGCATGTGCGTTTCTTTTGTTTTACGTGTCAGAGTCTCCTCATAAATCTGTGCGTATGGACCTGGCACAGTTTGTGTTGTGTTTCCCTGCATATATTAGACTGTGATAAGAAGGAAACTTTGGCATCTGCATGAATCTCCTCTCCTCTCCTCTCCTCTCCTCTCCTCTCCTCTCCTCTCCTCTCCTCTCCTCTCCTCTCCTCTCCTCTCCTC
>JAUMHF010000026.1:20491432-20555883 GCA_032359275.1 Microctenopoma steveboyesi | reverse complement strand
CTCCACCTCTCCTCCGCTCCACCTCTCCACCTCTCCACCTCTCCTCCCCTTTCCGTCTCCCCTCCTCTTCTCTCCTCTCCTCTCCTCTCCTCTCCTCTCCTCTCCTGTCCTCTCCTTCTTCTCTCCTCTCCTCTCCTCTCCTCCCCTTTCCGTCTCCCCTCCTCTTCTCTCCTCTCCTCTTGCTTTCTACTGCTGCTGCGTTTACAGCGTATGCTCTCACACACCCTTCCTCTCTGTTGTCTTTCTCCTTTGATCATAGTGTCCCATTCTGTCTAATGTGTTCTGTGTCTGCTGAGACAACACACCTGCCCACATACAGGTCTAAGTCATTTTGTTTGTCATTCTACTTTATTTGTGATTTTCAAATTATAAAAACGTTCCTTAACATTCCTGCTACTGCAGAGGAAATGTGCACAACAGTGTTTGTAATTGGAAACGGTTTAATGTGATAGTATATGAAAACATTGACGGAGATGTCTGACCTGTGGATCCATATAATCTAAGGAAAGGTTGGAATGAAATCTTGTTATGTTGAGGGAATTTTAGGAATTAAAAGCAAATCTGTGTGATTGTATTAATCTTCTTCAGGCTCATGAGATAAGTTTGAAATTGACAGAACTTTAAATGTTTTTCTTATTTGCTGGGAAATTATGAAATAATTTGCATCCCTCAGAC
Source organism: Microctenopoma steveboyesi (assembly GCA_032359275.1). Taxonomy (NCBI): domain Eukaryota; kingdom Metazoa; phylum Chordata; class Actinopteri; order Anabantiformes; family Anabantidae; genus Microctenopoma; species Microctenopoma steveboyesi. The sequence continues at coordinate 20,555,208 of JAUMHF010000026.1, read as the reverse complement.
TTTAAGAACATTTTACTTTGAAAAGTCAAGAATAAAGCACCAGCTTAGGTGACTTACAGTTCACGTGTATATTGTTGTAGCTGCCGTGGTGATTTGTGAGTCTGAGGTGTTAACACACTTTGTGTAAGCTTTGAGACGCTGGTTTTAAAGGAGACGTATTCATTCATTTTTGTGTGAGCGTAGTGCTGTAAAAATGTGTGGTGCGTGTTTTTGCTGTCGGGGTCCTTTGTGTTACCAAGTGCAATGTGTGTGTGGATAGTGGTGTGGTGTGATTACATCCACGTTAAGGATGTTCAGGGCTCCTCAGATCAGTCTGTTCAGGGGAATAAAACAGTTTGAGCCCAGAATGTCAGTCTGCTGAAAAGAAATCTGTGCTAAGCTTCATTATAAGTCATCTTTTAATGAATGTGTATGTTCTTAAAGGTAAGATGTGGAAAGTGTTCCCGGGTTTGAGCTCTTTGATAAACCTCTGTAAAAAATGTTAGATCAGTGAAAATGTCCTATTTTTGGCAAAATAATTGAATAGCTTCTGTTAGTATTTAATTGAGCTTTTTAAGATGAAAGAGGAGGGGCATTAGAAATGATCTAAGGGAAGGTGATCCCGATTTAAATTTGATTAGATTCTGCTTTAACAACAGCGTGCTCGTAAACCATACAGTACTTTAACCAAGACATTAGAACTGGTTAAACGGCTGGTTTAATTCACCTCCAGTTACCATCACTTCACCGTCCCTGTAGCTAATTTCACATCATGCCAAAGCCACACCTGTCCTTACCCCCCATCCTGTTTCTGCAACGTCTGTACAAAGCTTCCATGAACTGGTAGAAATGTAATGATCCCTTTGTACAGCAGCATAGCAGCAACACAGGCTGCTGTCACACATGCATCTAGACATTACCCAAGTGAGCTGCATGTGAGTAACCGGATTTTATCCTGTGAGCCCCCCCAGTACAAAATCTGATGAATGAGGTCCCACCCATCGCTTTAATAGTTAATTGATATCGTTTTAATCTGTATCTGTTTGTGTCTTGGCAGCATGGTGAACACTGGCAGAAGAACACCTGCACCACATGTGTGTGTGATCGGGGTCAGTCTAAATGCCACACTCAGACCTGTCAGCCCATCACCTGTGACAAGGTGGGTGGTCCTTCTTTCACTCACGAGGTGTTTAACTATGCAAGACCACACAGAAATGTCTGCTCTCTCTGCAACGCACACGCACACACACACACGCACACACACACACACACACACACTTAGCTGACATTGAATTGTTAATTGAATGCAAATCTCAGTTTACAGCTTCTGTTCTGTGGTGGAACTTTAGAGAAGTAGGAGAGGATCATACACAATCTAACTCCACAGCAGCACACGGTAACAAATAAAAATGAAAACTAAATATATCAGGCAAAATGATTAGGTTATAGCACAGTTAATGTGGAGCTAAGCTGCAGTAACAAATCAAAAATGGTCTTAAATGCACTTTCACTAATGAAAGAACATAGAGAGGAAGTTGTCCTAAATTAAGATTTGATGGATGTGAACTGTTCAGCAGCTGCTAAATGCAGCCTCACTTGTTTGATTCTTAGTGAAGGCAACAAGCTCAATGAAGATCAAAGAGCCCAGCTGAATCCAACGTGCTCGACCTGTTTCTGTAAATGTTGTCATCTCATGGCTGAGGGTGTTTTAACAGTCCAATGCAGAGAAAAGATTCCAAAGGAGAAAAAAGGCTGAGCTAATGATGCTAATTCCAAATCTGTGAATATATCTGAGCTCTAAAATGAGGAGTTACATCTCTGGTGTCAGTAAGTGCTCACCTCTCAGCACTTTCATAAAAGTTGTAAGAACGCTTCCTTAATGATGCAACAGACAATCTGTCTGTTATCCTCTAATCCCTCCCTCTGCTGAATCATACACACAACAGTTTTTCTATTTCATCTCCGCTCATCGCTGTGTATTCCTCCTTCACCATCGTCTGCACTGAACACCGAGAGCAAACGAACCTAAACCAGAAGTCTCCACATTGCTTCCCCGCAGGGTCAGACCAAAGCAAAGCGCGCTGGGCAGTGCTGTGACGAATGTGCTGCTGCTAAAGGAAGCTGCCTGTACGAGGGAGCCGTGCGCTACCACGGTGACATGTGGAACGGCACAGGCTGCGAGTTCTGCAGCTGCAGCCGGGGTCAGGTGCTCTGTCAGAAGGCCGAGTGTGGTCGTGTTGAATGCCCACAGGTGAGTCTGGAAGATATAAAGGTTTTCATTAGAAGCCCAGAGCCAAGCCCAGCCTCGGGTCTGGAAACTGGCGATAGGAGTTTACAGTCCGCAGACATTATTGGTTAAATGTTAGTGGCCTCGGCCAGAAAGTTACAGTTCTTCAGTCTAAATGAACAAAAACAGTGTAAGAAGTTTGGATCGTGCTGCTGTGATTATTTCACAGATTACAGTATGTTTCACAAGCGTTGGTTGGTGGGCTCCACCAGTTTAACCGTCTCTACCCTGGTCCTCAAGCTCTTCCCCAAAATGCAACATGTCAGCACACAGAGATCCCATTTCCTGGCCTTAAAGGGGCCACTAAAAGTTAATGGAACACGCCACGGTTACTTTGTTCACAGGTTCCTACATTTGCCACAGTGAAATTCAGCGGTTCATGTGCTCTGATGTAACTGTCTTCATTGATATTTAGGAGGAACTTCAGGTTGGTTTGAGGGATCATCATCGCAGATAATTCACTCCGTTAAATAGAAAGAGGAGATGAAATGGAAATGATCAATGAATATTTCACCACAAGCTCTGGAACCTGTCAGTAGACTTCCCACATGACACTCACTGACTTTCTCAGTGACGTCTCAAACTTCAGCCTCCGATGAACACGACAGAAGCTTATTAGATGCTTGAGACTGGAGTTGAAATTGTTAGCACGTGTAACCATAGTTACATGTATCCCTGGAATTGGCCCTCAACAACTCATCTGACGTTGTCTCACATCAAGCACATTTAATAATATTGCTTTAATATCCTCTGCCACAACCAAGTAAGCCCTCATTAATCATGCCGTGTGGTCGTAATTACAGCTGGTAAGTGTCATTAACTGTAAGTAGCATAATTGGCATTTGTCCAGCTGAACTGAGCAAGGTCAGTCTCCCAGAGCAGAGCTGCGCCGTTCTCTCCCTGGGTGTGTTAGTGTGACAAGGTTATGGATTTAATGATATGTTTGGGTCAATAGGCAGGAAAAGGCACCGGGGTACAGTTATAACAAGGGAGGGGGCTGTGCCATTATTCCTACTGGTGCCACCTGGTCTAACAACGTGCTGTAATGGTACCGGAAGGTGTTTTTACCACCAGAAAGTAGACCAGGGTGTATGTTTTAAACTAAAGTAACCCCCTGTCTGCTATAATATATTGTTTTGTCCTTTTCATGTCTTAACTTAGATATTAGTTCATGGCTGAACATGGTTCTTAAATGATTTAATTATCCGTTGAACTGGAAGAAAACATCTACAGCTAAAGATGCACAAACCATCCCCAGACTAGTGTGCTGTCGTTTTTTCTGCTTGTTTGATAATGTGTTCTCTACGCTGGTTTGCAATGGTTCTGTAATATTCAAGCCTGTGTACAAACGCAGAGAATCTAATAACGGTTTTTATTTATAGGGATCTGAGCTTGTGCACCTGCCAGGGAAGTGCTGTTTGGAGTGTTCCTCCGTGAAACCTTCCTGTTTGTACAAGGGGAAATCCTACAAGGTACTTCAATCATAAATGCAAATTTTACTTTGAGTGTGTTTGCACGGAGACATAAGAAGAAGATGTTCTGCATTTGTATTCAAGCAAGAAGACACCACAGGCTTCTGTCAACTCTGCTGCGCAAACAATCACATTTATCAGTAGTAAGCTGAATACAAATATATAAATACAGTCTCGCTGCACTGAATCAGAGTAAATGTGGGTTTTTGGACAAAGCGAACAGATTACTCTGGCTGTGTAGCCTCTAACAAGAAGCTCTTATTATTCTGACCCATATCTTTAGCGTGTCGGCTACTTCATTATTCATAGGCGAGTCCTGGAAACACAGAATTCGAGAGCTTTCATTTTTTTACACTTTCGGCCAGTGGGAACGCTCATGAAAGCCTGCAGCATGGTCAGCCAGCAGGTGTGCAGGGATTTCTGTTTGTCTCCACTGGGATTTAGTCTAGCTTTGCATTACAACACGAGGTAGGAAAACCTGTCTAGCTCTGAGTAGAACATAGACTGTGGATTTTGACCTCAATCACTCCCATTTTACAGCCTTTAGATAAGGACACAGATCTCTATATTCATGAAGGGGAGGAAGGATCACAGGCTGCAGAACTGTGTGCCTGCGGTCACATGTGCTGACCTGACTGTTGCTTTAACATGCTGAACCAAAGTTTAAGTTTTATTTTTGGGTTTGTACACCGGTGCCAAACCTGTGTGATGCTGCTCACAGTGTTGTTCGTAGTCCCCACGGAAACCACACGCTGTGTTTTTAACTTTTCTTTGTTCGTGGATTAAATAACCAGGACAGAACTCCAGGAATAGTGATTTGGGGGAGTTTGTAGCTGCAGTATTGAACTTTGAACAGAACCACAGTAGCCGTATCTCTCGTCCTTGTGATAAATTAGGCAGACCGTGTCACTCCTTTTTCACTTAACACACAGAAATGTGATTGATCTTCTCATCTTAAATAATGACCTACTCCTTAGGAATAAGTAGGTGGAGGATGTAGGATTTTTCGGAGTAAGGGGCCATCGAGGGGCCACGATATTCATAGATGGGCCAACAACATAAAAACTGACATGTTAAAATCTCTGTACCAATTTAATGTGCATTCTTATGGTACATAGATTAAATACTCCATAATCCAGCGTTTAATTAATTTTTTCAAACCTTTTTTACTTTTAATCTTCTTCTTCTGTAAGATTTATTGACGCTTGACTTTTCTGTTCGCCTCATTAGCACCACTAGTGTGTGGGCTTGGAATGCATCCATCAGGACTGAGTGACTCGACAGGGGCACCTCAGGGAGCCAATCAGATTTCAGCTGGGGCCAATGCCCCTGTGGCCCCACCCCTAGAACCCCCACTGAGTAGGAACTGTAACATGCCCCGTCACTATAACTTTAACGGCTGGAGCCCCGCAGCTTAAACTCACACATCCTGTTGTGAGTTGATAATATCTGTAAACAGTTTTCCTACTTTTTTTTAATAACTCAGCATATACTGTATAGTACTTGTGAGGAAATAAATTGAACTGACTGTACCTTATATGCTGTAAATGAATTGAAGGACACCACAGTATGTTGTTTAATGTTTCAGGAGAAAAAGCCTCCGTTTGTTTGAGCGATGGAGTTTCTACTTTCATAATAGTTTGGTGATTCTGCTCAGGAAAAATGCCATGGGAGAACATGAAAGATGAGGATAAGGTCACCTTTCTCAGCTCCAACCCAACTGTACAGTTTAAACGTCGAGTTTCTTTTGTCTGTTGTCGAGGTGTGACGGGTTTGTGATTTGTAGATTTGAGTCTTTCGTGCACTTTCCTGCTTTAACTCGGTTTCAATGTTGTGATCGTCAGGATTCTTATAAAACTGACACATATAACTTATTAGCGTAAAGCCCATTATGTGTGGCTTCCTTTTTATTTATGATTCAGCTTCAGCTTTGTTGTTGTCTTCAGTATTATTTCTATCCCCTGCAAATGTCTCTGCTGCAGTCCCAGTTCCCTTTCGCTAAGTCTTGGTGTAATAAATGGTTTTCCTCTCTCCTGTACCTTTCCACGCTTTTTGTCAGGACCTGGCTCGATGGACTGACGGTGGCTGCAGGGAGTGCGAATGCCGCGATGCCCAGGTGACTTGTTATCTGCGTTCCTGTCCCAGCTGCCCGCAAGGCACGTTGGCCATCACCCAGGAGGGCCTGTGCTGCCTCGAGTGTCGCCAAGGTAAGTTCCTGCAAATGTGCATGTCCCTACTGTCAAACGTCTTCTCCCCCGACAGTGCACACAGCACAGAAAGATTCATTGCTAGAGTCTATAGGTGACTATGAGGGGTCAGTCTTCTGCCGTCGCCGTAACACATGAATATAAGTGCAGTGTACACAAGCAAGTCAAAGAGTCCTTGCTCACATGTATCCCTTTAAAAATATTATCAACTGGTTATTGAAGCACACTGAATATGGGGAGGATTAGCTGGTTTAGCATCTGAAACACGTATTTGTCTATTTTGTGAATCACTTTGCAGCATCTCGTCTAGAATGTAACTACCAGCATATAAAAGCATTTTAATTACTTTCTAAATATGTAAACGAACGCTAGTTGTATAAATAGTGAGAGGTAGCTCATAAACAGACTGTGTGGGAGAGCATTTACAGATATGCACGACAATCAGAGGACAAAATCCACATCCCACGTGTCCTTGGGGATAAGGACAGTGGCCAAGCTGCTCTGTGTGTTCCAGAATGCTCTCGCCTAAGGATACAGACTGGAACATTCGCACAGTCAATATGTCTCTTCTCCATCCATCACGGCTCTCAGTAGATAACCTGACATGCATGTGTGTCTCTGTAACGCCCATTTTTATATTTACATTTAGTTGTAATATGAACATGTAATTCAAATTAAAGAAAGCAGGCAGCGGTGACGTGCTTTGCGTTTTGTGATTTGATGGTCTGATATTTATTGTGCAGTTAAAGAGCAGAATGGAATTAGTGTAGGTACTGAACATAGTCACCGACTGTACTTCTCCTCACCTGTTTCAGAAACAACTTTTCACCTAATTATTCTGCCAAGAAAACCACAACAAAAGCAAATGCTCTCAAAGGCTTTGAACTCACCACACAGCCCCTATGTCCCACCTGCCCGCTGAAAACTCTGATCCATCTGTCCCGATGACTGAAAATAGATATGCAGACTGTTAGCAGTTAGAACTAACACACTTATGTTATTTTTCCAAACAGCCAATTAAACTGTGGGATAACACTGTTTGGATTTATGAGGCCTTTTAATTAAGTTTGGCTTCATGAATGAATCATTGCAGCAGGGCAAACCAGACATTTTTCATGTTGAGGAGCTTTATTCTATGAGGTTTAACTGGATGAAGTAGCTTTGCTAATATTTAGTCTGTGTGTCGTCTTGTTCTCTTAGGTTTTGCTATTTGGAGCATTTATATGCAGCCACACATTAAAATGTATAAACTTTAGATTTGTTCTTGGAAATCGACATTAAACAGAAAGGGGAGCCTAAAAAATATGATATGTATATTATAATAGTCATGTGTGTGTGTTCAGTGCTAAACGCTTCCACACTGGTTTTTAATAACATTCACAGGCTGATGGAGTGAATTCTCGTGTTGCATCAACCTAATTTCCAACTCCTTTAACGAACTGGACTCCTCTAAGAAGGAGTTTTATCACTTTAATGTGGAGCTCCAAAGCAACATTTGTGACACAGATGCAATAAAAAGCAAAGGTGTGGAGGTCCTAAGATTAAGTAATTAATCTGCTGTAAGACTAGAAGTCGGTGTTTCACCAATGAAGGGTAATCGTACCTGAATCGCTGGCTGTTCTGATGGCAGGTTCTCCTGTAGTCAAGCCAAACATCTCGCTCTTACACTAAAACATACTTTAACTTTTTTCTAACGTCTACGATCCTTTTGACTCTTTCCTTTTTTCCTGTAGGCCTGTAGACTGAGCAGTACCTGACGTGTTAGCTGATATCGGGATCCTAACCTTCACTCACACTTACTCGACTCGCGACAATAATTTCTCCGAACTTGAAGCTAAACCACCTCAGGTGCTTTTTGGAAACTCTTTTCCTTCAAAAACATTTGAAAGTCATCTCTTACGGCGTTAGAAGAGGAGTTCATGTTTTCCGTTACCTCCCTGGTTTCTTATTCTCATTTTTCCTTTTCTCCTGTTGTTTGCGTTAAAATGTGTTTTACAGCATACAGTCTATGAGAGTTGGAAAGAGGAGCCGTGCTGGAAATAGAGGGTGTGTTTACGTGCGTGCGAGTGGAGGTTCGGTGGGAGAGTGTTTATGGGGCGTCTCTGTGAACGCCTGGCTCAGGATGGTCCGTCTAACCCCACCGTGCACAGTGACACATTCTGCATTTGCATAAATGTGATTTAAACACGTTTCAGCCGGTTCACTTGTCATTCGTGTACTGATGTGTTGAACAGCCCCGTGTTCCCACTCGCCAACTCTTCATGGTCATCTGTCCGCTCGGCTGCCAGTTGGATTTTGTGACCGTGCTTAGTTTGCGGTTAAAAATAGCAGAAGAACCATAGTCTCTCTTTCTTAACTCGAACCATACATCTTCCTTTAAGCCTATTAATCACGGCTGTCTGTCGGCCCAGAGGTGAGCAGCCTGTCCTCTCATTGGACACCTCACACCCCTGGAGTCGTATTGTGTTCAGGCCTCGAGAGAAACGCTGTAGCTGTGTGATTCTTACTGTGCTTGCACATATGGTCACTTTCTTCCAGGGTCTGACCCAAATGAATCTTGAGCTACAGTAGCTGATGTCATTCTGTGTTAGTACTGTAGTTAGTACGTTTATAGAGTGATGTGTATTTGGACCAACATTTTGGTTAAGGATATGTTAGATGGAGGGGGGGGTGTTAAGGCACTCCCCATGTACGGATCATGTTTTGTCAAAAGATTTATACTGTTTTCAACATTTCTGCATTAAATGATCAAATCACGAACTATAATGTGAAAACTAATTCAACATTTAGGATCCAGTCACGGAACAACTGTTCATTGTTTACACTTATTTATGAACCAGTAGCGTAAACTCTACTTTGCTTTGCTTGGCAGACGCTCTCGTCGGTATAGTTGTTAGCATAGCATAGCTTCCAAGCAGCTGACCCGGGTTCGATTTCATGGGCCAATGCAGGCGCGTTAGCATGGCTGAGCTATCTCAGTGGGTTCACATCCCACTGCTGTCAGGTGGTTTCTGGCAGCAGTGGCTCAGTGGGTGAATCACGGTGAGTGCCCTTGGACAAGACATTGAAACCAGTGTGTGTGTGTGTGTGTGTGTGTGTGTGGCCAACAACAATTTCCTATAGAGGGTCAATAAAGTACGTGATTCTAATTATTATTATTATTGAATAGATGCCTCTCTCTCTCTCTCTCTCTCTCTCTCTCTCGCTCGCTCGCTCTCTCTTCTAATTTGTTTCTATTTGTTTTTCTGGTAACTGATCCAACACATACTTTTTCAGCCCAGCACACAGTGAAGTTGGCCCTTCACAGTTATTTCATCACCACGCAAAGTGTGTCAGGATGTATTATATTTGCTCCTGTAAAGTCTCAATTAAATATTCTCCTTATTAAAAAATGGCAGCGTTGGTGAATTGCTAAATGGTTCACTGCCTTTTCAGGGGGGATCAGGATGTGAAATGACCACGAGTTTCCTGCCAAACGTTGGTAAAGGTTGGCTGTGGCTTGTTTTCCCAGCTGCCGTGGCAGGTAGCCAGCCTCCGTTAGAGGTCGAGCTTATATGTTCTTACAATGATGCTAGTGAGACTTTGACCACTCAGTGTTTGTCATAGTGACGCGGAGCTGTGCAGGTAATCCACAGCCCTAGATCCATTGTTTTCATGTAACTTTAACCGCGACTGCAGTTTTTAATTTTAAGCTTGAGGGCTTCTGGCTTGCTGCGCCCGTGAGGAAATTAGAGTACATGTGTCAGCATCAAGGCCGCCTTCTGTAAACAGCACCTTGTGTTAAAGAGTGTGATTGCCGAGCTCGTAATATGAATGTGACTTTATCAACATCCAGCTCTGAGTTAAGAACGTAAACAAGAAATAGATAGATGCACTCGTTTGTTTCTGCTGTTTAACATTCATGAGTGTTTTGATTGCGGTAAGCGCTGAGGGCAGACGCAGGACGAGCGCATGAAGGAAGACTTCCACAGAGGATACTAATAATATACGCATGGCTGGTACATCACGGTTAGCTGAAACATTAGGAGACAAACACTCGACTGATATTCGTATTTGGCAGTGGGCCGGAACATGGACCTCCAAGTTTCCCATTCACCCACTTTTCTCACTCTACTTCCTGCTGCTCATACTGACTTATGTTCTCACTCAGCTCTCATGTTCCCTCTCTTATGTCAGTGAAAGATGGGAGGATTAAAGTAAGGTCAGAAAGTGAGAATGAGTGGCAGAGGGAAGGAAAATGAAGCCGTAAAGAAGAAATAGGGCAGAGAAGATGAGTAATGAGAGGCACTGGGGTAAGAAAAGAGAGAGCTGGAGATAGTTAAACCATTTTGTCCCGGCTTACTGACACTCTTATTATCCATTAAGGTTAATTTTTCACCTCCATCTTGCTCACATTGTCTTCAGCTGGATCTCCTTCTTGGCTTTTTCCTCCATCTCCACCCACCGTCTCGCTCCCGTCTGTTCTGTGAGTTTTCTCACTGAGAGTTTCCTCTTTCGCGTTGTCACATTAATCGGATCCCTCAGTCACATTCCTACAAGCGCCATCACTTTATTTGCTCAATACATTCACATAATGAATGGAGTAATCACAGTGCAATCAAGTGCAAGCAGCCCCACATATTGTTTGACAAGAGGCTGCGTGCTTTCTCCTGATACAGCAGCATCATTCTGTTTCTGTAGATGCTCTCAGGGTTTTTGAGGTGGAGCCGTGTGACACATTTTTCATTTTTCTCCTAGAGGAGAGACTATGATTGACGCAGTGTTTTTTTCTCCCTATTGTTAATTATACTCGGTTAGATTAAGGGGGAGCGACACAGACGTTTATGCCTGTTCTCAGTGAAGGGGGGGGGGACAACTCAAATAAAACCGGAGGAACGTCGTGGAAATGTTGATGCCAACACTGCAGAAGACGCATTTCTCTCTGTTTAACCCCGTACAGCTCTGGATGTTTACATGGATTGAAGCAATCTTGCTGCTGATTTGTCCTTGTTGAGCTGCTACGAGACAAATATGTTTGATGGCACCTTTTCAAACAGGAAAATGAATTTCAGTGTGTGACGCTTGGAAAGTCAGCAGAGTGGTTTAGAAGTGTAATTTATCTGTAAGATCTTTTAACTCTGGGTGGAACTGGGATTGATTTTAATGTAATTTTGTGGAATCACAGATTCTAACCATGTTCCTGGCTTGTTAATTCCCGCCCATGTGGCAGTTTTTATCCACCATGGTCTGTCTGCCTCTGTGCTGACAGCAGTATCAGAAAGTAGATGGTACCTCCAGCAGGGCACACCACCACTAACTCAGTCTGACTGTAGAACCACTGGATGGATTTTGTTAAAGAATAAAATGTTGTGTGTGTGTGTGTGTCTTTTATAACTGTCTGCCTCCACTAACTGAATTTCTGTGCCGAGTCAAATCTGTTAGATATAATTTGCATGAAATTAAATGTCAGTGAGTGTGGTGAGATTTCAAGTATTCAAGTGTTCTTGCATCCACCACCAGATGTGCTCGATGAAACCAGCATTAAACTGAATGTCAGAATGTGTGTTTGTCTGTTTCTGGTCAGGTGTGTGTATGTTGAGTCTTTAGGTTTGTGTTGAATTTTCCAAACCTCACATTAACATATATAAAACGTGTGCTTTCCAGTCCAGTGTCACGCAGACTGCTTGTCATGTCTGGGGGCTCCTGACTACTGTGAGAGCTGCAGGGACCCAAAGGCCTTCCTCCATCTGGGGCAGTGTCTGTCTGTCTGTCCAGATGGCTTCTACGCTGAGGGACGAGCGTGTGCAGGTGTGTTTCCACATTCTCACCGTTTCTTGTGCTATGCGGACTATGCAGATGCAAAGGGGAGGGGCGAGTTAGAGTTAATCTTTCATCTTCTTTCATTCAATCATTGCTGAGTGAGTCATGTCAATTCTAATAACTTGGTTAAAACAGTGCATTCACCTTTGCTGTCAAATCCTTCCACAGGAATCTTCACATCATCAAATCTATCAGCCTTTAGAAAAGTTCTGCTCTTTACATTCTGGTTCTTATGAAATAAATAAATCACATTGTTGAATCTCATAAAAAGTAGAAACAGCCTTTGATGGTCTGTAGTCTGCAGGGATCGTTGTTTTTTACTGTCGGATATGACAATAATCTTTAGTGAAACATATTCCGGGGAAAATGAATTCTTTCCTTTGAAGGGGTGAAATTAAATGATGGCTTCCATAACGTAGGTTTCTATCAGATTATAATTTTCCCGCGACCTTACGGAAGGGTTTCCCTCTCTGGACAGACCGTTACCTAACCTTTGTAACGGAAGTAACGAAAGAGAAGATTGGATTTCCATACTTTAGCCTTAAAGCTAACCCACTCTTTGAATTTAACATGTTGTGTTTATGTGAGTATTTGGTCCTTATCCTTCCTTTTGTTCCTGTTCGCACAAATACCACTTTGACCGCGCAGTGACCCGCACCGTTCTAATCTTCTTAGCATGTTACTACCCCACTGACCTCACCAGTCAGACATTTACTGCCTACAACTCTTCATGCCGCTGTACACTCCCAGATGCTGTAAAGCCGGCAGGCTCACATTGAGGTAGTGACTTTGAAGCCCACTTGCTAATGCTAGCAGCAGTGTTTCTCCACGCTTGTGCCTCAGAAACAGAAAGAGTGATGCTGGCCTCCTGGATGTGAGCATGTGTCCCTCACAGCAGGACAAAGACGTTCTCAAACAAGGAAAAGTAGATTTGGGTTTAGTTTGAGGCTGTGATAAGTTGTGCTGTTGTAATTGAAACAGCTTGACTTGACTTGTGACATGTTTAATTCACACAAGCTAAATTTACACGATAGCTCACTGAGTCCTCGTGGTTGTTTTGCAAACTCTGTGGAACAGGAACAGTCCTCGTCTCGCTCTGAGCTTCAGCAGAACCAAGCGCGTTGCAGAAGAGGTGGAAAAACATTTTATTACATTGTGTTTGTGATCATATCAGAGGGCTTAGTGACCTGCTGTGAGGCTTCTACTCGACTAAGATGCTGCAGCTGAAGCATTTTGCACAAACCTGTTTTGCTCAGTGATAATATTTTGAACATTTATTGCCAGTAAACAAAAGCACCTCTTGTGCACGAAGCAGATTGATTCACCATCGAAGAAGTAGGTTAGATACTAGCAAGTCAGTTTTTCTCCTTCATGGAGCTAAAATCTGCTGCTTAATAATCTCATTAACATACCGAAGGATAAAAATGCAGGTGAGTTATTTTTACAGGTATTTCCGAGCATTCTACTTCACATAAATCATACACTCCTGTCGATTGTCCTTCAGCCTCTATCAGCGGTGCGCTGGACACAGGGATGCATGAATGTGATCACAGACCACCAGTTGTTGAGAACCTCCTCAGTCTCCTGTTGTCAATCCCACAAAGCCGGCAGATTTGTATTTCATTTATTTTTGACTCGGCGCACGTGGGCAACAGAAAGTGAAGCTGTAAGCGTGAAATAATGTTGTTAAGATCGTCTCATCTGGTCTTCTTTCATTCATCTTAACGTCTCTTTCTGCCTCAAGTCTACCGATCGTATCTCTCTTCCCACTTTCTCTCCTCCTCTGCTGTCACTGTCTGCGTGGGAGGCAGCGATGTTTAACAGGGATTTGTTGCTTTTTATTTTATAATCTTGAGATTTCTCATTAAAAAGTCTCCTCTGTGCATTTCCTCTTCTTCCATATGCACTGCTTTCATTATTATGTTTATGCAGACGCCTGTTAGTAGATTACATTGCACCAAACAGAGAAACATCAGCGTCTAGCTGACAAAGTGAAAGCTCTTTAATAGAAAATGTGTGAATAAATCTATTATTTTTCTGTCTCGATGAAATAATCTGCATAACTTTCTTGTACATTTTTATCAGATAACTTGCTAAAATGGTTAAATCTGTAAAAACGTTTGTTGCCAACAGCATTTTGAGTCACATACATATGAACGAATAATCCAGATATAACACATTTATTATATGATAATGCTGAACCGTTTATTTTCATGCATTTCTACTTTCTCATTGCTATTGGGTCTGATTGTGACCTGATTAATGTAAAAACACATATGTGGACGCCAGGTCCTGGGAGGTTAATAATTCAATAAGGCCAAACACAAAGTGAGTAATACAGTAACAGTAGGGATATTACCGGCGTTTTTAAATAGAAATATGAATTATTAACCAGTTAATAATGATAATAGTATAATACAGAGTGTGTCTGAAATGTAGAAAGTACAACTGTGTGTATTATTCCTCAGAAGGTGCACGGTCTCATAGCAGTGGGCACAAAATACCTCCTGAAGCGGTTTTACATAGAGAAAAAAGTTTTCTCTGTGTTACTCATTGTTGGTGGGTGTTATGATAAAATGCTCCAGACAAGAGCGGGTGGGAGACAGAAACCTAAGACAGTATATGTTTCTGTTATAATGTACCACAGTTAGTCACAGACGTCTGTCCGATAAAGCTTTATTCTCCCAGGAGAGACCTTTTCTATTCCTCACGAAGAGAAAAAGTCCGGTTATTGAAGCTAAGCAGCAACTGGAGCTCCTCAGCACTCAGAAATATTCTATACCAACAATAGACGGATGCTTTTGGCCTCGATGTTGATTTAATTAATTGCAATCTGTGAAGGTTCACTGTTGTGACCTCTGGTGTGCGTCCCGTTCCTCCCCACAGCCCAGTAGCAGCGCCACAGGTTGGAATGTGACTGTTGAACTGCATATCCAGCTTCGCCCGCTTATTTTGAGTTGAGCTCTGACTGGCAGTTCTGTCGCATGAATAGAGTGAGTGACACCTTCTCCTCCCCCGCAGCCTGCCAGTCATCCTGTGCCACATGTTCCAGTAGGTGGGGGTGCCAGTCCTGTGGCTCCCAGCGGCCCCTGCTCAGCACTGACGGGGGACAGTGCCTGGCTTCCTGTCCTCCTGGGTCCTACCAGCATGGCCACACACAGTGTCGCGGTGAGTACCTCTGGGATGGTGTTCTGGCTTAGATTCCATCATTAATGGGTGGTTAGCAGTGGGAAAGTGACATTTGAGCAGAGCCTACTTTGTGTTTCTCTCTTTATCCTTCACCTTTCAGTCGGCTGCTCTCACGGCAGCCTCTTGGCAGAGTGGCCAAAGGTGCATTCACAGTTCAGCAAACAAGCACTTTAACAGTGGGGCTCCTCAGTTGGTACATCAGTGTTTTTGGGCCTGAAATAAACTCTGCATGACTTGTTTTCACTGAATTGTTATCAGAATAACTTAAAGTGGATGTACCGACCGAACATTTGACAAAGTGATGAAGCAGAGAGCTCTCTCTTGGGTCTAAGTTTTATTGCTACAGCATTGTGCCTCTGCTGACTGAGTCCTCAGAAAAAGCCAGAGAACGTCGCACAGCAGCCAAATGTGCTCACGCATTTTACTCATTTCCTTTTATTGCATATCTGCTGAATTACTGATGCACTTTGGCTCAGCCTTGCCAGTGAGAATGTTTGGAAAAGTTTTTCTGCCTTTGGAGGCAAGTGGTATTTAAAATTTGAATAGGTTTGTGCCTCTTCTTTCTTTTGCTCCTCTTGGTGTTATTACTCATTCAAAAGGAAAAAAAACAGTTAGCACTTGGATTGATTTAGAATTGAAGATTAAATTGACTTTAAAATTGCAGACTCTCCCTTTCAAAGTTTTCTGTTTTGTTGTTCTTCCACTCAACTGAAGCTGCATTATGCTACGCTTTATTTTTCCTGCCAATCAGTTGACACCCACAGGAAAAAAGCTGAAAGACTCTGCCAGGAAGAAACAAAGGGCTGCATTGTCAGTTGTACTACTTATTATTTATGATATCTCGGGTCCCTGGCAACAGCAGCTAAGTTTCAAGAAGACTTTTTCCTTAAATGATTAAAACATTTTTGATTACACGTTAAGTATTAGTGATCAAATTTAACTACATACAGTTTAAGCCCGTGTTTTATAGCATGTACGTCAATACAGAGCCCGTCTACCACCGCCTGCGTGACACCGAGCGGTGACAGAGGTAGAAATGTTTTATCCCAGGATTATCCTGGCCAAGAGAGCTGAGATAGCATTTTGTCTACTTGAGATGATGTTACTCAACCAATCTACCTCAGACTTCTCCCAGCGCTCCGAAGCCTGGACCAGTAATAAAACAGTGGCTCAATGAACCGAACCCGCTGGGAATGCTAATGTACTCTATAGCAGTTTGGCAAGTAGGGACGATCTGCTGTGGATGATGAGTAGACACAGAGGGGGGGGCTGGAGTAGGAGGAGGTGCTGGAGAACGCTGAGAGTAACCACAGTGTGATTACAGTGCCACAATATCTGCAGTCCAATTTCACAACTTAATGAATACTGTCAGGATGATTGGAATTTCAGAGCTCTCGCTGCACAGGAAATAAAGCAGCCGCTTTGTTTGATCTTACCACTCCACATCCAGCCTCATGTTCTGTGCACAGAACTGCACGGGCGCAGCGTGGGGGGGGTCCCACTTCATGTGTTTACGCTGCTCCTGTGCTGCTCTGGTGCTGCTCTGGTGCCACTGGTGCTGTCGGCATCTTACGTACTAACCCAGCATCTAGGCTGCGTTAATACTGCAGATATTTCATTCTCAAATCATGCACAGGAAAAACAAATGAATACAGCGGCAGCAGTTACGCACGACATCCCCCGTCACGCTGCTTCCCATCCAGCTTTATTACTACAGCGCTAAGCCCCACACAGCCGGCTAGTTAGCAGCTTCTTTTCACGTCCAACTGGTCCTAATGAGAGAAGAACCTTTCAGCTCCGGGTTCGTAGTTTCTTTCAGGGACAAAACAAAAGAGCAGCAGTGGGAGGGGGGACTCCCTGCAGAATCACTGCAGCTGTAAATCACTGTGCGCTTAGGTCAAGGCTATTAGGGAAGCTGTGGCCCGACTGAACTCCTGGTCCGGCCTTTGTTTGTGGAGAAAATCGAAGGAGTGAATGAGGGACGGGGTTGAAGACGAGGCAGAGCATGTTTGGAAGCTGCTGGAGACACTGACGCCAGGTTGTAGCGTTTCTTGGCGAAGCACCAGGACCACCCAGAGCCCAAAGCGTCGCTGCAGGTCTCCCCGGGGACTGGAGCCTTTCCTCTTTCTGTCTGGCCTGTTAATAACTCCTGTCCTTACTCATCCCGTTGTCTGCTTTCTTTCTAATTGCTCTGTGAGTGTTTTACTCTACAGCCTGTTACATAAAGCGAAAGAGCTAAATGAATAATCTCACCTTTTATTCCCAGTCCTTTAAAAACATATTCACATCTGTTGTATTGGTTCTGAACCAGAAGTAAAGTACTGTAACTGTGTTCTCCTGTTCCCAAAGGACTCGTGCCATCTGCTCCTTTGATTTCTTTTTTCTTTATTACATACCTTTGAACCTGAATTGGCTCAACATCAGGCACAACAAAGCTGCGTATTAAAGAAAGAACGTTAAAGGCAGAAGATGAGGTAGGAATCACAGATGCACACTAGCATACCTTCCCTCGTGTCTGGACCTCGGCGGTTTATTAGGTGACATTTGTTGTCAATGAAGAAGAAATGAAATTTGTTGCACAGTGCTTCAGCTGTTGGTACTTTGGACGTGAAGCTGAAAGCTGCCACGGTGCCTCTCTTCGTGTCCCACTGTTGACTTTCAGCGGATCTCAGCCCTGTATCGCTGCTGTGTTGAATATTGGAGAGTTCTGCGCCACATTATTTATGTGAAAGTCGCTCAGTATTCAGCGGAAGCAGACTGCACCCTCAGTTTTTCTGTGCAGTGAGGTCGGACAGTGAGTATATTTAGATCAGAGTGATGGATGGGTTTGACTTTCATAAAGGAGACTTGTATCCCATCACAGACCTGCGGACGCAGAATTACCATAATCCTTCTAGTATAAGGAACCAGAAAGTGATGCTGGACAGAGGTATGTCCTGCTGCGTCTTTCTTCTGTCCTCCTACATATATTCATATACATTTAAGATATATTTAAAATCATCTTAGGCCCATTCTCTGACGCCACTTTTCCTGCTGTGTGCATGGTTATTCACGATGACGTCACTGCTGATCTCTCTGTATCATCCACATCTCACCTGGGAAAACATTCTCAGAGCCATATTCAGTTTTCTCTCTGAATAAAAATGGCCTTTTCTTTTCACCCCAGTGAAACTTTTTTTTGCATTTTATTTTCATTGTGACTGTGACGGTCTGGAGCCAAGGCAACCTTTACAAAGACACCGCTTCACTGCCTCCTTGTCTGCACAGAAAATAGAGCTACGTTTTTCTAATTGTGGGGAAAAAAACATATTTTTACTCCACCATCCTAGAGTTAGATTTATCCAGGAGGAGAAATTAGACTCAAATGTTCCTTGTTGTTGTAGCTCAGTAGCTCTTCAAAGTGATATTGGCTTTGTTGTACTAATGGCCGTGTCTCTGGAACAGTCTCAAATATGCAGACAGATATGGAGGATTTTTCTTTAGGTGACCAGGTTTAACAACAACAACTTGCGAACTCGATTCCATCTGCAGTCACAGGGCCTCCTGTAAAATCTCCATCCAAAGCGCTCAGTTTAATTGCTGAATCTCTCATCCCATCTTGTTTTATCACTCAAGGTTTGAGGGGATGTGTACCGCGGAATCGCAGTAATCGTGTGTCCCCCGCTCGTCCCGGGAGAACGGAGAGCGAAGATTATCCGCAGCACCGTGTGACTGTGCATTCATCTCAATCTCCCCCCGGTTTATGCAGAGGAGGCTTTAGAGGTTTGTTGGCAACTGGCCTGCTAGGATTACATTTGCTGATAACTTTACGCTTGATGGTGCACCGAAAAATAAATTGCTTTCCTGTGAGGGGCAAGGTAAAGGACGTGTAATCCCATTGTTGGCCAGAACCATTTTTGGTGCCTCCTACTCATATGAATGTAGGAGTCCTGCCTTCTTTGTCTTTGAGCCTCATTGTCAAGACAAAAGTTAAAAGTGGCAGAGGTTGATAATTAAAGGAACAGGTGGCTGATTTTGTTGTGGCTAAATAAGAATGACTGTTCAGCGAGAACTTATTGCATGATAGTTGATCCTCTGCAGGACCCTCTCTGTCATTGAAACTCTGGATCCGCAGCACATCGAGAAGAAGGGGACAGCCAGAGTGAGAGACATTAAAATTGAACAAGTGTATGAACAGATGAAGCAAAGATTCTTAGAGAGAAACAGACACAGTCACACAAGCAGAAAGAGAGATGACAAGAACTCCAGAGTGAAACCGAGAGGCCAGAGGGCTGAGGCGAGAGATAAGGGTGCACATCTTCAGAAACTGACACTGAAGACAGGCAGGGAGAAAACAGGAAGAGCCGAGGTGCACAAAAGCTCAAAAGTGGGACAGGAACCACCGAACTGTCAGTCTACCTGTCACAGCAGACGCCGGGTTCAAACGTTCACCTGCTTCTTTAACTGTTTCTGCACAGAGCTGAAGAGGCTGCTCATCTTCGGTGAGTTTGTCATTCAGTCGACTCGCTGCAGCTTATAGGGACTCGTTTTCCCTTCTAACTTTAAATAGTTTGATTATTAAAAAATAAAGCGGCAGGCTGATTTCCTACCTTCCAGGCAGCTGCCTGTTTGCCTTCCTGTCCGTGCAAAGTCAAAATGAACTTACAGAGACTCACAACTCGCCAGAGATAAGTTGCTTTCATTACTGACCTGACTTGGGTGTTTTTTAGGATTAAAGCTGTTCAAAGGACTTTTTTGAGTTGCAGACACTGCGAATCAGCTGCAATAATAGCACTTTTCAGCTGAAGAAATGTTTGCATCATGTCTACAACTCACACATGCTGACTGTGACCACAAATAAACCAAGTGCTGACACGAGGTAAAACATTAGAAAGATAGGAAACCCCTTAGAGCACCGATGGTGTGAACGTAGTCCACAGAAGAACGTACATGTGTAGCTAATGGGCTAAAAGATTGCAAAACCACCAGTGTGGTCTTTTAAATCATCTGCTATCCGTGATTTAATTCCACGCTGATAGAAAAGACAGATTCATCCACCCACGGTCAAAAGCTATAAAAAACTCAATTTCACTGGCAATTTTTCACCCTGGATGCGAAGAGAAGAGCAAAGGAAAGACCAACAAAGAAAACACAGCATGACGCCTCGGAAACTACAGATTCTGTGGAAAGATTTGCTTTTTATTTTGCACGCGTACTAAATAATGTCACAAAACAGGCAATGAGTATTGTATTATACAAACACACTACACCACACGCAGAGTCAACACCATTCTTTCTACGTTTCCCACTCTTCTTTTAATCACGCTGTCTGTTTGCCCTGAATAGAAATGGGTGGTGGCATGGAGAGTCAAAAAGCCTGCTTCAACTGTCACGTGGAGATAAGAAACACTATGTGTGGATGAGATAAACCAGAAGAAAATGTGCGTGATTAACATACACGGTGTCAGCGTTCAGGCTGATAACAGGGAGTCCTATTATTTTTGGAGGACAGATGATTGGTGGCCTCAGAGTCGTCCCTGCTGTTCATCAGAGGATTATCACAGGTCTTTTAAATGTCGCAGGTAGAAACTGGTCAGTTTTTCTGGTTACACTGCAGCTGCTGAACTAAGAGACAAACAGGACTGAATAAACAATGTGAATTAATAAGTGACATAGGAGAATCAGAGAAGCAGCGCGGGAAATAAAATGAAATCACATCGAATGTTTGTGGTCGTGGGAGAAATGTGAACGTTGGAGGAAATGGTAAAAAAAGTTGTTTTCCTAGTGAGGTGTGTTTGTGCTGATACAGAGATGCTGAGAACCTGAGGAAAAGTCCGGAGAATAAGGGAGATTTATCACTTCCACACTGCTTTCCAACAACCTTTGCAATAAAATATTAACATATAATTACTCTCTCTCCGGGGGACCAACCTCCCACCCTGGAGTTTAGGCCTCTCTCTGCCTCATGACTCTGTTTCTCCTCACACGTCATGTCCAGTCACTCTCTTAATGGAAATGAAGAGCGCATCATTCCACACTGTACCAGAAAATACCAGAAAAAGCTTGTCAGAACAAAGCCCGTTTTAGAACAGTGAAAGAGGAAACGCATGGGCTCGAGCCAGATGCCAAATGCTGTTTTCTTTCTTTCTGGTTCCCAAACGTCGGCTGGTTTTACCAGCATCCAGGTAAAACCACTGGTAATGGGAGCTGTGCAGACGCCGACCTGTGCTCCACCTGTGGTTGGTAACGTTCTGATTCTGTGATTCACATAAACGTGACAGCTTTTCCCTTCTCTCCACCAGGCTGCCACGGGTCGTGCTCAGAGTGTCGTGGGCCGAGTCACCGGGACTGTGTGTCGTGTTCAGACCCGGCTGTCTTGCTCAAAGACGGGGAATGTGTCTCTGACTGTGGCACCGGCTTTTACAGTCGAGAAGGCGTCTGCTACGGTAAAGCTCCCCTCATTCTACCACAGTTTCAGGAATAAGAGGAACACTCCTGCTGTCTGGTTTGGAGGAAACAGTTCCTATTGTAGCTATTGCCTAACATGAACCCAACATACAAACTAAAATGTCAGTTTGTCTACTTTGTGTTTCCATAATAGATTCATTATTGTTTGCGTGCAGAACGTCTCAGGTTTTCATCTTTGTTTGCCTGATAATGTTCAAACAGCAGAGGAACATTCAATGTGTTCTTGTTGCAGTTAAAATATTCTATCGTTTAGTTTTGTCTGCAGGTTTGAGGCTTGTCCACAGAAACAGAGCACGAAGCGAAAATGAAGTATATTTGGAAAAAAGAAAAACACGGATGCAGAATTGGAAAGATGTGTCTAATACACGTGATGCTGTCGTTCAGTGTTTGTGTGTTTGCTGCTCTGTGCTGTTCGCCAGGTAGCTTGACTTCCTGAGCAGTGAACACGTCCCTGACCGTGTGGAGTGGGCAGCAGCTCCATCCGAGACAACGAGAGCTTTATTGTTAGCAGTGAACTGCAGGTGAAGGTTTGTTTTTTCCTTCCCCCTGGAGCTTCTCGCCAGCATCCATGCGATGCCAAAACGATAAGTCAGCAGCAGCAGCAGCAAGAGTTAGCAAACAAACAAAGAGATGCAATAATTAGCAGTTCTCCCTCTCACTAATGAGGACACTCCCTGAATACACAGCTCCTGTATGAATATGGATGCTTTCTATTTGTGAGTGTGAAGATGAGGAGCAGGAATAGGCCTCCCTCAGGGCGATGGTGAACTCAGCAGCATGGCTAAGCTCTTTCTTCGGCTCAAACCACCTGGAGGGGTTGAGACGTTTCGTCTCCTGCTCTCGTTTGGGAGAGTCGAAGCTCTCTGTGTGGAGCACACTTTTAGAAAATGTCAAAACCGAGGGAACTTTCTGGAAAAAGGTCAAATCCATTAGAACTTGCCAGTCTCTGCTTTGAGGTCTGCTTTCAAATGTCAACATCTGGAGAGAGCTGAAGGGTTTTTAGCTTCAGAATTTTCTCCACAGGGTTTCCAGGATCGGATTTGATGGCTTTCCTTTGTTGTCGCCTCTAGGAAGCTGTAGGGACCTTTCACCGACTCAGCCTCTGCTAAGATGGAATTCAGGATGTGTTTGCATGTCAAAATGTCACGTCGATATGCACTCACTCACACACACACACACACACACACTACTTTATGTTTCATTGATAAGCTCGTCTCTCTGTCTCTCAGCATTTAGTTCTTTCCCTTTTTAAACCAACACCCTGTATTTCTGGTTCACAGCCTGCGACTTGTCCTGTGCCTCCTGTTTCCCTGACGATCCCAAGTGCATGAGCTGCCCGCAGGGCACCGCCTTGCATCGTGGGAAATGTATTTCCCAGTGTCCATCTCGGCATTACATGGACAACCACAGCAGATGCAGAGGTAGGCCGTAAAAAAAGCTCTAATCCCGACCTTTCTTTTGTCCCGTGTGAACTGACCGTCCAGTTCTTTGCTGTCCTGCTCAGCCTGCCACAGCTCCTGTGCCTCGTGCTGGGGTCCCTCAGTGTCCCACTGCACCCTGTGTCCAGGTGGGCTTCTTCTCCACCAAGGCCAGTGTGTGGAGGCCTGTGGTGAGGGACTGTACTCCCTGGACAACACCTGCCACAGTAAGTGATGATGAAGTTTGAGCCACTGAATACTGCATGTCCTCCATTTCTATGGCTTAAAGACTTTCTGCCATTTTGACCTTTGATCCGCATTGTGTTCAGACTGTCACCCGTCCTGCCGTTCCTGTTTGGGTCCTCTGGCTTCCGACTGCCTACTCTGCCTCAAACCAGAGGTAGTTCTGCTGCCGCAGCCTAGCCACCTCCACCACGGCGTCTGCACCGCCGGGTGTCCCGTACGCACCTTCCTGGACGACAAGCAGACGTGCAAAGGTTAGCACATGTCTCATTTTCAGAAAGAGTTCCTTCGGGTGACTTTCATTTAGCATCCGATGACTCTAATGTGAGGAGAACAAATATATGAGTAACATTAAAATTATCTTCTTCTGTTCGCCTGCTGTCCTTTGGATTGAATCCGTTAGTTGACAGAAAGTCAAAGCACATTTTTCTTAATTATTGCCTCTCGGGTGATTAGCTCAAATAAAAATGCCACTTTTTTCATTCTCTAGTTTCACACTTGGAGTTTTGACTGGTGGCTCCACCTCTGAACACCAACAGATACAGCACAATAATAAAAGTCTGGACGGAGGTTTAGTCTGATTCTAAGCGAAGTGTGTGTGCGTGTGTGTGTGGAGACACCTGATTAGGTTGTTTGTCACTGAGAAGCTGTGTTTGTAATGGGCTCATTTTTAAGGTGGATTCGAGGTTTGAAGGGACAGTCTATCATGTCAGAATAACTATCGCCCCCCTACCAACACACAGACACACAACACTGTATCTACCACCTCCTCGCCCTAATGTCAGGATTTTTCAACAAAAAGGAAAAGGGAGATGAAAAGACCCCAGTTGGTTTTCTCTACCTTCTTCATACCTCCAAGCGGGTGCTGTGAAATACTGTCCAGTAACTACAGTCACTGTCTTCCTACCTCCCTGTTCAGTCTTTGCGTCCGCCGACCGCACTGCCTGCAGTACTTGGCAGGGAGAGCGACATTTGTTCCACCTGCTGTCTCTTCCTCTGCGTGCTGCCAAGTCATTCACCAGCGCCGGCCGTTCGTTCAGCTCTACTTTCTCTCAGTTTACTTTTCCTCTGCAGGGTTACCTGAAATGAGCTGAAGCAATCATTCACAAACACTGGCTTTATAAGCACTGCTTACATCCCGGTGGATGACAGTGGATGATCTGGAAGCGTGAGCTGCAGAGGAACGCTCCTCATGCTCTCTCATTGCTATAGTCATTCAGGAATATACGACTTTATGACTTTATGACTATGTTAGAGAAACGCAGTGTGAGCTGGCAGATCTTTGCTCCTGAAAAATGTGTCAACATAGAATTGAATTGGTTATTGATAGAAAGAAAGAAATATAATTTTTTCAGCTGTCACCTGTTCCTATCATAAAAGAATGTGAACCCTCATTAAGCAGCTTTAAACAGTGGCTCTGTGAAATGTCCGACCTTGAAACTGCTTTCAATGTCACAAACACCACAGCCTGTGTAAAGACCCAGACATCTGAGCAGCTCTGTGCTAATAAGCAGGCTCCTCTCACAGTAAACATCTTCCACTGATTACTCTTCTTGTAGTTTCAGCTGCCTTTTCATGACGGGTTGTTCTCTGCCTCCGGGATTCTCACACGCCTCTCTGACGCTGCTGCTCTGAAACCCGTCTGCAGGCTGTGCAGGAAACAAAATGTGAAGAGCATCCACCTAAGATGGATCATAGTAGCAGCAGTGTGTGTCTGTGCGTGTCTGCAGTGTTGCATTATCCATATGTAGCGAAGAGATATATCTGGGTTCCTGGGAAATGAAAGAACAGTACAGTGCTTCGCCGCTGCGTTCACTGTCGGATTACACCGTTATTTATCATGGGAACTCAAAGCTGGATTGGATGGTCGGGGTTATTGATGCAGCCTCCCTCCCTCGCTCTCTCCGTAGGAGATGAGCGACTTGGCAGACGTTTGAAGGCGAGGCATGAAGCTGGTTCGTGCCGTGCAGTGGTGCAGATTAAGTCATCAGTGTCTGTTTACAGTCGTGCAGCAGGTGTGAGTGAAGTTCAGTGATCACATCAATTACAGGGCGCTCTGAGTAACGTCTTTGTAGTCTCCTCTTAGCTGATGCTTCCTCGGTTTATCAAGCTTGGGAGCATTTTGATTGGTTGCATCTGTTGTTGATACCTCTTCCCTCAAACTCTCGCGCTGACTGCTGTGTGAGGAAGTGACGAGTGATGGAGCGCTACTACGAAAAGGTGGTGTCGCCGCAGCTCTCGGATGGTTGTTTGCAGCCGCTTTAAGAGCGGAGGCAAGATTAATCAAGACGCGGATGAGTTATCTGCTTTAATTTGTGGAGGATGTATATTCACCACCTGTTTTATGTAACAAGACAAAGCAGCGGTGGGTGGAGCGGCGCCTCCTGGAGTCCCCATTAGTTTGATTTTGAAGATCTGGAGCTAAAAGCCATTTAGGTAATAGCATGATTTGTCTCCCTGTAACGGTTCCAAGCAGGCCAAGCACCGGAGAAAGTTTTGTTTACTTAACCTGGAATTGAATAGCTGTTAGCAGTATTGGATTCCCTTAATCATCTGGGAGGGACAATTACAAATCAATGAGGAGGAGTTGGATCGTGTCCTCTAACACCCATTCATCTCTGTGATTGCATGGGACTAGCACTGGACCAACACAGAGGCTACTGGAGTGGGCTGAAGTCAGGTTTTATCGTGCGCCAACCTATAAGCTGTGTAAGTCCGTGTGTTCAGAGAGAAAAGGACATTTAGAGACATCATTAAAAATGAAAATAGTGTTGCTAACCACGCAGGTTCGTCCGCGGCAGCACTGACTGTGGCAATTACGCTTCTGCTGGAGTTGAAAGTGTTTCATCTTGAGAAAACAAAGGCATATCTCAAGGCCTCATGAAACTACTTCATAAAAGCTCAAAGAAAGAGGAGACTGGGATGAGCGCACAGATACAGTTGGACTTCTTCAAGGTCCACGGATTCCAGTACACGTTTAAGTTGAATGTAGTATATTGATGAAGCCACGGGCTGGAGACGTGTTGATCTGACATTAAAGTTGCTCCTAATATTAACGACTGGTGTTTCCGTCAGCTTCAGCCTCTTCTCTGGATCCAGGTGTGTGGCCGGGAACAATGCAGGCTATTGAGAGTGTGTGTGTGTGTGTGTGTGCTTTGACAGATCAGTCAGACCTGCTCAGCACCGACGGTCCTGTCGCAGAGGACGACACTGTGTAAACACAAGCGAGAGACTCGGAGGCTCCAGTGTATCTGTGCACACACACACACACACACACGCTTACAGTGTGCGCTGCAGCTGAGGGGGTCGTGTGGAGACAGAGATAGTGGGAGTGTGGGAGGTTTAATCCAGCTTGATAGACAGGCTGACTGCAGCACAGGGAGGGTTAACACATCAGACACACACATGGTGAGTGGGCAGTTAGGAAAGACAGATTTATTAATGCTACAGCATTAATCATTCATTTTATTCATATATTTATTCACCTTAACTGACATTCTGTTGCTCTCTTCATGAACATGTGCTGTTCTCTCTTCTCTTAACTTGAGCTGTGTGCAGACAGATCTACTCCCATGTCACGTGGAGCTTCTCTCTCGTCCTGCTAAAGCTCATATTCAGCTTTTCTAAATATCTGTATCTCAACATGACCTGACAGAAGTTCTAACCGTGTTAACACAGTCACTGAAGGCAACACATTCGTCCTAGCGCCTGAGGAACAGTCTCGTTTATTTCCGCCTGAATCTCAAGTCTGCTCAAGTGAGACCAGCTTTGCTCGCAGGTATGGCCCCCAGTAGGAACACCTGCCTCAGGTGGACCCATGGGACGTGGCGAAGGGAAGCTTCTGCCTGGCGAGGACATCTAGGCCTCTTTGTCTGCTTTGTTGACAATGTGGTAAAAAAGTTCTACTAGCAATTAGCTGACTAAGGAAGCAAGTTGCTTCCGTTTAATTATGCTGTCTGAACTGAATTTTGATTCTAGGGAAGAATACAGCTCTAACAGACTCAGTCAGAAGAGTCGAGGGAGAAAACATTTCCTCGTGATCTATTTTTACGTTATTTCCATAAAACGTCTCTCGAAGGAGTGACCGGACCCCTTATGGAATACCATAAAACAGCGGAATCAATTTGAGTGATACACGAGACACTTTACGGGAATAAAATACAACGATTCAGTTCTGCTTCTGCTGCGTCTGTGCTGCACTAATGTAATGATCAGCCCTTTACTGTACCAGGAGGATCATTTGTAGAGAACATCCAGGAGCACTCACACCCCCAAACTAAATCACAACCTCATCGACTGCGCCCACCTCGAATTATGACCCTATCAGCACAAAACAAAGTAATGAATCTGATTCTCTGAGCGCGTGCGATGAGGAACCCTGTGCACACGAATTTGGGCACTGCAGGAATCAATATGCGCTCTCCGCCCTGCAACAAATTAGATATCAGCAAGGTGCAATAACAGGACGGGAGTCTGCCGATCATTCTCATTCCTGTCTGGTGATAATGAAATAGATTTGAGAGGGAGCCTTTGAGCGCGTGTTTGCTGTTGGACGTGAAAGCCGGTTTATCTCCAGCAGATGTGACCAGGGAGAGTCTGTGTTGGTGGTGTGTTTTTGGATCAGCAGACACGTCGGTGGGCGGTAAACCCAATGACGAAAACATATTAGCTGTCGTCTCATCTCAACTTACCAATTAAGCTGCCATATTTACCGGGATTATGGTTCGACAGCTGGGAGGTGGTGGGCGATGACGGGACGTTGGATTGATGAGTTCCGCTGACACTGCTGTGACTTTAAACAGTCCTCGCTCTGACACTGACGCGCTCCCAAAGGGCAAATGCTGTCGTGGGTTGAGAGATAGCACATACACACCCGCACGCACCCCACACACTGCAACGTTGGCACAGGTAGAGCAGCAATCTGCTCCTGCCAGTGGCTGTCAGGCAGTGTGTACACAAGTCCCAGCTACGGCTGACAGCGCTCTGAAAGAATCCAGAGAGGAGCAATTATAAACATACACATACTTGAGTGCAGTAGGCCAAAAAAAACGTCAGGTAGTGCGTGCGCACACACACACACATACACGCTTGGTGAAACTGGTTGGTGTCTGTCTTTCCCACCACCAGCAGCCTGTTGGTCCACGTCTTGGCTCACCTGGCACAGCCGATAGCAATGCGCAGCTATTTGTCTTCTTGCTGCCAAAGCAGACCTCAAAGGCTGCACAGAGGACCTGCTTCCCTGCAGCGGCGGAGTGGGGCGAAGGGCGTGGTGGTAAAGAGGAGAAGGGAAAACAATCCAGAGACACAAAAAGATAACAAGCAGGGGGATGTCGCAGCAGTGTCATAAATGTAAGATTAGTTCATTAGTAGTTAGTTTTGAAGGAAAGATTCTGCTTTACTATAGAACTGTAGATCAGAGTTTCAGTCCAAATAAATCTCTGATATCAGGTAAAAACATTTCTATTAAAAACAGTGGATCCTAAACTCAAGCTGACTGAGTGTGTTTCTCTATGTGTGAAGTAAAGAGGCTTGAGTTAGTGATTTCTTCTTCTGTGATGTGATTGGCTCACTGACACATTGCATCAGCCGATACACAGCGGTGCTCATTAAATGCTGTAAACGCTCTATTTTACATTTTTCTTTTTTTGAGCCATGAATCATCCTAAAATGGTCCTTGTGGAAGTTTCACGTTATCCAAACGTGTTAGTCTGAACTACTGAGAAGTAGAACACATTCCACAGGCTGGCGTGAGGCCTTCTTGGATTAGGATCTCTGAGCTGGCACTGACTGCGCCGTTAATGTGTAACTTCTGATTGATGAAACTGGCTGCTGGCCTCATCTGACAGTTCCGTTGCTTCTAGTTGGCAGCGCTGGCTTAAAAACCCCAGATTCAGATTCCGTAAACGCCAACGTAGAAGCAACAGGATGCAGTGCAGAGTGTCTGCAGGACAACGTGGGATGTGGCTGCAGCTCAGACACACACGCAGAGGCTGCAACGTCGGAGTCATGTGGTATAGAGCTGCAGCAGGTTGACTCATCAGACCGCAGTTGACTGGTTGAGAGTTTTGAACTGAGAAAATCGGTCGTCCCCTCACATGCATTTGTCTTTTGGTGGTGGTGGCCATGACTTTAATATAAAAACGGTTCTATTTGTCCTTTTCAGAGTGTCATTCCTCCTGCTGGCTGTGCACCGGGCCATCTGCAGACAACTGCACGTCCTGTCCCCCACCGTCCACCCTACACGAGGGACAGTGTGTCCCCTCCTGCCCACTAGGCTTCTTTGTCCAGGACAGTCAGTGCCAAGGTGAGAGCCTGCACGCACACACACACACGCGAGCTTCTTTATGTTTCCCTGTAACGTTCCCTGTTCCTCTGAAGCAGCGCGGACCGCTCAAAGATGTCCTCATTCTCAAGGTCGCTCATCGCCTCTTCATTTTCACGGAGACCTTGATTGTTGTTTGTTCCCATTAGAGTGGGCTCTAATTTTACTGTGAACCTTGTACTAGATGAATCCTTAAGTAAAACTCATCAGCACTGGCTCTACACCAATAAGACAGTGATGAAGAAAATTGTTATTCTCACACTGTTGGTGTTGTTAGTGCAAATTAAGAGCGTGTAGCTGTGCCTGTAGCTGGAGCTGTTGGTGCCTTGTTTTGTCTTAATCAGGAATAAATCACAGAGGGTGTGAAGCGTTGTAATCACGGGCTCCTCCTCCTTGACCCGTGGGAACATGTTGTAGCTTCTCTGACACGGGCACATGTGGTCAACACCGCAAAGGCTCCTTGTCTGAGAGGAGCGCGGGAAAGAAAGAAAGCGACTGAAGATTACGTCAGCAAAGCTTTTTTTCACCGTGACCATATGCTCACAGTTATTTTGCCAAATACATTAATAGTTAAAATATATTCTGAAAAAGTTCTGATCTTGCAGTACAACAGCCAGAATCACAACATAGGTATTATAGGACTTCATCAGGCATATAGAGGTCGTGAAACCGTGCAGTTAGGCTGTGTAGACACTGGTAATACATACAATTAATGAAGGTGTTAAAATGTGTGTTTGTGTCCCAGCAGAATTTATTTCCAGGTGAGTGGTGAAAGCTTTTATCAGCTTCGTGTTAACGTGCACTATATTGAACATAATAATACCAATTTCTTAAAACGACAGCGTTAATGCTTTGGAGCGGCACGTTTTGGGCCAGGTGGAGGATGCACTGAGGTCAGAATTACTCCGTAGCACTGAACCAAACTTAAAAAGAAGTGAGGTGTAGTAACCAACTGGAAGCAGACGAGCAAGCCTCTTCTTTCCCCGCCGCCTTTAATGAAAATCCATTTCCTCTAATCCCCGATTCATTACCTTGTCTCTGACCTCACTTAAAGCAACATGACCCCTTTCTATCTTCCGTCCACCAGCTCCGTCTTCTGGTCTCTCGTTGTTTATCACGAGGTAAACAAGAACCTGGGACGTGTGGTAAACATCCCTGGATTTTTTTAATAACATTTTCCTCCCAGATTTTGGGAGAGTATTTGAAATAGTAGGTGCAGATAGAAGAATAATGGGCTCTGATTACATTTCCCCCCGGGGTACCAAAATAAATGGGGTCTGTTTGCTTACTCGGCCTTATCCCCCGTTGTGTTGATTGGCTCATTAGAAGCTACCCTGATAGTGTGGAGAAGTATTGCATTTCTGTCCTGTAGAGAGAAAACTTTTACTACAAACTTTTGCTCCTGGTGTCTCATGGTGCTCAGCATTAAGACACAGTGTGCTAATCAGTATTTGGTATTATTGCAGTGAGTCAGATGTCTGCGGCTAATGTGAACGCTGCAGCTCGTAGTGACAAAGAATTTCCCACCTGTGGAGCCGCACGGAGATTTGTCTTCTTCATTTGTTTGTGTAGATTCTAACCATATATTTCACTGTTTTCAGTGTGTACCTGATGCGTGTACGCCGCTTCATCTTTATCTTAGGAAATCTGAGATTAATCTCGTGTCTCTTTTGCAGCTGCACGAACACGGTTGTTTCAGACATGACCATCACTACAGCTGCTGTTTGTTTTCGTTGTATTACTGCTTCTCACTCAGACTCTGACCTCTCCTCCCTCTGTCCCCCCCCCCCCAGCATGCCACCCGTCCTGTAAGGCTTGCAGTGGCCCCTCCCAGGCTGACTGTACCTCTTGCCCCCACCTGGCCTCCCTACAGAGTGGCTACTGCACAACGAGCTGCCAAGAGGGGCAGTTCCTCAATTCTGTCACTGGAGAGTGCCTCAGTAAGTCCGCATCTGGGTTTATATGTGTGTGTTTGGTTGTGGGGGTCGGGGGTGGGGGGTATTACATGCCACAGCCGGTGGTTATAATCACGTGGGTGGGTAATTTTCCACCCTCACTCCAACAATAAGCTGAAATCGTCTCCGCGTTCTCTGCGAACTCCCTGATTCTGCTGCGATTTAAATCGATCACTGGGGGGGGCGTCTCTGTATTTCACAGGCTTTTTCACACATGAAGAATTCTTGTCATTACACCTGTTTTTTCGTCTTCTTAAGAGCTTTGTGTGACAATGGTTACATCAAATAGCTTTTACCAATCAACACATGCATTATACATCTGATTTATTTATTTATTTAGCAGCATCACTGAAACCTTCATTGTTCTCAAGTCCTGGAGTTTGTTCCGCTTTAGTCTTTGCTTTCTAAGTGAAGCTGTGGAGTTCTACATATAATAGATGTTTGAACTAGAGATTCACTGATTACAATTGTTTTGGCTGAAATAGCTTCTTTCTCGCATCTTTCCCCCCGTCACTCCTCAAAGGAAGGTTTCTGTCTTTGAATGTCCACGTCTCTCACAGCGGTCAAAAAGAAGATAATTTCGGTTACAAAGGAACACAGTGACCTCTTCCGTTACCCACCTCCCGCCATGTAGAGTGTAACCCTAATCCCATCTGAATGAGGCTTAAGATTGGTATGTTTCACTTAGCAGCTGTAGTTCACCAACCAGACACCTGCAGAGAAAGTATTAGAAGGAAATAATAAGAATGCCTTAAAAATCCATATTTACTTTGTCTGGAGACTGATGGTTTGGACATTAAACTGGTCAGTAGTGTCACTGGAGGACAACATTCACAGCTGAGCCTATCTGGAGCTTTGGTTGATAAGGAGACACACCTGTGCAGATAAGCATTTTCACAGAGAGATGACTGGCACGATGCATTCAGGAACGTTTCCACCTCCTGCACTTTATGCTCTGTTTTCCCAAAGATTAGCTCAACCTAAACACTGACGTTTGCTGATACATACAGGTCCACTGTTGTTTCTATGGGTGTTGTTACAAAGCCTCAGATCAAGGTCAAATAATCACAACTAATAGCCTTAATTTAAGTCGATAGTAATGTTCATATCGGGGGAAAATGTCTTTCTGTCGTTTCCATGAAGCAGTGGTTCACAGTTATTTTCTGTTGTGCCCCCCTTAGGGAAAGGGGGAGGAGGCAACAATTTAAAATGTTTATTAGCTTTTTCAAAACTTTGTATTATCTGTAAACATTAGTTTCCACTTAAACATCGTCATCTTTTCGTCTGGCAGTCTTCTTCTCTATCTCCACTCCTCCATCAGCGCGCTCACTCCTGTGTGTTTGTGTTTCTTCTGCTGGGTTAAACACGCAGCCTGTTGATTGGTTTGAGCGCTGCTGCCTCTTAGCTACTGGGGGGGGTTAGCAGTACAGCGTGGGAAAAAATAGCTGAAAATAATGGATTCTGATGCGTCTCGCGCCCCCCTTTGACCTCCTCTCACTAACTGAGAAACACCGCATCTGCTTCTTGGTGTAATTTAAAAACCCTTTAGATGAGTGTTAACACTTGCAGTTAAGCTTTTTGCACAATCCCTACATGAAACATATACTAGGACGGTACACTGGCTGATGAATTGAGTTTTCACCTCGTGCACCGCAGGCTGTAGAATAAAACCAGCCGCGTTCATATGATAGGAAGCCAGTGTGGAAGAGATAGCAGAGGGGTAAACAGAATCTGATGCAGAAAATAGATGCACAGACTTTTAATTACACTTTCTGATGACACACAGTGTTTGGAGACGGAGCACACACACACACACGAGCAGATAAGCATGGTTGAACGCACATATTTGTTTGCAAACACACACAACCTAATCTCAAATGGGTCAACCTCAGCCAAACTCTGCTTAATAAAAGATGCCTGGTGGCACTTCTGGGCCACAGAAATACTGGGGTCATCATTTCTGCATGGCCAGGACGCACACTCATGCTTGTGGTTCCATAGTTGTGAAGACACTCATTGATTTAATTCATTCCCTCGCTGCTCAAACCAAAAATAGTCACGATTAAACAAGATGCATAACCTCAACCTGGTGCTAATATTAATCCTGATAAAGTCTTAAAAGTTGTGACGCCCAAAATCACCAAGATCAGCTTCAAAAAAAACATTTTAAAACTTCTACTCTGTTTGCTTTGGTTCTCTTTGTATGAAGATCTGTTGATTATTAGAGGGGGTTGAATGTTCTTAATGGCTCTGTGCATTTTTTTATTCTTCACTCCTTCTGTCAGCTGTGGCGGCCCGTTAACAGAGGGCGCTCGGGTGCTGCCCCACCAGTCTGGCATGAAGAAGAACATAGGAATCACAAAGAATAGGTTCAGAAAAACATGAAAATTTCAATAAACATATACATATGTATATATTATGGACTGTGAGTAGTGTGTAATATCTGCATTTAAATGTAGTTTAAAATGTTGTGTGACGTGTTTCATCTTTACCATAGACCTACACTATAACTGGTGCATGTGCACTGGAACCACCTCCAGTACAGAGTGTAGGAGAAACCTGCGCGGTTACAGGCTCCAGCTCCAGCCCAGAAGAGACAAAGAGAGAGAGAGCTGCGTTGTGTTGACAGAAGATAATGTTAAGCTTTGATGAATGACTTTTTGAGCTGAATACTCATCAACTTTATTACCCCCCCCCCCCATAATGTGAAACGACCAATGAGCTGCGCTATGTTGCCGTTACATTACGTTTAATGCCGCTGAACGTTAGCACACCTGCTAACTAATTAGGTAGCTACTGACATTTAAGTGATTGTCCAGTAAGCGTCTCATAGTTTTACTAAGTAAATGTACTTATAGTAAATCACTGTAAACACAGACGGTGTATTTTCACGTTAGCCGCCGCTGTATGTCACACACACACACACACACATACACACACACACACACACACATCCACCCAGCTGCACAGTTTTAGTTTAGTTCCTAAGGCTCTTGCCGTCTATCACGAGTTTAGAGGAGGCCAAGCAACAGAAGCAGATACAGCAGATATGTCTCTGCCTGTTTGTCACACTTTGTTAATGATCATTCATGTTACACAAAGATTAACCAAGTAACGTCTTTCTCTGTTCTTTGTGCAATATTTTATGTCTTTGATCATTTGGATGGACAGAAATGACGAAGAGGAGTAAAATATATCTCATTTGTTATTAGGCCAGTGTTTCGCCTCGAATTAAACCTTTTCATTTTGGCTGATTTGCTTTTTTTTATGGCTCTGCCAGATATCTTCCTATTTTTGTGTGTCATTATCCTCCGTATTGACTGAGCCAACGTGTACTCAGCCAGGCTGCTAAAATGAAGACGGTGGTCCCAGAAGAGTGACGCTAAATGGTGACGAGGCAGAACTGAACTAAAAGAAAAAAGAAAACGATGTGATGAGATGCAAGTAGCCTACAGACTATGTAAGCTGGATTTATTATACAGATTTCCACTCTGCTTTTAGAAATGTGACCCTGTGTGTGTGATACAGCATGTCCCACATGTGTAGTGTCCAGTGTCTCCAAGACTTGGTCTAGTAAAAGTTATTAGTTCCTATTTATCAAACCCCTTCTTTAATTATCACCTCTTTTTGTATCTTCCACTCCAGTGCTCTTGAAGGCTCCCCAGAGATTCATGTGACCTACTCACAAAGCCTAAAATGTAGGACTAGCAATCATACCAGCGAGCTAAACGGAGCCCGAGTGGTCAGAATTAGAATGCAGAAGGCTATTTCTGTTGTTTACTCTGATTTGATGTTGAGCGGCAGCATCAGCTGCTGGTGTGTGAGAGATTATCTCCACCTGCTGCCTCTCTCTCTCCCTCTCGCTCCCTTGTTCCCTTGCTGCCTTTTTCTTAAATATTCTTTTCTTTATTTCTTGCTGATATAAAGATAATTAACTTCTATAAGTAACTGATGAGGAAATATAAAGATCTGAACTCTAAAATGTCAACTGAAATGTTTCTGCAACACTTGAGCTCAAAGCTGCTGGAGTTTGTGCCAGAGACACTTTTTAACATATGGGGCTTAAAATAGACGTGCACGTCTGATAAAAGGAATGCATCGCCATAGAAACAAGCACTGAGATAAATAAATGGGATCGTGTTTTTCTTTCCTCTGTTATGTCCGTCCTTCCCTTCTTTTTGTAGACGCCTGGAGGGGATTCAGCGCATCTAGCCCAAACGTCCACTTGGACCCATCGCACAAACGTCATGAGTTGATTGATGATTGATTGATGAATTGCTCGAGAGGAGTTTCATGAGAAAAACATTCCACTTCTCCTTTTAACTGTTGGACTGAGATGGATCTTTAGCAGCTTGGGAAGCTCTGACGCATCTTTTGTTTTCTTGTTTAGCTGTGAATGATAAAAAATCCTCACAGAAGACGAGTTTTAGTGTCACTTACAGGCTCTGTCATTCATTTTTAGTAAAACAATGGAGCGTGATTAAATGTTCACAGGGATAAAAACATGCTTCGTCTTTCAACCTCTGCTTATGATGCACCTTATAAATGTTCTGACAACAATGCTAATAATACGGTTTATATTTATAAAATGTGATTCAGCGTACTTTTGTGTGGGCAAGGATTTGTTGAAACGCTGTTGCGATGCCTAGACGTTTTATTGCCTGATCTTTATTTCATGAGGAGGACACAGGCGCAGAGATAATTACAGTTCAGTCGAATGTGATTCACTGCTTGTTGTAATTGTTGTGAGTCTGTCTTCACAGAAGCTGTGGTTTTGAACATAAATGTTGATACTTGGCAACGTGTGGCGAGTTTCGACTTGTGCTCAGATGATGTATAAAGGTTATCGCGCTGACACACAGGACAGCGAAGAGTTTCCGCTAATTTCCACGTCTAGAATGTCGCTCCTTCCAGGTTCTGGAGGCTGAACCAGAAGTGAGCATGAAGAGGAAAGTGGGACTTGTTTAATAGCTGCATGTGTAAATCTGTTCTTTGTTGGGGCAACGTGTCTAGACAGGACGACTCCTGCGTCACAGGACCACACAGCTCCTGTCTGCTGCGCTGTCTTGTCGTACGCCTGCGACTTCAAATACAGACGATGTCCTACTTTTGTTCCTCCTGCTCTCTGCGAGCACCAGACCCGAGAGGGACTGTTTAGGGAAACACGTTTCACTCTCCTCTTAACTAGGGACGAGGAAACGACTAATTGAAAGACATTACTTGTCCTGATTCTGTTGAATGACTCTTGTTTGAAACTTTTCTCGCCTGCATCTCCTTCAGGAGATTTAGAAAAATGATGTATGATATGGGATAATGTCTGGTATAAATCTGGCCAACAGGAGAATGAGAACACCCGCTCTGTGTGGCGTACATTTATAACTCTAGCATATATTTTTATGTGCTGCAAAAATGGTAACGACATCACAAAGAGGGGCTTTGAGCACTGGAATCAATACAATTGTGGTTTTATATGCAGTTCTGCTCTGCGCAGTGAATGGTCCCCGATGCTTGAGCTGTCTTAACTCTGCTGTGGAGCCATTTAGTGCCTGGAGCTGTAGCGGCAGTAGGAATAGTGATACGTGACTTGCTGTAAAGTTATGTGCTATGAAAGTCAGAAAGGAAGCTCTCTGTTTTCTACGTCTTCTTCTCGCTCTGTTGATACTGAGCGTGTGACTCCATGTTCCGTTGATCGTGGGGTCTGAGGAAAAGCTTCATCTCTCCAGAAATACACACCCAGACAAGAACAGGCTATTTAAAAATAAGTTTTAGGAACAGAAATAGTGACTTACTGGATCTAAAGTGGCTTCCTTAGCCCAACAGCCACTCACCTCATCATTAGTACATCTTCCACCTAGTCGCCTGGTTCTGCTCATTACCAGCTGTCCCTTCTTAACACTTGAGACAGAATGTAAACAGAATTCTGCACCAGCGCCTGAGGACAGATTCTGCTGGTGTAAGCAGAGAATCATCTTTTTTAACTTTAAAAACTAAAGTGAGTACGAACAGAAGTTATTTAGCAGGCTTTGGAAGCAGAGTTAAATTTAACATGCCCGTGTTTACAGGGCACAGAGGTGTCACACAAACACCTACAACTATTTCATTCTCCGCATAAGAAACAGAAAAGGAAGCAGCAGAAGTGCGTTTTTGTATTTTTATGAATACTTCAGTTTGTCAGTTCACACTAGACATTTTCATTCTTTCTGCTTTAAATACAGATTAAAAAGAGGTTTAAAGACGTCACAAACTGTTTTAAAGTGATAATAGAGGCTTCCTCTAATTCCTAAAGAACAGTCTGTCTGGTTCTTCACAGCTTCACCTATCCCTCCAGACTTCTCTCATTCGTGTTAATCTCATGTAAAGAAGGTTTACAGGCTTTCACGGTCTCAACACGTCTGTTCTCTCCAGAACCCCTATGTGCTCTGTGCCTTTATCTGCTCCTCTCACCTGGCCGACATACAACTTTGCACCTTTGTTCTGCGATAGCTATCTTAGTACAGACGGATAACTTCCGGGTGCCCGCCGCTGTGCCAGCCAGACACGAACCAGATAGCATCAGATGAAGCACCACAGAGGTGTTCTCCATTGTTCTGCTCATCGCGGCTCCTTCAGGGCGACCCCGCTGTGCTCAGATCTGTGGGTATATATGGGTCTGTGGGCAGACACAGCGTTTATCTACGAGATCGAGAGGTTTGAGAGTTAAGAGGCGTTGGGAGAGAAAGGATACCAGAAATACGCTGCGTATTATGATTTCTCTGCATCTTTATTTAGTCTGTTAGTCATTAGTTTGTCATTAGTGCCTGTTAACAACTCCAGGGAGGTTTTTTCTTAGTAATTGGTGTTACTGCTTTTGTTTTGACTTTTAATTGTTCAGAAGTTTCTAAATTTTGGAAGAAATAATTATGAATCTAAAGTTGTTTTGAAATAGTTTTTCAGATTTAGCCTGATGCTAATTCCAATAGTTGTGTGTTTTTAGGAGAAGGCGTCTGAAAGAAAAGAACGAGGATGGATGATGAATTGATGTGTGCCTGTGTCCTTTTTCTCCAGAGTGCACTGCAGACTGCCAGCGCTGCACGGCTGACCTCCAGACGGACGTCGGCAGCATTTGTCTGTGGT
The DNA here is from genome assembly GCA_032359275.1 of Microctenopoma steveboyesi. NCBI lineage: Eukaryota > Metazoa > Chordata > Actinopteri > Anabantiformes > Anabantidae > Microctenopoma > Microctenopoma steveboyesi. The sequence continues at coordinate 20,516,777 of JAUMHF010000026.1, read as the reverse complement.
GTAAAGTGCAGAGGACCTGGCTGCTAGGAGACCACTGCGTCTCCCACTGTCCTCAGAGCCACTACACCTGGCACGGAGCCTGCATGAGTAAGGACGTTTATTTATAGACATGCATTACGAGGTCAGAGGTCAGGCAGTCGGTGGCCGCCACGAATGTAAAAAAGAAAAATCCCAATATAACCTTAATGTTTTATTCATTGTTTAAGACTTTTCAACCTGCCGTCGTTTGCTGACCTTGTCACCGGTTTGTCTTGACCTCCTTGTCCTGACAGCAGCAAGAAGAGAAAACACTGAATCTACCTTAAAATTAAGAGACATTTTCTGCTTGAAGTTCATATTTTCTGAGGTTTGTGCAGAATAGTTTGCAGTGGAATTGATTCTGGGGCGAATGGTACTTGAGAAAGCCGTTTGTCTGGTGTAATGCAGTGAACCACAGGCTCAGTGCTTTCTCTGGTTTAATGAGGAAACAGAGTAAATGAAGAATTCTCCACACTGTGTAAAAGACTGAGGCTGAAAAAATGTCTTCTTCTCTCTCGTTCTTCTTTGATTTAAGATTCTTCTGCTAATAATATTGGAACTGGGCAGCACTGACATCGAGCCTTACTGGTGCTCACAGCGCTTCACACAGCTTCTCATCTCTTTATCACTGATGGGGGTGGAGGCGCCATGTTTTATCACCGCCATCACCCCTGAAGCACCATTGTTGTCGTGATTAATAATTCAGAATTCCTACATTACCCCGACTTTGATCACTGGCGTCTTTCCCATCGTCCAAACGTCCCCTCATTATCACCCCCACGTCAAAGCCTCTGGTTAAGAAAGGATGATGATGAAAATGAGTGTCATCCTCCTCCTCCTTATTCTCTTCATCACCCTCACCAACCACCCCCACCTTCATCATATTACTCCCATCATCCTATTAATCTGCTGCTTAGTGTTCTTTTCATCAGCATCTTTCTCATCATCACCATGCGTATCTTCATCATCTCAAGCATCGTCCACATCAGCGCCCAGCTAATCATCAAAATCGATTTAAGATCCTCATCAGTGGCGCCCTCCCTATCTGCGTTATCACGGTCACGTCATTCTCACCCTCGTCCTCCTCATCCGGTGGTTCGGCTGCCTCCACACTGGGCTGCTGCTAATCTGCACGCAGATTTAAATTCATGTGTGATCAGGAAGCTTCAGGCTGCAAGAGCAAAACCTCAGGAGTCTCATTTAGCTGAGCTCCAGGCGCAAACACACACACACACACACACACACATAAAGAGAAGATGAGAGAGGTAAGATGCATCTACACACAGACAACAAGAAATCTATATTTTAACACATAATGACCGTCGTTGTTTGATGAGTCTTCACCAGTCCTCCTGCTGTTGACTCAGGTCCATGATGTATTTTATAACAGGTTAAAATCGTAACGTTTCCAAATATAGGCTTATTTAGGTATAAGCAGCGTGTGATGGTAGAGAGTGAGGAGCAGAGCATCTCAGACTGAGTAGACCCTTCATTAGCAGTGCTTATGAATATGGACCTTTAAACCCAGCATGTGACTTTACTCAGACTTTGGTTTTCTTCTACCAAAGTCTACCTGACGGTGTACTGCTGAATTTCATTGGTTTCCTACTCCAGCCAACCTTCCTTCAATTTTCCAGGATGCCATCCATCGTGCGAGACGTGCAGTGGAGCCGGGCCGCTCGCCTGTAGTTCCTGCCCCAACAACAGTGTCCTGTTGCCCTCAGGTCTCTGTGCCCCCAGATGCCCCAAAGGTTACTATGACAAAGGTCACAGGATTTGTCAGGGTAAGTGAGGGTCCACCTCAGAGCTGGTGTGTTATATCCATCACACCGGTGTCATTTTCATCCTGACCGCCGCGCTGACCTTTTTGTTTTCGGCAGCGTGCGACAGCCAGTGCCTGACGTGTGACGCCGCAGGAGTTTGTACATCCTGCCGCGACCCCGCCAAGGTGCTGCTGTTTGGAGAGTGCCAGTATGACAGCTGTGCCCATCAGTACTACCTCAACACCACAACGCGCACCTGCAGAGGTACACCCCCACACACACCCCCGACATCCCAGCTCACACTGACAGGGGAAACACTGGATTAACAATGAGGATACGGGGCCTTCCTTCTATGATAAGCATAAATGATGGTGTCAGTTTGCTACGCTGCACCTCCATCCATTTATTAACTGTGGGCACAGATATGTAAATATATATGTAGATATATATATATATGTAGATATGCTGATAATTTAGAAAAAGCCTTTTCATGTAAAGCTCAGACATCATGTCATAGACTTCCCTTTATCAGCAGTTCGGTTCGATGTCATGAGATTTTTCTAGGTGACTTCAAAGGACCTGGCCCCTGAGGTGGAATGACCACTTCCCATGTTTGTTGCGGGATTAGCAGCTAAGCTAACTGCCAGGGATTTCCTGTGAGACAACCAGCACCTCGGCTGGTGGTTTGAACCGTGCTGCCGTGTTTGTCCTCCCCGCTAGCCACAGCTGCTACCTGGATAATCCCCCCGAACCCTGCGTGAACCCACGACGACAGAAAGCCGCCGTTTCTAGCTGCTCTCTGAAAACTGAAGGGGTTTTATTAAGGAACCTCTGGGAGCTTTGTGCTGGCAGCCACCGGGGACCTTATCTTCCCAAAGATCTCATACGATCCCATTAGTTTGTCTACCAACAGCAACATTTAATTCAGAGAGGAAATTAACTCTTGGTTCCCATTGGATCCTCAAAAAAACCTTGGAAACCCCCACAGAGTGTTTCTCAGAGTAGTAGTAGTAGTAGTCTGCCACTGTCATGTCAGGATGTTAGAGGGTAGATAGATTAACTCTGCTGTCTCTCTGCTGTAAGTTGTGGACATATTTAGTATCATTGAATAGCTGAGAGTCTTACTGAACCTCTGATACAGTAGCTTCGTCATCCTAAATGTGTTTCGTTTCGTCTCCCCACATTAATGGAGCGCCGTGCGAACACGGCAGATGTGCAGGTGATGACAGAGAAGAGGAAAAAAACAAAACAAATGGATTTAGAACACGTCTCCCGCTGAAATATAGTCTGTTAATCGCTTTGCTCTCTCTCTCTCTCCCTCGCCTTCTGTTCTGCTCTCACATTTTGGTCTCACTTCTTTTCACAATGCTCTCTCTCCACCCCCGCACATAACTCCTCACCTGCCCTCTGTGTTGTTCGCAGAGTGCGACTGGAGCTGTAACGCCTGTAAAGGTCCTCTGCGGACAGACTGCCTGCAGTGCATGGAGGGATACGTGCTGCAGGACGGCGTGTGCACCCAGAGGTGCTCCCCTGGCTCCTACCAGGATGGAGACAGATGCCTTGGTCAGTCCACACATGCTGCTGTGTTAGATCTGTCCATATTCATCCTGCGCTCCTTCTTGTTAAATGTGTTAATCCACAGCAGAAACTGCTTTTATCTGTTCTGTTCCTGCTCTCTGAGGGAACCATAAACCTTTATTTAACGTTTACCTTTGTGTAATTATTCTTATATAACATATTATTCCTCTAACAGTCATTTTAAGGCAAATATTATGTGCACAAAACATTTTGTGTCCTGTTGGAAGTTTCCTATCTGCAGCAGTAACTTCACGTGATGTAGGCGTCTGTGTGGTTTTGTCCCTGTGTGTGGTAAATGCTCTCATTAGGTTTCTCTTGCCTCTTCCAGGCTGTGACGAACACTGCCTGGAGTGCCGAGGTCCTGGCCAGTGCCAGCAGTGCCAGCCTCCCCACTACACCCTGTACGGTCAGTGTGTGCTTGAATGTGGCAGAAACTACTTCCTGGACACCACATCCCAAACCTGCAAACGTAAGAAGCTACACCTACTTTCAATCACTGACTTCTTGCATGTATCTATTAAGCCGTGAGGCACGATTGAAGATCAATGTGATTTGAGGAGGCTCAAGTTAAAAAAACATCTGAACTAAGCCACCTTTTCTTCAGCTTGCTCATCTGACTGTGCGCTGTGTGACGGCGTCGGGCGCTGCAGAGCTTGTCGTGACCACACCTACCTAATGGAAGGATACTGCACCCCCGATTGCGGGCAAGGATACTACGCCGACCAGAAGACCAGAACCTGCCATGGTAATAACGCGCTTCATGTAAAGATAGACGCTGCAGGTGCGAGTGTTATCCGTTCAATAGATAAGACGGAAGATGGAAATATACTTTTAAACACCACAAAGGCTGGAATCATTTTTTATATGCAAATTAAGCTCAGAGAGCTGCATAAATAATGAGATGACCCACTCAGCCGTTTCCTAGGCAACAAAAACACGTTGTAGAGTGACGAAGATAACGTGGAAGCTAATTAACATTTTCACAGTCCATTCAGAGACTCCACTAATATACAGTGTTTGCATGTGTGATGTAGTGACCTAATGCTGAGTTCCGCTCACAGATGTTTATTTGGATTCCACTAATCCAAATGCACACAGGCGTTCTTATACTGACACGTTTGGCCCAATGGAAACCCTGCTTTTATGACAATCCTACACTAAGCTCAGATAGTCGCTGCTCTCTCAAGTCTGACAAGCTAATTAATGGCCTGTCACTCACATAAAAGGGGAGAGCTGTTCACCACGTCCACCCGTCCGTCTGAGACCAAATCATTTGCAGGTTTTTCATGTGCAAATTTGACCAGACTGCTTCTCTGGTCTGTTGTGAAGGTAGCAACACACCAGCTGTGTGAGTTACAGTTGCTGCTGTCATAGCTTAAGAGTCATGACTGCACGGTGGGTCTGAGCAGGACGCTGGGCGCTGAGAGCTATAAGAATGACCATTTTAGCGAGACTCTGCAGCCGTAAGAGTGTCATCATGCTTCTGGGGCTTCTCATCCGTTTAGCTCTCGGTAATTTAGGGGCCAACTGGCTGACATTTGGAGTTTTCTGTTAGTAATATACTAATTGGTTCTCTGGAACTACACTTAAAAGAGCGTTGTCTGCAGAGTCAGGCCATTAGATGAGTGTTTGTTGGTTTACTGTTTAATCAGTGGACGTCAACCTGCAGGCAGAGCCTCCCTAGAAGCGCACTGTGGTCGTGGGATGATGTATGAAATGTGACAAAGCATAATTCTAACAAAGAAATATATTATCCTCATGTACTCTCTGTGATAAATGCTTTCTTCTCGTGAAGTAATGAACATTTTCAGCCTCTAGGCTTCAGCTAAACCACAAGCTAATCAAGTGAAATGGCCCTGGGAAGAAATAGCTTTGTTGTTTTTTTTGTCCTTTTCTGCCAGACTAGAAAAAAATTCTGTGCTTTAAATTATACAGTTGTTCTCATTTGGAGTTTAATTATATGGTTGAAAGTTTGAGATTTCAGAGTGCCTATTGGCATCATTAGAGGAGATATAATGAGAGAACAGTGGCCTCTCAAAAGGGCTGATCTTTAAAAAGTTCCTTAACAAAGTCAGTTCCAATTAAAGACAACTTCTGAAAGGCCACTGCAAGACCGAGATGCCCCGCTCGTATTTCACGCGGCGGTTCTCCCACACGCGCGCTGTTTTTATTTAATAACCTCCTCTTGTCCTCTCCACCCACTGACAGCCTGATCCAGCTGTAGTTTTAATTACGTAAAGCTAAAGGTGCTTAGCGTATTAAAATGTAGTAATTAGAGAGATTCGTTTTGTTTGTTTTTGTTGGATTTTTTTTTCGCTTCACATTATTACAAATTAAACACAAATGAATTATAGAAAGTGTTTTTCTCTCATTGTGTGTGATTCTAGATCTCAGTAATTATTCCTTTAATTCATGTAGTTAATGTTTCACTGAAATGACTGGACATGGTGTAGTTGTTTGTGGTTCTGTTCTGCAGGCTGTAATGTACTGTTCTTTACATCATGTTAATCAGTAGCCTGTACTCAGTGCTTCTCGTCCTGTAATGACGTGATTTGTGTGTTTGTTGTCTGGTTGTAATGGTCTTTCTCTGTCTTCTTCCCTTCAGTAAACATCCGCCCCCCTGTTCTCCACGTTAATGGATCCCTGCTGGTTCCTCTCGGCGGTTTTGCCCCTCTGTCCCCCACCGTGCTTCACGTTAAGGACCCCGACAGTCCGCCTGAGCGGCTGATCTTCCAGCTGATCCAGGGCCCGAGTAACGGACGGCTGCTTTTGTTCAAAGCACAGGACGGAGAAGTGATTGGAGGGCAGGGGCAGGCGGGGCAGGCGGGGCAGGAACTGACCGGGGACGACACCTTCACCTGGGCGGAGCTGAAAACTGGCCGGGTCCGGTTTAGACACCAGAAAGACAAAGCCAGGTCAGTGGATAGAATCACTGAAAGCTCACGAATCAGTGATGATATTTGGTGTGAAATAGACGGTGACACATCCTCACATGCAGCAGTTTAAAGATCTGTCCAGAAACCTCAGGCACTGTGATGAATGTCAGCTAACGGGCAGAGAGACATCTTAATAGTGCCGCTGTTAACACTTGTTAAATCATCTAGAAAGACAACAGACTAAGTGACGGTTCAGAGATCCAGAAACCAGCTTCACTGTTTGTCTGTATGTATTTCTCCTCCTTTAATGTGTCAGTGCTGATGTGTTTTCACACATTTACACTTTACACTCGATGCTTCAAATCAAGCTGAGATTCTAATGCATTTCTCTTTTTGTTGCCATAGTTACAGCTTTCAGACAGGCAGCATCTCTAATAATATTAAAGTCAACATTTTACCTTTTTCCTCCCCGTCGTGAGCGTCTTATGGTCTGAGCTGCTTACTGTATTTACCACCGTGGAAAGTTCATTTTCATTAAGCTAGAAATTCATTACAACACATTGAGCACATGTCAAGATGGCGCTGTGGACAGCTGCCACGGTCCATCGCTCTCGGCCGTCAATGGGACATGGAGAAGATGCAGAGGACTTTTACTCCAGGTTTGGCAGCCCAGTTTGAACAACTCCTGCTTCTTCACCTTAAAAGATCACAGACCCTCTGCTGGACCCCCTGCAGTTCGCCTACAGGGCAAACAGGTCTGTTGAGGATGCAGCTTACGTTAAATCCTGGAACCATCCTCCTCCACCTGTCAGTGCACCTACAACTTCCTGAGCAACAGGACCCGTACACCTCAAGGGTCAGCCCCTCCCCCACACACCCCGGACCAGCCTCTGCCCTCCGGTAGACGCTACAGAGCTACGTTTGCTGGAAGAACATCTTTCTCCCTCAGGCCATAACACTCATGAACTGATTGTTGCTGCTTCATTAACATAAACTACACAGTACTACTGCTCTGTTTTCTGTTTCTGTTTCTACTACACACACGCACACACACACACACACACAGACACACACACACACACACACACCACACCACACTTTGTCTTTAACTTCTGTAGTTGTTGTTTTCTTTAACCTCTTCTTTGTTGTTGTTGCCAGTGTACTGTCCTAGATAAATACATTTTATTTGACCCCCTCCTGGGATTAAAGACGAACTGGGTGCAACCTCAGCTCTTCCACGAGCCCGATTTCCTCACTGCAGCTTTTCCTGCTGCTGTGTCCAACTACACGTTTTGGGTTTAAGCCCAGTGTCTGTTTAGCGAATCACAATCGACATATGAAACTCATTAATCACTTCTGACTCAGTCGCTCTGGCCAAAAATGGCGACTTGCCAGTGAATTAGAAAAGTATGGTCCTCTCTCCAGTTTCGACCCATTAAATTAATGGATGCGGCAAAACCCAAAACCTCAAGTAGGATTAAATCCGCATATCACCATATTTTTCAAATTATGTGGAGTGCAGGATAATGGGTACAGACAGTACAACAAATACGCCTGAACAAACAGGTTGTGTACGAATGCTGTTGAGCTAATTGGTGGAGGAGAGAAGAAGATGACACGTGTCAAGAGACCAACCAGTATTTACACACACACACACTCAACTCAGAGCTTTTCTACTCTGGTCTCAAGGCTGCATTTAACTGTGTTTTGTTAATCTATAATAAATAAAACAAATAGAATAGTCACATTTATAACTTGTACATAAAAAGAGATTCAGTTATGTGCCGTTTCCCCTGCAGATATATACCCTTTATGGTACTTTTACAAGCTGACCCATACATCTTTAATGGGCTGCAATTATTTAACAGCAGCAAGTGCTGCGAAGCTTTGACAAATTTCACTGTGGTGGCCAGGACGTGTGGCCGGGAACGGGTTTCATCACTGTGGAAAACAGTGTGTGTTTTAAGTGGGGATGGAGTGGGCTGGTTTTTACAGAGAGGGGAGCACAGGCATACACGCGTGCTCGTAGCCTCCCATCTGAACCTGGTGGCCCTAAAGGTGGCAGCAGATAGTTTATATGGTTTGCAGAATCAAACCGTCCCACTCAGCCCGTCAGTCAATATGGTTTTATCCCTCACAGTTTGCATGCTTGTTCAACATGCTTTACATCTACACAGGCACATGCAACCAGAGGACTAGATACAGTCTCCTCCAAAAATACAGCAGCATGTTTGCATCTACTCACTCTACATCATATCTTTTGATCTCTAAACCCAAATGTCTTCAGCTCAGAGCAGAACTAACGGATTAGCCTCTTCGTTCCAGGGCCTTTGGAGAGGACTGCATGTGCATCTGTTCATATGATATTTTTGTATATGGTAGATTTTAATACGCTGCGATGACAGTTGGGAAAGGCTCCAGCTCCCCCGCAGCCTTTGAAAGGAAGGTGGTTAGGATGATGGATAGATGGATGTAGCGGGCGGTTGCAGTAGATTGCGGTGCACTGGAGACTCGTGTTTGACTCCAGAGTTTGTCTGTAGTTACGTCTGGCTCAGAAAAGTAAATAAACATGTAACGTCACTTAAGTTTTCCCTCAGTCTTTCTTTACAAAACCCTGCTCACTCTGTTATCTCATTTTATCACGTCTTCATTTCACTCTGTCCAAATGAACAAAAGTTCAATTCAAATTATTAAAAATGCTGCTGTCTGTCGTCACTAAATCAGCACGCTGCTTTGTCACTTCAGTGTTCAGCGGTTGGCAGAGTCCCAGCTCCTGCCCCGGGGAGCTGTGGGTAATAAGACGATGCTGAAGCAGCACAGTGATAGATATTGGTGATGAGCGTAAAGGCAGGTGTGCTGTTGTATGTATAGCTTCTGTCCTCCTCTTCCCCCGGACGGCACAAAGGTGATTAGGTCTAATGACTGCACACACAGCGTTGGCCTCACAGGACTCGTTTTCCCAGAAACCTCCAGGGCTGACCGAAGCCCGTTAAAGTGCTCACAGTCAATAGGAAAGTGAGAGAGAAGGAACTCTAATGTCTCTCTGTCTCTGTCTGTAGGACTGGTACCTTCACCCTGAGGGCTGCTGACCCCCAGCTGTCTTCCCAACCAGAAACCGTGCAAGTTCAAGCTGTGTCGATGCAGGTAATGTACAAACACAGAGACGCCTTCTTCTGACATCTCCCAGCTTTAAAGTAGCTATGAACAATGTAAGATCCAAAGCACTGTGCAGGTTGAGGTTTGATATTCAGTTGCTCTTTGTGGCCTTGTGGAGAAAGTTTGTCTCGAGAGAACAAGAAAAAAACCTGCTGCAAAGATAAAACAGTGAAGACAATGATTTTTGGTTTGGGCCTTGAATCTTAAGGGTTTTATAGTCAGTTTGTCACACAGCTCAACAAACTCTGGAGGGAACCTGCATTACGAATTTCTTTTTCTGTCCTTCAATAATTCATATTATTTTAGCACTAGGCTGAAATGGCCATGAATATTTGCCCATAGCAAAATCTAATTTCTTTTTTTCCCTCTCTGCTTATAGAAGGTCTGTAGATGTGTATCATCACAGAAAAGCCAGGGCCACACATTCACCCATGTTCTTGTAGAATACATAAGTAGATGATAGTTTACATGATCTAGTTACTTTCTTGGCTTGTTACCGTGATCATACTATGAAGCTAAACACAACCTGATGACTCAGAGGCTAAAATATCACAGCTTACATTTAGATTAGACATGCAAACACAACGAGGCGGTAGCTTTATAATCACTGAGGGCAGTCGGCACCTCACTGTGATCCCCGACATCGGCCCAACAGCCGGCTGCGGCTGGTGGCGAGCTCGCCGTGTGAGAATCATCAGCAACATTTAAAAAACATTTAAAAACTCACTTGTTCAAAAAGTACTTCAAGTGAGTCCAACTCACACACACTCACTATGTTATCTAGCACAAAACAATCTCTTAGCATGTTTTTGTCTTGACGAATTAGGCCCTATCAGGGATCCTTGTTGTAGTATCTCCACGTTTACGAGAATTTGAATGGTAATTGCTGGTGTCTTCTCCTTGTAAGTCGCTTTGGATAAAAGCGTCTGCCATGTAAAGTAAAGTAAAGTAAAGGCGCCCTCTTTGAGATTTACTGATGGGTCAGTGTGAGAGCTGCACAGCTCCAGTGGCAGATCTAGGATGTTTCTGGGTAAGGGGCCATCAAGGGGCCACAATATATTTATAGAGGGGCCAAGTATTTGTCCAACGACATAGAAAAAGCTTAAAATCTCCTGACACATTTTTACATGTATGTTTACTGTCCACAGAAAAAATACTCACAAACACACACTGCATGTGAGAAAATCCAGCTCTTTATACATATTTTAAACCTTTTTTACTTTTAATCTTCTTCTTCTGTAAGATTTATTGATGCTCGACTTTCCTGTTTTCCTCACTAGCACCACTAGTGTTTGGACTCGGAATTGCATCCATCTAATCGCTCTCGTACAAAAGGACAGATGAGTGACAGCAGAAAGGTACTTCAGGGGGCCAATCAAATTTAAGCTGGGGCAGATGCCCCTGTGGCCCCGCCCCTAGAACCGCCCCTGCACAGCTCTGCTCAGATTGTGAAAGAGATAAACAGAGACTAATGACAAACAGCAGAACTGAAGAAGTGTGTAAGAAGTTCAAACAGTCCAGTTACCCGAGTGTAGAAGAAACAAAATCACCTGACAACGTCATTTCAGACTCCATCCAATTTACGGACGTGTGTGAAAACAAGCCGTTAGCTTTGCTGTGATGTTCTCTTTCACTCGGAGCAGCCACAAAGAAGGACGCACGGCCACAGTCTCGTGTAATTGCTCATTTTATTCTACATCAACGCATCCTTCAGTGTTCCCGTTGTTTACACGGGTGTCACAAAGAAATATTGACAGAAAGTCGGCGTCCCGTCGCTTTAAAAACACACATTTCTGTTATTTGTACGTTTGTGTCACAGAAAACTAAGCAAATCTTTAGAAGATGTAAAGATCTGTGTGGACACAACACAAGTGAAGTATCTAGATATATAGTATATAGATATATACTAGTAGATGCTGCACAGGTTGTACAAGCGAGAGCATACGCAGAGATATAAAATACACCACCTGGTGACATGGAGACAAAAGAGGCATTTGTGCTTACAAAGCCCTCGCTCCCTCCCCCCTGTATAAGTATAAGCTGAAAAAAATGTTGATTGCGATTCATGTCAGATCCAGAGCCAGCCAGCTTAGATTGTAATAGCCTCAGGAATGAGAGATGTGAGCTGCAGATAGTCTCTCCCTCCTCCGAAATGAACAGTTGCTACCTGCTGATAGCATTCCCGCCACGGTGGCCTCACACATACAGAACACGCAGCACTTTTTGTAGCCTACGTTTGGACCTGAATGTGTGGTTCTTTCCACTCTGCCCGTCATGTGTCCCATAACAAAACAGGAAGCAGCGCCGGCAAAAGCTTTTTCCCGGTTTGTTGAAGTGCTGCAGAGTCCCAAGGGGCCCGCAGGTGATGACAGCTCGCCCCAAATAGAAACCTCACCTCTCACTCACTCTCCAGGTGAGAATGAAGGGCCAGCCCTCCCACCTGAGTGCGCCTATGTTTGTATTTGTTTTGTCTGCCTCGGGGGGGAGATTTGCTGCTTCTCTTTAGCGAACAAACAAGTTTTAGCATGATTTAGATTTAGATTTCCTCCTCACGCTTGCAGCAGGGACAACACAGGATTTAGGTGGGCGCCTTCAAGACAATTCCTCTAACGTCTGAAGTTTTCCCCCCAAGCGGCCACGAGCAGAACACAAAGGGCAGGAGGCTGCAGAGAACACCGTGCTCCTTTGTGTTTTTAAGCTTTGTTTCGGCTTCTTGTAATTTCAGCCAGAGGTCACTTTGGTTTGAAGACACGCGAAGGGAATATGCGCGTGTGAGAAGTCTTCCTCCTCCTCTGCATCAGGCCTCCTGCTTTGTTTGAGCAGCTGCTGTTAGAGAGCTGGTTCTTAGCCAGCAACCTGACGAGGGAAAACAAATTGGACCGAAGACCCGTATCAGACTGTGCTGCACCTGACAAATGGTTTGATTAAGGGCTGTAGCAGGGCGGCATCTCCCCGGGGACAGGCCATGTATCTCTACCTGCGCCTCTGCCCCTAGCAGGCTTTGCCGCTACAAATGTTTTGGTGGGGATTCACATTAAGAGACTGCAGCAATGTTGTAGTTGTTGTTTTTGGCCTTTAGCCTTTACCTTTTCTCTTCCTTTGTTGTTTTCTGCGGCAGCTCTAACATTCACAGAGACGTGTTCCCAGTCTTTACTGTGGTCAGGTGCATCCCGTTTGCCTTAATGAGGGTAGGACTCATCTGTATACACATGCCTTATGTGAAGTCCCACACTTCACGCTGTTACTTCGTCGATGTGCAGATTTAATGATAATAAAGTTTATTTCAGTTATAAAAACATAACATTTCACGACGCTTTTAAAAGAAGAATCCAACCAAACTGAAATTGCAGCATTTTCCAGAGATATCCACATTTCTAATCCTTTTCCTAAAAGCTCAGAGAGCAGCGGGCAGACAATGAGTTCTGGATGAAGTCATAGCCGTGTTCTCGGCAGGAGGCCTCTCGCTATCACCTGTGCAGCTGAAATGACTCTGGAAGTGAGATTAAGCTTTTCTCTATTCGCAGGTACGGAGCTGCAGCTTAATGATGCCCCCTCCTTAGCCTCCCTTTACCTTCCTGCTCTTCATCTCTCTCAGCAGCGGGACTCCACGACCCCCCACTCTCTGACGGCCTGGGAGAACATTCATCATCTTACATTTTGGGAGTGATGGCTGTGCTCTCATCCATCCTTTTCAAAAGTTTATACAGTTTTCTGAAACTGGAACTTTACTTCCGTCTGTCTTTGTCATGTCTGTCAGAGAAAATACTCGAAGCACGTTCTTCCTCTCAGCCTCTCTTCCCTTCTGTTCCCTTTCAATCCTTTTCAGCCTCCAAAGGTCACGACTCTCAACGCTTTACATGTGGAGGGCCGCGGCACCACGGCAACCGTCACCAAGTCAGTCCTGCAGGTTGACGACCCCGACAACTCTGCTGATGTCCTGGTCATGGTCGTTGAACCTCCCCGCCACGGCCGGCTGACCCGTCTCCACGGCGACCGGGCCCTCAGCCGATTCAAGCTGGAGGAGCTGTCACGAGAACAGATCCAATACATCCATGATGGCTCAGAGGGGACGGAGGACGAGGCGGTGCTGCAGGTCAATGACGGCCACAGCTACAGGAATATTCTGCTCCACGTCCACATCAGTCAGAAGGTAGGACAGACGCACAGGGGTGATGGGAGATTAATGCATTCATATGCTGATCCTGCACCTAGTCTGCATTCATGTTAACGACTGTTATAAAGCTAAGCCAAGTTTAAAATATATGTTGCAGATGGAAGCTCCAGAATCTCTTCACTGAGATTGGTTTATAGATTTCTGTTCCCTGTCAGATCTAGTTTCCCCTCAGAAAATCCAAAGAAAAGTAATAAGAACCAGGAAGTGACAACTTCAGCATCTAGAGAGTAGGCCAGCTTTAGGAGATTGACTTAAATAGGGGGAGAGAGGCTGTATTTTTGATGTCAGGTGGTAGGATGTTCCAGAGCCGGGAGCAGAGTGGCTAAAGGCTCTGCAGCCCACGGTGGAGGGAACAATGAGCTGAGTGGTAGATGAAGACCTGTGGCAATATAGAGGAGACCCGACAGAGAAACGTCTCCTCGTTCCCTCTCTTGAGATTTATCGCGACGTCTCCGTCAATGAAGGACACACACACCAGAGTCCATTTGAAATGTCCTGATGCTGCATTCTGTTACACAGAGCGTGATGGACAGCGTGATGGAAAAGTGAGAACATGCCCTGTATTTGTGTCGGGGGCTGTTAGACGATCCCCAGCAGCAGCGTCTCACTTTTTAAATAGTGTTTGATCAGCACACTTAGGTAGATCATCACAGAATACAAAGCAGCGCCGTCGCTGAGCGAAGGCAAGACGACACGACCAAAGTTAACAAGCTAAAAGAGGAAGAAACATCACAGTAGGTCCTTACGTTTTTACCTGTCTGTCTGATACACGGTGTCACAGAGCTGCTGCACAGGGGCACGCTGTGTGCAGTGGATCTCTGGACGTCCAGCTGAGGGGGCCCTTTTTGAAAGAAGCCCCCTCCCTTACATAGAGACTTCATGAACCTTGACTGCTCCCACAAAGCTCAGAAATAAAACCTTGATGTATTATTGACTCTGACTGAATTCTAACAAGTAAATCCAATGAATCCTTAGTTTTCAGAGTGTGGCCCTCTCAATGCCTCCAGCCCCGCCAGCCAGGCCTCGGCAGCGGCTGTCAATGCCAGGCTGTGTGGGGGACAATAAGCTTCCTTAAAGTTGGATTACTGAGCTCTAAAGCAGGAGACTAATCAGGCCCGTAATGACCCTCTGATGGATGGACTTCTCTTGACTGAGCCTGAGCCCAGAGCTGAGCCGCAGCTCGCCTGAATAGAAAGCAGGACCCTTGGCTTTCAATTACTGTCTCAGCGAGAACACTTTGAGCCTCTGAAAGACCCTCAGGCTTCTTCTGTTCTCCAGCAGAACTGAAAGGGAATTAGATATTTTTTTCTGATCAGCTGTCCAGCTTTGGGAGGCTAATCGCTGGGCTGAGTTTAGCTCCTCTCCCGCTGAGCCCTTGTCTTCCCTGTTGCTGGACAGTTATTTATTTTGTTGTCTGTAGTGATGCTTCACACCTCCAGTCTGCGCTAACGTTGAAGACTGCTGTGATCAGTGGCGGATCTAGGGGCCCTCAAAGGGGCCACAATATTCAAAAAGGTCCAACAACAGAGAAAAAGCTTACACAGTAAAATCTCCTGACACACTTTACAATACTCACAAACACACACTGCGTGTAGCTCTCTCTATTTTATTTGAACCACATGCTGCGTCAGTGTAGGCGTCACGGCAGCTCGTTTCATTGAGATCAAATAAGAACGCGTCGCTCTTAGGGATTCAGTCTGCATCCTCTTACTGTTTGACAAGTCCATTATCTCGTCCTGCCCCAGTGGAAGATGGAAATATTAGGAGTTTACCGGATCATTGTCATTACAACAGCACGGCCGTGCCAGTCAGCTCCTAGCCCATGTTTTATGGATGACAGCCGCTACATCTCTGCAGAGTGCTTTGTTTCTGTTTTTGTGGACTGCAGCCAAAAGGTGTCCGTCAAGCATCGCCTCTGCTCCCGGATGTGCACTATGAGCACTCTCTGCTCAGATGTCCCTGAGCAGAGAAACCTGTGAAAACTCAATCTGTTAAATTTTTACTAGTTGACTTCAGTGATACCGCTGCAGTGTCATTCAGAATCAGTCCAGGTGCTGTGACCCGGCCTGGATGACTGAGACCCTTCACACAACAAAATATTTACCAAGTAAGATGCAACACTGAGATCTTCGTGATTGATTTGCAGTTTTACAGTTAAAACAGTACACTGCAGTAATCCACCCGCTGACAGTCAGTGAGTTAAACGGATTCTGACTCTTCTGCTGTCTCTAATCAACAGTTTGTATTTCTCCCTTTCTCCGATGTTTGCTTAATTCACCTGCTTTGTCTTCTCTCCACCTGCATCTGTTTTTCTCTCCACTCTGTATCTTGTCGATCTGAAATTGCATCAAGGAAATTCGCTCTCTCACGTCCCCGGAGGTCAAAAAGCCGAGAGATTTGCATGAGCATTTCATTTTCTTTGCACCTGTCTGGAGGAGATTAGACTGTCTCTTTAATGTGGCAACACAGATCTCACTTGGAAAAAAATCCTATTAGATTTGTGTGTTTTCCAGGAAAAAAAAGAAAATTACTAAGTGGTGTGTAGCTGCGGGGCAAAGAGTTAGAGGTCCAGGGAAATCAGGAGTATTGGCAAACTTGTAAATTCAAAAAGGTCCCTCTGACCTCTTCTGTTTCTCAGTGCCACTGCTTCTGTGTGTCAGTGTCCTTGAGAGAGCCTGGAGAGTTTGATAATCTCTCCTGGACGATGTGGTCCTCTGAGTTAAAAGCCTGCCACGCTGACTAATGTGTTTCCTGCTCCTCGGCGAGCCGCTGCTCGGCTGTGAGTCTTTGCCTGCTGCTGCTACTGCTGCTGCTCCGCTGAAATAGTGTGATTTGGATCATCCACGCGGCAGGCTGACGAGCCACAGATGGTCTGCAGGTTGTTATCAGCAAACACAGACACACATGTACACACTCACCCCCCCTGTAATCTATTACCACCTACTGCACAGTGTCTACGCCGCTGCACTGATCATCCCCCACAGTAAATAGTCAAGTGTGTGTTTGTGTTCAGCGGAAAACTTTACGAACAACTGACCTAAATAAATTATGAAAGTTTACAAACCACTCTTTCAGTGTTTACAGGCTTTAATAATTGCCGTGCTTCGTGCTGTATATTAACAAGCTTGGGCCGCTCCAGTCATAAACACGTTTTACAGTAACCCGTTAAGTCTCGACGCCTCAGATAAACGCACTTTAAAGTCCAAATGACACTTCAGCAGCAGCTAAGCTAAATCAACTCCACCTCCCTCAGTTGTTTAAGTGTATCTAAGATAAATCTTTTTCCCCTGAGCTGTGCTGGAACAGCATTTCAACTTGAAATGAGTTTTAGATGGACTCCAGAGCGAGGTCTGGACACGTCGGCCCTCATTTCATGCATTATAGCTGCAGCTTGGTTGAGAACATTCACTCACACTGAGGGAAGCAGGAGCAGCTTTAACCACTGGGACATATTCAAAAATGCTGAACTATCCCTTTAATGCTGTGGCATTAAAGGGATTTTTTGACCAGAATATTTCACGACTAGTGTTACACTGACAGTTTCTGTTGTTGCTTCACGTTAGCTGCACCATTGCTCCTTCGTGGGCGTAGCTGGATTCACAACCACTCAGACCTGTAATATTTCTGTCTTAGATGATATTCTATTATTGGTTTCATTGTGTATAGAGCGTATTGATAAAGCAGGAATAGTTCTCACCATTGTTTAGATATTTAAACAAGCACAGGAAACCTAAACTTCTTTTTTTACATAAACTCCTCCTGACAGCTGGATGACCTCAGATCCTTTAGATCCATCTGGATGTAAAATGTTTACAGAATAAACAGCACAGATGTGTCATAGCCGTTTCTGTTCACACAGCAGGTGACACAGTGAATGAGAGGTTTGGTTTTGAAGCCTCCCTGATCTCGTGTCGACTGAAATGTCCTCTAGCGAAACTGAATCATTCAGCAGCTCGGTGTGGTCTCCGGAGATGACCCCGCTCTTTGTTCTCTGCCTTAGAGGGAAGACGAGCAACACGCTGAGTTACTCTGTCACCGATAAATACGGCTTCACAAAAACATAAGTCTGGTTCCAAAGTCGTCTCTCAGACTGAGAAAGCGCAGACTCATTCCTCTGTGATACGTGATTGCTGATTGGTGACAAACGTCCCTGACGGAGGTTACAGTCCGTGACACCGCAAAGCGAAACTGGCAGCAGGAACAGAGAAGACGCATCGCAGGGGTTTTAAAGTGTGCTTTCTCTCTTTCAGCACAGTTCATCGTGTTTGAAAGAACATGTAATGTAAATAACTCCATTTACCGTGGACCATTATCATTTTGTTGTATTGGACTTAACGGTCTTGTTTTTAAATTCAGCTGCACAGAAGTTGCTGAGGATTATAATTCGTTTTTCCAGGGGGATGAGCCTCTCCACTTACTGTCTGTGCCGCTGACCTGGGTCAAGGAAGGAGGCATGGTGCGACTGGATAAGAAATACCTGCAGGTGCACTACAAGGGAGTCAGCACTGAGGACATTATCTACACCATCCTGGCGTCTGATGGACAACCTAAATATGGTACAGTCTTTACCCCACTCATTTAATGTCTCCTCACAGGAGTTAGAAAAAGTTTAACGAACTAGTAAAGTCTCAGGAGTGATTTAAAAGAGCAGCTCTGAGCTGGAAAGGGGCGTAGTCCTCATGGCTGCCCCTTTGCGAGCCTGCGTCTTGCGTGACTTGTAACGAGGAAAGGTGGTGACCTTCAGCGCCTCTGTCCAGGTGAGGTGGTGCTGGTGTCCATGCCGGCTGACGGCCCCCCAGAGGGATGGCGTCCCTCGTTAGCGGACGACCGAGCCTTCACAGCCACGGCGTCTTTCACCCAGCAGGACGTCAACGACGGCACCGTCTGGTACCATCACTTCGGCAGCGGCTCCAGCAGTGATTCCTTCCAGTTCCAGGTTGGTGCTGATCGTTGCTCCTCGTTTCCTCGTCTCCTCGAGTGCAGCTTTGTGTCTGAACCTGCGTCTGTGCTAATGGAGACCCTTTATTCCTGAACGTCCCTGCAGCTCTGGTTTAATGTAATGACTAATAATTCTCTTTAGGTTCATTGTTTGCTGCCACAGCAGACAGTAAATCAACCGTGAAAACTGAAATCTTGTTTGACAAGCGAACAGGTGATTTTGGTGAAGTGAGATGAGCTGGAGTAAGATCCATAGTACGTCCATCATGGTGTAAGTAGTAGTTAAAAACCTACAATGGCACAAAGCTGATTGAATAAACACACAGAGACGTGAAAACCTCAGGAGCTGATAACAGCATCTTCCCTGAAAGAGCCGCGACAGAGACGCACGCCCGTGTTATTTTCCTTCCGTGTCTGCGGCGCTCTTTGAGGTTCGCGCTTGTGTCTCTTCCAGCCTTCACCCTTTCAGAGATCTCTCCCGCTGGCTGGATCTCACCTCATCCTCTCATCGTCTCTGTCTCTCTTTCTCCTCTCTCTACCCTTACTTTTTATTCTAACCATGAGATTGTAGGGTTATGAAAAAACAGACTCCAATAAAGACGCCGCAGCTGTTTATTCATCAGCTTCACGTTTTTGTCTCCTTGTCACAGAGATACTTTCTCCCCCTCCGCTTAAGTGTGAATTTCTCCTCAGTCTAAACTTCCTGCGTGACTGATAGACACTCAAAATCTTGATTAGTGTTAATGACATCAAATTACTTGCAAATTGGCTCCAAATCCGAGACATCCCACTTAAAGCGATGTAGTATTCATGGCAGAGTGTTTTCATGGCCGTCTGCTTCACCTTAAATCCATTAAAATAATGAAATAGGCAGCCAAAAGCTCATAGCTGCATCTAATCATCTGTCTCCCTGCGTTGGGCCGCCCACGCTCTGGCACCATCCATCACAGCAAATGCTTCTCATTTGCATTGTGCTGGATTAAAATCAAATTCTCAAATGCGTTGACACTTCGAACGAGCGAAAGGGAGAGTGGTCAGAGACGGAGCCGCGGGAGACGCTTTGTGCTGCCCATCAGAAGCCTGGCGTTCTGTGAGGGGTGTTATTGTGCTGTGCTTTTTGTTTTTTACCGACGTGTGAGGAGCCTTGTTAAAGCTGAATGATCTGACACTGGTTCTGGTTCTGTCGAGTCAAGAAAAGTCCAGCATTCTCTCTTTCACTTTCTCTGTAATTAAAACCAGAGAAGTTATTTCTTCCTCACTTCTGCATCATGTTGCTCAGGAAATACTTCCTTTAAATTCCTAATTTAAATGATGGACTAGAGTCTATAGGAAAGGATGAGGGACAGTGTAGAAATATAGGTTTTATCTCAGATTTAGATGTTAAAGTTACAACTTTAATAAAACATTTGTCTATTCTGTCCCTTCTGTAGAAGACACACTGATGGCCTCAGAATTCAATCAGGTCCCCAGAGACTTTCTTATCAGCTCTGTAATGAAGCCGTCTAAAAGTCACCTGCCAATGTTTTAGACGTCAGCTTCTCATTTTGACACATCACGTCAGTGTGTGTGCTGCAGCCCCTGCTTTTCCCCCAACTCCTCATCTGCTGCTACAGGCTGGAAAGGACGAACTGAACCGGACAGAACAGTTGATTCAGCTAAAAGCAGCTTCTCTACTGTCACAGTGAGATTAGCTTTGGTAACTAACAGGTTCTAAACCGTTTTAATCTCAGACCAAACCACAGAACCAGCACACTTTGAAAGGAGTCGAATAGACGTAGGTGAGACCTGAATCCGTTTCTCTTCTGTCTCCTCTAAAACAACAAACCTCAGACATTTATCGCAGTAACTCTGGATTCCTCTGGATCTTCGTGTGGACACAGGTTGGACTGAAGCAGCAGTAACAACATGATAAACTAACGCCGTCTTGCTCAAAGGATCACAACCAGCTACTTCATTTGTGCTCTTTCAAATAATAACTTTCTCTAAAACAACCAAAAAAAACAAACGCTACAAGACGTGATGATTCCAGGCGAACCGAGGAAACGACTGCACGCAGAACTAATTCGACCCGATGTCAGTGACATGCACACGACGGCCACAGAGACGAAGAAGGTGTTACAGTATTTAACTTTGATGAGTCGTTTGTGTGAGAGGCTCTGACGTGAAACTGGACCCGAACCTTAACAGAAACACGTATGAATTATAGCGTGTCATCCGCGTTTGATGCCATAAACCACGCAATCGATAATTTACTGCTGCCAGACCGTGGTCAGCAGGTCCGGCTGAGTCAGCGCTGACACATTTGTGATTGGTGGCGCTGACGGGAAGCATCACGCCAGCGTCACATTACTTCTGACTGACAGAGCTGACTACACGTTCCTGAACTTTCTTTTCCCCGAGTGCCACTGATATGACGGGAACAATCCGAAGCAGCAGAATAAGTAAGTGGGGACAAAAGTTGGCTTCTGAGAATGAACAACCTTTGTTTGTCAAGGAGGAAGATGAGTATGAGAAATAAAGGCGGGTAACACGGCTCCATAGAGCTTCTTCAGAGCTAATGTGAGTCATGTGATGCATTACAAGGAACCATAGGCACAGAGGTCAAAGGTCGTAGCCTCAGCGTGGAGCTGGGTAGTGACTGTAGTCAGAGGAGTGCAGAAAAGAGAAGAGAGGTAAAAATATGTTCCTGACACGGAAGCAGCGGGCGTGAGAAGGAGACCACGACTCCCATGAGACAGACACCGTTGTTTTGTGTTGGCTCTAAACCTCCAAGAACAAGTTGTCAGGCGCGCAGCAGCTGAGACGTTTTCTCACCTGGCTGCGGTGATGTAACAGAGGTTAACATTTCTCCTCCAAGTGGTTCTGTTATCTACAGCTGTCTGAACCTGGGCTCATGGAACGATCAGAAGCTGTCCTGGACCGGAAACAGCTGACATGTCACTGGGCAGAGCAGCAGCAGCAATGCTTTAATGTTCTTCAATGTGATCAGCTGAGCAGTGAGACGATTACAGGGAGTCTGTCTCCTGCGGTAACATCCTGGTGGTTGCAGGCAGAGGTTTATGGAAGGAAGCAGGCCGCGTCTCTGTGGTTCGTCCCTGCAGCCTGATCAGTCACGATCACTTTCTGTCGTCACAGTTATTGGATTTCTCCCTGTTTTTATCACATCTGTTGTATCTCACTTCTGGTGCCTCTCCAGAGCCGCCTGCCATCAGATCTGTCTCTCTGAAGTAATAAACGTTTATTGAAACACTGCTTCCTTTTAAGTCTTTTAGATTGAGTAGAGGGTCAAGATAGTGAGGGAGTGTTCTCCTGCACCTTTCTATAATCCTTATATAAATGTGTGTGTGTGTGTGTGTGTTTGCAGGTTTCCACTGAGACGGCTGCAGTAACTCAGAGCGACGCACAGACCTTCACCATAGGAGTCCTGCCTCAGATCCCAGGATTCCCCCAGTTGGCCCCCGACTGTGACCTACAGCTCACGGTAGTGACACATGAAAAGGCCAAATCTCACACACAGACTCGGGTTTTTACATAGTCGCGTCGCAGAGAAAGGGGTGTACTGGGTTTACATAAATAACCTGAGGCATCAGAAATCCACCATCTAATCAGTTATTACGCAATAATGTCTAATACTATAACAGAAAGAGAAATAATAGCGTGTTTATAACGTACTCCACGTTCACTGTGCTGAACAAACACACACCACTCTAACGCTCTGTTCTACCTTCACCTTCATGTGCTTACACATTGGTCTGTGTGTGCGTGTGCAGGCTCTGGAGGACCGGGTGACGGAGATTACGCCTTCAGCTCTGTCCTTTGTCGACACTGAGACTCCCAGTGAGAAGCTCACGTTCACCGTCACTAAAGCCCTTCCATCAGGACACGGTTAGCCTCACGCACGCACACACACACACACACACACACACACACACACACACACACACTGCTTTGATCTTTTGCCAGCTATAGGAACACTACCGAACATTTTGCTCGTGAGGCTGCTGATTTCCTTTTTGTTGAACTTAATGTGGAACCATTCATTGCAGCATTGGACCATGTGACACGCTGCTTAATTATTTGCAGCTCTCTGTCTAATGAAAGAGAAATCCGATTTACAATGGCTCATATTCATCTACCGCTCATTGAATTAATGGACTAATAACTGAGCGGAGCAGAACCAACGAGCAGGAGGAGCGCGGCTTCAGATTAAACAATGGGCCAGTTTCCTCTGAGTCGCACGTCAGTGTGAATTTAAACTCGGTTTGTGCGTCTGTGAGCATTTCCACTTGTGTGCAGTGAGCACAGGTAGACTGGCAGCTCATCTGGACACCTCTGTGCACACGTTGAGAAGACGAGGAATGTGATTAGAAAGATGTCGAGCGACTGCAGGTGCTGCTGGGAGATAGGACCTGGACCACACATCTTGGTTTCCTCCCCCTAATGCTCAGGCCAGAGGGGGGGGCACGTCATGTGCTCAGTCATCTAAATGAGTCTGTTGCTTTATGTACATGCAATCAGATTCCTAACAACATACCAGCCGTAGGTCTCTCTCTCTCTCCCTCTCTCTCTCTCTCTCTCACTCACTCACTCACACTCTCTCTCTCTCACTCTCTCTCTCTCTCTCTCACTCACTCACTCACACTCTCTCTCTCTCTCTACCTCTCACACTCACGCTCTCTCTCTCATACACTCTCTCTCTCTCTCTCTCTCTCTCTCTCTCTCTCTCTCTCTCAACTTATTTTCCATAGCATAACACCAAAGCTAAATCTTTTGTCGCTGTTTGTCCTCAGGTGCAATAGAGCATCGCGACAGGCCGTACACACCCGTGAAACACTTCACTCAGGCTGACGTCAACAATGGAAAGATTATCTACAGACCCCCCGCTGCTCCTTCACACCTGCAGGAGCTCTACCAGTACTCCTTCATCGGTGAGACGCACACACGTCACCTAACATAACTCCCAGGTTTCATGTCTCAAAAGTATTTTCAAAATGCGCCATCTTTCGACATCCAGCAGTGCAGAAGACCATAGCACCCTTTGGGTTCCTCCACCCTCTCAGGTGTGCTGCCACGGGTCCACTCACAGCTAATGCTGCGCGGTGAAAGGCTGCGCTTACGTGTCATGCAGCGTAACTGACAAGCTGTCGCATAAAGAGGGGTTTAACCCTCTCTTATAATCTAAATATAATCCTGTATCAGTGGAGCCCCAGAGTTTAAGTGTGATTACGTTGACAGTGGGATCAATAGAGCTCCTGTTAAGCTAATCGTTAACTTTGCTGGGAGCCTTTTCCCTCCATGTCACCGGGCTCACAGTGAGAACAGAGAAACTGCGGATGAACAGATGTGTTTATTATGTTATGTTTATTATATTATGTGTAATTAATCTGGCATGGCTGCGCTGGGCGGGGCTCAGCCGAGCAGCCCGTATTGATCTCCAGCTGAGCGACCTGGCGACGACAAGCACGTTCTGTGGAAACTAACTCTGCCGTAGTTTTACCACATGAAAATGCTATTTCAGGTGATTTCATATTCATAGACCTGCTGCTGCTTCTCCGTTTCCTAAGATTGAATGAGTCACCTGCTGTCACCCACGTTCGTGTGGCGTTAAAGGCACGGATTCAAGTGTGATATCGCGTCCCCAATCTTCTGTCTAGACCTGGCGGGTGACGCTTTTTCACCAATTACCATTAATGAGGAGACGTTTTTTTCTGGTTTCAGGCTCTGCTGCTTAGATTCACTCAGATGTCCGCTGACGTTACGGGGCTGCAGTAGTAACTCGTTGGAGGGAAGCAGGACAGTCTTTTAGTTTACAGCACAGATTAATCCATGCTAAAGTCGTGTCTCCGGAAGATCTGTATCTGTGAGAGACACTAAAGATGTCCAGATGTGCAGGTTTGATTCAAAAGAGTTTGTTTCGTGGCGCCAGACACCAGCATAACTTACTCCATCGCTAACTTTATGACAAGGAGTGAGTTTCACCAAAATCTGATGATGCTACAAACGCCAACGAGCTGTGTGAGGGTTACAAAGGGAACGGACCCACTCAGACACGTTTACTTTACTAAAAAATAATACCTTCAGACCAGAGGCGACAGAAATACGGAAAACTAAAGATCGCTCCACATGTGAGGAGAAAGCCGCTAACAGACCTAACGAAACCCTTAATCTCCTAATCCAGTTGTTTGTTTCTGCTCCTCACAGGTCTGCCGGAGGCGCTGAGCGTTTATTTCACAGGTAAGTACTCCTTATTTGGAGAGGAGGAGGAGAACGCGTCCTTCCTGCTCCTCTGTCCTCCCCCCGTGTTCTCTCCAGCCCTCAGGACGACTGTGATCTACTTCTACACACGTCCTCCTCTCTCCAATGTCATTTTCATTTTCACACCCTCAATCTTTACCTCCTTCTGCCCCCACCCCCACCCCCCATCATTATAGTCACCCTCCCCTCCCCTCTCCTCCTCACTCCCCACGAGGGTCACTCTTCATATTTCTCTGTGAGAAATGTGTCACTCTCTGATCCCTTTACACCTCCTTCTGTCCTCTGTTTGCTCCTTCTGTCCTCTGTTTGCTCCTTCTGTCCTCTGTTTGCTCCTTGTGTCCTCTGTTTGCTCCTTGTGTCTCCCTGTCCTCTGTTTGCTCCTTGTGTCTCTCAGTCCTCTGTTTGCTCCTTGTGTCTTCTTGTCCTCTGTTTGCTCCTTGTGTCTCTCTGTCCTCTGTTTGCCCCCTCTGTCTCCCTGTCCTCTGTTTGCTCCTTCTGTCCTCTGTTTGCTCCTTGTGTCTTCTTGTCCTCTGTTTGCTCCTTGTGTCTCTCTGTCCTCTGTTTGCTCCTTGTGTCTCTCTGTCCTC